>OZ038387.1:29971229-30571229 GCA_964036045.1 Eutreptiella sp. 'Long Island Sound 2002'
GGTCACCAACCTTGAAGCTGGCAGGTCGCCGTAGGCGGTTCCGTCGGCTCTGTTCACGGTCACGAATGTGCCTCAGGTTAGTACCAGCCTGGTTAGCCAGAGACTGCTTGTGTTCCAGCCAATCTCCCACAGGGCTCTTGAAGTCCTCAGGGAAAGGGGTTTTGAAGAACCATGCAGGTCGTCCTCCATGGAACAGTTTGTGGGGGGTGAAACCCGTAGAAGAGCTCCGCTGTGAGTTCATGGACAGAACTGCCCAGGGCATTAGGCGTACCCAGTCCTTGGTGCGCTCCTGTTTAATCAGGATTCTTAAGTTTTGCTCCACCACACGGTTCTGTCTCTCACAGAGAGGGTTAGACGTGTGAGTATAGGGCACACCTGTGGTTACCTCCGGGTTGAGGGCATTTAGCACTCGTTTGTACCACCCAGTGTCACTGCGGATGCGTACATCTTCATCAGAGTGCACCTGTTTAGGTGCTCCATAGGGTTCGAACCATTGTTCGACCAACATTTTTACAGTCTGCTCACCTGTGTTTTTCTTATTGCAAGGGAACACACGGGTGAAGCGAGATAGACCACAGGTGACCACGAGGCAACTATCATAGCCGCCAAAGCGTGGTTGTCCGTGGATGTAATCCACGTAGAGAAGAGAGTTAGCACAATAGGGTATGGGTAAGCTGGAGATCAGGCCCCTATCCCTACTGTCGCTCTGCTTGCTGGCATGACAGCCACAAGCATCCACAATGGTCTGCATACGCGACCTCAGTTCAGTCAGGGTTAGACTAGAGTAGAAACACTCACGGAAGAAGTCCACTGAGCGATTGG
Organism: Eutreptiella sp. 'Long Island Sound 2002'; assembly: GCA_964036045.1. Lineage (NCBI taxonomy): Eukaryota > Euglenozoa > Euglenophyceae > Eutreptiales > Eutreptiaceae > Eutreptiella > Eutreptiella sp. 'Long Island Sound 2002'. The sequence continues at coordinate 29,972,052 of OZ038387.1, forward strand.
CGCCAGTGTGACCAGAGCTGAGATGGGACCACTGTAGGCATCCATCCAGTCGTGCCTCAGGCACCACAATTCGCTCCTCGTAGAAGAGGTACTGATTGTTTTTATACCACTGCTACCCGTCAATGACACGGGGTTCGAGACCAGTGCTGAGGGTTTGGAGAATTTCTTCATACTCTGACTGATAGTCGGTTAGACTCCAACCCTCCAGGATTCCAGCAGTGCGCATGGACAGGTCAAGCTGGACATCCATACGCTGGAAAGCTTCTTTGGCGAGCGCCTCAGAGCTCTCACCAATAAGCGCATCGAAGTTGTTGCGCGATATATAGTCAGACAGTTCATTCTTAATCCCCGGGATATAATGCGCTGTCAGCCTGAACTGGCTCAGGTAAGTCCGCCCCCGTTTTAGCTTCGCTTTTTCTGGTGGTGGGCCCTTCTGAAAAGACTTCACAGGCTCCTGGTCACACAGCCAGACAATAGGGTAAAATCCCAGGAGTCGGGATTGTGACGATAGCACCAACATACCGGCCAGGAGCTCCTGGTCATAGGTGCTGTAGTTGGAACGCGCTTGGTTCCATTTCCAATTCCAGTGTCCCAGTGGCACCAGTTCCCACTCACTGGTAGGATAGTCATGTTTCAACGAACCATCACGGTTCAGTCCAGTAGTACGATAATGGCAGTGGGTTAGTTCAGCGGGGTTAAGCTCCTGCCATTGGTAGATCGTACATCCCCCCCCTACATCACTGGCATCAGTGATCAGGACTATCTCGCCCTCAGGGCGGGGCACTCCCAGGCAGTTGGAGGAGGCAATCTTCTTCTTCAACTCCTGGAAACACTCTTCCTCTCTGGAGGTCCACCTCCAGGGAGTGGTTTTCTTGATCAGGTCAGTGAGGGGTGCAGAGGAGTATGTAAGATTGTGGATGTGACGCCGATAGAAATTACAGGTGCCCACAAAACTCCTCACATCGTGTGAACCCTTCTTAGGGTCATCGCGAATCTGCATGTCCTGTAGGGGCTCCATCTTAGACGCGGCTGGTTTCCACCAGCCATACCCCACGTCGAAACCCAAATACTCCATCTCCTCTTTCATAAACTCACATTTTTCGAGTTCCATTCGGAGATGGTTTTCTTGACAGACAGTGAAAAATTCACGGAGGAGAAGGACATGGTCCTCTTTGGTATTAGTACCCAAACTCATGTCGTCGATGTGAGCCTCCATTTCTGCACCCCGAGAAATCAACTCTTGTACTAGAGGCCTGCGCCTCAGTATGTACAAAATTTTGTTCATAAGCTCCTGGAAGAGCGCTGGGGCATTAGCCACCCCAAAAGGCATAACCTTCCACTTGAAGACACGACCCTTAGGGGTTATAAAGGCAAGCAGCTCCTGAGCTGCGGCGGTTAGGTCAACCTGCCAGAAACCAGAGCGTTTGTCCATTTTGGTCTTATACCTGCATTTGGCAATACGCTCCAGGGTGTTTTCCATGTTAGCAATACTCCCTGAGTGGTTCTGTGTTTTCTTGTTGACCTCACCATAGTCTACAACAAGACGTAGGGCAGTCGACCCTGGTTTAGCAACAAGGAAACAGGGACTGCAGTGATGGGGATAGTCCCCATGTTTATACTCTTCAACGAGGCCAGCATCAATGCATTCTTGGATCTGGCGCTCGATTTCTTCGACCTGTTCCTGTGGAGCGGGATAGGGACGACGCCTCACTCGCGTCTTTTCAAATTCTGGTTTCAATTTCAGGTCCATCTGGACCAGTTTTTTACAAGAAAGGGGAGGCGGCAAGGCGCCGAACACCTCCTCATAGGTTATAAGCAGTTTCTTCAGGCGGGGGTCAAGGTTAAGACTCTCGACGTTCTGCAGGGAATCCTCCTCAGCATGGAGGTTGCTTTTTCCATGTTCTTTCTTTTTATGCCGATCAGCAGTTTCGGCAGGTACAGTACCATCGTCCCACTCAGGGGGACATTGCTGCCCATAGTGTAGAGAATACACTAGAGGTATCTCAGGATCAGGCAGCGTATAGGACTCATCGTCCTCCTCAGACCAGATGGAGTATTTCCAGGTCTGTCTGAGGTATTGCAGTCGCTCTTGGTGCTCAATACCTTCGGCCTTCAGGTACAACAGCCGTCGGAGTTCTTGAGTGTCATGCTCAGACAATGGCATGTTATTAGCAGCAGGCCGTGCCAGAGCATCAGCACTCCGGGCCACGGGTTCATCTGTGTGCACAGGCTGCATGTGTAGCACTGGTTTCCCAACAGAGGAAGCGGGTTCAGAGGTTGACTCTAGATCTACCTCCTCTAGCAACAGCGGGGCCAGGAAAGCACTATGTTTTAGGTCAACACAGCTGGGATCAACAGAGGGAATAGTGCTGGCGATCTCAGACAGTTGGTCGTCAGCATCCTTCTTTACAGCTGCAGGTTCCAGATAGTCATCAGGAGACTCACACCCTGTAAGTGTGGCAGATAGGTGCTCAGGAGATAGATTTTTGAGATCATAAAGGGTCAGGCCACGATTTTCGGCCATGACCTTATTTAGTAGCACCTGGTCCAGGTCACACAGGGGTACAGGATTGAGAGATCCATCAATGATGGACAGGAAACTGGCCCACTCAGAGGCCTGCATAGCTGTGTCTGAGTCCTCAGGCACATAGATGGGGCTGTCGGGGAGTTGCACTCTTCCCACGGTCATTCGGTCAAGCATACGGCGCCAGTAAGCATGTTCACCAGAGCAACCCCAGTCAGGGGTGCACATAACAACCCTTCCTCCCTCATAAGCGATCTTGGTTAGAACCTTCGCAAGCAGGGAGAAGGGGGGGTTAGCATACGCTAGGCCCATTGCTTTCCAGAAGAAACGGAAAGCATTATTCATTTGTTTCGAGCAGTACAACTGCATGATGTGCTGTATTTGGCTCGCAAACATTTCCACCTGGATCTCATCCAGGTTTACCTGAAGGGCCGCCAGTGCATTTTCTAGAACATGACGGGCCAGCTGGTAGTTTTCAGTACGATAGTTCGTCTTGGCTGCGTAGCGCAGCCCAGACTCTTTTCGTCCTGACAGCTCCAAAGGAACGGAGAATAGCCCACTGCCAAAGTCGCAGTGCAAAGAGTAAGGGCGCTGTAGGGACAGCATTTTCACCTGGGGGTTTCTTCTTAGAAAGTCGGTGCCAATGACGATGTCAAAGGCGTCAGTGTCCAACACTCTGCAGTGTTGGGTCACGGTTTCGTCGCCCAGACATATGGTCACATCGACCCCCCCCAAGGTGTGGATGGTACGCCCATCCCCTACTCTTATGGCCACGGTCTTAGTTTTCCTGAAAGGTTTAAGCAGGCGCCGGGCCACTATGGAAAGTGTTGCACCGGTATCAAGCACCGCTCGAAAAACCTGATCCCCGATTTTCACGAGGATCCAGAAAACCAAGTCCTCCTCTTCGGAGCCGCCCCCCTATTCCTCATCAGGGAATTTCACATCCACCCCTGCAGCCATGAGGGACTTGGCCATCCAGGCCAAGCGCCTCTTCTTAGAATTCTTCCCCTCAGGGGTAGCATTATCCCCTTGGGGGCGCTTCTGGGGGACACCTGCGGCAGGAGCGGGTGTAGCAGCAGGAGTGGGTGTAGCAACAGGCGCTGATGAGCGCCTCTGGGGGTTAGGGGGTCCAGTTTTGCCACCCCCCTTGCCACCTCCTTTACCTTTATCCCCATTCGGGGGATTTCTGGCGGGCGTCTGGGTCTTCTGGCGCTCCGCCTCCTGACGCTTGAGTTTGTCACTCTCGCGTTTCTTGATGTGGCATTCGTCCTCATAGTGACGACGTTTGCCACAGTAACCACAGGTGATGGTACACCTGAAGTGGTCCTGATGGGTCACAGTTTTCCCATCTTTGGTATGCTGCTGACGTTTCATCTGCAGCATACAGCCACTGCAGAGATCGCAGTCAGAGGCATGACAAGGTCCCCCCTTGTCATTGACAGGTCAGCAGTAAAACAGGGGGGGTGTGCCTGCATCAGTTGGTACCTCGTTCATGGCACGTAGGTTGCCCCTCCCTTTACCACCTCCCTGGTTGGTGTTTGTGGGATTTTTATGCCCCTTCCCTTCGCCACGTTCGGGGGTAGGGGTACCACCTCGTCCCAAATGCTTCTTGAGGAACTTCTCCATGTGGGAGTCGTTCTCTCTCTCAAGAGCTAGCTCAATCAAGAGATCCACCAGTGTATCGTACGAGTGGGTCCTGCTCTTTCTATCAGAGGTGAAGCAGCAATCATCCCACGTACGCTGGGGGACCTTACTCATGAGCCACAGGTGGGGCTCAGTGGCTCGGTAGGAGCCCACGTTCATCCTCGAAAATAAGTACTCCAAGTCGCACACATACTCAGAAATTCGCGCAGCGGATGGAAACTCCGGGAGCATAGGTAGATCCTCGATCTGTGTGCGTACGCTGAGGTCAGTCTCATAGACTGGGAATGTTTTCTCTAACCTCAGGAGTACCTCCGCCCAAGTAGAACAGGTTTTCACAATCTGTTTGACCTGTTTCTGCAAAAATTTCTTTTTTGCATGAGCGTTTTAGCAGTGAACATTTGGTGGCCACATCCACATGGGATTGGCCAGTCAACAAAAGGAACTCTGCAAATTCTTCTGCCCATTCAGGCAGATTTTTGGGGTCGAACTCCGGCAGTTCCAGCTGGATGTTCGCCTGGGCAATTGGTCTGCCCGTCTTCCCACCCCCCGGATTTAGGCCTGATGGCGACACGCCGGCAAGAGGGGCCAGGGCTGACAGCCCTCTTCTCTCACTCTCTGTGACAGGCACGTCCTGTAGATCCGCCATAGGCACAGTCCTGGCACGGGGGTGAAAGGGGCTGGGGCAGGTAACCTTAGGCAACAGCCTTGAGACCCTCGATCTCTTGAGATCTTCGGCCAGGGTACTCAGCGCTGGAGAGAGAGAGAGCAACTCAGGCTTGGGTAAGGGTTCTGCAATACCCAGTATAGCCTTAATGGCCTACGATAAGGCCGCCACATCTGGATCTTCTGATCCAGACAGGAATTTGGCCAGCAGCTCGGCCGTTTGATCCAGGGCACCGTAGGTTGGCCTTGGATGTTGTTGTTCTTCGACTCGTGTTGGGCCCACTTCGGGAGCCCTTGGGGTTGGATACTCAGGTCTTAGTCGTCTTGGCAGGGATGCAGTGGACGGAGGACCAGAGTGTGCGTAGGACCCTAGATCTGTACGTGGTCTGGATCCATGTACAGCCAATGGCTCCTCTCCATCTTCCCCACGGATGGATTTATAGTACTCCTCATGCTTGATGTACTCATCCATCTTCATCTTCAGCTTCTCATACTCCTCAGGTCCTTCAATGGCAGTTGAGGATGAAGCTGGACAATTGGATCTTGATACTGAAGCAGCCACACGTCTGTGGAGGTGACTGAAGCTGTCTCCACCGTGTGCTGCTAAGGGCTCGGTGGTAAGGCCTTTATTCTCTTCCGCCCTTCTGCGTTCTGGATCTCCTTGGGACCCAGATGCGCCACTGAGATGATGTGGAGCTCGGTGAGGTGGTTCACTCATTGGGTCGGCCATGCTGCCCATTTGTACTTGGACAGTTCGGATAGGCCAGGTCCTGACGCTTGGCGTGCACATGATAAACTTGTTGTTGAGCTTTTGTTCTGCACTTCTTCTCAGGGTCGGTTCAAAAGGTCACAAGGGACTGTCTCTGCTACCAGAAAGATGTCCTTGAATTATGCCCTAGATCTTTTGATGTATTCCTGCAGGTTTTGTAGTTGAAAACCCCAAACCAAAGCAGCAAGTAGAGCAAGGACTGAATGTGGATCGAATCAATGATTGGTTTTGGAATCCAGTGTAACACAGAAGGGCTGCAGATAGACAAAGCAGGTTTATGCACATAGATTCAATCACAAATGGATAATACAAAAGGTTTTATATGAAAATTGGTCTGACTCTTGCCTCAGAGGTTGCAATAGGCACTTCATGTGCACTCTTCTGGGTGAAATGGTGCTGGTTAGGACTGAGGGGCATAGATGTCAGGACCACACAGAATATGACTTGGCCAAGCAACTGAATTCAGAAACAGTTACAAAGTAGGACCACAATAAGTGGTAGAAACAAGTGAGTATAGGGGTCCTGGGGTGGGAGACCACTTAGGCTTAACCTCCATGGCCCACAAGCATGAAATGCCTGATTTACTTTGGTATGTCCTCCATGAAGGAAGGTACCTCCGCTCAGTTGAGTGGTAGGGGTGAACTTCATGGGGGGGCTAGGGTCACAACCCTAGTTACTTTGAGAAAGTGTACTTTAGGCTACAAAAGAGAGATAAAAACACTTACGTTTTGTCTTAGCATCAACAAAAGGGTTTTAAGGGGGGCTTGGCCTGGATCAGGCCCTCCAAGAAAGACATGGCAGTGACTTTTTCTTACTCAATTTTACTTACTCCTCTGCACCCCTCACTGACCTGATCAAGAAAACTACTCCCTGGAGGTGGACCGCCAGAGAGGAAGAGTGTTTCCAGGAGTTGAAGAAGAAGATTGCCTCCTCCAACTGCCTGGGAGTACCCCGCTCTAAGGGCGAGATAGTCCTGATCACTGATGCCAGTGATGTAGGGGGAGGTGGTACGATCTACCAATGGCAGGAGCTTAACCCCGCTGAACTAACCCACTGCCATTATCGTACTAGTGGACTGAACCGTGATGGTTCGTTGAAACATGACTATCCTACCAGTGAGTGGCGACTGGTGCCACTGGGACACTGGAATTGGAAGTGGAACCAAGCGCGTTCCAATTACAGCACCTATGACCAGGAACTCCTGGCCGGTATGTTGGTGCTTTCGTCACAATCTCGATTCCTGGGATTTTACCCTATTGTCTGGCTGTGTGACCTGGAGCCTGTGAAGTCTTTTCAGAAGGGCCCACCACCAGAGAAAGCAAAGCTAAAGCGGTGGTCGACTTACCTGATCCAGTTCAGGCTGACAGTGCATCATATCCCCGGAATAAAGAATGAACTGTCTGACTATATATCGCGCAACAACTTCGATGCGCTTATAGGTGAGAGCTCTGAGGCGCTCGCCAGAGAGGCTTTCCGGCGTATGGATGTCCAGCTTGTCCTGTCCATGCGCACTGCTGGAATCCTGGAGGGTTGGAGTCTAACCGACTATCAGTCAGAGTATAAAGAAATTCTCCAAACCCTCAGCACTGGTCTCGAACCCCTGTGTCATTGACGGGCACCAGTGGTATAAAAACAATCAGCACCTCTTCTACGAGGACCGAATTGTGGTGCCTGAGGCACGACTGGATGGGTGCCTACAGTGGTCCCATTTCAGTTCTGGTCACACTGGCGCTAATGAAGCGGTATGGGGTGCCTCGGCCATACCCGCTGCCTAGCCTGTGGCGCTCTTCTCATCAGGAATTTTCCTGGGCTGATTCCCAGCCTTATGGCATCCCGATTTCTGTGGAATCTCTGTAAAATACCCCAGAAATCGTCATTTTTCGTCATTTTTGGGCTGGCGACGACCTTCGTCGCCTGCGCGACGCAGCCCCAGATCGAAGTTTTATTTCTCGATTTCTGAAGATTTTAATCAATTTTATTATTGATTTATCGTTTTTAGAAATATAGGAATATAACGTGACCTTTTTCGCGGCGTTCCGCGACGGTCAATTTTTGCGAAATCAGTCACGTTCACGATTTTTTTAAAAAGTCCTGAGGCGATCCCAGGAATCAGCCAGGCGCCCATGGTGTGGCCCAACAGTGGCCCTCTTCATATATAGTATGAATTGGGACAGAAACGCGTCGTGTCGGCTACGCGACGCGTTGGGGGGAGACACGCGAAATGAGTGTTTTTGGCTCAAAAATCACTATATTTCACTGTTTTTCGCCCAAAAACCACTGTTTGGCCCAGTTTGGGCAGGATCTCAGTGGAGATCCTGATGGCGACGACTCGTAGCCGTCAGATTTTCTGGTGGCGGTGACGCCGCCGCCTTCATTTCGTCCTCTTTTCTAAGCTATTTTATAGTTTAGATGTGATACATGTACATAATACTAGTCTACACGTCTTCTTTGTCTACATGTACCTTCATCTCTTGCCTAGGACGCCAGATTGTGTCATGGCCGAGGCAAGGATCACAGAATTCTTTGGAGAAACCCAGACTGATGCAAGATCAGTAAGAATTTCAAGAGGAAGTCTTGGATTTCATGGGATTGGGGTCGTGCATGCCAAGGGAAGCTTGGAGGTTGCCCTTCCCCCAACCCCTTCAAAAGAATTCTGCTGACGCCAAGGCCACCAAGGCGGTGTGATGGCCTCCGGACGACGACGACGCCCAGACTGCAGGAGAATTGTCGACGACGAAGCCCAGACGTCGACATCTGCAGGACCTAAGGTCCAGGGCATCAACGTGATGAAGGAGGAACTCCTTGACTCCTACGATGGGTAGAAGACCCTATGGAGCCCCCAAGTCCATCCCTCCTCTGGGCGACGACCACAGCGACGACGACGCCATCTGCGAACGTTGCAGGCGCGTTAATTCGTCGCCTTGGGTTGGTTGGACGCAACCAACCCTAAACAGGTGCGGGGCGCCTTGGGTAGGAAATGACCCTAAATGCACCAAATCAGGCACGTTCATTCGTCGCCTTGGGTTGGTAATCGACCCTAAACAGGCACGAGGAATTCGTCGCCTTGGGTAGGAAATGAACCCAAATTCAGGCACGAGGAATTCGTTGCTTTGGGTTTGACCCTAAATAATTTTTTTTTTTCCGCATTTGAATTTATTGAATTATTATGTTTCCATGCCCATGGAGAAAAAGGGCCAATATGTGCGCCTCAGCGCCATCAGTCAGGTCGGAAGGACCTGCAGCGCCCCTGGTTTGGTCACCAGAGGCTAAAGGGAGTGCCAGGGACCAGTGTGGTCGCCTGGGGGGCAATTGCCCTATGAATATATCAAAGAGTTTTGCAGACCTACATGTGAGTGGCATGTAAATTACTTACAAAACCCCCCCCCCCACTGTCCTGCTGAATCAGGTTTGAGACCAGGGCAGTGCAGGGGTCAGAGCGCCTCCTTGGCCTTGCCTTCCTTTGGATATAGGCAAGGCTTCTAAGGAGGGGGGTGAAGTGGTATGGGGTGCCTCACCCATACCCGCTGCCCAGCCTGTGGCGCTCTTCTCATCAGGAATTTTCCTGGGCTGATTCCCAGCCTTATGGCATCCCGATTTCTGTGGAATTTCTGTAAAATACCCCAGAAATCGTCATTTTTCGTCATTTTTGGGCTGGCACCAACCTTCGTCGCCTGCGCGACGCAGCCCCAGATCGAAGTTTTATTTCTCGATTTCTGAAGATTTTAATCAATTTTATTATTGATTTATAGTTTTTAGAAATATAGGAATATAACGTGACCTTTTTCGCGGCGTTCCGCGAAGGTCAATTTTTGCGAAATCAGTCACGTTCACGATTTTTTTAAAAAATCCTGAGGCGATCCCAGGAATCAGCCAGGCGCCCATGGTGTGGCCCAACAGTGGCCCTCTTCATATATAGTATGAATTGGGACAGAGACGCGTCGTGTCGGCTACGCGACGCGTTGGGGGGAGACACGCGAAATGAGTGTTTTTGGCTCAAAAATCACTATATTTCACTGTTTTTCGCCCAAAAACCACTGTTTGGCCCAGTTTGGGCAGGATCTCAGCAGAGATCCTGATGGCGACGACTCGTAGCCGTCAGATTTTCCGATGGCGGTGACGCCGCCGCCTTCATTTCGTCCTCTTTTCTAAGCTATTTTATAGTTTAGATGTGGTACATGTACATAATACTAGTCTACACGTCTTCATTGTCTACATATACCTTCATCTCTTGCCTAGGACGCCAGATTGTGTCATGGCCGAGGCAAGGATCACAGAATTCTTTGGAGAAACCCAGACTGATGGAAGATCAGTAAGAATCTCAAGAGGAAGTCTTGGATTTCATGGGATTGGGGTCGTGCATGCCAAGAGAAGCTTGGAGGTTGCCCTCCCCCCAACCTCTTCACTAATCGCTCAGTGGACTTCTTCCGTGAGTGTTTCTACTCTAGTCTAACCCTGACTGAACTGAGGTCGCGTATGCAGACCATTGTGGATGCTTGTGGCTGTCATGCCCGCAAGCAGAGCGACAGTAGGGATAGGGGCCTGATCTCCAGCTTCCCCATACCCTATTGTGCTAACTCTCTTCTCTACGTGGATTTCATCCACGGCCCACCACGCTTCGGCGGCTATGATAGTTGCCTAGTGGTCACCTGTGACCTATCTCGCTTCACCCGTGTGTTCCCTTGCAATAAGAAAATCACAGGTGAGCAGACTGTGAAACTCTTGGTCGAACAATGGTTCGAACCCTATGGGGCACCTAAGCAGGTGCACTCTGATGAGGATGTACGCATCCGCAGTGACACTGGGTGGTACAAACGAGTGCTAAATGCCCTCCACGTTGAGGTAACCACAGGTGTGCCCTATACCAACACGTCTAACGCTCTCTGTGAGAGACAGAACCGAGTGGTGGAGCAAAACTTAAGAATCCTGATGAAACAGGAGCGTACCAAGGACTGGGTACGCCTAATGCCCTGGGCCGTGCTGACCATGAACTCACAGCGGAGCTCCTCTACGGGTTTCACCCCCCACGAACTGTTGCATGGAGGACGACCTGCATGGTTCTTCAAAACCCCCTTTCCTGAGGACTTCAAGAGCCCTGTGGGAGATTGGCTGGAACACAAGCAGTCTCTGGCTAACCAGGCTGGGACTAACCTGAGACACATTCGTGACCGTGAACTGAGCCGACGGAACCGCCTACAGCGACCTGCCAGCTTCAAGGTTGGTGACCTTGTTTTAGTTCACCATTCACGCCTACCCTCCTGGCCATGTAACTGCCTACAGGACCCTTATTTTGGACCCTATCGTATCATCAGGATAGATGGATCCAGGATCCATGTCAGGTGCAGTCCACGTCTAGGTGGTGAACTGCTGTGTGCACCTAAACAGTTGAGGCACTATCACTCCCCTGACGATTTGTCTTGGGATGAGTGGCGCCTCAGCGACAGTGAGGTCGAGCGTATAGACCTACAGAACGCTGCCAGTCCAGAGGAGGCAGACGAACTCGAAGAGATGACTGCCGAAGAGATGGCAGTCGATGGTTACTACGTGGTTGCACGTATTGCGCGCCACGAGTATAAACAGGGCTGGAAATTCCTAACCCTGTGGGATGGCTATGGGTTATCTGAGGCGACCTGGGAACCTATGTCAGCCTTCATACAACCAGATGGGAGTATCAACCCTATCTTCCGCTCCTACCTGGTTGAGAACAACGAGGGGCAGCTACTGACCCGTGCTGAGACTATGTCCCAGCGTAAAAAGCGAAACTAATTCCTCTGTGTCAGTCTACTGACTGTGTTCTAACCTCACAGGTGCAGTGAGCACTCTTCTGCAGATGTGCCTGTGTATGGGTGTAAGAGCAGTTGTCACAGTTGCCCCGCATTGCATCGCAGGACAGGACCGTTAGCCCCCCGTGACAACCACTCCCTGGCTGAAGGCCATTGGTTTTTCACAGACTACTGCTTACTGAGCACTGCACTGACCCTGTCCGTGCCCTGCAGACCCATGCCTATGGTTTCCAGCGTGGGCCAGGTGGCCGCTTATCATGATTGCAGCCACCCAGCGAGTGTGTGCCTTGTTGACCATATGTTGCATGGGGACTGCCCTGATGTAATGACCTTGGGGAGCCAACGAAGAACGGTGGCTTACTACACCAGGGGGGAATGACAAGCCAGGTGTTATGAGGCAAGGTGTGTCTTCCCTCCTTGGGGACAAGCGAGCCCACAGTTAGGACCCCTGACTGGTCCAGACCCATGGGGTTCTACCCTTCCTTACAGGGTTTACCATACCCCTATGTGTGCTACGTATGTCTGTGTGTGTCTCACTTCTCTCCCCGGCGTGGCTCCCAACTCAATGGGCCTGTAAGTGCGGCTAGCCCCATCTGCTCAGATTTTCAGACATTCTGCCCAGATTGGCTACATTTTGGTCATTTTCTTTGCTTCGGCGGAATTGCCGCCTCGCAGCTCAGTCACAGGATATTTCCTATATATTTCTGATATGCCGGATTTGATTCCGCGGTCCATTCCCCGTAAATCCGCCGCATTCCGCTATTTTAGCTGGAATCGCCATTTGCCGCTGACGCGCGCTCGCGGGCCAGATCGGCCAGACAATTTTACATAAATGGATTATTTAAATTCTTTCAGACAGTTTTGGACACTCAGATGTATTTAGAATAATTCCCCTCAATTTTCTTCATAGACTGGGATTTTCTGCCGGACCACAATCAGCATGGACCTTGCTTCTGTTGTCGCTGCTCTCGCCTCCGTTGGTGTCCGTGTCTCTGGTTCTACCCCCAATAACAACATCCAGGAAGACTCCTCGCGTGCCTGCCCCACTGGTCTTGCCGGCCCCGAGCCCTCCGGCACCCACAACGACCCAGGGCAGCACTTTCATGGTAGCAGAGGCTACCTGAATGTTGTTCCTATGGTGTCCCAACCACAGCTAGCCCCTCAGTACGGCCCCGTAGACTCCGCCACCTCCGGAGACGTAACGATTACGCTGCCGTGGTGTTGTGCGAACGAGGCCTTGAGAGGAATGCCTTGCGCAAGCCCAAATTGCCCAAGAAGGGCACAAATCAGCAGCTGTGGAGGCCCAGATTACAATCAAGATCCCAGTCGAAATTGGCCATCAAGCAGCTGGAATCTCCCAGCCTACGCTAATGGCAACGCTCCGGTGGAGCTTACGGACTTGGCAGGTACCAATACTCCCTACCAATGTCCACATTTTGAGACCATCGACGCCGACATTGACGACATTGAGATGGGTGGTCCAGGTGAGGTACCTACCTATAATCGACCAGCCTCATGGGCACAATGGGACAACCATTTGTCTTCAGAAGTGACCCGTAACCTTGAGGCGCTTGAGGCCCTTTGTCTATTAGCCACGTCTAAGCTGATAGGTCAAGAAAGAATCGCCTCTGATTTTTTATTTGAATATTTTTTCCTCCTTCAAGAAGAAATTAAGACCAGGATGTGGTGGTGTTCTCAAGAAGATGAATCTTTTGCCATTTTTATGCAGATCTGGGAGGCAAGTCCCTTCCCGAAGGAGAAGACCAAGGCACCTGTTGCCGGGCCCTCCGCCCCTCATCCCTCTGTTTCCATCCGTGACGATCTAGCCGCCCCGGTTGAGGAAGGAATTTTAGAGGCAGCTAGGCAGGCAAGCCTGGAAGTTAGGACTGAAGGAGCTCCCCAAGTGGACTCCTGGCTGCGAACCACTGAGATTAGCGGTCCGACAGCCTGCTCAGGCCCTTCAGGACACGGTATGTACTGTCCTGCCGACTGCTCTTGCAGATTACAGCGAGATACTGAGCTCCAATTGCTCAAAGATCAAATGCAACTCATCATTCAGACGCTGGGAATTAAAGATCTTTTCAAAACCCACATGAGGTCTGAGGGCGCATCATCGGTGGAACAAACAACAGAACCGTCGGAGGAGGCGACAGAAATTTTTTCGATTGCTCCTTCGGTGGACTCTAAGACCACCGACGCAAGGATCAGCAGGACTAAGCTGAAGGAAAGGGTTACAATCTCTCGATCTCAGAGTAGATCGGCGAAGGCTAGGACTGAGGTGCAGAATGCCAAACGAACTGCCTCCCGTACTACCCTTCCTGCTGTTGATTCCAATGCAATTGCCCAGATGTTGCTCGCCCAGACCCTCGCCGGAGCTGGTGTGGCTAATGATGCCGCCAAGGTGTCTGCCATTACGGCCGGTGTTGGGCTGGTTTCACTCCTAAATCCTACTTCATTGCGACTTCGTCAGGTTGCCAAGCAACCGAAGTATAATGGGAACCCCAGACGTTGGCCTCAGTTCCAACGGGAATTTAAACTGTGGGTTAAGACTCAAAAGCTCCAGGATGATCAGTTCCTGATGGCCCTCCTGGACTGCCTTGAGGGAGCGCCGGCCAACACTTGGCTCAGAACCTGGAGTGATCGTGAAGATTCAAGTTCCCCCCTTACCTTTGATGAGGTGTGGGAACAGTTGGAGGTACGTGGATCCCGGCTGCCTGAGGACCATTACCACCAGATGTTGAAGAATTTTCCTTCGTTCCTCCGATTGATCTTGCACGAAGTGCAAGACAAGAGACAGCGCTTCTGGAATCTCGTAGAAGAATCTGAACATTCAGGCGAAAAATTTTCTAGTGCCGAGCTGAAAAATCTGATTTTTGACAAGATCCCCTCTGAAACCGCCGCCACCCTTCGGAATAAACAATCCGAAGAAAAGGTCAAGACCTGGTGGGCGGAGATCGATGGCTTTGACGCCTCGGCCAACCGGTTTACCGTCAGGGAGGCACTTCAAAAGTGCTCCCCCATGTCGTTTACCAAGGTGAAATTCACTGAAAACACGTGGAAAATCAAGTTTAATGAACAAGAGGATCGGGACTTGTTTGTCCAAGTCCTCAATAGGGGAGTAAGTTTCCACGGCCATCGCCTGAAGGCCAGGAACTGGGTGTTTTCGTTTACTCCGCAGGAACTGTGGGAAGAGGTTGAGAGGCTCGCTGACGCCGCCAATCAAAATTTCCATGAGGGTCTTGGGGGAAACAGGAATACCCAGCAAAACACCCAAAATGGGGCCCAAAAGGGCAACAAAAAGGTGAATGACACCCGGAATGTTCAGGATCATTGTAGCATCTGCCTTCTTTTAGGTTCTACGAACCGAGCTAAGACGCATTCCACTGCTAATCACCGATGGTCTGCTTACGATCACAAGGTGATTGGTGAAAATGTCAGTAATTCGCAGAATTCAGACAGGAATGACAGACAGGTGCATGGTGCTAAGGGGGGAAAGGGTAATCCGACCCCCTCCGGTGGAAACAAAAATACCGGAGGCCCTGGCGGGTCCCAAGGCAAAGGAAATCGGACTCCATCCGGTTCCGGTGGACAGCCGAACGGCCAGACAAGTCCTAATGGCAACGCCGGAGGCGGAAATCGAAATCCAGGCCAAATCCCTCAATCCGGTACAAACAAAGGAAATGCTCCAGGATCACAGGGTAAGGGTAAAGGAAATCCTTCAGGAACCCCTATCTCTGGTAAGGGCAGAGGGCGTGGCGACGGTGGTGGCCCATCATCCGGCGGCCGTGGCCGTGGACGTGGAAAGGGAAACCATCGTGTGGATCAGGTCTCAGGTACAGATCAGGTGTCCGATGCGGATCGAGATTACGTCGAAAATGCCCTGAATCCAGCGGATGATCCGTTCCAAGATGAGTGGATCGACGGATCAGGCTGTGTTCACAATGTTAACGCAGCCGCTGGAGGTCAGAACGCCTAGGGGAGCCACGAAAATCGCCCCTCCCCAGGCGATTTCAGGCATGATCCCCAAATTCCTGATCGACCATTACTTGATGTAGGGTCGCTTGTCTCCTCTCCCCTGGATCCGGCAGCGGATCCTTCTGTTGTAGTGGACGAGGTTGGTGTACAGTCCAAGCACAGGGCTCGTCAGTTTGTCACAAAGCTGTGGGTCTCTGATTGCAAGCGAAATTTCCACCTCGCCACTTGTTTGTGTGACAATGGATCAGAGGTAAATCTCCAATCCAATGCATTCTTACCCGACGACTGCGTGTTTGAATCGCCTCATCCTGTTACCCTCGAGGGAGTTTCTGGACATTCTCTCGCAGGTGGGCAACGCGGTTGTTATATATCAACTCATTTGGTCGCTCAAGACCTTTGGGAAGAGCAAAATGTGGAAGAAGTTCTCCTTAAGGATGACTACTTCTATTGTGCTGACATAAAGTATGACCTTTATTTGGGCCATCCTTGGCTTCGCAAGAACAGGGTAGCGCCCGTAGGTCATCGTCGTTGTTTTTTGCTGGAGTCAGGTCCCTTGGAGCGTCCTGAATTTCGTTTTTTGCACGCAGGGTTTAAAAGTGCAGAAGAATTTTTGAAGCAAAAGGTGACACCAAAATTTGGTGAAGATGTCACCATTGCAGAGGTGAATGGGAGTGCCGATTACTCCCAAGAGTTAGAATGTCTTCGTAGGGACTCCCAGCCACGACGCCCTTCGCGCTGGCACTCTTCATCCTACAGAGTTGTCGACAAATGGCGCGATGCAATTTGTGAATACTTCCATGAACATCATTCCTTTTGGCCCCAGTATGATGCCTTTGCTAACCGTATGAACAAGCGCTTTGACAAGCACTTCAGCGACGCTTGGACCCACAAATGGGACAAGAAGTTGTGGATTAATCCTCCGTTTCACTTAATCCAGCAGGTCATCCACAAAATCAAGCAAGATAAAACCCAGGCAATTTTAGTTGTGCCTTTGTGGGACGACAAGCCTTGGTTTCAGGAATTACAGGACATTTGTGTAGATTTCATCGAACTTCCCAGGAAGATTAAGCTGTATGCCAGGGACGACACAGGTCCCCTGCCACAGCGGTCCTGGAGTTCGCTTACATTCCTGGTGGATGGAAAGCTTTCTGACTCTAATTCTGCTGATTCTAGTACAGATTCCTGTGTTGGGTCTGAATCTGAGGTTGAGCGTGGTACTGATGATGAATCTATTTTTTCTGATTTTTGTCCGTCAGATAACCAAGGTGATTCAACGTCCAATGGATCCGCCTCGTCTCCCTCTTCCCCAATACGGTCGACATCGAAAAGAATCTTCAGTGCACGGGCGAGGAAAAATCTCCAATCGCGCTGCAAATTCAGAGTTTTTTATGAAAAACCCCCTGTGGAAGCTTTCATGGATCCTTTCGAGGAGCTGGATCGCGAAGAGAATCTCTGGGATTTCGACACACGACCCACCTATCTTCAAGAGGCAGTTGATACGGATCTGTTTAGGGACATCCGTAAGAAGATTCTTCCTGCCAAAGCCGAAGAAGTCGCCAAAGTTTTTTCGACAGTAATTCCTGGTGATCAGGTGGACACCGATTTGTGTTCAAAGTCAAGAGAAAAGATTTTTGAGGAACGGAAGGATACAACCCTTTCAGGAAAGTTGATCAAGGACCCCCCTGTCCGTGGGCAGTTCGGTGAAGCCTTCATCGAGCTTCGTGAAGGGTACAAGGCAAAAAAACAGCGCCCTTATGAAAATCATGGACACAAACATGAGATTCTCAGAAAAATCATTGAGAGAAATCTCAGGGAATTTGGTTGGCTTGAGGGTTGTATGACCAGCGAATGGTGCTGTTCACCCTTCACAGTCCCGAAGCCACCGCCTGCAGACCAGAACACCATTGATGGTTGGCGAATGGTTGTTGATTTTCGCAATCTCAACGCCGAAACCAAGGCGGATTCACACCCCCTGCCCCTCATTGAGGAGGAAATCGCCAAGAGGGCAAGAGGTCGTTTGTTCTCTGTGCTGGATCTCCGTCACGGCTTTCACCAAATGCCGTTGAGGAAGGACAGCCGACCTCTCACCTGTATGTGCACGCCATGTGGCCCAGTCCAATGGACCGTCATGCCCATGGGGCTGAAGAACGCCCCCTCATTTTTTCAAAGAATGATGGAGGATGTGCTGTTCACAACCCATCCTGAGCTTCGTGCCTTCGTGAGTGTGTACATAGATGACATAATCATCGCGACGGAAGGGGAGGGACTGACCGAAGCCGAGCTGGTGGCCCTACATGAGAAGCAGCTGAACCAAGTTTTGGACATTCTTGACGCCAATCAGCTGATTTGTGGGCCAAAGAAGGGAAAATTATTTTTAAAATCAGTCGAATTTTGTGGTTCTCTCCTAGAGAATGGCACTCGACGACCCAGTCCAGGGAAGCTCGTCGCTATTCAGAAGTGGAAGCGCCCTGAGACGATCACGGAGTTGAGAGGATTCCTGGGTTGTTGCAATTTTTACCACACTTTTGTGCCGAATTATGCCAAATTTGCTGCCCCCCTGACTGAATTATTGAAGGTAGGGAGAGATGCGGGCAAGGCAGGTTCAAAGGTTCGTGTCAAGTGGACTGACGAGTGCGAGGAGGCCTTCCATCACTTGAAGGCAGCCCTCTGCGAAGTCGCCACGTTGCATGTGCCGAAATTTGACCGACCCTTCTACATTAGAACCGACGCATCTAGGTACGCGATCGGAGCTGTCCTTGAACAGGTTGATGAAGCCACCGGCGATCATTACCCTCTTGCATTTTGGTCTCAGAAGCTAGCCCCACGCCAAATGCAATGGTCGCCGCGTGAGCAAGAGACGTATGCCATCATCTGTGCTTTAAAAAAGTACCAATCGTGGGTTGGCACCAATCGAGTCGAGGTCCTGACGGATCATCGATCTCTGGAGTATTGGGCCACTGAACACATTGATACTGTCGCGAGCCCAGCTGGTCGACGGGCCAGATGGCACGAATTTCTCTCTCTGTTTGACCTCCATGTGTCGTATCTGCCTGGAAAATACAACACGGTAGCGGATGCTCTGAGCCGATGGGCTTACCCCGCCTCAGAGGGGCTGCAAAGTACCAACATCCATGGTACGGAGCAGGACCGCCATGTCATCATCGAATGGGATCAGGAAGAAAAGAAACTCATTCGACGTGCATGCATGCAGTGCGCTGTTAAACAGCACGCATTGCCGTGTCACGACATCACGGCCATCACAGATCCGGCGCATGCTCACGAGATCTGCACCAAAACGCTGAAAGTCGTGGAAAAAGTCACCGATCTCTCCTCAGGGAGTGTGAAACGGTTTGACTATACCCGACAAGTAAGTCGATTTCGGTTGATCGAGGGCATTAAGCGTCGAGATCCGGCCAAAACTCCACCCCTGCCTAAAGATTCCCTGATAATCCGTGACTGGACGTCCGATTACCTGCAGGATCCCATGTTTAAAGAGGTCTTTGGAAATCTCCAATCCAAAGATGCTCACAAGGATGGGATTTTTGCTGAGTACTCGTTGGATGGGGGGAAGCTGTGGATGGAGGGTAAATTGTGTGTGCCAGACGCCCTAGCCCCCCGAGTGTTAAACTGGTGGCATAAATGGGAGTCCCCCCACGCACATGGCCGTCGACTGTGGTCGATGATTAAACATAGGTTGTTTGGCTCACGGCTATATACTCACTGCATGAAAGTAGCCGCCGGATGCGCCCAATGTGCTGTCTCGACGCCCCCCAGCGCGAAGAAGCACGGCCATCTGAGGCCTCATCCTATTCCGGAGCGCCTCTTTAACAGAGTCACCAGTGATTTTTTCTATCTCGGTGAGCTCGATGACGAAGAGTGCCATTGGACTAATAAAAAAGTCAATGGTGTGCTCCTTATTCAGTGCCGTCATTCCGGCTACATTCAAGTGTTGCCTTGCAACATTGAGTCGATGACTGGCAAGGCTGCCGCCAAGTGGTGCGCGCAGACCTGGATGGGAGGCTGGGACGTCCCATCCGAGGTGGTCACGGATTCAGGCAAAGAGTACACCTCCGAATGGTGGAGAGAATTGTGTGCTCGCCTTGGAATCCACCACCTCCGATGTGAAATCCACTCGCATCGAGCGCTGCCTGGCGAAAGAGCCGGCCGCTCAATTATTAATATGCTTCGTAAGGAGCTCGCGAGTGAAAAGGATTTCCATTGGATGGAAGTTCTCTTCGCATTGCTTCGCCGTTACCACAACACGCCTTTGTATCATGGCCTTTCTCCAAATGAAATTGTCTTTGGACGAAAGAAGTGTTGGTGGAACATGCCGTTGAATAATCCTCGCCCCTGTAAGGATGCTTCGCTGTTTTTGGACGAAGTCCAACGAGCAGATAAATCTGTGTCGAAATTAATCGAGAAGCATCAAGCTGACTGGCTTTGGGTTCAAAATCAAGGTCGAAAAAACCCCCACAATTTTGAAGTCGATGATCGAGTTTGGCTTCGAAATTCCGAAACCACCCTGGACGGAGATGACAAGCTTCTTCCCTTGTGGGAGGGGCCATTCGCTGTTACAGCGCGTCTTGGTGAGAACAGGTCAAGGATTCGTGTGGATGTCAGCAGGGAAATTGACGTTTCGGGTGATCGCCTCAAGAGAGAGATCCCCTCCCCCAAGGATCGGGTTAAACCCCTTTTTTGGACTGCAAAACACTTGTCCGATCGGGTAATCGAAGGGGGAAAGTACGAACTCAAGAGGATTGTTGAAGCAAGACGTGACGCCAAGGGCGAATGGGAACCCATGAGACCCACCACTGGGGGTATTTTCTTCGAACGAAACCTTCGAACGAAGATTATTTCTTCGAACGAAGAAACGTTTTGAACTGTTCGAACGCCTTTGTTGTGGCCGTTTTGCTGCAAACATTGCGATAAAATGCTCAACACAGGTATTTTTGAGGGTTTGGTTCTTTAGATTCAGCCTGCAACCACCTGAATGCCCTGAAAATGTGTTTTCGAAATGTGGTGGACTTTTCTTCGAACGAACCTTCGAATGTTCGAACGAAGATATTTTTCGAAGAAAAAGACGCGGCGTTTACAAATGCACATACAGGCAACAACAGAACCGCAGAACCACCAATGTCCCTGTCCAATGTAGCTCTCTGAGTCCTGGCTCATGACTCACTGCCTGACACTAGTACTGCAACGTCGTCTTTCTTTTCCGTATCCTCTTTGTCTCCCTCTCCGGCATCTTCTTCTTCTTGCTTTCCACCAGTCTTCGTTGGCGTCTTCTTCTTCTTCTTTGGCCTCTTTGCCTTCACTTTCTTCTTCCTGGCACTTGGAGCTGGCACGCCACCTATTGCCGACGCCACTGCCGCCGCGTTTTTGCACTCCTCCTCCGTTGCGTAGCTTCGGGCCGCAACACAATACTCCCCCACAGAATGCCACATGGCAGAGTTGTAGTCTGCAGGGACCCAAAAGATTGTACAAGCACGGCCCAGTTTGGTCTTCTGCTGCAGGATGTCTCTGGGTATCTCCGTTCGCCAGGGGCGCCACTTCGAAATCGGCACTCCTCTCCACGCTCCCCACTGGTCCTCTTTTTGGAGGGGAAGCCATGCCCACGGCAGTGCCCCTCGGTCTGGAATCTGTGTCTCCTGGGTTTCGTCTTCATCGTCATCATCTCGGGCAGGCGGCTCCTCCTCCTCATCTCCGGAAGGCGGCTCCTCCTCCTCATCTTCTTCAGTCTCTTCGAACTCCTCACTCTCCGAACTCTCACCCGGCAGCAGCCTTGCCTTTTTCTTCGGAGGTTCCTTAGCCGCTGGCTTCGCTCGTGGTCTCTTCTTCGGCTTCTTTGTCTTCTTGTAAGACGAGAGAATCTCGGCAAGGTTCTTTGCCCGTCGTCCGGACACAACGGGTTGTGGATCTTTGCCCCGCACACCAGCTCTGGTCGTCGACGCTTTTTTTTCGGTTGCCACAGGGGAATGCAACGTGGAACCACCCTGGCTCAGGTTGACCCACGTTGGCATCGACTTCACCTTTCTGCGACCTTCTTCATGGTTTTGGAGTGCTCCGAGGACCGTCAGTGCTCTCGCAGGCTTCGTTAGGAGATCGTTGAGCAGGCTGCCCGCAGTCACGGTCGTCTCAATTCCACGACTTGGTAGCTGAAGCTTCCACCTGACGCCAACGGCGCTGGTTTGCGTTGCTGCAACCTGTGGGCAGTGGAGCGGTAAAAGACTTCGAATACAATCTTCGTTCGAAGATTCGAATGTTCGAACGAACGTTTTTTTCTTCGAACGAAGAATGTTTTTCGAAGAATAACGTAGAGGACGCATGCATGGTCAAAAGCGCTCAGCTACAAGGTAAATGCGGTACCTCCCATTCAGGAATGTCCCCTCCCATGTAGCCATGCTGCACTCCTGCTGCGACTGCTGCCTGGAGCACCGTCTGCCACTTCGCCGGTGTTGTGCTTTGCAATTGTTGTACTCCCCCGGCTTGCTGCGCTCCTTCGTCCGTCTGGGCTGCCTCACCACCACCCCGCGCCTGAGCGGTGACCTTGACGCCTTTCAAGCGGCCCGTTGATGTACATTTGCCCCACCCTGGGGGCTCTGAGGAGGGGAATCTGAGCATCACGGTACGGTCTTCACGCCAGCTCTCCACTGCGCCGTAGGCGTGCCAAACAAGCGCAAGCATACGTATTATCGGGGTTGGGGTGCCTTTTTTGTTCGGGACTGCGAAGGGGAAGGCGCGGGCGACCAGTGCACAAGGCAAGTCCCTCTCCACAGCCACATCTTTGCAATCGGCTGATAAACACTTTCCGAAACAGCGCCCATAGGTTGACAGTGGCGTAAGCCAAGCGTACTTCGGGTCCCCGAAAATGGGCGTATGCGGATTGGGTACGGATTTCCCTAGAATGAGGTCAAGGTAGGGGCGGGTGACTCCGGATTCAACGATTACCTGGCGGCAAGTGTCGAACTCGGCGCTGACATCGAACACTTCGTTCACCACCACGTAATCCGGATCATATTCTTCTGAATCCTGGGATCCAAAATCTAGCGGGTCATCCAAACGGCGAGAAGGGGATGGTGACGGCTCCAAATCCGCTGAACGCTGCGGCGCTGGGTGCTGAGCCAGTTGTGTACTACTCTGGGAAGGTGTTCCTGGCGCTGATCGTGACGCTGGGGCAGAAGTTGGGTGCGCCTGAAGCAACTCCTGAGCACAGCGCGAAAGATTCGAAACATATCTTCGAACGAAGATTCGAATATTCGAACGAAGAAAAATCTTCGAACGAGAGTTCGTTCGAGGATTCGAAGATTCGAACGAAGACTAAATTCGAAGGACTACAACGCATGCCTGCAGGGCTTGGAGAATAACACATACCGCCACCAGTCTTGCGACATCGGCCTTGTCTTCCTTTGTCAGCACCATTGAGCGGCATCGTCTATTAAGGATTCGAACAATGCAGCGTTTGGGCAAGAGACCGGGCGCGTTGTACCGTGAGCTACAATATGGGAGTGCGTGTACAAGAAGGCATGCTCCATGGTTTGTAGTAGAGCAGAGAGCTGGTAGTCATCTGTGGTGCTGCCCCCTCTGTTTGTGAACCGCAAGTAGAAATCCTTTAGCTTGGCATTCGTGGTTTCAGCCAAGTCCTGGCAGTACATCCCAAGCCCGTAAGGTGCTATCGCCTCTAGGATTCTGGGCACATCGAACTGCAAGATTATCAGATAATGAGAACGGGTATCAGGCAAACAGTGTGCGCGAAATTCCCAGGCCGCCTGCCGACAGTCCGCTGGGAGGTCAATGTCGATGCGCTGATAGGTGCGATAGAGCCGTTGCATCACGTCCCGCAACCGCATGACAGCCTGGTTACCCAAGTGCTCGTCGGCCAACCCCAAAACATGAGCAATACCATCCCATAAAAAAAACGGACGCTTGGTTTCTTGTCCATCAGGTCTACAAGTTCCACCTAGCTGCCAACCACACAGAGCAATCTTCAGCATGTTATTGATAGCGTTGCGTGCTTCCCTGCTGGCCGACAAGCATAGCCTTTCCAAGTATTCCCCAAGCAAAGCACCAATTCGCATAAGCATATGAAGAACACAAATAATGGCATGGTGTCGTGGCACTTGAAGCAAAGGTTTTGAAGCGCAGCCACGAGCTCCCTTGCAGATAGGGGTCTTGCCAAGTCGGGACGCATCACCCGTGCGCGTTCTGCGCCGGTGACAGCCCAGGTACCGCCTCTTGAGAGGGTTCCAAAGGCCCAAGTTGTGAACTGACGGTATATACCAATGCTCAGTAAGTCCCAAAAACTTCTTCAAAAACGATAAATCCCCGCCCAGCATAACACTTGCCGCACAGCGTGCGCCCTTCACGATGACGGATCGCGTAGTTATGATCTGCTGCAGGACCTAGTAGCGTACAAAGCGCAATCAAAATTTTGTTCGAAAAACATGTTCGTTCGAAGGAAAAGCTTCGTTCGAACGTTCGAAGGTTCGAACGAAGGCAATATGGCCAACAAGGTGCAGGGGCTCCTTCATCCTTTTCCAAGCCAAGTTGACTCTCCGGCGGCCTGGCATTGGTTTCCCAAACCTTAGGCCAGTCTGTTTGTACCATACGTCCGCACGCTTGGAAATAAAGCGCGATAGAACCCGAAGGCGGCGTCTAGGGATTCCCAAATCGAGAAGCAAAGCGACTGCTTCTTCAGGCGAGCATTGAGCATCGCTGTGGCACCGTAGAAGTTGATTCAATCCCTGCTTGTCAGCGCCTGGGTTGACTCGTGTGTAGATTGAGTGTAAAAGCTGGCGTCCCAGGCCGGAGGAGGTGAAAAATTGCACAAGCGCGTCCTCAACGTCCTGGCTATAAGCATTCGTCGTGCCTACCGCGTTTTTGAGCGTAATTCCAAGTTGCACCATTGGTCAAACAGTGACACCCTTAAAAATACAACAAATCAGTTGAAAAAACAAAAGAAACCCTTCTTTCTGGCAGAAATCTGCGTCTCTCTGGCACAAATCTGCGTTTTTCTGGCACAAGTCTGCGGCAATCGCCTGTCAATCTGGTGCGCGCGCTGCTGTTGCTGCGCTTTTGCGGCAATTCTCCCCAGCAGCTTGGATTCAATTGGATTTAATTGAATTGCGATTAAAGCAAATACAGTCTTCGAATTCGAATCTTCGTTCGAAGATTCGAATCTTCGTTCGAAGACTGAAGTTCGTTCGAAGAAAATACCCCCCCCAGTGGGTCTCATGGGAATTTCTGTGTGAGTGGAGGGGCTTTGATTCCAGTCACAACAACTGGGAACCAGCCCAATCTTTTGTCCATGGGTACACCAAGGGGTTCATCGACTTCCTCAAGAAGCACCCCGAAATTGGAGTACTCCTGACAGATTGTTTGTCGAAACCAGACAGACAAGTGGAGAGCGACGGAAAACGACCTGTGGTGAATCGAGATCCAGCCTTTTACGGCCCTCAGCAGCCACATTCCAGGGCTGATCCGTCGATCCCCCCTCCTGCGGTCAGGCCAGCCCAGGAGCCAAATGAGGACCAAGCTTCGAGTTCGGCCGCTGATTTGCAGCGCCCAAGCCGTACGAGGGCCAGGCCAGACAGGTTGGTGGTCACATGTATTCGTGCTTGGCCGAATTGAGGAAGCCATCCTACCACATTCTGCTCAATCCACTGTTCATTCTTTCTGTTTATGTCATGATGTGGAGAACTGCGAATGTTTGATAATTTGACGTCAACCAACTTTTCTTTGGTCTCCGTTCGGCAGACAAGGCGTAGATACGCTGACGGAGTGTGCTGCCGTGTTCAGAAAAAACCAGACTCAGGCTTAATTCAGGCAGATTCGGGGTAATCTTGTCTCTGTTGGTCTGTGCATCTTTGGAATTTGGCTACTCGTGCAGATGGAAGCAAATGTACATAATCAAAACACCGGCCGGTGACATGCACCCCTACAGGCACCCCCTGTAGTACTGGCTGCACCAGATGCGACGCCAGGAACTCAGATCTCACCTTCATTTGCTGTGATGCTGACGCCAAAGTCCAGATTCAGATCCAGGATCCTCAAATTTACCTTAAATTTCTCAGGTTTGTCCATCATTCTGCCACTGTTGTACGAAACCCAGACGTCAATTGTTCAGACAATCTTTAGATAGGAGCTCTAGGGACTTCTAACAGCAACCTCTGAAGTCCGTAAGCTTCGTTGTATTTTTGGCACACGCCAATGTGAGCTCAATCCGACCTGAAACTGTCGAAAATGGTGAATCCAAGTGTCTTATGGGACTCATTCGAAAGATTGGCCTTGTCCAAGTCGATTGACACCGCCGCCACTGTAAATTCGGTGTCTCTCAGTTATATACTGTCAGTAAAGCGCCTTCAGTGAACCTTCGGCGCGTTACATGCCAAGGATCCAGGGTCAGCATGTCCCATCATGATGCATCATCACATGATCCACATTTTGATGGAATCTGTTGGATGCTCGCGAACCAACGTGCCGGAAAGCACAATTGAGCTGAATAAACGACAATATATATTAACTTTAGTCTAAACGAAGGTGTTGGTAGTTTCAGTTGTACACATTCCGCTTCATTTCACCTTCATCTCAGGGAATTTACTCATGTTAGGACAATTTAGATTGATGACCTTGTCATCTCCCATCATTCCTCGAAGATCTGTTTAGATCTAAGTGAACAGAAGAACATCTCTACCTTCGGTGGTTCACTTAGGGTCTGTAGACTACATGTGTATTTGTTTAACCTCTCGGTGATTGCTTAATCCCCTCAATCTCTGCCCAAATTCATTCTCAATTTTGCTGAATCTTGTGATCATCCACCAGATGCGCCAAATCTGAGCCACATGCTGTACTTTTCAGAACGACAAAAGCGGGATAACACGATGTAGAGTTCGGCGAGGACACCGTAGCGTGCCCGCGACAGCGAAACTGTGCCAGAGCACTGAGATGTCACTCCAATTCTTGATCCCCCCACTCAATCCATCAATAATCTACCTCATTCTCAACCAATGCATGGTTTGGTATCGATTCTCGATACGTTTACATGCTTTTTAGCCCGTGACCTAATGTTTTACTGCACGGAGGACTGTTCGTCACTTCTCATTCTGTCTCATTTCAGGTTCATCCAGCCTGATTCAGTGCCAATTCAGCCCAAATCAGGTCAGATCAAGCAGATTTCGCCCCATCAAGGCTACATTTCTATGTTTTTCTGGGACTTACCCGCACTACGTTCTTCGTTGACGTAGCGACACACCCCAGTGTGTTTTTGGAGGGGGAGTGTAAGTGCGGCTAGCCCCATCTGCTCAGATTTTCAGACATTCTGCCCAGATTGGCTACATTTTGGTCATTTTCTTTGCTTCGGCGGAATTGCCGCCTCGCAGCTCAGTCACAGGATATTTCCTATATATTTCTGATATGCCGGATTTGATTCCGCGGTCCATTCCCCGTAAATCCGCCGCATTCCGCTATTTTAGCTGGAATCGCCATTTGCCGCTGACGCGCGCTCGCGGGCCAGATCGGCCAGACAATTTTACATAAATGGATTATTTAAATTCTTTCAGACAGTTTTGGACACTCAGATGTATTTAGAATAATTCCCCTCAATTTTCTTCATAGACTGGGATTTTCTGCCGGACCACAATCAGCATGGACCTTGCTTCTGTTGTCGCTGCTCTCGCCTCCGTTGGTGTCCGTGTCTCTGGTTCTACCCCCAATAACAACATCCAGGAAGACTCCTCGCGTGCCTGCCCCACTGGTCTTGCCGGCCCCGAGCCCTCCGGCACCCACAACGACCCAGGGCAGCACTTTCAGGGCCTGGCTGATGTCGGACTGAAGGTCCTAGTCAGTTCAGTACCACTCCTATGGCGCCCAATTTCTGTGCTGGCGCCTATCCTTGGGGGAAGACGGCAAAGGCCCAACCTACTAGAGGGGGGGGGTGGCCAACTGTGCTAAGGGCATACAAAACGCCCATTTTTGCTAAGGGCCAAAAGCTAACGCACTCCCCTGCCCACGAGGAAAAGCACGCGGGACAGGAGACACCACTACACTACACTCACTAACGCCAGCACCGGCCTCCGAGGGCAGGGTGAGCACTCATCACCCGCACTCAACTCCTGCCAGGCCTGCTGACCCTAACACCTACACACGCTACTTGGTGTTGCTGTCAATGAGGTCTCGGGTCCTATTGAACCTCCTGTGAAGAAGAAAAGAGAACACAGCGCTCCTAAGCAGCTGTGGCCTAACAGGGACGCCACAACACGTTTCCCTGCTAGGGCTTGGAGGGGAAGGGCGCACAGGTGGCCTGCACAGCGCGGATGTCGTTGAGGTCGAACTGCCCTCGCCAGTACTGGCTGAGGCGCAGTCAATTGATTGTGTGATCAGCGCCGTATGATTTAGCACGGCTCAAGGGACTGCACCATTTCACCCTAATCCTCCCACCTGTACAACAGAGGCCAATGGACTGGGTTCAAGATGAGGAACCAAGACACACTCCACGTATTATACGCTTCTTAGTGTGCCCTATAATACACTGTTCCTGAACCCAGTTGCAAGCAAGCAAGCTTAAGGACTTCGCCCGTTCCCTTTTTGAACGTAGGACGAAGCCCTGGGTAACCTGGCAAGGGTTTATACCGCGTGCACAGCGCGTGGCCTACTGTCAAATCCCTTTAATGCATCTTGTGCACGCATGCAGGGAAGGGAGGCGAGAACATAACAACACTGACTCAGCCAGGAAGTGAGCTCCTCCTGAGCTTACCTACCTTACTCACCATGCATCGTGTGAATGCCGAAGTGAAGCGAAGGCAAAACAAGCCTAAGCGTTTTAAGCAACCCTACTTTAGCGCTACAGCTACACGCGAGCAAACAAACACGAGCAAACACTTTCTTTACTTCCCTGTGAAGAGAGAACAAGGGTGAATTGGGGTACAGGGAAAGCGCCACAGCGTGTGAATGCCTCGATTAGGCACATGCATCGCGAGCACAGCGCATATTCTAACCCTACCTGCGCGCTGCGCGCTCCATTCGCATCGCATACCTTTCATTCCTGTTTTGACCTGTGCAGAGCAAGGGAGAGGAGCACCCGAACCCCCAACGAACACAGCGTTGACAACCCTAACGCTTTAACGAAGCAACCAACACAAACGCAATGCATGCGTGCGAGATGGCACTGGCATACCTGAGAGGGGGGTTGTCCACCTGGTCAGTGGTGTGGGTTGAGTTTGAAGCCTTTTCCCTAAAGCTTATAAACGTTTTGATGCAACTGTGCAAAAATTTCTTTTACAACTTTAAAAACTACGGCTCATACCTTCTTTTTCAAAGGCCGTTTATGCTTGCGCAACCTTGTTTTTGAAGTCCGCTTCCGTTGCGCTTGTCTGCGACTTTGAGGATTGATGTAAAAATGACAATTTCTCGCGTGCCTTCGTCAATTTTTAGCGATTTGACTTCTTAAATCGCTACACTTTTCGCTAAACCGCAGGAATCACTCCCTGTTGGTTACATTTTCTATTTTTCTCAGCTCCTTCAGATTTGTGTCCTCCATTGGGAGTATTGCTCGGCCCTGGCCCTTGGTCAGGACGTTTACTAAAACGCTGTTTATGCAGCGATAGCCGTCCGCATCAGAGTGTTCGACTGTACCCTAGTGGGTATGCATATGTGCTCTAGGGAGGGACCCCTGGGTTCAAACCCCACTACCCCCATATTTTTACCAAACGTTTTCGTCGCACGCTGGCAACTTTCGAGGAATGCCCCATCGAAGGGACATCATTCACGGTACATTACACTGTTTTTCGAGGGTACCTACAGTGTGACAGGCTTCTATGAACTGATGATGATGTTTTTGGTAAGTTTAATGCATTTTCTGAGGTAATTTTGGGAATATTTGAGCCTTTTTCCTTGGTCCTACTAGCTTAGATAACTAGTACTCCAGGGGGGAGTAAGAAAACATCACTGCCATGTCTTTCTTGGAGGGCTTGATCCAGGCCAAGCCCCCCTTGAAACCCTTTTGTTAATGCTAAGACTAACTTAAGTATTTTTATCTCTCTTTTGAAGCCTAAGGTACACTTTCTCAAAGTAACCAGGGTTTTAACCCTAGCCCCCCATGAAGTTCACCCCTACCACTCAATTGAGCGGAGGTACCTTCCTTCATGGAGGATATACCGAAATAAAATAGGCATTTCATGCTTTAGGCCTTGGAGGTTAAGCCTAGTGGTCTCCCACCCCAAGACCCAGATACTCAATTGTTTCTACCACTTATTGTGGTTCCACGTTTTAACTGTTTCTGAATTCAGTTGCTTGGCCAAGTAATTTTCTGTGTTGGCCTGACACCTATGCCCCACATTCCTAACCAGCACCATTTCACCCAAAAGAGTGCACATGAAGTGCTTGATGCTAATCTGGAGGCTAGAGTCAGCCCAGTTTTCATATACAATCTTTTGTATTATCCATTTGTGATTGAATCTTTACCTGCATTGTCTATCTGCAGCTTTTCTGTGTTACACTGGATTTCAAAACTATTTATTGATTCGATCCACATCCTGTTCTTGCTCTACTTGCTGCTTTGGTTTGGGTTTTCAACTTCCAAACCTGCAGGATTTCATCAAAATATCTAGGGCACTAATCAAGGACATCTTTCTGGAAGGGGGCGGAGAGGTGCAGGTGCGCAGGGGAGGGCAGGGACACGGCTGAAAGTGGAGGGGGATGTGGTGATGGCGGAGGCGGACGAGAACCCCAAGCGGAGAGCACAGGGCCAGCGGCGGGGGAGAAGGGAGATGGGGCGGCGGAGTACGGGGGCGCAGGCGAGTGCGGAGGGAGCAACCGAGCAGCGGGACGCGAGACGTATCGTGGGTACGGCGAGCAGTGTGGGGCAGAACGAGAAGCTGACGGGATGCAGTATCTGAATAGGGTACAATGACGGAGCAGAGCGCAAGGTCGTGACTGACGAGAACGGCCGGAGATGGCGTGGAGCAGCGCTGTGCCCTTCGGGTGCAGCACGGTGCCAGGGCTCTGACTTGCAGGAGAGGCAAACGGGCAGACGAATCCAATATTCCGACAAGTTGGTGCCAGGGTCTTGGCTGATGGTGCGATTGGAGAGATTGCTGGGATGGGCAAGTGGCAGTGCCGGTGTACTCCAGTCCCGTGAAGTGGAGCCACGTCTCGGTGGCGCCCCTGTGGATTCGCAGCAGGAGTGTGCGGGCTATCCGCCGACTTGTTACATGGCGGCAAAGCTCTCTGCATGACAAGATGGTGCTGCATTGAAACCATTGGACTTACGCGCGCCCTGCTCTGAGGGGTTGACCACGCCAGGCCTTGGTGGCCGCCGGCACCATGGGACACCTGCGAGGTGCAACGAAGTGTGAACCCTTGGTGACCACGCGGGGTCTGAATGGGGGCTCTGGTCCGCAGCTGGTCTATGCGGCTGGGCTCCACAGTGCAAATGCAGCGAAGGGAATTCGACAACCGTCTCACTGACGTTCTCCCTGTGTTCCTTCGGCAGATGCGGTGGCTCATGGTGCGTGGGAAACCAATGGCCATGCCAGTCCTCGGGCAGGGACACAGTCCAGTCCGCAGATACACCCCCCCCACACACACAGGGCACAAGGCAACCAGGATGGGGTGAGAGACGGGGACTGAGGGAGCACTAGGGTGGGGGAGACCCCAGGGAAAAGGGTAGGGGCGACAGGGAGGGGCAGGGGTAGAGCACGCGGGTGGCACACACGAGTAACAGCGCGGCTCAGACAGGGAGGGCAGATGTACAGGCAGGGTCAACAGCGAGAAGGAGAATGGGAGGGGAGACAGGCGAGTGAGGGGGCGCGGGGCTGCGGGACAGGGGTAGCACGGAAAAGAGCAGGGGGCACACGCAGGGCGCGCGGGTGCAACGGCGAGCGCGAACACGGGAAAAAAAAACAGCAGAACACGTAGAGGAGGCAGGGCGCTGGAGGTGGGGGGAACAGGGGGCCAACAAGGGCACAAAGGAACACAATGTCTCTCACAGAGAAGCACCATGCCGATGACCCGCATTGAGCCGTACCGGCCGCCCCGCCCGACCATCAGGGAACTGATGGAGGGGCCACCGGCGGGGGAGGACGAAGGGGGAATCCCCCCGAAGGGGTGTCTGGGGAGGCCGCCTAGGTCGGCCCACAGGTCGGAAGACAGGGCAGAAGCCCTGAGGCGGGTGAAAGCGCGCGAGATACAACCATGGCGCGGGGACGACCAGCGGCGAGCACACGTAGCAGGAGAACAACACTAAGAGGGCGGGCAGGAGACAGAGGGGAGGGGAGGGTGGAGAGGAGAGAAAGAAAATAAACGTACAACCACGTAGGCCAAAAGGCTGGGTCGCGTGGGAGGGGCGCCCACCTGGCATGGCCGGGGACCGCCAAGGGCCGCGCCACAGGATGGCGGTGGGACTGAACGAGAGCACCGAACAGAACCGAGACAGATGGCGATGCAGTGTTGTTGTGCGTGCATGCAGGGAGGAGGGAACCACGCGGAAAAAAGCACGGCGAAAAAAACAAAAAACAAAATCGCGAACGACACCCCACAGCACCACAAGGAGACGGGACAGAGAAAGGGCGAGTGGCTAGGGCCACGCGACGCTCCAGGGGACTAGGACAGCATGGGAGGCGGCACAGGAGTGAGAGGCGGGGGCGGGAGGGCAGCGACCCGTGCTAGGCGCACAAAACGGTCCCCGGATGGATGAGGATCCAGTGGGCCCGCGCCACAGGGTTGCTGGCGGCCCGGTGGGGTATAAACACGGGATGAGGGATGGGATGGGGCCGCACAACAGACCAGGGGATTAGACCGGGGCCGCGGCACAGGGGAAAAGGGGCGGGGGCGGGAAGGGAGCGACCCGTGCTAGGCGCACGAAACGGTCCCCGGATGGATGAGGATCCAGTGGGCCCGCGCCACAGGGTTGCTGGCGGCCCGGTGGGGTATAAACACGGGATGAGGGATGGGATTGGGCCGCACAGCAGCCCAGGGGATTAGGCCGGGGCCGCGGCACAGAAGAAGGGGACAGGGGCGGGAAGGGAGCGACCCGTGCTAGGCGCACGATGCGGTCCCGGGATGGAGAAGGATCCAGTGGGCCCGGGCCACAGGGTTGCTGGCGACCCGGTGGGGTATAAACACGGGATGATGGGACAAGGGGACGGGACCGGGAAGGGCGTGTGGCTAGGGCCGCACAACGGGCTGACGGGGTAGGGAGTCCATGGGACGCTGGGAACGGGCCGGTGCCGGGATGAGGCAAAGGGGAATGGGACATGGGATGGGCAGGGAGACCGAAAGCGCCAGGCAACAGCCCCGTGGGATTGGGAAACCAGTCGCCATGCAGTGGTGAACCGTGGGCAAACCATGGGGAACCTGACCAAGGGAAGTCGGGAAAATGCCCTGAACTCCGGGACGGCCGTGAGGTGTCCGCAGGGGTGAGGGTTGACCTTGAGATCCCCGGGTCAATGGCCTGAGTACACGTAGGTTCACGCGTGAGCGGGACCAGGGGGAACGTGGAAAGGGTCGCCCCCTGGCCTCCAGCCGTGGATGGACGACACCCAAGTGCATCCGGGAGCCGAGTGGGTACTCCAATCCGTGAGGGATGGGGAGTGGTGGAATGTGGTTGACAGAGAGAAATGCTCCGCTGTTGGCGAGGGCTATCCACAGGAAACCCGCCTGCAGGCCCCCAATAGGCTGTGCTAGGGGGGGAAGGCCGGGGGATCCTTCAAAGGGTGACCGGAAGGAGCTGAAACCGTGAGGGCAGCGACTGAAGGGAGCCTACCCCGGTCATGCCCCAAGGGAACCTGGTTGAAGTTCTCGGCCGTGAGGTGAGACAGGGGTTGCCAGGGGAACTGATGGTGGAAAGCTCTCCTTCCCGCCAGAGGCGGCCACCATGTAAAACAAACAAAGAGATGTCAGATGAGGCTGCGGACGCGGCCGCCCTTACTTACTTACTTACTTACTGTGTTCAAAAGTGCAAATATAGCTGTTAGGGGCCTTTTTTGGCACCCTCCGGGCCATAACCTTGAGTAAAGGGCATGCACGGGCACAAATCATTGCTTGCCAAGCCTCACGTAGCACAGGGGACAAATGTGATCAATTTGAAATCACACGAAAGCACGGCCCTATCACTTTAATCAACATTTATGTGTTCAAAAGTGCAAATATAGCTGTTTTTGGGCGTTTTTTGGCACCCTCCGGATTATTATCTTGGGTAAAGGGCATGCACGGTCACAAATCATTGCTTGCCAAGCCTCACGTAGCACAGGGGACAAATGTGATCAATTTGAAATTACATGAAAGCAAGGCCGTATCACCTTGATCAACATTTATGTGTTCAAAAGTGCAAATGTAGCTGTTTTGGGCGTTTTTTGGCACCCTCCGGATTATTATCTTGGGTAAAGGGCAGGCAGGGGCACAAATCATAGCTTGCCTCGCCTCACAGGGCACTGGGGACAAACTTGA
The DNA here is from genome assembly GCA_964036045.1 of Eutreptiella sp. 'Long Island Sound 2002'. Classification (NCBI taxonomy): domain Eukaryota; phylum Euglenozoa; class Euglenophyceae; order Eutreptiales; family Eutreptiaceae; genus Eutreptiella; species Eutreptiella sp. 'Long Island Sound 2002'. The sequence goes on from OZ038387.1 coordinate 30,005,845, forward strand.
TCAATTTGAAACTTCGTGACACCACAAGGACATCATGGGAATGGCCGTTTAAGGCCCAAAAGTGGCAAAAATGGGCAAAAATGGTCGTATTTTGGGTTTATCTGGACATCCGGTAATGCAATCCAGGTGAATTCAATACAGCAACTAGATAACGTCGTATTTTAGCGATTGCGCTATCTAAAGCGGCGCAGATGCGCACAGATTTGGCACAAATCACCAAAACCTCGGCAAAATTGGGTTGCGGCGGGTTGTAAATTGCGATCGCGGCAGTTTTTGGACGGTTCAGAAACGGGATTCCGGTACCTCATAAAATCCTACCTGCCCACCCAAAACTACCCCCACTTCACGGAGGAGGACATGCCCGGCATCCAGCGATGCTTCTTCCGCACCCTCGACTACCTCCAGCAAACACACCCACGCGTACTGGAGCAAATATGGACAGGCCCCAGATAACCCACGTGCCCGCACAGCCGAGACAACGCCACCACACCGCCACATGCACCTACACCGGCACCAGCACGCACAGGTCACCAGGGAAAGCGCGCGCACACCCCCGGTGCCCAAGCCCGCACCCTCGTTCTCACTACTCGCAGGACCCAGCATCCTACGGCCGCCCCCGCAGCCCAGGGCCCTCCGCCGTCACCCACTGCCCTCTCCTCCGCCTCCGACTCCACAACCTCCACCACCACAACCACCTCATCCACCACCACCACCACGTCCTCATCCAGCACTCCACCCCCCAAACCGCGGGGGAAACCTCCCAAACGGGCCCCCAAACCCGTCCATACCGCGGGCAACCCCGCCGCCGCCAAGGCCCACGCCCCGACGAGGCCCGCGCCCGCAGCCCGGCCGAAACCCAAGACGACCGCCAAGCAGCTGCCAAAATCTGTCGGCGCTCCGCGGCCGCAACCCGCGGCCAAACCCAAGTGCAAGCCCAAGCCCGGCGCCACGACGGCAGCGCGAGCCCGACCCCCTGAGCACGTCCTTTATGACATTCAGCCCAAGCCATCCCAGGCCCGGACGCAGCAGCGCCCAGCACGCCCCCCCCCCCCACCCTCACTGACGCCACCGCCACCACCTTCGTGGCAGGGGGGCGCCGCGGCCGAAGCGCAACGCACCTCGTCCCGCCACCTCTCAAAGCCTGCACCCCAGGCCCACGGACCGCCCCCGACCGAGCCAGAACGGCGCCAGGGTCCGCCAGCAGCGTCCCCGCCCCCCTACCAACCCTCGATGTCAGCCCACATACAGCGCATGCCCCGCTACCACCGCCGCCGCGAGTCCCAACCCAACCCCGAGGCGGAGACCGTGCGCGCACACCCGCGGGTCCACATCCACTCGCGCCCCCATTCCCTGCGCACCCCCACGGCAAAGGACTACGAGGAATCCCCCAGGCCCGCCACCGCCACCAGTCCCCACGACCCCGTCACACCCACCCACGCCCACTCCTCCGCCCAAGACCGCGGCCCGGTCCAGGGACAGTGGTGGCAGCGCCAGACCCACACGCAGCTCTGGGAGCTGCGAAAGTGGGCCCGGGCAGAGCCCTCCCTCGAGGGCCTGGTCCACCGGGCCCGCAAGGGGTCGATGGAGAACTGCCGCCTCCAGCCAGTGGGGGGGTGGATGCCGCAGACCGCATGGGAAGCCATGCTGGCCGATGCGCTCCACCCCCTGGGGGTCCACCCCCGCAACCTCAGCGCACTTCAGGACCACCCGTATGTCCTCAGGCACCTGCAGGAGACCCTCCAGGAGACACAGCGAGACAGCATCCGCCTGTGGGACATCACCCAAAGCCCAGCCCCGCACACACACACCCCCTCGACACCCCACAAGTGTGGACGCACCGAAACCGGCGGCACCTACAGCACCCCAGGAGCCCTGCGAGCCACACAGCACGACGCGCCTGACCCCCCAGCCAGCGGCGCCGCCACCTAACCCCGTTACCCAGCAAACTACTGCCGCGGGGCGCCACGCCAGGCCCCGCCCAGAAGACACCAAGCAAACCGGAAGCCGAAGGACGCAAACGCACAGGACAACGAGCACCGCTACGCCCGAAGGCACCGAACCCAGGTCCGCAACTGTCACAACCGCCTAACCGAGCCAGAGCCCCAACACAAATCAAACCCGAGCCACACCCGAAAACTGCTAACTCTTGACTCCTAACCGGCCCGCCGAGGGAACAATGTTGCCACAGCCCACACCCACAGCTCACACAGCCGCCTAACCAGCCAGCACCAGAAGCAAAGAGGCACCTAACCAAACCTACCCTGACCCATACCCGTGTGGATCAGGACGCGCGAGCCGCACCCCTGGGGAGCGACCGCCTCCAAAGCACCGAACACGCACGCCAGAGGACACAACACTATTGCACCGCTGCACCAGCTGCCCGTGCCTGTGCGTGCAGTGTAAGCGCGCCCCTGTTTTTTTTCCCCTTTCAAAACAAAACGAAAATTAGGGGCGGAGGAAGAGGGACAAAACCACCAATGACACACGCGCACCGCACACAGCGCGCACAACGGTGAACAAGCGCCAAAAGGGCCAGGACACCGCACACGCGGGTGCACCGAGGGCAACAAAGGGACGGGACACCACGGCATGGCACACCGAGAACAGGAGCCAAGAGGCCCAGGACACCGCGCACACAAAACAGCACACCGAGCGAGCACACCGGTACACAGGAGCCAAGTGGCCCAGGACACCGCACAAACAAAACAAAAGAGAGAGCAGGGACACCGGTGAACAGGAGCCAAGTGGCCCAGGACACCGCCGACGCAAGGCAACACACCGAGCGGTCGCACTGGTGAACAGGAGCCAAGTGGCCCGGGACAGCGCACACGCAACACAACACACCCAGCGGGCACACCGGTGAACGGGGGCCAAGGAGCCCAGGACACCGCACACGCAACACAACACATTGAGCAGGCACACCGGTGAACAGGAGCCAAGTGGCCCAGGACACCGCAGTAACAACACAACAAACCGCGCTGGCACACCGGTGAACAGGAGCCAAGTGGCCCAGGACAACGCACAAACGAAACAAAAGACAGAGCAGGCACACCGCTGAACAGGAGCCAAGTGACCCAGGACACCGCGCACGCAAAACAACCCACCGAGCAGTCGCACCCGTGAACAGGAGCCAAGTGGCCCAGAACACCGCACACGCAACACAACACACCCAGCGGGCACACCGGTGAACGGGGGCCAAGGAGCCCAGGACACTGCACACGCAACACAACACATCGAGCAGGCACACCCGTGAACAGGAGCCAAGTGGCCCAGGACACTTCAGTAACAACACAACAAACCGCGCGGGCACACCGGTGAACAGGAGCGAAGTGGCCCAGGACACCGCACAAACAAAACAAAAGACAGAGCAGGCACACCGCTGAACAGGAGCCAAGTGACCCAGGACACCGCGCACGCAAAACAACCCACCGAGCAGTCGCACCCGTGAACAGGAGCCAAGTGGCCCAGGACACCGCACACGCAACACAACACACCCAGCGGACACACCGGTGAACGGGGGCCAAGGAGCCCAGGACACTGCACACGCAACACAACACATCGAGCAGGCACACCGGTGAACAGGAGCCAAGTGGCCCAGGACACCGCAGTAACAACACAACAAACCGCGCGGGCACACCGGTGAACAGGAGCGAAGTGGCCCAGGACACCGCACAAACAAAACAAAAGACAGAGCAGGCACACCGCTGAACAGGAGCCAAGTGACCCAGGACACCGCGCACGCAAAGCAACACACCAAGCAGGCGCACCGGTGAACAGGAGCCATGTGGCCCAGGACACCGCACACGCAACACAACACACCCAGCGGGCACACCGGTGAACGGAAGCCAAGGGGCCTGGGACGCCGCACACGCAACACACCACACCGAGCGGGCGCAGCGGTGAACGGGAGCCATTTGGCCCAGGACACCGCAGACACAACACATCAAACCACGCGAGCACACCGGTGAACAGGAGCCAAGAGGCCTGGGACACCGTGCACACGTAGGGCGGTCGAGGGACAGGAAAGAACCAACACCCCATGGGTTGGACACACCGGGGCAACCCGGCCGACCCACCGGGCCAGGGGCAGGAGCGGTACTCCAAGGCTACTGGTGCGAGCCCGGCCAGGCAAGCGGGAGCAATACCCCTTGTGGTGAGAGATACTCCACACGGCTGGGCAGCCCCCAGAGCTGCCGCCCAAAGGAGGGGGCATGTGGCCCTACCCATGGACACATGTGGGGACCCCCTCCCACCTGGGACACATGGACCGGGTGGCCGCGACAATGCCTTCCCAAGCACATGCGGGAGCGGCTCAAGAGGCACCTGACATAGGGAACTGGGAGGGACAGGATGTCCCCTTGGTAAGACCTTCTTCCTGCATTGTCAAAGGAGGCATGCCGAGCTCCCGAAGATACCTACCTACCTACCTAGCTCCTATGGCGCCTAGTTTCTGTGCTGGTGCCTATCCTTGGGAGAAGACGGCAAAAGCCCTACCTACTAGAGGGCAGGAGTGGCCAAGTGTGCTAAGGGCATACAAAACGCCCATTTTTCTAAAGGCTAAAAGCTAACACACTCCCCTGCCCACGTGGAAAAGCAGGCGGGACAGGAGACACCACTACACTACACTCACTAACGCCAGCACCAGCCTTCGAAGGCGGGGTGAGCACTCAGCACCTGCACTCATCACCTGCCAGGCTTGCTGACCCTAACACCTGCACACGCTACTGGGTGTTCATGACAATGAGGTCTCGGGCCCTATTGACCCTCCTGTCAAATAACAAGAGAACACAGCGCTACTAAGCCACTGTGGCCTAACAGGGACGCCACTACGTGTTTCCCTGTCAGGGCTTGGAGGGAAGGAGTGCTCTTTTTGCGTGCACAGCGTGTATGTTGAACAAGTCGGACTTCCCTCGCCACTATAGGCTGAGGTACAGTTTTTTTTGTTGTGATCTGCACCGCATTGTTTAGCGCGGCAAGGAACTGCATCAATCACCCTTATCTGCCCACCTGTAAAGCAGAGGCAAATGAACAGGGTAAGTGGCTGAGGAACCAAGACAGCCTCCACTTGTTATACGCTTCTTAGGCTGCCCTATAATACGCTGTCCTCTTACCCTGTTACAAGCAGGCAAGCTTAAGGAACTCCCCCAAACCTCTTAAAAAACGTAGGGTCGAGCCCCTGCGTAACCTAAACAAGGGTTGTACCATGCGCAACATGCGTGGCCTACCCTTTAATGCGCCATATGCATGCACCGGTATGCACAGGTCTCCCAATCTCACTTTCTTTCACCTAATCTAACCCACGACAACAAATCATAACGTGACTCAACCAGGAGGTGAGCTCCTCCTGGGCTTACCTAACTTCCGCACCACGCATCATGTGATGCCGAAGGTAACACGAACGCAACACAACCCTAAGCGCTTGAACAACCCTACGGCGAATTGCAAACAACCCTAATCGATTAATGCACTGTGTGTCATGCATGCTTTTCTTCTCTTGCTTGCTGCAGAAAAAGGAGATGGAATGGTGCACTGCACAGCGCAAAACAAGCGTAAGGGTTTTGAGCAACCCTATTTTAACGCTACGGCAACACGAACACGAGCAAGCACCTTCTTTTCTGACCTGTGAAGGGAAGAGAAGGGTGGATTAAGGCACAGGGAAAGCGACACAGCTTGTGAATGCCTGAATTAGGCACATGCATCGCGAGCACAGCGCATACTCTAACCCTACGTGCGCACTGCGTGCTCCATTCGCTTCGCATGCCTTTCATCTCAGTTTTGACCTGTGCAGAGCAAAGGAAGTGAGCACCCAAACACCCAACGAACACAGCGGTGACAACCCCAGCGTTTTAACAAAGCAACCAACACGAACGCAATGCATGCGTGTGAAATGACACTGACATACCTGAGACGTGGGTTGTCCACATGCACTGTAGTGTGAGTTTCTGTACAATCCTTTTTCCTAAAGTTTATAAAATTTTTGATGCAACTGTGCAAAAATTTCCTTTAAAACTTTAAAAAACTACAGCTCATGCCTTCTTTTTCTAGAGCCGTTTACGCTTGCGCAACTCTTTTTCGGAGTCCGCTTCTGCTACCCTTGTCTGCAACTTTAGGTTTTAGTCTAAAAATGACGATTTCTAACGTCGTTTTGTAAATTTTCAGCGATTTGACTTCTTAAATTGCTACTCCTTTCGCTAAAGCACAGGATGCACTCCCTGTTGGTTCCTTTTTCTATTTTCTTCAGCTCCTGCAGATTTGTGTCCTCCATTGGGAGTATTGCTCCGTCCTGACCCTTGGTCAGGACGTTAGCTAAAATGCTGTTTATACAGCGATCGCCGTCCGCAGTAGAGCGTTCGACTGTACCCTAGTGGGCAAGCATGTGTGCTCTAGGGAGGGAGTCCTGGATTCAAACCCCACTACCCCCTAACCTTTACAAAAAGGTTTCGCCGCAGGCTGGCGACTTGTGAGGAATACCCCATCGAAGGGACATCATTCACGGTACATTACACTGTTTTTCAAGGGTACCTACAGTGTGATAGGCTTCTATGAACTGATGGGGATGTTTTTGGTTGGTTTAATGCATTTTCTGAGGTAATTTTGGAAACATTTGAGCCTTTTTCCTTGGTCCTACTAGCTTGATCAACTGGTACTCCAGGGGGGAGTGAGAAAATGTCACTGCCATGTCTTTCATGGAGGTCTTGATCCAGGCCAAGCCCCCCTTAAAGCCCTTTTGTTGATGCTAAGACTTACTTAAACATTTTGGTTTCTCTTTTAGAGCTTAAAGTACAATTTCTCAAAAGTAACTAGGGTTATAACCCTAGCCCCCCATGAAATTCACCCCTACCACTCAACTGAGCGGAAGTATCTTCCTTCATGGAGGTTATACCGAAGTAAAGTAGGCATTTCATGCCTAAGGCCTTGAAGGTTAAGCCTAGTGGTCCCCCAGCCCATGACCCCTATACTCAACTGTTCCTACCACTTATTGTGGTTCTGCGTTTTAACTGTTTCTGACTTCAGTTGCTTGGCCAAGTCACATTCTGTGTCTGGCCTAACTCCTTTGCCCCACATTTCTAACCAGCTTCATTTCATCCAAAAGAGTGCACATGAAGTGCTTGATGCTAATTGGGAGGCAGGAGTCATGCCAATTTTCACATAAAAATCATTTGTTTTATCCATTTGTGATTGAATCTTTGTACTTAAGCCTGCTTTGTCTATCTGCAGCCCTTCTGTGATACACTGGATTTCAAAACCATTCATTGATTGGATCCACATCCTGTTCTTGCTCTACTTGCTGCTTTGGTTTGGTTTTCCAACGTCAAGACCGCCAGGATTTCATCAAACCTATTACGGCACTAATCAAGGACATCTTTCTCAGGGGATTGCCGGCCTAACGAGCAGGAAAAACCATCATTAATAGGCTGCGAAAGGAACTTGCCAGTGACAAGGATGTCGATTGGCTTGAGATCCTTTTCGCCCTGCTCTGCCGGTACCACAACGCAGAGTTGTACCATGGGTACTCGCCGAATCAGCTTGTTTTCGATCGAAACAAGTGCTGGTGGAACCTCCCGTACAATCATCCACGGGAATGTAAAGATGCATCAGCATTTTTCGACGACATTCAGGTTGGTGAAAAAGAGGTCAAGCGCCTCGTTGAGAAATTTCAGGCACATTGGTTGAGCTTTGCAGCCAAGGCAGAAAGGAACCACAAGATCTCGAAAAAGGAGACCGTGTTTGACTCCGCAAGAGCAAAACTACCCAGGATGGGGACTCCAAGCTCCTCCCCCTGTGGGAAGGTCCCTTTGAAATTGTGTCTCCAGTGAGGGAGAACAGTTTTAAGGTGCGTGTGGATGTGAATCCGGAGTTGGAGGTTTGCGGAAACAGGCTGAGATTCCGAGTCCGAAGGGCAGGGTCAAACCCCCTTTGTGGACCTCCAAATGGCTTTCCGAACGCAGGATTGAAGGTGGTAATTACGAGGTGGAATGCCTTGTGGACCATTCTAAGGATGATGGGGGTAACTGGCGGTTACTCGTCAAGTACAACGGTGTCCTTGAGTCTGAAAACACTTCAGAGCCTCCCTCCTCCTTTGTACATGGCTATACCACACGTTTCAGAAATGATCTGCGAGCTCATCGTGAGATCCCGGTTTTTTTTACTCACTGTCTGAGCAAGCCAGCCCGTGTAATTGAAAAGCACGGAGCAAAAGCCGTCGTGGTGGACGGAGACCCAGTTCCTCCGCCACAGATTCCAGCACATTTTGCACGAAATCCGGCGCCTCAAGGTGCTGTGCAACAGGAAGCACCATGCCCCCGTCCAAAACGTGCACATGAGGGCAATGAGGGGCGTCCGGTGCGTGAACGAAGACAGCCAAACCGTTTCTGCGGTGGCGGCAAGCCTGCAGTGTTGAACCAGGTGGTTGTTCGTCCACATTCTGAGACATTCTGAGCTCATCTTTGTACTTTACTCACTCACTTCCGTTTCATCAAATTCCGATCTAAATTTCGAATTCGTGGTACATCAGGCCCAATCACGTCCCCTTTGGGTTGACTGTGGTGCCAAACAGTACACCAGGTGCGTTGCAGTCTCGAGACAGGGTTTTGCGTATTTTTCAGGATTGATTCTGAGGTGTTTCGGGTGAACGGATGACTTTGGCCTCATGAGTGAGAAAATTGGCCTACATTGGACGTATGCGACTGAAGGCGCCATGTGTTGCCCGCGAAGGTGCACTAACTGTCCTGGCCCTTTGAAGTCCAGTTCGAGCGGGACAGGCGAAGATTTGAGCTGATGGGTAGAAGTTGGAGGTTTCATGTTCTCATCGGGTAACCGAGGAGAGGTTTGAACTTTGTTCGCCACTTATCTGTATACACCTCGTCAGTCAAGTTGTGCGGTGCACTTGGTTCCCGGCCCGTGGTCGTAGGTTCGAGACCCGGAACTGTTGGTCAATAGCCGTGAACCACCTGCCCCGTAGCTTCGTACATACGGACCAGGTGGCCATGAGTACCTTTGAAAAGGCGGCTCGGAGGTGATGGTTTTGTCGCCCCCCTTCCTGCTTTTCTTGTGGCCTTTCTCAGGAGTTTGTCAGTAGGGCCCAGGCTGCGTGCGGTGACCGTGTGAGGGAAGCACAGAGCATCTACGAATGCTTGATGCCTAATCTCCGGTTCGCCTGAAGCCGGTTTTTATACTTTGACTGTACGATACTCTCATGGCTGGTTCTACTCTAGTTGGTAAACGCCTTCGTCAACGGGCCAGGGGCGCTGGTTTGAACCCCAGTAGGGTCCATCTCCCGCTTCGTTCCAGGCATGGCCATTGTGTGTGGCACTGGCCCGCTCATCCGCCGCCTGCAGCCGGGGCTGCATCAGGGCCACTGGGCTGTCCCTTGGAGGCAGGTACAGGTGGTTTTACATATCTATTTGCGTCTTAGGACGGCAGAGTTCATTCAGGTTTTATTTACATTTTCTGTCATGTACATGTACCGAGCGGTCAGCCTGAAACTGATTTTGTACTGCCGAACACCGGATCGTAGTAAGGACCTTCATCACTATAGTGGATAGGCATGCCGCCTCCCGAGCTAGGGGTCGTTAGTTCGAACCTCTATAGATGCTCACTCCGCCAATATCTCCGGCAGTGCCTATCAAGCTCTTGAACACCCGCCTGGGTGGCTCCGCCTGCGGTCCTAGGCTTCAGCGGTGGAGGGATAAAAAGTGCCTCGTAAAAAGTCTCCACGACTTCGTGGCAAGGTCGTGCCTGAGCTTGACCACCTTCCCCTCAGCCGCATCCGGACTGCGGATGCGCAGGGGAACTGCTGTTGGGCGCCGTGCTTGCTCCTGGGCGATGGCACCGGCCTAGGGCCGCTGTGCCTTCGTTTTTTCTTGTCCCCTTCTTCCAAAGGGGACCGAACTGGCGCTAACGCCGCTGCAGCTGCGTGCTCGATGCGCTAGACCAAGAGCGGAGAGCACCTGTTTTAGAGTGCCATGAGTGAGGGGATCTTGATCATTCACCCCTCATTGTTTCAGATTTTGTGTGCTGCCCTTCCGGTTTTTCACTGAAGCGTAAGAACGCTTCTGGTATGTCCGGTGTAGTGCTGTAATGTGTAGGAATGTCACAGCCATGCTTCCAAAAGGACAGACTAGGGGTAATCTGAACAGCGGAACTGGAATTCCTGAATTTCTACCAGCAGCAGATGATGTAATGTACATAAATCAGAGTTTGCGAGCCGCTTACTCCCAACAGGAACCCCCCGTAGTCTGGTAGTGTCCAGAACACAACCAGGAATGTAGTTTCAAGCTTCATTCTGCTGCCGGTAGACTTCATTCAACCTTCATCTGTGGAGATTCCTCCAATTTGGCCTTGAGTTGAGACCATCCTGCTGATTTTTTTGTACCGTTCCGCTAAACCGCGACGTCAGTTCTCTCATTGAACCATATATATGGCTTCTACGGACTTTAGGCAGACCCTTTCAAAGTCCGGTGGCACAGGCAAAAATTTCTTCGTCCGGAATGTGAGCCTTATTTGTAAATTCAGGTTCTAGATTGGTGGAATTGTTCAGATTGTGGACTGAAAGTAAGAGAGTGACTCGTGCTTCTTTCGAGAACACCACCGCCACTGTAGATAAGGTTATATACGTGTGTTTAAGCTTGTGGCCCATAGGCTATCGCCTTCAGCGAAACTCGGGCGTGGTCTGCTAGGGTCTGGCTACAGGATTTAAGGTCAGCATGTCCATCATCATGAAGGATTCATCATGTCAACATTTACTTAGAATCTGTTAGATGCTCGCTTTGTAGCATGAAAACTCGCCTACCCAAAGTGAACCGACATTTGTTTACTTCACTAGTGCTCCTTTGCTCACTATCCGTTTCCTCATTCCTATCGATTTCAGTTGCTCGGCTGCTTCTCCTCATCCTTCATTTTGAGTACCATTTCGTCAGATTTTAGTAGGATTTAGTGACAGCTTGGTTCCATTGCTTTGCTGCGGACCGAGGCGGGACAGTTTACAGCATATACACTCTGGTGCCGTCGACTGTTTTTCTCTGTGTGCGATTTAACTTCTTAATCCTAGCCCAATTCAGTGTCAATTGTCTTAATTCTTGTCAATTCTGGATACCTTTTGGCCATCTGGAGCACATGCTAAGCGGTTGAAAAAGAGAGAAGCGGGAATAACACGATGTAGAGTACGTGGAGGACACCATAGCGTGCCCGCGAGAGCAACAACTGCTCAGAGCAGGTCATTTGTCGGTAATCCCCCTACATTTCATGTGTTGATTTGTCTGATTTTGTTGAATTACTCTTCATTCTCGACCAGGACACCCCTACGTGCTCATTTTGATCAGGTACCCTTGAATTACCCAAGTGAAACCGTGGTTAAACCGAGTTCAACCGCGCACTTTCATTACGGCTTCCCCACGGTTGAACCCCTATCGAGGTACAGCAACAAAATGCTAAGTAGCAACCTGAAAACCGCTATTTTTCAGCCCTGCAAGAGATGCCACACCGCCTAAAAAGAATGTTTTTTGAAAACCTTCTTACCTCATTGCTGCAAAACACTGGAGACATATTTCTCTTGGATCATATTTCACGGCGGTGGTATTGTAGGTGCCAGTGGCGGCGGCTGTATTGGTGAAACCGCACGGCTTCACCATCAACTTTTCGTTAGGCGTGGTGACATACACCCCTGCGCCTTGTTTGGATTCCCCTTAAAACTTTGGACCCTTTTTAGTGAACAACAATTACATGCAAGCCTACACTTGATTGGCAGAAGCTTGTTTCCTCATAGATTGCACTAAAATGTAACCAGCTTTCGAGGTGGTTCAACCGCTGGACAGGCGCGCGATTGCACCGGCTTCACCGGTTCAACCGCTGTTGCACGAAGCGCTACACAAAAAACACATCTTCACCTTGTGAAGCCAAACGTGACCAGTTCGTTCTGCATCGCCACAGGCAGACGTCCCCATGCAATGCCTGTGTACGGTACGAGCACACTGCGCTGTCCAGACCACGCCAGAGGCACGTGGGGCCTAAGAGCGTTAAACATGACCCCATATCGAGGATCCACAATGTGTCCCCATAATAAATCACGCCCCCAACGTATCCATGCAGGACGAGAAGGCCCATTTGCACAAAGTAGGGCACTGGTAAACAGTTCCCCCCCCACAAAATCACCCAGGGCTATTTCCCCCGTAAGGGGACTGTCATCCTTTGGATGCGTATGTACAAGCATGGGATGATCGCCCACCCCATGGACCACTGCGAGCGCAGTGTAGGTTAGTTGGGGGAGTACACTTCGGATGTGTGCGTTCACGCGCCGGACCAGTTCCGGATCTCTCCTCGTTTGCACTGCAACTTGCACACGGTGATACCCCTGCACCATTACGGCCCCCCACAACTGCCTACGGTACCGTGCTCCATGTCCTTCCCGCCACTGCCACCCCCTCATTCCCTTGAGGCACGTAAAAAGTCAGTCGTTTGGGAGTGACTCTTCCTTCACGTGAGGCACTGGTGCACCAACCTCTGGGGCTGCCTCTTCGTTATCTTCCTGCCTACATGCAGGCATTTTCTCGTCCTTCGGCGCTTCACCAACCTCCTCAATCTCCTCTTGCCCAACCGGGGCTGCAGGCGAGTCCTCCCCACTGTGCTGGTGCTCCTGCACCCCTGGACCAGCAGACTCCACCTTTTCCTCTTTCACCACCTGTTCTTCACTCTCCTTTGGCTCTGGCACCTCCGGCCGACTAGGCACAGGAATGTGCTTCTCAGTGTCCTTTGGCTCTGGAATCACGGGCGGCGTCGGCTCAGGAACCCCATTGTCACTGTCCTTTTCCGCTTCAGCTTCCGGCGCGGGAGTGACCTCCTTCTCCTCGAGTGGACTGTACGAGGGGGAGTCCTCCATTGTCTTCTTGCCCTCCTCATCGATCGCTTCCTGTTTCTGGGCGCGGCGCTCTTTCAACGCCTCCTCGGCAGCGTGGGGGTTACTGAAGCTTGTGCTGTCCTTGACTGCAATAACTGGCCACGTTGTCCCAGCTGCATCGCCCTCCTCCTCCCACTGTGGGGGAAGGAAGACCAATTCTTCCCCCTTTTTGGGCCGGGGGGTCCCCTTCGTGGCTTTCCCCGGGGTACCCACGGCTAGACGTGGCTCGCCATCAGGACCGTCCACAATGACCCATCGAATCGGCGTGTTGGCCGCCCATCCGAACCGCTGTCGCAGCTGTTTGCGCGTGTCCTCAACCGCCAGTCGTCGTTGTTGGGCTTGATCCAGGCTCTGCAAAAAGGAAAAAATAGTGAAACCGTGGTTCAGGCGGTTCAAGCGTGCGGTTGAACTACACTTCACCGGTTCAACCGCGCACACCTCCAGAGCTGACGCATGCGCCGATTCTGCCCTGATCGCTTTCTCCTCGTCGCCATCCTTCGATCCCGCAGCCAACTCTGTTGCCAGGGCCTTTACATCCTGCGCCGTGTCGCTGGGGAGCTTGCCGGAGTCACTGTCGGAACTGGGGGCCGGAACTACCTTCTTCTTCTTCTTCTTTGGGATATGCTTTGCGGCTGGGACCCATTCGTGCTCTTCAAAGAGGGGGTCCGACTCGTCCGTCTCACTGCTGTCCGGGGCGATTTTCCGCTTTTTCGAGGAAGCACCGCTGCCAGTTTTGGCTTTCTTCTTCGGCTTCTTGTCGCCAGAGACTTGGGCCTTCGCGGGCGGTGCTTCAGCCTTTGCACTTGTCCGCTTCTCCTTCCAGAGCTCCTTCCGGGCGGACTGAAACAGGGACTTCGGAACCACTTTGCTGCCAGGGGTGCTCGTCTCTTCGGGTGGCGGTGGTGCTGGAAGACGTGGAGGCTTGGGGGCCTTTCCACTGCTCTCGGATGCTGCACCTGCTCCAAGTGGGCGGTCCCACACACTCTTGTAGAACTCCTCAAAGCTCTCTCCCACAGGACTTGGTTGGGGCGCGGTGGTGACGGCTGGACTGGACTCCAGAGGCGTTGACCTCTGCCGTTCTGGCGCAGGACTGCCTTGCCCGGCATTGCCCAATTCCCGGAAGCCCCGCTGCACGCCACGACTCATGCGGTCGACCACTTGAGCGGCGCCAGGGATCTGCCGATACCGGGCGTCCCACCACTCCACGATGGGCATGGGAGGCCATCGCCCGCGGACGACAATGCCAGGGCCACGCCGATCCACCACGAACATGTGCTCAGGCACATCACTGGCGGTCAACTGCAGAGAACGCAAGGAGGCCGGTGAACCGCAGAAGTGGGGGAACGCGATTCAGTGTGTAGGAAGGTGACGCTCAAAGGTGCACGGTTGAAGACGGTGAAGGCGGTTCAGCCGCACGGTTGAACCCGCTGAAACGACGGTTGAACTACTGCACACCTGTTGCACCCCTTGGATCGCTTGAACCACACTTGGCTGCACGAATGGCGATGGTGCCATTGCCGGTGGCGCCGCTGCTGCCGTCGCGGCGCTTGCCTTGGCCTTCTTGTGCTTTCCCCCACCTGAGATGGTGGCGCCCATAGCCAGCATGCTGCTCGGAGTCGCCGTGTACCGCTGGACCTCCGATTCGTCGAGCGCTGTGACCACCGCCGCGGCCCACGGAGTCCGCGCCAAACCAGGACGCGCTCCTGGCAACACCGCACCCCGCGGTGGCCCATATCCTGAACAGGGCATCCAGCCCTGGTTCGTCCAGGGACATGTGGCCCTGGGGGTCGCTCGACAGACCCACACGGAGCACTTACAATCAGAAAAACGCACATCAGAACATTGATAAGCAGAAAAACACACAGCAATGAAACGCAGCATGCGCCATATCAAAACATCTACTCAAAGACCGAAAAACACCAGCACAATCAACTAGCAAACAACAAGACAACAGCAGACCTTCCACTCCGAAAACTCCCCGGCGCTCAGGCACTTCGTCTCCCAGGGGTACGACTGTACCCCATCCTTGTCTTCTTGGCGGTGCTTCTTCATCCACAGCGTCATGGCACGGCGGAACACGTACTTCGGCGTCACGTCAGCCAGCCACCGCCACTCAGGCGTCTCGGGCGCCAGGGTGGTGTCGGGGTTGCAGGTGTTGTGGACCACCAGTTCTTCCTTCAGCGGGAACTTGTCGGCCAGGTGGGGAGCTGGAGGCGCTGCCGCTGCTTGTGGCGCTGGCGCGGCAGGGGGATCGGCGCCTTGGCCCGTACCCAGTGCCCGCAGGCAGTCCTGCAAGGCCTTCCCCAAAGACTCGGGGTCCATGGTGCAAAGGCACCTGAGAGAAGCAGGGGTGAAACCGTGGAGAAGCCGGTTCAACCGCGCGGATGAACCTCCTGAACCACGGTTGAACCACACACACACCCCCTAGTTGCCAACTTCGAATTGAGCGTGCACTACGTGCTCATCTTCCCGTCGCCGCCGCCCGTCCCATCGAGGCATCTCCTTGTAGAGGAAGGTGCGCTCGTGCGCATGGCGGAGCATTGCCTCATCCTTTTCCTCCTTGGTAGCCTTACGACCACCACCCCGGGAACTTGTGGTTAGAAAGTTGTCTTTAAAGACATAGTTAAGCGACTCAACAATGTCGCCATCAAAAAAATGGCCCCCCCCCAAGGTTGCAAATTACCCAATACGATGGCCCCCTCGTTGCGGAGCCAAAGCAAGTAGGGGGATCGTTTATGGGGACATATAGTGTTTTGAAACCTCTTTGCAATTTGTGCACACCCTTGGACGAATGGATCATATGTCCACCGATAGATAGCGGTTAGCAATTTCCCCATGTCCTCAACGGTACTGGTGACATGTGGTGTTAGACACAAACTCTTTGCAATGGGCAACCAATTGGCAAACAAGTGCCATGTCTCTTCCCCATCGGGGAAGGACCGGCCTGACGCGTTCTCGTGGGGGGCCGGCCACGGGACGCTGCGAGACACGCGCAAGTGAGCAGGCAGGCAAAGCACTACGCTCACAGGGGCATCAATGCGCTCATGTCATGTGACAAAGCGTTTCAGAATCCTTGCCACTCTGAAATGAGGGAACGAAAGTATGTACAGCAACACATCAGGATATGTACACATGGGGTTAAGACTGGACTGGGGTAAGGGCATTACAGGACAATAGACACTCTATCCCAACTCATATCCCAATCCAAGGTCCGACCCTCTCAGTGGCTGGTGGGGGCGGGGGCTCAAACACAACCCATGCCCTGCTCAGTCCGGACCCTGAAACCCTGCCAATGTAAGAGGTGTCCCGCCCAGCCACAGGCGATTTTCTGGGAACCAAGGAGCCCCAAGGCCAACCGACAGTAGCACCCCATGCTCCCTCAACGGCAGGTCCGAACTTCACTCTGAGCAAGAGATATGGCCCCGCCAGTATCCCTCAGGAGTTGGTAGCTGAAGATGGGCTGTTTCAGCCCAAACTGAAATTAGCTGAAAAATCTCCAAACTTGACCCCTCGTCCGGACCCGCCAGAGGTAGGAACGAGGCAACTGACCCTATGCCCTTCGAGTACGAACTCCCTGGAGCCCTCACCCAACCTGGTTCCCTCTGAGGTCCCGGCATCAGGGCAACACGGATTCGTCAAGTGGGGTCATGATGCCCAAAATCACCAAAATTGGCGTCATTCCCACGCGTGGCTCGCCCGGCCAAGGTAAGGCCAATGGCTCACAGGGTAGGACGCAGGACCTAGGACTTATATCTGAGTGTACAACTGGAAATTAGGTCCAGGCACCCTGTGGGCATAGAGAAATGGGGCCGCCAATTGACCACACGGAAGGGAGAAATTGGGGTCCCAAAATGGGGTCATTTTGGCTGCCTGAAATGAGCCAAAATCCGGTGTGCTCCCAATAGTATATCTCCACGCCGGCTTGGAGATCGGATCTGCCATTCCATACGCGATCCACCGGGACACCAACGGAGACTCGCATGCCCTTGGCTCCGAAAGATCCCCATGCTACTTGGCGTGGTGACGATCCCAATTGGGTCCACAAATGCCAAAATGGCAAAATTGCCCACACTCACTTTGGGCTAGCGCCTTAACGAAGGTTGCTCCGCTTCGCCCACGTGGCGTGTGAACCATGGGGACCAGTGTCCATATCACCCATGTCATATATGGTCCACTGGTCCAAGCGTCCGGCGTGCAGGAAGGTTAGAACATGGTGCACGGCGGGCAGAAAATTCGAAAATTGCACAAAATGGCCAAAAATGCGCACACTCATGGTTGAGGCAAATGAGGCACATGCCCGACTCGGACCGGAGTGTGCCATAGGATTGGTATCAAGTCATGTTGGTCCAACATATCTTTTGGGCGTCGCCCAACTCCTCCGGATTTGGGAATGGCAGGGTCGCCAAGTGAACCCATGATTTGGGATAGTCCCAAATCGCCAACATGGCGGCCACGGTATGCCAAGCCTAAGAGGAGTTATTCGCCGGGTCCAAGATATGTTGGGCACTGAAGTATGTACCCCTGTATCATACTTGGGTCATGATGTCAATTGAGCGCAACGTTGAGATACACGGTCGCCACTTGACATCATGACGGGCCAAAAATGGCAAAATTGGCACAAGCACACACAAAAGTGCCTTGAAAGGTGCATAATTATATTATAATATCTTCGGCTTGGATCGTGCAATCACTTTATCCTTCTACACACAATGACTTGACACCAATGACCTTCGATCCCACATATGTGCTCCACTTGGGGCGCCTTGAAAGGTTACGAGCGCTACTTCCCAAGTGGGCACATGAAAATATGGAAAATTGCAAAACACACACCTTGCTCCCAACGCATCGCTTTGGGATCGCCACACAAGCTTCCCTTCACAAAGGTTAGGCTTGCAATTGATCGTGGGGAGTATGGAGAAGGGGCTTGCACAATATGAGGTCCATTGGCGGGTTCGGCTTGGAGCGATGGACCCGCCAAATGGGCACGCAATACAACACATGGCACATACCACATATTGCCCCAAAAGGTAGCTCCCCCCACGATATGTCATGCCCCTCCAAGGGCATAACTTTGTGTCAATCGCTCATAGGAACTCAAGGAGAGTTCCTATGCAACACCAACACTTGCGCGCTACACTCGAAAGTTATCTTAACGCACGCAATATCATGGCCATAGAGTTATAACGCAAACTCTACCCTCTTGACCATGATCCATTACACTAGCGCGCACGTGTGGAAACGCAAGGCATATAATGCTTCCTAAATTACGTCGGGAGTATTGTGAATACATCCCACGTTTTCTTTTCGTCATTCCTCGCAAGCGGCACGAGATATGACCCTCACAAGTGGCCTCACGAATCAACTTTGTTTTGCCCATATCTTTAAGACAAATGGAGGGCAAGATAAAAGGAAAGTTGATTCGTGCATAGGGAAGCACGTAGGTCCACTCGAAAGAGGTCAAATCAAGTGCGGGGATGTCGAAGTCGAAAATCCGATTTCGACATCCTGAAAAATTCGGATTAAGGTTGCGAGTGTAAGATGTGAAAATTGCGGAAGCGTCCATGCAGTTCCTGAAGGCTTTGGAGCCTTCGTGACGGATTGCGTTAAAATTTCCATTATAAACAGTTAAACTGGCGGTTACGGTAAAGTCGCGATCCAACCGCCAGCAGTCAAAACAGTGAGTATCAGAACGGAAGCGTAAAAATTGACGGAAACATTATGAAAATAAAACCCTGTTGATTCCTGATATTCTGATACACAAATCTCCGCTGGCGGTGCATCGGTTGCCGATGCGGGGCTTCACGGCACGGAACATGGGGTTAGTGGACCGGAGACCGGTTGTATGCCGTAACCTAGCCATGGGGTTCTGGGTACCGCTTCACCCCCCTCCTTAGAGCAAACCCTGGGGGGGGCTCGATAACACCCACGCATGGCAGCGGGTACCCAGGACCACTTCCTGAAAGGGGGGGGGGGGTGTCACATCAGTAAGTCACAGTAAGATAGGTATTATGCTGTATAAGCTCGTAGCACATGTATAGTATCAAGTATCAAGTCCCGGGTCCTGGCGGCGATTGTTCGGCATCCAAAGGACCCGTTAACCCATACCAGGCGCACCGGGTGCCGGCTGCTACGGTCACCACCACAGTGGTAGTGGCATACACGGCCAACATAGGCGACACACGACGACCGAGGTGGTCCCACAGGTCGAGAGCGACCACAAAGATCCATCAGGCTACCCCAAGCTTCCCAAGGCCCGCCGACTGGGGAGAGTCCCCACGGGTCCTTCCTCGGGCGCACCATGTCCATATCCATACGACGCGAGTCCAGAGTGCCATAGTCGAACTCCTTAAGAACCCCAGATCTTAAGGGAGCTCCTCCTTAAGGGATCGGGCATCAAGGCCGTCTTTTCCCTCGCCCTACTGCCACGAAGGCCATACATGAGGGAGTCCTCATGCAGTGTGGGCGGAGGCGTCGACTCCTCAAACCACCAGTTTCCCAGGCAGACTGACCGAGGTCAGGAGCACCGGAGGCCGCCATCCGAATGCAAGTGCGTCTGCGAATCGGTAGGCTCACACTGGGACTGACAGTGGCGGACCGCTGGGAGTGTAGTCAGGCAACTGGGCTTCCCGCCTGGCGCCATCAGGATCTCCACACATCACAGCGAATAGGGCAACACGGTATCACGGGCACTCAAACAGTAGAATCTGTAATCAAGTACTGGTCCAGGCTCAACCAGGCTGTAAGAATATGTACACGGCGACTCAAGGCGCCTCTGTATCCCGATTCGTGGTGAAAAACAGTCCATCCCTCAGCGATGGGCTGATGACACTTAACATACAGATGCACATATCCTGGAGGGCAGAAAAACAAGCAATAGTCTGGGTAAATAGGCGTGTAAACACGCTCTGGACAGAGCGCCAAACCACGCCACGGTCAGGACAAGGCAATGCAGGAGGGTGGACAGGAAAACGCCTGAGTTCAGGCCATATATAGTCTCGAGACACACGTCGACTGGTCTGGATCCCGCAAATGCCATGGGACCAGACCACACACCAGAAATCGCAATGCCGATGACAGCGGCATCCGTTGCGCAACGTCGTATGGGCTTCAAGGCCCGAAGAGCTCAGAAAAATGAACGTCAGTCGCCCTACCTGGTTTCCCAAGGATTCAGCAGGGGGGGGTGAGTGACGAATAGAAGAAGAGAGGGGCCATCCTCCTCTGGATTCAGCAGGGGGGGGTATATGGCCACTCTGTCACCGAGAGATGGAAGAGAGCAAGCAAGTAAGGGACGATTCGTCGGCCTCACAAGCGCTCAAAACGCATCAGGGGAGAGCTCAGGGTGCTGATCAGGCACCCCTGGCTGCAATCGCCCGGGTGAGTGCTGCCAAGTCCGAAACGTGGATCTTGGTCTTGTGCCTGCGGATGTACTCCATGAAGGGAGTATTGACCCGCGGCACGAACGAGGAGACGGGTTCCCAGGTGTCGTGGGACGGCCCATAGCCTCGCCAACGAACCTTGAACTCCAGACCTCCGGGTGCCGAGGCTTTCGGACGCTGAGCCAGGATCTTCTCGACGGTATAGTCATCCTGTTCAGCATAGTCATCGTCCGAATCAGCCTCATGTGCGGCGTAGCTCAGGGACACATGTTGGCCACGGAGGTCGGGTTCCCGCACACGGAGTTGACTCTCGTGGCGCTCCCGGAACTGTCCGTGACCCACCTTGATGCGGTAGGTGTCCTCACCAATCCTGCGGACCACCTCGCCGGGTGTGAACCAGGTTTTGGCGCGGTGGGTGCCCATGGGGCGGGGTCTGATCACCCACACCGGGTCTCCCACCCTGAACTTCTGCGCTGTCGAGCTCGGGGCGGACTTCTGACGCTCAGCATCCTCCTTCTCGAGTTGCTGGCGGATGTCCCGCGCCGTTTGCTCTTGCCGCGCGAAGAATTCCTTGGCATCCATAGCCATGCCATCACCAGACAAGGGAAGTCCCCTACCCAGGGGGTCCCTGCCGAACAGAATCTGGTGAGGGGACAAACCGCCCGGAGTGGGGGTGTCATGATGGGCCTTCAGAGCAGGCCACATCTCCTCAAACCAGTTCCGACGTGGATTGGTGATGTGGATCTTGCGCAGCTTCTCGAACAGCTGCCGTCCAGCCACTTCAGCACGGCCGTTAGACCGGCTGAGATAGGCGACGCTCTTGGCATGTCGTATTCCCATGAGGGAACACATAGCCTTGAACCAGCCACCAGTAAACTGGGGCCCTCGGTCACTGCAAATGGTGCGGGGGATGTCAAAGACGGTCAGCCAATGACGAATCATCATGACTGCCACTTCCTTGGCAAGCAACCCCTTTTTGCGTGCCGGAACGGCTACAACGTAGCCGCTGTGGTGGTCCACACAGAGAACCACACAGTCAAAGGTCTCCTTGCCAATGTGCACTTCGGGCATGGAGAAGAGGTCCATGGCAACGCTCTCCATGGGCTGGTCAGGAACCGGGGTCCATTGGGGTTCCCCCTTGACGTTCCGGTTGTCGGGATTGCAGGCCTGACAGACCGAGCAACCCTTCCTGACCTTCTTGATGGCGGTGTAGAGAACGATATGGTCGATCTCGAACCGGCGCTGCATGTCAAGGGCTTGCTTCTTGACCCCTGGGTGCAGCATGTGGTGGTGCCAAGCTTCACAAAGCTGGAGCACCCGGGACTCCGGTACTAGCAGCTTACCATTCCGGTAGAGCTTGCCATCTTCCTCGGTCAGCCCCTTTGGCCACTTCTGCCCGTCGTCAGGGTCGGTCACAGCCCTATACTCGGCCGCAAAGGCCTCAGACTTGGCGTAATCGTCGGTCCAGTCGTCCTGGAGGCAAGACTCCGGGAAGAGGTGCCTGTCAGACTCAGCACCCTCAGGGGCGAGTACTCTGACCGCTCTGCTCACCCTCGTTGCAAGGGGGGCATCCGCAGCCATGACGACGAAGCATTTAGCACCCTCCTCCTCCATCAGGCGCTCCATTTCAATGATCCTCTTGGCTTCAGCGGTCTCAGCCTCATCGCCATGGGCAGAGATGTCCTGCATGCCCTTGCTGGCGGGATAGGCCCACCTACTGAGACAGTCCGCCACGGTGTTATCCTTTCCGGGAATGTAAACAACCGTAAGGTCGAACTTGGCCAAGGTCTCATGCAATCTTGCCCGTCGGGAGGCGGGACCTGAGGGGTTGTCCACGTGCTCCTTGTGCCACGACTGCAGACTTTGATGGTCGGTGCAGACGGTGACGGGATGGAGGGCTATGTACCCAGCCCATTTCCTGAGAGCCATGACGATGGCATACGCCTCCTTTTCACGGGGCGTCCACGTCCGTCTCTGGCCTTCTGCCAGGACTCGGCTCCAGAAAGCCACGGGCACGTGCCTCCCGTCGTCAAGCACTTGCTCCAACACAGCGCCAATGGCGTAGTCGGAAGCGTCGGTGCGCAGGACGAACCCTCGGTCGGGATCCACGAGGTGCAGACCCACTGCGGATAGCAGCGCCTGCTTCATCCCCTCAAAGGCACGGTCGGACTCAGCTGTCCAGACCAGAGCCTTCTTGGACCCCTTCTTGGTCTCCTCTCGGTTGCCCTTGAGCATGGTCGTCATGGGGGCTGCATACTCGGCATACATTTTGATATACCCCGAGTAGTAATTGCAGAACCCCAGATACGCCCGTAGCTCAGAGACCGTCTTGGGCTTTTCCCAGTGCTCAATCGCAGCCACCTTGCCAGGTATGGGCTTTCGCTGCCCGTTCCCGACTACGTGGCCAGCGAAGACCACCTCGCTTACCGCAATGGTGGCCTTGTCACTGCTGCCCGTGAGTTTGTGCCGAACCAGAAGGTCCAGCACTCGAGTGACTTCCCTCTCGTGTGCCTCCATGAGCTCCTCGTAGCTCATACTGGGGTCCCCGGACGCGATGATCACGTCGTCCACGAAGGGGTCCGCACAGTCGCGCACCGGCTCAAGCAGGTTCTCCAGCATCCGCTGAAAAGCCGCATTGCCGTTGGTAACGCCCATGGGCATCACCTTCCACTGGAGAGGTCCAAGTGGGGTGCTCATGGCTGTGCAGGCACGGGACTCCTCGGCGAGAGGCATCTGATGATAACCATGTTTCAGGTCAATCACCGTGAAGATCCTCCGCCGGTGTTGCTTTTGCAGCATATCCTCAATGAGGGGCAGCGTATAGCTGTCGTGCTGCGTTTGGGCGTTTAGGCCGCGGTAGTCGACCACGAGCCGCCACTCACCGGCAACCTTCTTGGGGACGACGAAGCAGGGAGAGGCCCACTCGGAGTGGCACGGCTCGAGCCAGCCTCTCTGGATGAAGTCACGGAGGATCTTCTCCATGGCCTCTTTCCTCTCGCCCCTCAGGGCAAACTCCCGGTGCCGATACACACGGGGGTCCTGCTTCAGTCGTATCTTGGCCTCGCCATACGGTCCACGCACCGGTGGGGGAAACACAGGCTTTCCGCTGAAGAAGGTCTCGCCATACTTCTGCTTCAGCCTGGCCCTCCACGCCTGGATCTTGGGGCAGTCATCGGACTCCGCCTTGGCTTTTCCGGGCACCTGAACCACCGAGCTTACTTGAGGGGTAGCTACTCCGCTCGCTTTCGGCTCAGGTGGTCTTCCCAGGTGGCCCAAAGGGCCATCTCTGGTCTTGCCTCGGAATAGATCGCCGTAGGTGGGTGGGTTACCCCCGATTGGCTCGTCCTGGCTGGACAGGTGGTCCAGCACCCTCTGCACGAAGGTGTTCCCGTCATAGGAACCAGAGACGATCGAGTCCACTTCCCACCAGGCTTTGTCCTGGCCTTTGCCCTCACGCTGGTTTCCCCAGTCGTGAAAGGGCTGATCCATATACCCCTGAACATGATCCCACTCCTCTTCTGTGAGGGGGTCTTCCGAATCCGATTCTTCGATGTCAACAGGGGGAACCGCAAAGCATTGCCGCCAGGGCTCTGCTATGATGCGGTTGACACACACGAAGTCCGTGGTGTCGGCCTGATCAAGGCCCCCATCCACATAGTGGAATTCCGTTGGCCATCTCTGGGGTGGCATGGGCTGTCCCTTAGCGTCCTGATAGACACTCTCTCCGGCCGGTAGGACGACCTTGTTTAAGGTCATGTTGGTCAATGAGGCTACCCAATGTCGGGTACTTTCCTCCTCGGTGCATCCCATAGGAATAACCAGCACTGCCTTGGAGCGGTCCTTGCGAATCTTCGCTATCGCTCTTGGAATGTCCCAACGGGGGCAATGGATCCACATCAATCCCTGATGCGGACCCCAGTGCTTGTTCCACGCGGAGTCCTGTGCGCTCCAGTACTTCTCACACACCCGAAGATGGGCGGAGGTCCCTGAAGAGAACGCATCCAGGGCCAGATCCGACACTTCCAGGTCCGCGACCACTCGGTTCGCCACTTCCGGCCTTACGCCGTACTCCTGGTTTGCTGGCCCAGTGGGCTCAGTGTTCAGCGCGGCCACTTCGAGCTGATTGCGTTCGGGGTGGATCCATTGGCATTCCACATGGTGCTCAGGTGACGAAAGCCACGAGAGCTGGTCGTCCTGGTACAGGGTCATGGAGGCCTGGGCCGGGAGAACGCCGGAGTCCGTCTCCATCATGAAGTCGTACCCGACGATCATGTCCCAGTCCATCTCGGCCTCGTAGAAGCGACCGTGCAGGAGGATTTCCTTGCCGAGGTCTGGGCGGCTCAGCTCACGATGGATCACGAACTGCAGCCCAATGGCCGCTTCCTTCGTGCCTCCCACCATGTACTGGCCGTTCGCCACCTTCAGCCTGACAGGCTTCCGACTGTCCGTCAGACACTCTGGTGGAAGTAGGCCAGCCTTGACCAAGCTGACTTGAGCTCCCGTGTCGACCAACACGTCGAAAACCTTTTCCACTTCCCCGCATAAGGCACGGACCTTAAGATGCAACTGCCGCTCGCGACCGACACGGCGCACATCGTGCAAACTCAGGATCTCCGGCCGTTCCAGAAGCTCAACAAGCGACTGGTGCAGGTCGTGGACAATGGGCTCAGGCTGCCCATCTGCAGCATCCAGCTGCGGTCCGGGTGATCCTCCGATACTCTCGGAAAGATCCTGTAGTACATCAAACACATTCTTGGTCGCGAAGGACGGACGGGTGCAAGGGTTCGTGCCTTCACTTGCCCTCACCCCGCCTCCGCGACTGGGCGCCGGACCGGGCCTTCGGCCCGCGGCAGTCCCCTTGTGCTTATCGACTCCCGACTGGGATGGTTCGGCGCTTCCCACGTCACCATCCTGTGACCGCCCTAGCTGGGGCCCTTGGCTGCAGGGGCTCCGCTAGGGGGCGTCGGTTGTGGAAGAGGGGGTGTTCTCATCGGCCTCAACGTCGTTGACGCCCTTCTTCCTTCCCCTTTTCTTACCCTTTTTCTTGTCCTTGTCCTTGTTCTGGTCATTCTGGTTGTTCTCCTTGTTCTTGTTGTCCGACCTGGGGACCCAGTTCCGCTTGATCTCCTGGATCTCCTTGGCCAACTCGGTCCCCACCGACGACATCAGCTTGGCCAGCTCGTCCTTGTCCACCTCCATCTTGGCTTCCCGGATGCCCGCGGGCGCACGCTTCTTCGACCCGTGCGCCTTCTTGTAAGCCTCCGTGTCGGCCTTGTGGATGGGGCATGTTCGGTGGTCATGGTTGAAGCCTCGCTTCCTCCCATAACACACGAAACAGCCCTGAGGGTGAGCTCGTATGAACTCCCCAAAGGACAGCGGAGGGTCGCCAATGCGGCGAGGGTCCCTCTTCTCCTGCTTCCTCCAACCCTGCTGCAGGGGCTTCCAGTTTCCCGGCTTGCTCCCCGTGTTCAGGTTCTTGGCCACGAAGGCACACACGGCGACTTCGGCGGGCTCATCGTCGTCGTCATCGTCGACGAGAGTCTCATCGCCGCCGGCTCCCGCTGGGTCCATGGCAGCTTCCCCGCCAGGTCCCTCGCCAACATAGTTGACGTCGCGGTCGCCGGGCCTCAACCCGCGGGTGTGGTGGAGGTTTCGGTACTCCTTGAGTACTTCCTCGCCAACCCACTTCAGGATCTCGTCGCAGCTCATCCGCGCCGGGATGGGCTGCAGACGGATGGTCTGGCCGCTCAATTCACACTCGTCAAGGCGCCACATCGCGGTCTTCTCGCGATCGCCCGAGACGGTGATGAGAAGAGCGTTCCGCAGGGAGTGCCGTTTGACATCCCGGGCCACGTTCTTCTTCGTTCAAGCCACCACGTTCGAGTGATACTCTTTGGGGAGCATCATCTTGACCGTGTGGTTGGACTTGGCCCTCTTGGATTCCTCCTTGGTGACCCTCTTGATCTATGCTTCCGGCAGCATGGAGAGCAGGCGAGCCTGCTCGTCACCCTCGTTCCAATCCTCCACGTTGCGGCGGAAGAGGGTGTATTTCCCTCGGAAGTCACGCCAGTCCCTTAGGCGGATCTCCCGTCCATCATGCTCAAGCTTGATGGACTTCCAGCGCTTGGCAGCCACCTGCGGAGCGTCCACCCGCTCCTGCTCTTTGAGCCACTTCTTGGCTTTCTTGAGGGTCTTGATTTTCCCCTCCTTGGTGGCCATGAAGTATAGCTCGCCGAGCACTTCCGGCAGGCGGTACCTGAACCGTTTGAAGACGTATCTCTCCGCATCCGCGGGAGGAAGGTCTTCAGTGACGGTCAGCCCCGAGTCGTCCAGCTTCTCCAAGAAGCGGTCGAGGTTGAGGGGGTTGCCATCGTACAGGGGGGGCTTGATGTCCTTCAAGTCTTCCCACACGGCGGCGTCCGCGGCCTTAGAGACCATGAACGCCGGCCGCGAGGTCGACCGAGGTTCCCATCGGCCTCGCCCACGGACTCCCACGGCCGCCACGTCCATCTCCTCCATGGAATCCCTGTGGCTACGCCGCCGTTCCTCCACGTACGCTGAACCAAAGTGTTCACGCCGTACTGCTTCCATGTACGCATCCTCATCACGGCGCCGGCGGCTGAGTTCAGCGGCCTCCCGTCGTACACCACGCGGCGGGCTGATGTCGAACTCCTCCAGGTCCAGATCCAGGTCCTCACCTTCGCCGACATCCCACTCCACGTCTCCTCTGGGGACCTCATCCCTGAGTCCACCATAACGTCCACCAGCGATGGGGATTGGCACCGGGGCTGGTGCCGGGCGTCGGGGGCGTACAGGCGTCCGCGGTGGAGCACGGCGGTTGTGGTAGTCCGCGCTGAGCCACTCATCGCGCCATTCCTCACTGCCACTGCCGGGCGGCACGCGCTCGTTGCGGCGGCCCGCGCTGTGGTGAGAGGGGGCGGTGAGAGAGGGGGCACTGGCGCTGGGGCGACTCCTGGGGGCTCCGCCGGGGGCGTGGGGTCTGCCTGGACCTGGTCCGGGTCCCCAGCTGTCGTCCGACGAGCCAGACTCCAGGGGTGGGTGGTCGCTGCCGACGCTCCCACGGGCTTCCAGCGCGTCCAGCCTCTGCTGCAGGCCGCTGACGACGTTGGTCAGCGACTTGGTCTCGGCCCTGGCGATGTCCAGCTCCTTCTGCGCGCGCGCGGCGACCGTGGAGATGCGAGCCATCTCGCTTTTGCCTGTGTCTACCTCCAGTTCGAGCAACTGGACTCTCCTGTGGAGGTAGACAATCCACCGCCAGGTGGTACCCGGGTCGCCGTTCCCTGGTGGGTCGTCGGGGTCCCCAGGGGGTCCTCCAGGAGGGCCTCCGCCGGGTCCGCCCGGTCCAGGGGGTCCTCCCCCGCCCGGTGGTCCGCCTCCAGGGGGTCCACTCGGTGGGCGTCCTCCATGGGGTCCTGATGGTCCTCCGCCAGGGGGTCCCGGTGGGTCTCCGCCGGGTCGCCTCGGTGGGTCCGAGGATGGGCGCCTCCTCGTGATGCCGAAGTCCATGTTGTCATCCTCGTCCATGTCGCCCCACCTGGGCGTCTCGGTCATGGAAGACTCCGAGCTCCGGTAGGGAGGAGGGAGATCCTCATCCTCACCTTCCGGTTCCATGGGGACGTCTCCGCCGCCTCCGCCCGTCCAAGCCACCACTTGGCGATGTCGACGGCCTCGTTCATCCCCATCACTGGCGGTGAAGAAGGGGTCACTGACGTGGGGGTGTCCACCCGTTGGCCTCCGCGGCCTCTCGGGGGTCTTCCCCTTGCCCTTCCTCCGTCGATGGGCGGTGGTGCCACTGCTCCCACTGCTGCCCGTGTCTGCCTCATCCAGCGTCATCCTGGAGGAGGCGTCCCCTTCGAAAAGCTTTCGAAGGGTCTCCACTCGTGATCCTCCCGGGGGAGTCTCGCGGCGGAGTTTGGCCTCTGCCTCCTCCATTGCAGCGGCGGTGGCTGCAGCAGCCCGCACTTCGGCTTCTTCCCGAGCACGAGCCGCCTCGGCTTCCCAGGCCTGCTGCAGCCGCGCCTTCTGCGCCTCCAACGCCGCCAGCTCCGCCTCCGTCTTGGCCTTCTCCTCAGCGACCTTCCGTCGCGCGGCCTCGATGGCTTCCTTCTTGGCGGCGTCCTCCTGGGCCTTAGCCGTTGCTTCGGCGTGGGCCCTTTCCTCCGCCTCCTTCTTTGCCCTCTCTTGGGCAATCGCCTCTTCCAGCGCCTTCACCTCGGCCTCCTTGCAGGCAATGGCCTCCTGCGTCCGGCGGGCTTCCTCGTCGGTTGCCCTGATCCGGGCAGCCACTGCCTCATGGGCGGCCGCAGCCGTGAGACCGGCCGCGATGGCTGCCACTTTCGAGGCGTGGTAGTCCATGCCTCTGCCCCACTCGGTGGCCTCCTCATGGGCGATGCCGACGGCGCCCTCCACGGCAGCGTTCTGCTGCGTGGCCCGTTGCCGGGCAACCCGAAGGTTGCAGGGCACCCTGCAGACGCGCTCACAGGCGCGCGCCACGTCCCTTTGGGCGGGAGCGGCGCTGGTGCTGGAGCTGGCCTGGTCGGCGGGCATCCTCCCGCGGTGGGCCGACTCCACGTCGCTGCTGGGGCCTGCTGAGGCCTGCTGGGGCTTCAGGAGCAGCGGACGGGGCTTGGCCTTGGTCTGCCTGGCGACTTTGATGTAGTCGCCAAGGGTGGTGGAGCCGGGGTGATGACCTACATTGGCCCGTTGGGGACTGGGGGCTGGGGTTCCGCCCTTGGCGCCTTGGGCGGCTTCGGCGGCCAGGGACTCCTGGTACTCCCGCCACCTCCGGTCCCGCTTCCCGTCCCCGGCGGACCGCTTCTCCGTCGCCGGAGACGCGCTGCTGCTGCCCTGCAGCCTGCGCTCGCTCCCCGGTTCCGGGAAGTTCTTCTCGATCACGTCCCACAGGGAGACGTTGATCGAGGCGCCCGACGGGTAGGCGTTGGGGTCCTCGTCCTCCTCAATCCCGTCGGGGCGCAGCCCTTCGCCGGGCCTGTCCGGCCGGGTCCACGTCCTCCAGCGCTTGCGGCGGAAGCGGTACACGTACCCTTCCGCCCGCAGCCACTCCTCCACTGCCCGCAGGCGGTCCTCCCCCATGTCCTCGCGGAGCTCGAAGCTCCCGGGCATGCCGCCTTCGCACTGGGGATTGCTGTAGCGGTACTGCTGGTCCCACAGCAATCCGCGCAGCAGGCGCGCCACATGGGGGTGGGGCTGCGGCCACCTCCTACCCGCTTCTTGCCAATTCACCATGGCTGCGGGGGCGTAGTTGGTCTTGAGGTCCTTGATGCGCACTCGTTCAACTCAACGAACTGGTTGTGGTTGTTGAGGAGGGTGCTGCAGCACTGGATTGGAAGTGCGGCTGGTGCTGGTCAGCCGGTGGTTGTGGAGGTGGTTGACGCGGCCTTGCTGGTCGGCCGATGGGACTCCGGGTCGGCCGATGGGGCTGATGCAGGAGTCCTGGTCTGTGCACCTCTTTCACGGTTGCTGCGCGGTCAGGGCGATGCTCTGGACGGCGCTGCTGGCTCCGTGACGAACTCGGCGCTGTCGCTGGGCGGCGCTACGAGCTGCTGCGCTGCGTTGCGAGCTGCTGCGCTGCGCTGCGAGCTGCGGGCTGCGCCGCGCTGCTCGGGGTGGGTGGCCCCGAGTGGCACGCGAGGGCTGGGTAACCCCGCGGCCGTGAAACGCTTTTGACGCGTTCCCGTGGGGGGCCGGCCACGGGACGCTGCGGGACACGCGCAAGTGAGCAGGCAGGCAAAGCACTACGCTCACAGGGGCATCAATGCGCTCATGTCATGTGACAAAGCGTTTCAGAATCCTTGCCACTCTGAAATGAGGGAACGAAAGTATGTACAGCAACACATCAGGATATGTACACATGGGGTTAAGACTGGACTGGGGTAAGGGCATTACAGGACAATAGACACTCTATCCCAACTCATATCCCAATCCCAGGTCCGACCCTCTCAGTGGCTGGTGGGGGCGGGGGCTCAAACACAACCCATGCCCTGCTCAGTCCGGACCCTGAAACCCTGCCAATGGGAGAGATGTTCCGCCCAGCCACAGGCGAGTTCCTGTAAACCAAGGAGCCCCAAGGCCAACCGACAGTGGCTCCCTATGCTCCCTTAACGGCAGGTCCGAACTCCACTCTGAGCTGGAGATATGGCCCCGCCATTATCCCTCAGGAGTTGGTAGCTGAAGATTGGCTGTTTCAGCCCAAACTGAAATTAGCTCAAAAATCTCCAAACTTGACCCCTTGTCTGGACCCGCCAGAGGTAGGGACGAGGCAACTGACCCTATGCTCTTTGAGTACGAACTCTCTGGAGCCCTCACCCAACCTGGTTCCCTCTGAGGTCCCGGCATCAGGGCAACACGGATGAGTCAAGTGGGGTCATGATGCCCAAAATCACCAAAATTGGCGTCATTCCCACGCGTGGCTCGCCCGGCCAAGGTAAGGCCAATGGCTCACAGGGTAGGAGGCAGGACCTAGGACTGATATCTGAGTGTACAACTTGAGATTAGGTCCGGGCTCCCTGTGGGCATAAAGAAATGGGGCCGCCAATTGACCACACGGAAGGGGGAAATTGGGGTCCCAAAATGGGGTCATTTTGGCTGCCTGAAATGAGCCAAAATCCGGTGTGCTCCCAATAGTATATCTCCACGCCGGCTTGGAGATCGGATCTGCCATTCCATACGCGATCCACCGGGAATCCAACAGAGACTCGCATGGCCTTGGCTCTCAAAGATCTCCACGCTACTTGGCGTGGTGACGATCCCAATTGGGTCCACAAATGCCAAAATGGCAAAATTGCCCACACTCACTTTGGGCTAGCGCCTTAACGAAGGTTGCTCCGCTTCGTTCACGTGGCGTGTGAACCATGGGGACCAGTGTCCATATCACCCATGTCATATATGGTCCACTGGTCCAAGCGTCCGGCGTGCACGAAGGTTAGAACATGGTGCACGGCGGGCAGCAAAAGTGGAAAATTGCACAAAATGGCCAAAAATGCGCACACTCATGGTTAAGGCAAATGAGGCACATGCCCGACTCGGATCGGAGTGTGCCATAGGATTGGTATCAAGTCATGTTGGTCCAACATATCTTTTGGGCGTCGCCCAACTCCTCCGATATTGGGAATGGCAGGGTCGCCAAGTGAGCCCATGATTTGGGATAGTCCCAAATCGCCAACATGGCGGCCACGGTATGCCAAGCCTAAGAGGAGTTATTCGCCGGGTTCAAGATATGTTGGGCACCAAAGTATGTACCCCCATATCATACTTGGGTCATGATGTCAATTGAGCGCAACGTTGAGATACACGGTCGCCACTTGACATCATGACGGGCCAAAAATGGCAAAATTGGCACAAGCACACACAAAAGTGCCTTGAAAGGTGCATAATTATATTATAATATCTTCGGCTTGGATCGTGCAATCACTTTATCCTTCTACACACAATGACTTGACACCAATGACCTTCGATCCCACATATGTGCTCCACTTGGGGCGCTTTGAAAGGTTACGAGCGCTACTTCCCAAGTGGGCACATGAAAATATGGAAAATTGCAAAACACACACCTTGCTCCCAACGCATCGCTTTGGGATCGCCACACAAGCTTCCCTTCACGAAGGTTAGGCTTGCAATTGATCGTGGGGAGTATGGAGAAGGGGCTTGCACAACTTGAGGTCCATTGGCGGGTTCGGCTTGGAGCGATGGACCCGCCAAATGGGCACGCAACACAACACATGGCACATACCACATATTGCCCCAAAAGGTAGCTCCCCCCACGATATGTCATGCCCCTCCAAGGGCATAACTTTGTGTCAATCGCTCATAGGAACTCAAGGAGAGTTCCTATGCAACACCAACACTTGCGCGCTACACTCGAAAGTTATCTTAACGCACGCAATATCATGGCCATAGAGTTATAACGCAAACTCTACCCTCTTGACCATGATCCATTACACTAGCGCGCACGTGTGGAAACGCAAGGCATATAATGCTTCCTAAATTACGTCGGGAGTATTGTGAATACATCCCACGTTTTCTTTTCGTCATTCCTCGCAAGCGGCACGAGATATGACCCTCACAAGTGGCCTCACGAATCAACTTTGTTTTGCCCATATCTTTAAGACAAATGGAGGGCAAGATAAAAGGAAAGTTGATTCGTGCATAGGGAAGCACGTAGGTCCACTCGAAAGAGGTCAAATCAAGTGCGGGGATGTCGAAGTCGAAAATCCGATTTCGACATCCTGAAAAATTCGGATTAAGGTTGCGAGTGTAAGATGTGAAAATTGCGGAAGCGTCCATGCAGTTCCTGAAGGCTTTGGAGCCTTCGTGACGGATAGCGTTAAAATTTCCATTATAAACAGTTAAACTGGCGGTTACGGTAAAGTCGCGATCCAACCGCCAGCAGTCAAAACAGTGAGTATCAGAACGGAAGCGTAAAAATTGACGGAAACATTATGAAAATAAAACCCTGTTGATTCCTGATATTCTGATACACAAATCTCCGCTGGCGGTGCATCGGTTGCCGATGCGGGGCTTCACGGCACGGAACATGGGGTTAGTGGACCGCAGACCGGTTGTATGCCGTAACCTAGCCATGGGGTTCTGGGTACCGCTTCAGGCCTTTCAAAGAAACATTGGTCTTAGCGTCCTTTAGGAGGCTTTGAACCTTGGATCGTTGTGGTACCGTCAACATTGTGGCTCGTGTGCGCACAAACGTTGTTAAGTATTCACCACATCGTATCACAACATGAAGAACACACATGATGACACACCCTATACGGTCATCCACTTTCAATAATGGACTTTCGATGCACCCTTTTGCACCAACCCAACTAACTCCTTGTTTCCTATACCTTAGGAATTTTGCTTCAAGTCTTGTACTTCGTCGCCATTCACACCCTACCCATCTTTCTTTCTCCCTAGACCATGTCGCAAAAGAATAAATTGAACCAATTTCATAAAATGTTGATAGCCCAAGTATATGACGAAGCCAAGGGCTATCGCCTCCAATAATGACAACCGTTCGCACCCAAAACCCTCGGAGCAACATGTAGCCACGGTCAAAATTTTGTTGTATTTTTTTTAGTGTCTCTCCAAAGAGGACACGCACAAGATCCGTTTCATGCTCACTTACGAGAGCAAGGTCAAGGGTCCAATTGTAGAGCAAAGTTTGTGCTTTTTGCATGTGGTTTGCAAAACCACATGCAATTTGGCACCATGACCTTGCTCCACATGGAAACCCATCACCACGCACTATAAGTACATAGGGCTGATCATCCCTAAATCTTGGGAAGTGCATTTCTTCTAGCACATCCCTTTGATCACCTATATATTGTATCCAATCATCCACATCCCAACGAACCCCAACTCTTCCATCCTTTATGGTCGTTTTTAGTACTTGTCTCTTACTTAACGTGGACCAAGCTTTATCCATCGTTGCATACGACGGAAAGCAATGTGTCCATGGGACGGTGCTTGCACGGGTTTTCTTCTCTTTGGCATCGGCCCACGAAATAAGCTTCTTGTACCTAGGGACGGTTGAACCGAGAAATTGGGATAAAGTGCGCGGTTGAACCGGCGGTTGAATGGGTTGCCGTCATGGCACCAAAAAGCGTCCAATGGTACAAACCACAAAATATTCACATTTGTGACGCGGGCAACACGTTGCAACTCATATGTTCATGCTTTGGGCAACATTAAGCGATTATTTTGCCGTGCAAACGTTGTCATGAAGCACAATCACAATTGTTCATTTGTGATAAGGGTTCAACCGCACCGTTGAACCCCGTTGAACCACTTGTAGGCATGTGTGCATTATGCCACATACCTTCGCTTCGGCATCCCAAGG
The DNA here is from genome assembly GCA_964036045.1 of Eutreptiella sp. 'Long Island Sound 2002'. Lineage (NCBI taxonomy): Eukaryota > Euglenozoa > Euglenophyceae > Eutreptiales > Eutreptiaceae > Eutreptiella > Eutreptiella sp. 'Long Island Sound 2002'. The sequence continues at coordinate 30,039,986 of OZ038387.1, forward strand.
TCCAAAATGAGGCGCACAGCGTCGGATCCTGTGAAAGCTTTTTTTGTAGCCCTTTTTGTCTGTTTGGAAGCCCTCTGTGTGTTACCAATTCGGTCAGCAAGTTGTTTCCATAGGCGTTTTGCCGTGCCGTTTGTGCAAAAAAAGGTAGACAAGTCGTCCACCAGCTGTTGGTCCCCCCACCCGCTGTAGTGGTCGTTCACCACTTGCAGCCAGTGGTGGGACATTTTTTGATTTTTTTTAAAAAAGCTTTGTCACGCGTCAGTTTCAGGCGGTTATGCAAATATTTTGTTCAGAAACGCGCGCGCCGCTGGCGCAGCCGCCACCGCCAGCGCTGGCGGTGGTTCAACCGCGCCCCTTCCGAGTTCAACCGGGTTAAACCGGGTAAAACCACTGTGTGAAGTACCTGATCCAAATGAGCACGTAGGGACGGTTTGGTATTCGTTGTGGATACGTTTACGTGTCTTTTGACCTAGTTACGCTTCTTTTGGTTTGGTTTGGTTGTTTTTCATGTCTCATTCTTGTACATTCTGCTGTAATATACACTGATTCAGCCCCAATCCATTGGATTCTGGGGACATTTGTGTAGATTTTACTGCTACGAAGCGCGTTTGTTGGCTTCCGGCCGCACTCACGCCTTCTTTGACCCGGTAACACACCCCAGTGCGTTCTTGGAGGGGGAGTGTAAGTGCGGCTACCCTCAATCCGCGCAGATCTCAGGTCAATTACCCCCCATTAGGTCAGATCTAGATCATTTCCGGAGATCTATATATTCGGCGCCCCCCAAATTTTTACCGGACCAGTTCCTGTATATTATGGACATGCAGGACTCATTTCTGGTGTCCGTTGCGGCTGAGATGGTCGCGTTCCGATGATTTGATTAAAATCTCCGGCGCGCGTGTGCAAACCACATTAGCCAAATATTTTTTCACAATCGGAATTTTTATAAATTATACACGAAACATTATTGTTATTTATATGTACCATATCATCCGCCTACATTTTCTTGTAGACTGCGATCTTTGGCAAGCTCATATCTTCATCTTCATTGGCTTCGCTGTCGTGCTTCTATATCATGGACCCCAACGGTACGCCCACAGCACCGACCCCTCCATACCGCCGGGACGCTAAGAAGGGATACCTGCCCTCAGATGACATTCCCCATGCCGGCCCTGAGCCCTCCAGCTACGCTTTGAGGAGTTTTCTTTAGGGGAGGAGCTTAGATTGAGAAGTGCGAGGAGTTCCACGGGTCCAAAGCCGGCACCAAAAAAATATATCTCATAATCACCACACACGTCTTCACAGCGTCCGCAAGCACTTCAATGCACCCAACCGAGTCAATATTCACAATCCGCAACTCAAAGCACCCAACACCCTCCATTCCGTTCCCAATGTGCAGCAACGTCAATATCGCCGTCAACTCCGCCTACTAGTCAAGGCAAAAAGCCGCGTGCATGCTACCAAGACGGTGCAAATTCTATGAACTACAATCTTGAGCACGAGGGGACCGATAAAGTTACGGCCGAGATCAACCTTTATTATCGGTATGCAACTTATGTACCTTCCAAATTGGTTGGAACCCGTTCTTTTCAGGCCTCACGACATTTAGATCTTAAAGCCATGAGTCGTGAACTTGGCAAGGCGGACCTTTTCATCACCTTGACCATGAATGACAACTGGGCCGATTTGCAAGCCGCTGTGCAAAAAGGGTGCCTTGCAGGAGCTGTGTGTCCTGGAGAATATGCCAAAAACACAGGGCCAAACACGCCATTCCAAGATGGCCACGATATGGAGGCTTGTGTGGCATTTCACATAGGGTTCGGAACCGGTTTTAACAATTAATCGGAAAAACCGGTTATCGGCAATAATCGGAGGTTATTTTCAAAACAATTGGCCCAACCGGTTATTTTGAAAACTGATTTGAACCAATTAATTGGAAGGGTTCCAAATTTATGCGGTTCTTTTCTGCAGTACATTTTGTCCAATTTTGGTCGCAATAAACGCTGGCTCATGGTGAATTACAACTTCCGACGTAGTGTTGATCACTGTGCTCCGACTTGTATGGGCCCCCTTCTGCCGATCCCAACATTTTGGTTAGTAAAGGGCAATTAATCGGAAAATCAATTTTTTTGAAAACTATTAATCGGCAAAACCGTTTATTTTTGTAAAAATAATCGTTTAAAACCGGTTATTTTCAAAACTACTAGGTTCCAAACCTTAATTTCACAAGCGGGTGGAGATATTCAAGCGGGAGTTCTTGGCTATTGGCAAAAAGGGTCCATTTGGAAAGGTGCAGGATTATTGGTTTCGATTTTAATATCAAGAGCGAGGACGGGTGCATTTACATGGCGTGGTATGATGTGAAGCCAACAGCATCCCAGACAATGTGATTTGCGCAACAATGCCTCGTGAAAGTGATGGCTTTGTTCCGGAGTTCACAGCTTACCTACGGGATCTGTACAAGCAGTGCAACATGGTGCATCAATGCTACCCCGGCAAGTGTTTCAATATTGGTGGTGGGTGTGTATGCACCAAGTGCAAGTCGGGTATCCCTTTAGCGTGCCGCACGAGAGAGAAGAATGGGATGACAAAGGAGTCCGCTTGCTTTATCGCAGATGTGAAGCCGAAGATATATGCATTGGTCCGCACAATCGCCGTTTGTTGGTCCGGCTGCACTGCCACAATAATGTGCAACGGATAACATCTTTGGGTTGGGAATTATATCTCGCCAAATATCTCACAAAGCCAGCAAAGTCATTGAGGCTGCCCATCACCATCTCGCCCGATGCAAGCGATGTAGAGCATCTGCTCAAGTTGCGTTGATTGGGACGCATGGAGAACGGAATGAGGCTCTTAGGAATTCATCAATGTCGAGGTGGCCGAGAGGTGGTATGGATTCCAACAGATCCATGCCCAAAACTAGGACGGCTCAAGCGTCGAAAGCATCTCCCGGACAAAGATACGTCCACAGACGTTTGATATTTGCATCGCTATCACCAATATTTGGAACGCCCCATTGGTGCCGTCCCCATCAAGTACCTCAACTACTATCGGTATTATCGTCGAACACTGCGTGAACCCGGAGGCTCCAATGCTATACTAAAAAATCTGGCAGAGGACTTTGCATATGAATCTCCTTCTAGCGAATCCCATGATGCAGTGAGCGGAGATCGCTTTCAGGCCAATGTACGCCCGGATGAGGGCGAACGACCATATTGGTGGCCATCACCACCCGAAAAGTTGGAGAAGACATTCACGGACGAGGTGGGAAAAAAGTGGATTATGCGAAGGCGAACTGCGATCCCGAGGTAGAACTTTTACCTCCCGTATGGAGAAGATGCAGACTTGTATTTCTTGCAAAAGATATTATTGTCATAGCCCTTCACAAAAACGGACCATGAACGAAAATTCCTATCATCCAACAATGTCACTAAAACATACATGGAGGAGTGTATTCATCGAGGATTTTTTTGCGGTTATGAGCAAGAGGCAAGAGAAACTTTAAACAATGCCCAAGCACGTGGGTCTTCCGTTGAGCGTTTACGACTTCTTGCACAAGTTCTTATGGCCGAAGAGATCATAGACTCCACCTTCCTCAATACCTACATGTCCAATTTAGATGAGCTTGAAAAGCACCGCTTTGGAGAAGATGAACTCGCAATGGCCGAGGAAGCCGAACCGGGTCCCCAATTGGCGGAAGAGTTAAAGGCATTCATTGATGCCGACGACACGCGTGCAGCGGAGTCACTTGTGAATGCTTTTAACCAAGGACAATTTTGTTGCACATTTTCAACGGCAAACTCTTGAGAATGGTCCGGATATTTCCCAGCATTGCCGCACATCAAGTGGAAGTAGTGTTCCGCAGTTGTGTGCTGTTCTCACAGGGGTTGCGGGAGCCGGCCAGTCTTATGTTATTCGCTTGCTAATTGCCAAGTTACGGGCGCTTGTTTTCGACATCCTAGTTTGTGGGGCTAGTGGGGTAGCCGCCCTAAATTTTGGAGGACGCACAATCCACAGCCTCTTCTCATTATCTTTGGACTTGGATTGGCAAATTCAGGAAGGCACAACCTTGTGGTGGATGATTCGAACTGCCGATATGATTCTTGTCGATGAGTTTTCCGTCTTATCCAACAAGCTCCTTCACACGCTCCACGATAAGCGCAATTTTTTTGGTGGCATTACAATGATCTTCGGAGGTGATCCATTGCAACTCCCCGCTGTTGATTTCGATATTTTTGACAGCGCACTCTTTCCAAACCATTTTGTTCCGTTTGTGCTGACGGCCCTAATCCGCCAAGACGATGCACATTTCATCAACTTGCTCAATCGTGTGCCGGTTGGAGAGGAGAGTGACCAGGACCACTTAATTCCGCCACAACGCATGGCGCCCAATTCCTATGTTTGACTACAAGACTTGGAGAATGCCCCCGTGTTGGTTGGGCGTAGAAATGCTATGAACCGATGGAATGAACATTTCATGGCTCAATTGGGGTCAAGCATTGTAACGTTCGATGCTAGCTACGTTGATATGGGTGGTGCCCCTACCAATCAAGCAATGTGCGACTACATCAATTCTCGCAATCGTCGTGTGCTGCCTCAGCAAGTGTGTGTCGCAGCGGGCATGAAGGCACGGCTTATTCGCAATGTCTCCATCGAAAATCGAATGGTTAACTCAACACCTGTTGTGATCAAAGGATGGTCGAATGATTACATTGTGGTAAGCCCGTTGGGGCGCACAAGGGAATACCCTATCTGCCGTTTCCAGCAAATTATTCCGGTGTACGGCCCGTCCGTGCAAGTCAAAATAATCCAATTTCCTATGCTTGCCAGATACTCATGTACCGTGCACGGTACGCAAGGCTGCTCTTACGACCGCATATGGGTGGCCATGGCAGCATTCTTTGCCGCAGCACACGCATTGTTAACAGCATATGTTGCTTTATCACGCGCTCGTGCACTTCAAGGCCTATTCATCCTCAATTACCGTCGTGACGATTTCTTTGACGATCCATATTACGTGTTTGTTGCCACAAACATCATTGTTCTTGAGGACCCATAATTGAGCATCCTCATCAAGCAAGTCAACAACAGCATCACTACTCGACACATCCGCAACCTTCGAATCACAGTCAACCAGGACATGAACAAGAGGAAGAATAGAGGCAGTAGCTACTCGGGGACCACCGCGCTCACCAACACCAGGTCCTCTGCGGCCAAGCTAGCCCCACCTACCGCAAGTTTGGATGTCCGTCTCTACTCGTGCCATTCGGGCGGCGCTGTGTATGGGCAGATTCCAATTCAACTACTATGGCCTGAGCAGCAGTGACTTCGGTATCAATCATGGCATACGGAAGACGCAAGTCATTGACATCCACACTTTAGGCCGTGGCAAGTTGTGTTCTTTTGGGTTGCCCGCCCTCCGTGAAAGAGAGCGGCAACTTTGTCATCTGATGCAATTTAGATCAATTGTATCAGGTTTAGTTGCATCCAGCTGGGTAAAATATCGGTCATCACTCCCCTTGACACTTTGCTACCAACGAAAACCGGAGGTATGGTCAAGTACCAGTTCCAAGCAACCTCAAAGTCACTCACTGACACAGTAAACATTGTAACATTGTCCATCTAGCCTGCTTTCCATGGTCTCACCATATTCTTTCCTATGACGGGCCGCACAGGTACGACTGTGCCATGGACCCAACATTCAAAGTGGCAGGGATGTCATATGGACATACTCCTTTGTCCTAGCATTGTTCAACAAGACTTCAAAAAAGAAGCCTAAGCAAAGTTGCCAGCACTGTCATGCCTTCAACCTTGAAGGTTCCCGCGCCCCTCCCAATTGCAATCCCGCACAAGCGTGCCAATCTTCAACAACACTGAGGCATACGGAAACATGAGGGTCTGCAAAGCTAACATGTGACGGCTATTCTGGCAGAGAATGCTCAAGACAATCTAGAACATCCTCCAACCCGTGGGACAATAAAAAGTCATAAAAATGAATTCTCGGCGAACGCAGCGCTTTGTTTCTATCAACGGAAAGATAGATGGCTAAAAAACGCCAAGAAACATTCCTCGTGTGGGCCAAAAAATTGTTGGTGGGTGAAACAAAATTCTTGCCCAACAAGCATAAATGAAAAACCCTCCTAGTGGATAAGCCGCAACAACACACATCGTCCTTGACTGCCAATTTTCTGGCCTTGCGGTATGCTTGCAACGCATTTTCTTCCTGAAGACAACGGATGCAGGGGGATACGGCATTGAAAGACGTTAATTTGCCTTGTTGTCAGTGCTCTAGGTCGTGTAGTGAGTTACGAAATGTTCCACATCCAATGGAGCTATCCCACATACCAGAACTCAGGCAAAATGTTCAAAAAAATGACAGAGGTAATGCATACCATTGTCCCAATTGAACACCGTCCGCAAAACAAAGTGCATGATACTTATTTTGTGTTCCCCTTTTCTCTTCTTACTTCTTGACGGCGGTTCTAAGCGCCCTGAAAATAGCTTTATCCAATGGTTGCATGACATCGGTGAGATGGGGTTGAAAAACCAACACTTCCTCACAGAGTACTTTCATTTTTTCAATCCCTTTGACGGTGCTGAACCCCCTTGTGTGGCACCAAACTTATGCGATCTTTACACGTTTGGGTCGCGCAGCCAACCATTGAGACTGGTTGCCTTGGTGCCCGGGGCACCTAAATGATTTCCTGCCATTGCAGCCCTTGCTCGAACACCAAAGCAGGGGGCTGTGAAAGGGACAGCACCGCGGTAGTATGCCCAATTTGTATTAGCGTCGACAACGACACGCAGTGTGTAAAAAAAATAGATGATTATTGTGGTTGAGAGGCATCGTTTGCATTCACGAGCAATTTTTGGGGGGGCCTTTTTGATGCTGCCAATTTTGCAGGAGTGTGCCAGTGAATGAATCAATCAATGAAATGAAATAGCACAAATGTTCACAATTTCAAAACTGACCCTAAATAATAGAACTTTACAATTCGCCCCTCAAATAAGGGGGGCACCAAAAGGAACCTCATGCAAATTAAACCTCAAGAAACAGCCAAGCAAACGCATTCAGACTGCAAAAATGCAATGGAGATAGAACAGTCACTGCACACAGCAAAGCAGCAATGCAGATGAGGATCTGAATGCACATGCCAAGACTGCACCCATATTCCCACTGTCCGAGATGGCCCAATTTATAATGTTCTAAGAACCGTTCTAATCATGCACAGTCTTACAACATTTATCTAACTCATCAACAGCATATTTGCACTTCATTTTCTGGCATGCACAAACCAAGGCAGGCCCTGTGTGTGCAGATGCTATTCTCTCGAAAGGAAAAAACAAAAACAGAGATCCACATAAATGCTGACCAACCCACACTTGTGCACATCTACACATACCGCATTGGCGCAAGAAAATTTGTCCACTTGAAACTGGGGTGCACAGCCAGTATGGTGAATTGCAGCAAAATGGTCTGACATTCTGCAATTGGTTTGTGCAACAACTACGCACGCATACTACAATTACAACTCAGCAACTACAGACGCATCCCTGCTGCCAGTAGGTAATTCCGGGTCATACTGCACCAAACACACACACACACACACACACACACACACACACACACACACACACACACACACACGAACGAACGAACGAACGAACGAAGGAACTCACGCACGCACACCCAGACGATGCGACCAAACCATCAACGCACATTAGGACAATCACACGCACACATACACGCACACACAAACACACACACACACACACTCTCTCTCTCTCTCTCTCTCTCTCTCTCTGTCTGTCTGTCTATCTCTCTCTCTCTCTCTCTCTCTCTCATGGATATCCAAGGAGCACACGCGCGCGCCCACACACAGAAACATACACACACGCACACCTCTAAACGCACAAAAATATCCCTGGAAATCGCAATGCTTGCTCACACACAGGCATGCATACTTGCCGAATGCATGCCCCCACATGCAAGACTGTGCATGTGGAATAGAAATAATCTTCCTCTTTTGTGCAAAGGTTCTTGGAATGGGTGGGCCAATACTTTCCCACAATACACCGCATTACCGTTGACCCGGCAGGTGATCAAAATGCCTTTTTTTTTTGCACAATCTGCCATGTGCGCAGCCCAGTCTTCCTCAAAGGTTATAGGTTAGAGAAGAAGAGACTGCAGCACATTAGTGCTGCCTGAAAGACGAGAGATGCTGTTAGCAACCCTCAGTGCATCTGATGCAGACCCAATTAGAGATTTCAGACGACCATGCCATAAATGTGCAGCACAATTTGGGCATCTGTGCGACCGATTTCAACAGCACTTGCACAGCAAATATGTTACACTTTGATTGACAGGTCGGAAGCAGGTTTATGCAAACCCTCGCTTAAACCCAGCAGTGTATTTTCTTGGGTCTGCTTGGACAAACAGGAGCAGCATTCGAGTTTGTGAGTCTCGGGAATAAATTATGTGCCCCGGAGCCAGTTCAACCATTCCACTGCAACGGTGCTCGAATGTGATCAGGAAAGTTGAGACCCAGGTATGAAGTTGGGCTAGCCTCGATCCAGCGTGGCTTGGCGTCCGAGGACTGCCATGAATCCAAAATTTTGGAATGACACATTCCCATCAAAGGCCAGAATAAATGCGTAGCAACGGTTACGTGTTTCCAGCATGGAAACCGCAATAGAATATTTGGCGCAAAGATCCTCTGGGCACCCCCCCAAAATATGGAAACCCAAAGGTACTGCCAATTATACAGACACAGTGGTTCGCACTATGTGCATGCGCTACACGCGGCATTATATTCTGACACAAAAATGCCATACCGGCATATGGAAAAAAACGGGAACACACATGGGGCAGGTTGCTGTTGTATCGCGGTAAATTTCATGCGTCATACGAAGGCGCACAACTCCCCATAAGCGCTCATAAGCACTCAAAGCACCCTGCCAACACCGTTCGTCGGTGAGACCGAATTACCAACACAAAGCTGATCGATGACAACATCAGACTGCTGGGTGGGGCATGGGAGTCTAGGGAACAAAACGAAACGGTATTTTAGGTATTCAACCGATCTACACTGTGTCAAGTTTCTGGCGATGTTCCTGGACCCTGCCCAGCGCGCGCTCGGAGATCTGTACATCTATGGGATGCACATCGGCACGCTTGCTCATCAACCCACCAAACCCTTAATAATCAGGGTTATTGAGATCAGAGTCGGGGCTTATCGTAAAGACGCCTGTGCCTGTAATCTGTCCATCCTTCCACTGACCGCGATACTTTGAACCGTCGGGAAGCGTGATGGTACCCTTACCCTCTTTCTTACCATGCAGCCACTCGCCCTCATATCTCGAAGTATCTGGCAAAAAAAGGCTGCCGGTGCCGTGTCGCCGGTCGTCCAACCATCCACCTTCGTACCGACAACCATTCGCATAAATGAGGACCCCGTAGCCACAGGCAGAATCGTTCCTCCATTCGCCTTCGTATGTGTCTCCATTTGCGTAGGTCAATGTACCTGGTAGAAAGCAATGCACACGGCAATTTGCGTACGAAGAAGCGCACGTACAAAACACCGAGCAAGGCACCGGACAGGTGGACTTGCACGACACGAAGAAAAGTGCCACAAACGATCAGCAATGTACACATGTGAGTTACGCCAATTACTTTGCTTGTATGCAAGAAGGCAAACAAAGAAGCAAACTGGGTTAGCTGGGATCTCGTAATATTGCTACTACGATGACGGGGAGACAACTGGCAATGCATACCATGCCCGTGCTTCTTCCCTTGCACCCAATCTCCCACGTATCGGTCGCCGTGCACGTATGTTAGGGTCCCCTTGCCTGGTGGATGCGAAAATCACAAAATACAATGCTCAACATACCGTACCCGTTGCGTTCGCAACCGACTGAAAATGATGACGTCCGGTCTTTGAAAATAAAACGCTTGCTCGCCACCGAATTATCGACGTGTGTATCGACGTGTGTGTAGATTTGCATGGACCGTGGTATGAATTCCTTCCACGATTTATGCATGGCATTCAAAAGACGCTCACACTTGGCACCCGACCTCACCAACGGGCCAAATCGGAAATTTGCGCAAATTGTGTCAAACGTACCGTGTGCTTTGTCATCCTTCCAATAGCCTTCGTATCTTTCCCCATTGACGTAGGTCAACATCCCGTATCCTTCCTTGACATCGTCCACCCATTCACCTTCGTACTACAAAAAGTAGCAACAGCGGAGATTTGTATGCATGCCACACAACCAAATTCAGATTTTACCCATAACAGAAAAACCGCACGTTGGACACATCTTGAATCCAAAGTATCGGTTTGTATGCCCATATTTCATTATTTGACACCGTGTGCCATGTCAACGCCAGGTTAATGCCAACGCGAAAAGGGCTTGCTAGACTCAGGGGTCCCGAGGCTTCACCCTTGGTTGGTGATGAATAGTACATGTACAACAACAAGCACTCCTCACAAATGCACAATCGTGGTGGTGATATTGCCTCAACACCTAGCAACGAAATAGACCAATAACTCCTTGCGAGATTGCACACCCTTAGTGCAGAGAAGCGACCACGAGAAAGAACATACGATATGCACCAAATTAGATCATGCTAGGGAAGATATTTGGCGCATCACGTCATGTCATCGCCCACTAAACCTCCTCATTTCGTGCTGGCATCATGAATTGGGAATTGTGAACACCATCGGAGCTAAAAGAAGAGGCGGATGTACCTTGTTGCCGTTCGGGAACACGTACACCCCCTTTCCGTGCATTTTCCCGTCGCACCATTCGCCTTCGTAAACTCCTCCATCGGCGTAGAAATATTTTCCCCAACCGTGCATTTTCCCATCAATCCAATCACCTAAAAAAAGTAGCAAGGCGCGTGTTCTCAGCTCCACCAAAAACTACATTCAAAACAGCCGAAGGTAAAATAAAAGAAGAACAATGAACGAAATGAGCAAGCGAAAAGCGACTGCCCTACAAGAAGCGACACCGGAGGGAGTGCGAATGACACACAAGTGAACAATTGGTTGCATTGACCGAGAAATGCAAAGCAAGGATCAAATCTTGTTTCTTAACCTCCCGACAATATCGTCACGTTAAATGGCCCGCCTGCGGGTATTGCGCGCACTAGAATGTTACCTTCGTACTTCTCAGAAATCGCACCATCGGGTCCAGAATATGTCACCATACCCTTACCGTGACGCTTGTCCTCTCTCCATTCACCTTCGTATTTGTCACCATTCGAATAGAAGTAAGTTCCCTTTCCGTGCATTCGCCCGTCCTTCCATTCCCCTTCGTATCGATCTCCGTCCGCGTAGTAAAGGGTTCCCTTGCCTAAACAACAACCAAGTAGCACGTCGCCGGATACATGCCATCCGCCGCGAAGTATTGATGCTATGAAATTTCAAGAGAGTGCCAAAGGCGCTAGAAATCGGAATTCGACCCTTGCCCCACGCAAACATTCCGTTGAGTGTCACCTCCACAAGAGGACATGCTCGGGGGGGGGGGATGGTTGGGACACCATTAATCTTTCCAGCTGTCCATTCTCCGACGTACTTGTTGCCACTCGTGTAGAAGCACGTCCCCCGTCCATGAACCTTATCTTCGACCCACTCGCCGTCGTACTTTGAACCGTCTTGGTAATAGTATACGCCATATCCGTGTCGTTTGCCGTAGACCCAATCTCCCTACACAACGCAACAAATTGCGACCGACCACTCATAGGAGTGACGACGAAACACGCTCATGACACAACGCTTTTGAAAGTTGCTACAGTTTCACACACCTCGTACTTTTCTTTGTTTGGATATATCAGAGTTCCCTTGCCATGCATTTGGCCATTCTCGATCTCACCGGTGTACAACATGTTGGATTGTGCAACCAAAAATGTTGGCCCTGAAAAAAATGCCGTCAAGCATGCATGAAAGAACTTCGGCACGACAGTGAACTACCATGGCTTCCTGTTCGACCAAAGTTCCTTGTCCCCGTGCACTAAAACAGACACGTGATTATCAAGGCACAGCCCAAAAAAAGAGAAGAGAATGCTCTGGCCGTGGTGATATCCTTACTTCTCCTGCTGTCACTACCAATCCGACCTACCAAATGAGGAGGGTTGACGTCAACAACAAGGAACTTTCCCTTCACTTCTGAGCGCTGGAGATTCTGAAAGTGCGGGGGGTCGTTGCAGAATGCTTTTTGCACCGAGGAGAGTAGAAAACCCCAAACTCCCCGCACTTTCCGACCTCTGTTGTCCTCAAGGTTGCCGATTTGGTCCTTTCTTGCACCTTTTCCACTTACCAGCACGAAGCAACACCTCTGCTTGTTACAAGTGATACAACAGCCTTTTCCGTTTTTACAATGTGGCATGTTCGTGAGGGAAAACATTTCAAGTGAAAGACGAGACAACATCTCGACCCGAGTGCCGTTACAAAGCCAATGCAACCCCCTCCGTTTATGTGCCCCAACACGTGCAAAAGTCCAAGACAAGGCAGTTTTGCGGCCCATTTTGACGCAACTGGTTACTGGATGGTCAGCCCATTTCTGTCCCGTTTCATAGCACATCAGGTCGTTCCAGCACAGTCAATCAAAAATCAGATATGAATTCCTAAAAGTGGTTACCGATGAAGATAATCGCATTTGACATGCGGAGGCACTGAAAATTCGGAGATTCGCGGAGAGTCGGCGGCTCCGCAACAAGTACTTGGAAACAGCTTCTTATTGCCGGCTGCTAAGTTTTTTGTTGCCGGCAGTTGGCGGTTAGCCCTGTCTTATCAAATCACTTGAGAAGAATTATTTGGTTTCGCTACGCCAACTTCCGTGAAACTTTTATTATTGTTCGTTATGTCGTCGCTTTCCTCTTCCTGGACATGGGCCCATTTGGGGGCAGAAGATATTACGGTGTTGGATGCCGTCTGGAAGGCTTTTATGGCCGATTTTTGTAAATTGTCAAGGCTGGTGCCTATTGAGCTCCGGCAGTCCGTCGTTACTGCTGGTCAACGTTGGGAAGGCCGCGGATATGGAGTTATTATTGTTAGTAGATTGATTTTCGATTTATGTGGCCGTGGAGTTTTGGCATCAGTTTTGATGCATATCGCAACGTTGTATTGGTTGCCTTGGCTTTATACTGGCAAGTCCAAGACATGCGTATTATCATGGAAGGAGAGGCTAAAGATGCGGCTTTTGCTATTTGTGCATCCTTAACTAAAGAAGATGATGAAAAACTTAAGGAAGTTCCTAAGGATAGTGAGGAAACCCCGGTAGCCATGCCATGGGCTTTGTCCACGCTTCCGTTGCCAGAGACTTACAAACGTATCATGGGTAATTTGAAGCATTCTCTAGAGGATGCCGACCGAGCTCGCCTTTTGCGTGATGTTCCATTTTTTGAGGGCTCGCCGAGAGAGGCTCCCATCAATAATCATCATCGTGATTCCTCTTTCCCCGCAGAGCGTGTGCACCGTGCATGGGAGAATGAAATTTATAAAGCTTTAAGATTATTAGTCCAATTGGACGTTTCTTTGCAACCCGGTGGTTATTCGGATTTAGAACCCGAAGATTTATGTGAACGCCCTTTTTCCATGCTTTTTGACGTGAGTCTTCGAATTCAGGAATATCGCAAGGGGCGTTCCATACTCAATGCTATTGCTCCTAAGAATCCACTTTTTTCTAAGGAGGATTTAGCGCTTGCTACGCAAGCCAATGATATTAACAAGCAACGACCTTTCCAATCTTCTAAAGGTTCTTCTTCCCAAATGAACCAAGGGAATTTTGGGGCGGTTTGGGGGTGATGGTCGGGATCGTTTTCGAAACAATCACAACCGCAACCACAATCCGCAAGGAGGAGGTGGCTACAAGGGCAACCCGAGCCGCCAACGTGGCAATTCTAAAAAGCCCGACTTCCGTGGAGAGTCAACCGAAGGTCCGTAGTGGGGTCATTAGTGCGTTGGATGCGCTTGCCATTCCCGATCGCTTGCGTGCATGCATTTCTTGATGGCAGTCAAATGCCCCGAGACGGTTGGTGAATATTTTGCAACATGGTGTTTTTCCACATTCTCCAATCCTTTGTGGTAGGGGCAAGGGTCGTGCACTCAGTTGAGGAATTAGCATTTGCTCGCGAAGTTATTCAAGAGTATTTGTCTTCAGGGGCAAACGAGCCTTGTTCTCTTTCTGAATTGCAATTTTCTGTACCTTGGTTTGTGGTGTCAAAGGTAGAGGCATCCGGCTCCATCAAGCGCCTTTTGATTACCAACATGAGACCCATAAACAAGTTCATTACTTGTTCTCCTTTTGAAGCCGGTTCGGACTCCATGACTTGGTGTCAGGGTCATTGGGGGTAGATACCCGTGAGTCGGCGAGCCGCCATCAGCGGGTATCTTCTTTCCCTAGCCAATCTGCTCCGCACAATCATCAGCCGTAGATTCGGCGATCGTGAGCGCCAGCTAACCCCCAGCGATGTATGTCTAGATGGTCCACATTGTATAATATAATTTGGACATATGTCTGCGGGTTTATTGGGGAGATAATCTTGAAATTCGGGCGAGAAATCGCCGCCGCCAGTCGCCGCGGTAGTTGTCGTCAGTTCCGTTCAGAATTAAAGACTGATCGAGTTAGATTCTAAGGGGTTTCAATAGCTCGGTTAACCGGCGCTAACCATAAGATGAGGATGGATCTTTTCCGGAATTCTCGGGCAATTTTTATCCTTAATTCCCGATTTCCATTTTGGGAAAAGTCGACGGTCGTCAGGTTTGATTATTGATGTGTGCGCCTCTTCGGGGCGCAGACATAGGTACTTGGTTTGGCCATATTTGGGCCATTGGCGACACCCTACGGTTGCCGTCAGCTTTCACGAAACAATAAAGTGGTTTCAACACCCCCAAATGTTCGCGCGCGGTACCAAGACCGCACGAGGCGAATGGAGAGGGTGGAAGTGCTTGGTATATGCACAAGTGAGCCGGCGATCGTCACCATCATCAAGATATGGCCTACCAAGACCTTGGTAGGGCTGCTTAGGGCTAATTTACTCATGGTGTAACCATGAAAAGTGCCCATATTTTGAACGATGGGCTACGATCGACTTGGGTATGTCATGAATGCATCGATGGTCCCTCATGGGATGCCTTAGGCACGCCGTCTGCTTAATTCAGGTTACGATAGGGGCTATGTATGTGCATTGTGACTCATTTGTGTTCGGCCGTGCATGTGAGCCAAAATGTAAGTGTTGCGGACTACTGTGGAGTTTGGGGTAACCAACCCGGATTTGAGAGATTTGGGTCATATGTGTGTTTTGGATAGTATTAACTTCGCTCAATTCAAGCTCATGTCATATATCTCCGTGGGGACAGTTGCTATACCATTCTTAGGCCATTTTGGGACGGCCGAGAGCCTCACGGACCGGCATCGTAGTGCCGGAATACCGGCGAATCATGGAGTCATAAGCGGACAGGGCTTCGTCCGTGACCCAAGGGTGAACTCCATAGCGTTAGATCACATCTACCGCACATATATTGCGAGTGGGAGCACTCGCGGTACATCCCACGGGCGCCAATCCCAAATTTCCCATTTTTGTGTTGCATGTTGGGAGGGGGTCCATAAGTCTCTCTATGCGCCCGATTGGGGAGCCATTTTGGGGGATCATCCACAAATGGTCCCAAGCAATAGGGTTTTGAACCGTAGGTTGAATCCATGGGTGAGCGATTTTATATACCATCACATGTACTTTGAATTTGGCAATATATGAATGTTTTTGACCTCAATTTTGTTCATTTTTGCGTTTCATGTGCTCACTTGACCGGTTAACAGCAAAGTGTCTAGGGATCCATGACCTATGGTATGTTGCTTATATGTTGGCATATGCTTCGGTGTTAAACACCACATTATGCCGGATCTCATGCTCGCTTAGGCTTGGTGCATGATGCTTTACAAGATGGGGACTCAAAATCTTGGGTTCACTTGTGAAGTGTGCCATTATCCAAACCGGAGGGGTTTGGGAGCCAATGATGGGGTATTCTTGGCCATTGACCTTCGGTCTCCATAACCCTTGAATACTACTTTCCGATTCGGTCCATGCTTGGAGAATTGAGATAATCAATATATCCATTTTGGTGGATATATGTCCATTTTGAGCATTTCTGACTGTTTTTGGCTGATTTTGCCATTTCATGAGGTCGACTGCATAACTCAATTCTCCAAGCACATTTGACTCTCAGTCCAACCAAGGGTATGTTGGGGTAGGGCATGGTCCTGAGTGCCACTCTAGGCCATGACACGCCGGCACTCCCATTGGGCTAGGATTTAGAGGGTATGGAGTGAAAGTAAGAAAAAGTCACTGCCATGTCTTTCTTGGGGGACTTCATCCGAGCCAACAGCCTTTTGTTGATGTTGAGACTAACTTAATCATTTTTATCATTCTTTTGAAGTTTAAAGTACACTTTCTCAAAGTAACTAGGGTTATAACCCTAGCCCCCAATGAAGTTCACCCCTACCACTCGACTACTCGACTGAGCGGGGGTATCTTCCTGCATGGAGGTAATAGCGAAAGAAAGTAGCATGCCTAACGCCTTGTAGGTTAAGCCTAGTGGTCCCCCACCTCAAGACCCCTATACTCAACTGATTCTACCACTTATTGTGGTTCTGCTTTTTAATTGTCTCTTAATTCAGTTGCTTGGCCTTGCTGGCCAAGCCATATCCTGTGTCTGGCCTAACTCCTATGCCCCGGATTCCTAACCAACCCCATTTCATCCAAAAGAGTGCACATGAAGGGTTTGGTGCTATCTTGGAGGCCTGAGTCTTGCCAGTTTTCACATAAAATCATCTATTTTGTTTATAAACCATTGGAACATTGTATTTAGATCTACTTTTGTCTATCTGCAGCCCCTCTTTGTTACAGCTGTTTTGATTGTGGAAGGACTTATCCTGATTTGATTGATCTGTTGCGTGGACTTGCTCTACATTACCTTTGTGTGGACTTCATTTTGAGTTGTGGAAAATCAGCAAGGGTTTTCTAAACCAAATACAAGGAACAAGCACAAGTGTGAGCAAACTAGGGACCTTTTCTGGTAGCAGAGGAAGGCCCTAGAAAACTAAAGCAGAACACGAAGAACACCAATAAAAAGGTGTATCCTGCACTGTGCAGATGTCTGTCACGCTCAGTGCCAAAACAGTGCCGATCACAAGCACCAGGTCCAAGACTGATGATGTGAGAGCACGACCAAAATCTACAAGTGGTGTACCCGTTGATACTGGTCCTCTAGGAGAATTTGCAGTAACAAGAGGGGCGGAAGAAATCACAGAGATACATACAGAAGGAGGCCGCCCCAGCGCAAGCGCTGAGGCGCCCGGCTTAACGCGGGCAAACCTCAGGCGCCTCGAAGGCAAGGACCCTGTGGCAGCCGCCTTAGCTTCCGTCGTGTCCTCGATGCCCCCGTCCGAAACTACGCCTAACCCGGGGATCGAAGTGGCTAATGCCAAGGTCAAGGCCTGGAGAAGAGCGGCAAGGAAAGGAAAGGGGAAGGATGCGCCTTTGGGAACGATGTTCGCAGCTACGTGGGGCGAGGAGACGTTCGAGATACCTCACGGCGAAATGCACTGGTCGTCCCCGGCCCACTCATTCGAGTGGGAACCCGACTGGGTGTCTGGAGAACCTACGCCTCTGGAGAAACCGAAGGAGCATGAATGCCTGAAGCCTGGCCCCAGTATCAGGGCAGTGGCACCCGAACCTACGTGCGTGGATCGAAATTTGCCCCCACGCATGGCAGCCCCTAAGCTGGGTCTCGATGAGACCATGGAGTTGCTTTCCCGAGGCCTGGGCGAAGGCGATGAAGATCGCCTTCCGAGTGCATTGTCAGCAGCACTCAAGACGAAGTTGGGGCTCTCCGATTTGAAGAAGCCCCCATCTACTATGTCCCCAGGTGTTGAACTGCTAACCAGGGATGTGAAGAGCTGCAGAGGCATCCGCACCTCCCCAATGGACACGTGTCGTAGCCCTTTCCACCCTCGTGTGAGAACTGTGCATGTTAGGTGACACCACAGAGGCTGAGATGAAAGGCTATGGACTGGCAGCACTGGCCCCATTGGCCACAGTGTACCCCTCACCCCTTTCAGGTGGTACATGCACATGTGACACATGCGTCCGGGGGAGGGGAACGAAGGCCATGGCTACGGCGAACCTTCAGATCGAACTCCCCGAGTTCGATCCCAAAAACCTGCCTGAATGGGCCGAAGAGTTTTCTGAGTTTTTGCTTCTCGCGGCCCAGCAACACACTCATGTCCGGACTAAGTGCACGCTCATCAAAAAGTCGTGCAAAAAGAAATTCCTTCAGCGGCAGCTGAAGACCGCTAGCTGGAAGAGCTCCAACTGGGGCGACTTCTTGAAAAGACTGGAGCAAATGTACCCAGTCTACGAAACAGACCTTAGTGTCCGAACGGAGATTGAGGAGCTGCCTCCTCTCCCGGAATTCCCCGCAGCTGCATGCATCTCCGAGTTCGTGGCGCAGTTGGAAGAGCTCATGGGGCGCATGAACCCCTCGTCCTATGGGCCAACTGAGCCACATCTGTGGCTAGTGGGGAAGATTCCCACCAGGACATGGGATAACTGCAGAGAGATGTCCGAGAGGAAATCTGGGACGCACTCTTACGATGACCTGGTCGATCTGTTGATCAAATTGGCCATGGAGAGGGAGAATGACTCGCTCATGGACAAGTATCTGCGCAAACATCTGCGAAGGGAGACCCCTGCTGAGAAGTCTCCTGGAAGGAGGTCGCCGCAACCCCACTCTAGCCTTGGGGAGGGCCGTGGTGGGCAGCTGAAGCACGTGACTGAGACCACCCCCTCCAAAGGTAAAGGGGCCCCCAATCTTTTCTACTGTCGTCCTACGGACGATAAGGGTGGACTCTGCCACGCGCCCGGCTGTGACGGTCGGGTTGCGTGCATGCTCCAGCTGAAGCGCACGCAGAAAACTAAAGATGGTCAGGAGGTAAAGCACCAAGACCATTTCCGCTGCACGATAACGTGCGGATAGTGCGGCAAGAGGAGGCATTATGAAGATGAATGCCACATAAAACGCCGCAAATCCGAAAAACATCTCAAAGCGGAAGAGGAACGGCGTAAGAACGCCGGTAAGGGGGGAGGACCTGAAGGGGGGGGGGCCAACCCTGGAGGTTTTAAGGGTAAGGGTAACCCTGGTGGAGGACGAAGGTCCTCAGCCCCCCCCCACTGGTGGAAGAGGAGCACCCAACCCCACACCTAAGGGTGAGCCATCGGGTGAAAGACGGCCAGCCCCCTCCACCCCCAGCGCTGGTGGCGCCGACAAGAGCAGCGAGAACGCCAAGAAGCGTCGCCTAAATTGGCACTCTAAGTGCCTGCAGGCCGCTGGGGTTGAAGTCAAGAAGAGGGATAGGGGGGCGGCTCCGAGGATGAGGGTTTGGTTTTCTAGATCACTGTGAAAATTGGTGACCAGGTCTACAAGGCTGTCTTAGACACGGGCGCTACGATTTCGATCGTGGCCCGCAGACTGCTGAAACAGGCCAAGATCCGGAAAACCAAAACCGTGGCCATAAGGGTTGGGGATGGTCGGACCATCCATTCCCTGGGGGGGGTCGATGTGACCGTGTGTCTGGGCAATGAGCAGGTGACTCAGCACTGCAAAGTGCTCGACAGCGACGCCTTTGACATTGTCATCGGCACAGATTTTCTGCGCCGTAACCCCCAGGTAAAACTGTTGTCTTTGTAACGTCCCTATGCCCTTCACTGCAACTTTGGCAGTGGCCTTTTCTCTGTCCCTTTGGAGCTGTCAGGACGAAAAGAATCCGGTCTGCGCTACGTGAACCGGTCTTATCGAACTGAAAACTATCAGTTGGTATGGCCCGTCTTGGAAAATGGACTGGCCGCCCTGCAGGTAGACCTGAATGAAGTTCAGGTGGAATTGTTCGCGAGTAAAGAGCAGCATATGATGCAGCTCCATTGCTCACGGTATCTTAAATACGCCTACTGCTTCTATTGGAGATTGATGGGGTTCTGCTATGAAGCGGTGCCCAGATCCCCATGGCTAGGGTAGGGCATACAACCGGTCTCCGGTCCACTAACCCCATGTACGGAAGGGAAGACGCCCGTTGACGCCCGGTGCGAGCCCGGCGGGAGCGTGTTCCGTGCCGTAAAGCCCCGCATCGGCAACTGATGCGCCGCCAGCGGAGATTTATATATCAGAATATCAGGAATCAACAGGGTTTTCTTTTCATATTGTTTCCGTCAATTTTTACGCTTCCGTTCTGATATTCACTGTTTTGACAGCTGGCGGTTAGTTCGCGACTTTAGCGTAACCGCCAGTTTAACTGTTATATACAGATATTTTAGCGCAAATCGTGACGAAGACTCTAAAGTCTTCAGGAATTGCATTGATGCATCTGCAATTTTCACATTGTACACTCGCAACCTTAAACCGAATTTTTCAGGATGTCGAAATCGGATTTTCGATTTCGACATCCCGCACTTGATTTGGCCTCTTTCGAGTGGACCTACGTGCTTCCCTATGCACGAATCAACTTTCCTTTTGTCTTGCCCTCCATTTGTCTTAGAGATATGGGCAAAACAAAGTTGATTCGTGAGGCCACTTGTGAGGGTCATATCTCGTGCCTCTTGCGAGGAATGACAATAAGGAAACGTGGGATGTATTCACAATACTCCCGACGTAATTTAGGAAGCTTTATATGCCTTGCGTCTCCACACGTGCGCGCTAGCGTAATGGGTCATGGTCAAGAGGGTAGAGTTTGCGTTATAACTCTTTGGCCATAATATTGCGTGCGTTAAGACAACTTTCGAGTGTAGCGCGCGAGTGTTCGTGTTGCATAGGAACTTTCCTTGAGTTCCTATGAGCGATTGACACAAAGTTATGCCCTTGGAGGGGCATGACATATCGTGGGGGGAGCTACCTTTTTGGGCAATATGTGGTATGTGCCATGTGTTGTATTGCGTGCCCATTTGGCGGGTTTGGCTAAGAGCGATACACCCACCAATGGACCTCATATTGCACGAGGCCCTTCCTTATACTCCCCACGATCAATTGCAAGCCTAACCTTCGTGGAGGGAAGCTTTTGTGGCGATCCCAAAGCGATGCGTTGGGAGCAAGGTGTGTGTTTTGCAATTTTCCATATTTTCATGTGCCCACTTGGGAAGTAGCGCTCGTAACCTTTCAAAGCGCCCGAAGTGGAGCACATATGTGGAATCGAAGGTCATTGGTGTCAAGTCATTGTGTTTAGAAGGATTGGTCGATTACTCAATCCAAGCCGAAGATATTATAATATATTTGTGCGCCTTTCAAGGCACTTTTGGGTGTTTTTTCGCCAATATTGCTGTTTTTTGCCCGTCATGATGTCAAGTGGCGACCGTGTATTTCAACGTTGCGCTCAGTTGACATCATGACCCAAGTATGTTATGAGGGTACATACTTCGGTGCCCAACATATCTTGGACCCGGCGTATAACTCCTCTTGGGCTTGGCATACCGTGGCCGCCATGTTGGCGATTTGGGACTATCCCAAATCATGGGCTCACTTGGCGACCCTGCCATTCCCAATATCGGAGGATTTGGGCGACGCCCAAAAGATATGTTGGACACATATGACTTGATACCAATCCTATGGCACACTCCGGTCCAAGTCGGGCATGTGCCTCATTTGCCCCAACCATGGGTGTGCGCATTTGCGGACATTTTGAGCAATTTTTCACTTTTTCTGCCCGTCGTGCACTATGTTCAGCCCACCCGTGCACGCCAAACGCATGGACCAATGGACCATATATGACATGGTTGTTATGTATATTGGTCCCCATGGTTCACACACCACGTGGGCGAAGCGGAGCAACCTTCGTTAAGGTGCTAGCCCAAAGTGAGTGTGGGCAATTTTGCCATTTTGGCATTTGTGGACCCAATTGGGATTGTCACCACGCCAAGTGGCATGGAGATCTTTGAGAGCCAAGGGCATGGGAGTCTTTGTTGGCCTCCCGGTGGATCACGTATGGAATGGCGAATCCGATCTCCAAGCCGGTGTGGAGATATACTATTGGGAGCACACCGGATTTTGGCTCATTTCGAGCAGCCGAAATGACCCCCTTTTGGGACCCCAATTTCACCCCCCCGTGTGGTCAATTGGAGGCCCCATATCTCTGTGCCCACAGGGAGCCCGGACCTAATTTCAAATTGTACACTCAGATATAAGTCCTAGGTCCTGCCTACTAACCTGTGAGCCATTGGCCTTGCCCTGGCCGGGCGTGCCACACGTGGGAATGACGCCAATTTTGGTGATTTTGGCATCATGACCCGACTTTACGAACCCGTGGTGCCCAGATGCCGGGACCTCAGAGGGAACCAGGTTGGGTGAGGGCTCCAGAGAGTTCGTACTCGAAGGGAATAGGGTCAGTTGCCTGGTCCCTACCTCTGGCGGGTCCGGACAAGGGGTCAATTTTGGAGATTTTTGAGCTAATTTCAGTTTGGGCTGAAACAGCCCATTTTCAGCTACCAACTCCTAGGGGATAATGGCGGGGCCATATCTCTGGCTCAGAGTGGAGTTGGGACCTGCTGTTAGGGGAGCATAGGATGCCACTGTTGGTTGGCCTTGGAGCTTCTTGGTTCCCAGGAACTCGCCTGTGGCTGGGCGGGACACCTCCCCCATTGGCAGGGTTTCAGGGTCCGGACTGAGCAGGGCATGGGTCGTGTTTGAGCCCCCGCCCCCACCAGCCACTGAGAGGGTCGGACCTGGGATTCGGATACGAGTTGGGACTGAGTGTCTATTGTCCTGTGATGCCCTTACCCCAGTCCAGTCTTAACCCCATGTGTACATATCCTGATGTGTTGCTGTACATACTTTTGTTCCTTCGTTGCAGAGTGGCAAGGATCCTGAAACGCTTTGTCTCATGACACGAGCGTATTGATGCCCCTGTGAGCGCAGTGCTTTGCCTGCCTGCTTGCTTGTGCGTGTCACCGCAGCGTCCCGTGGCCAGGCCCCCCACGGGAACGCGTCAAAAGCGTTTCACCGCCGCGGGGTTACCCATCCCTCGCGTGCCACTCGGGGCCACCAACCCCGAGCAGCGCGGCGCAGCAGCTCGCAGCTCGCAGCTCGCAGCGCAGCGCAGCGGCTCGCAGCGCCACCCAGCGACAGCGCCGAGTCCGTGAAGGAAGTGCAGGGAGCAGAACTCCGTCATCAACGAGTTCCCTCGGCCGACCAGCAAGGCCGCACTCCCAGCTACAGCAACCACTTCCACAACCACCGGCCGACCAGCACCGGCCGGAATCCCAGTCCAGTGCTGCACCACCCACCTCAACAACCACCCCAGGACCACCCCATCGAGAGGAACGATGGTGAATTGGGATGAGGCGGGCAAGACGTGGCCGCAGCCCCAACCCCATGCGGCGCGCCTACTGCGTGGGTTGCTGTGGGGGCAGCAGTACCGCCACAGCAATCCCCAGTGCGAAGGCGGCATGCCCGGGAGCTTCGAGCTCCGCGAGGACATGGGCGAGGACCGCCTGCGGGCAGTGGAGGAGTGGCTGCGGGCGGAAGGGTATGAGTACCGCTTCCGCCGCAAGCGCTGGAGGACCTGGACCCGCCCAGACAGGCCCGGCGAAGGGCTGCGCCCCGACGGGATCGAGGAGGACGAGAAGCCCAACGAGTACCCGTCGGGCGCCTCGATCAATGTCTCCATGTGGGACATGATCGAGAAGGAGTTCCCGGAGCTGGGAAACGAGCGCCGGCTGCAGGGCAGCAGCAGCAGCGGCGCATCTCCTGGGAAGGAGAAGCGTTCCGCCGGGGACAGGAGGCGGGACAGGAAGTGGCGGGAGTACCAGGAGTCCCTGGCCGCCGAAGCCGCCCAAGGCGCCAGGGGCGGAACCCCAGCCCGCAGCCCCCAACGGGCCAATGGTGGTCACCATCCCGGCCACACCACCCTTGGCGACTTCCTGGAAGTCGCCAAGCAGACCAAGGCCAAGCCCCGTACGCTGCTCCTGAGGAAGTCAGGCCCCAGCAGCGACGTGGAGTCGGCCCACCGTGGGAGGATGCCGGCCGACCAGGCCAGCTCCAGCGGCAGCGTCGCTCCCCACCAAAGGGATGTGGCGCGCGCCTGCGAGCGCACCTGTGGGGTGCCCTGCAACCTTCGGGTTGCCAGGCAACGGGCCACGCAGCAGAACGCTGCCGTGGAGGGCGCCGTCGGCATCGCCCATGAGGAGGCCACCGAGTGGGGCAGAGGCATGGACTACCACGCCTCGACCGTGGCAGCCAATGCGGCCGGTCTCACGGCTGCGGCCGCCCATGAGGCAGTGGCTGCCCGGATCAGGGGTGAGGTGGCGGCAACCGCCGAGGAAGCCCGCCTGATGCAGGAGGCCATTGCCTGCAAGGAGGCCGAGGTGAAGGCGCTGGAAGAGGCGCTTGCCCAAGAGAGGGCAAAGAAGGAGGCGGAGGAAAGGGCCCACGCCGAGGCAACAGCTAAGGCCCAGGCGGACGCCGCCAAGAAGGACGCCATCGAGGCCGCGCGACGGAAGGTCGCTGAGGAGAGGGCAAAGACGGAGGCGGAGTTGGCAGCGTTGGAAGCGGAGAAGGCTCGGCTGCAGCAGGCCCGGGAAGCCGAAGCGGCTCGTGCCCGGGAGGAAGCCGAAGGGCGAGCTGCCGCAGCCACCGCCGCCGCAATGGAGGAGGCAGAGGCCAAACTCCGCCGCGAGACTCCCCCGGGAGGATCACGAGTGGAGACCCTTCGAAAGCTTTTCGAAGGGGACGCTTCCTCCAAAATGACGCTGGACGAGGTCGACACGGGCAGCAGTGGGAGCAGTGGCCCCACCGCCCACCGACGGAGGAAGGGTAAGGGGAAGACCCCCGAGAGGCCAGGGAGATCAGCGGGCAGACACCCCCACGACAGCGACGCCTTCTTCACCGCCAGCGACGGGGATGAACGAGGCCGCCGACATCGCCGAGTGGTGGCTTGGACGGGAGGAGGCGGAGACGTCCCCATGGAGCCGGAAGGTGAGGATGAGGATCCCCCTCCTCCCTACCGGAGCTCGGAGTCTTCCGAGATCGAGACGCCCAGGTGGGGTGACATGGACGAGGATGACGACATGGACTTCGGCATCACGAAGAAGCGCCCATCCTCGGACCCACCGAGGCGACCCGGCGGAGACCCACCGGGAGCCCCTGGCGGAGGACCATCAGGACCCCCTGGAGGACGCCCACCAAGTGGACCCCCTGGAGGCGGACCACCGGGCGGGGGAGGACCCCCTGGACCGGGCGGACCCGGCGGAGGCCCTCCTGGAGGACCCCCTGGGGACCCCGACGACGCACCAGGGAACGGCGACCCGGATACCACCTGGCGGTGGATTGTCTACCTCCGCAGGAGGGTCCAGTTCCTCGAGCGCGAAGTAGACACGGGCAAGGGCGAGATGACTCGCATCGCCAGGGTCGCCGCGCGTGCGCAGAGAGAGCTGGACATCCCCAAGATCGAGATGGTCAAGAGCGCCAGCGTCGCCACCGCCACCCAGAGGCTGCTGGACATCGCCAGGGGCGAGACCAGGTCGCTGAACAAGGTCATCAGCGGCCTGCAGCAGAGGCTGGACGCGCTGGAAGCTCGTGGGAGCGTCGGCAGCGACCACCCACCCCTGGAGTCTGGCTCGTCCGACGACGGCTGGGGACCCGGACCAGGTCCAGGCAGACCCCACGCCCCTGGCGCAGCCCCCAGGAGTCGCCCCAGCGCCAGTGCCCCCTCTCTCACCGCCCCCTCTCACCACAGCGCGGGTCGCCGCAACGAGCGCGTGCCGCCCGGCATTGGCAGTGAGGACTGGCGTGATGAGTGGCTCAGGGCGGACTACCACAACCGCCGTGCTCCACCGCGGACACCGGTACGCCCCCGACGCCCCGCACCAGACCCGGAGCCAATCCCCATGGTTGGCGGACGTTATGGTGGACTCAGGGATGAGGTCCTCGGAGGAGACGTGGAATGGGACGTCGGTGGAGGTGAGGACCTGGACCTGGACCTGGAGGAGTTCGGCATTACCCCGCCGCGTGGTGTACGACGGGAGGCCGCTGAACGCAGCCGCCGGCGGCGTGATGAGGAGGCATACATGGAAGGTGTACGGCGTGAACATCTAGGTTCAGCGTACTGAAGCGGTAGCGGCAGGGTCTCCCTACCGCTACCCGCTGTGGCTCGCACGTGCGCTGAACAGCGCGATTTATGACGTAAAATGGGATTACGAAGGCTACAGAGCAATAGCTAAAATTATTGTTTTTTATGTTAAAATAGCAGTTTTTTATAATAAATTTATGCTGTTGTGCCCCATTTTGTAATTATACGTGATATTTCACTGTTTTCCCGTGTTTTCACAGGCATCTATGTAGATTCGAAGGCCTGTGGCTAACGCCTTAGAACAGTTTAAGCAACTTCAACCGACTCACGAAATGTTCGATTCTTGCAGAAATTGCGGTGCTTTGCAGGAGGGTCACGAAAACGCTTCAAAACTGTTCTCACAACCCTGAACAGGGACAGCCGCAAGCCGCAGCGCATCGCAGC
Source organism: Eutreptiella sp. 'Long Island Sound 2002' (assembly GCA_964036045.1). NCBI lineage: Eukaryota > Euglenozoa > Euglenophyceae > Eutreptiales > Eutreptiaceae > Eutreptiella > Eutreptiella sp. 'Long Island Sound 2002'. Next base: position 30,066,533 of record OZ038387.1, read on the forward strand.
GCCGAGGAGCGGCGCTAACACGCGCTGGAACCAGAAGGCGCTGGGCGCAGCGCCAAGCAGCACCGCAACGTGGCCGTCAGCCGCAGCACTCCGCCAGGGAAGAGGCAGCAAGTGCCTCCGCAACGTCTTGGATGAGCAGCAGCGACAGCAGCAGCGTCAGGACGTGGGGACCGCAAAATGGCGGCTACAACCTGGACAGCCTGAGCGAAGCGTCAGACTGGAGTCCCAGTCCAAGGCCAAGTTCGAGCCGCAGTCCCGCGTTCGAGCAACCGAGGTATGGCCCTTCCAGCCGTCTACCCTATGGCCGTGGGAACCAGCACGGCAGCAGCGTCGGCCGTCCCAAGAGCGGCAGTACCAGCCGCGATCCGGAATACCGTGACGGCCAACCAGCCGTCGAAAGAGAGCTCTTCCGCAAGCCGGACCATCGTCAAGCAGCGTGGGACCGCCAACCAGCGTCCTGGAGAACGCCGGAGCGCCAATCAGCGCACCACGGAAGACAAGGTCCAAGCCGTGGTCACGCAGACCGTGGTCAAGCATCAAGGGAGCGCCAAACAGCGCCCCAGAAAGCGCCGGAGTACCGACCAGTACCCCAACGTGGAGGAGCGTTCACCGGAAATCCACGCAACCCCAGTCCCAGCCGGTTAAGCTCGGAGATTGCCATCCTACCAACCGAGACGGTGGAGTTGAAGGCCTGGGCCGTGGAGATGGCAGCGTGGGCGAGGAGTGCAGCAGCGGAGATCCGGACCCTGAAGTCGGAGCAGGAGAGTCTGCAAGAGCGAGTCCGTCGCCTGGAGAAGACGTCCAAGACGAAGTCCGATACGGGCGAAGCGACGAAGAAGGTGGAAGTCGCCTTCCAGACGCCGAAAAAGACCGCCACGACCAGCGAAGCGACCAACCAACACAGTGGGACGCAGACGCCCGGCAGTGGCAGCCGTCGTTGGAGACGGTAATAATTTAAAATTCCGTTTGTTGGAACACCTGTGGGCAAGTCCAGTCTTGTCAGACCTGCCGTGGTGAGAGCCCAGTCTTGTCAGGCTCCACCAACCGGGTATATATGTGGGTCTTAAAACCCATGTATATATGGGGCGGATCAGCCCCTGGCACACGCACCCGCACTTGTACAGTACAGTGCACGGTGCCTGGGTAAGGCACGAACTGACACAGCAACGTTGATTTGATGCTGAGTTGTAGTGCTGTGTGCATGCCTGTCCTGTTGTTTGGTTTTTGAAAGCATGGAGGTTTTCGGGAAACTGAAAACCTTTTCAGGTTTTCGAAACAAACAGGGCAGGCCACCCAAGGCCTTTTTCTTTTCATTTTCCTAGAGTGGCAAAGCAGGTAGGGTAGAGTGGCAGCCGGCGCGGATGAGCTGCAACGAGATCCTGGAGTGGGTTGGAGAGGAGGTGCTCCAAGAGTACCGGAACCTCCACCACACCCGCGGGTTGAGGCCCCGGCGACCGCGACGTCAACTACGTTGGCGAGGGACCTGGCGGGGAAGCTGCCATGGACCCAGCGGAAGCCGGCGGCGATGAGACTCTCGTCGACAATGACGACGACGATGAGCCCGCCGAAGTGGCCGTTTGTGCCTTCGTGGCCAACAACCTCAGCGCGGGGAGCAAACAGGGAAGCTGGAAGCCCCTGCAGCCGGGTTGGAAGAAGAAGGAGAAGAGGGACCCTCGCCGCATTGGCGACCCTCCGCTGTCCTTTGGGGAGTTCATACGAGCTCACCCTCAGGGCTGTTTCGTGTGTTATGGGAGGAAGAAAGGCTTCAACCATGACCACCGAACATGCCCCATCCACCAGGCTGACACGGAGGCCTACAAGAAGGCGCACGGGTCGAAGAAGCGTGCACCTGGGGGTATCAGGGAGGCCAATGTGGGGGTGGACAAGGACGAGCTCTCCAAGCTGATGTCGCAGGGGACCGAGTTAGCCAAGGAGATCCAGGAGATCAAGAGGAACTGGGTCCCCAGGTCGGACAACAAGAACAAGGAGAACAACCAGAACGACCAGAACAAGGACAAGGACAAGAAGCCTAGGAATAGGAGGAGGAAGGGTGTCAACGAGGTTGATGCCGAGGAGACTACTCCTACCTCCACAACCGACGCCCCCTAGCGGAGCCCCTGCAGCCAAGGGCCCCAGCTAGGGCGGTCGCAGGATGGTGTCGTGGGAAGCGCCACACCATCCCAATCGGGAGTCGGTAAGCACAAAGGGATGGCCGCGGGCGGAAGGCCCGGTCCGGCACCCAGTCGCGGTGGCGGGGTGAGGGCAAGTGAAGGCACGAACCTTTGCACCCGTCCATCCTTCGCGACCAAGAATGTGTTTGATGTACTGACGCGTTCCCGTGGGGGGCCGGCCACGGGACGCTGCGGTGGACACGCGCAAGTGAGCAGGCAGGCAAAGCACGACGCTCACAGGGGCATCAATGCGCTCATGTCATGTGACAAAGCGTTTCAGGATCCTTGCCACTCTGCAACAAGGGAACGAAAGTATGTACAGCAACACATCAGGATATGTACACATGGGGTTAAGACTGGACTAGGGTAAGGGCATCACAGGACAATAGACACTCAGTCCTAACTCGTATCCCAGTCCCAGGTCCGACCCTCTCAGTGGCTGGTGGGGGCGGGGGCTCAAACACAACCCATGCCCTGCTCAGTCCGGACCCTGAAACCCTGCCCATAAGGGAGGTGTCCCGCCCAGCCACAGGCGAGTTCCTGGGAACCAAGAAGCTCCAAGACCAATCAACGATAGCTCCCTATGCTCCCTTAACGGCAGGTCCGAACTCCACTCTGAGCTGGAGATATGGCCCCGCCATTATCCCTCAGGAGTTGGTAGCTGAAAATTGGCTGTTTCAGCCCAAACTGATATTAGCTCAAAAATCTCCAAACTTGACCCCTTGTCACGACCCGCCAGAGGTAGGGACGAGGCAACTGACCCTATGCTCTTTGAGTACGAACTCTCTGGAGCCCTCACCCAACCTGGTTCCCTCTGAGGTCCCGGCATCAGGGCAACACGGATTCGTCAAGTGGGGTCATGATGCCAAAATCACCAAAATTGGCGTCATTCCCACGCGTGGCTCGCCCGGCCAGGGCAAGGCCAATGGCTCACAGGTTAGGAGGGAGGACCTAGGACTCATATCTGAGTGTACAACTTGAAATTAGGTCCGGGCTCCATCTGGGCATAGAGGAATGGGGCCGCCAATTGACCACACGGAAGGGGGAAATTGGGGTCCCAAAATGGGGCCATTTTGGCTGCTTGAAATGAGCCAAACTTCGGTGTGCTCCCAATAGTATATCTCCACGCTGGCTTGGCGATGGGATCCACCAATCCATACGCAATCCACCGGGAGTCCAACAGAGACTCCCATGACCTTGGCTCTCAAAGATCTCCTTGCCACTTGGCGTGGTGACGATCCCAATTGGGTCAACAAATGCCAAAATGGCAAAATTGCCCACACTCACTTTGGGCTAGCGCCTTAACGAAGGTTGCTCCGCTTCGCCCACGTGGTGTGTGAACCATGGGGACCAACATACATAACACCCATGTCATATATGGTCCATTGGTCCATGCGTTTGGCGTGCACGGGTGGGCTCAACATAGTGCACGGCGGGCTGAAGAAGTGGAAAGTTGCTCAAAATGGCCAAAAATGCGCACACTCATGGTTGGGGCAAATGAGGCACATGCCCGACTCGGACCGGAGTGTGCCATAGGATTGGTATCAAGTCATGTGTGTCCAACATATCTTTTGGGCGTCGCCCAACTCCTCCGGTTTTGGGAATGGCAGGGTCGCCAAGTGAGCCCATGATTTGGGATAGTCCCAAATCGCCAACATGGCGGCCACGGTATGCCAAGTCCAAGAGGAGTTATTCGCCGGGTTCAAGATATGTTGGGCACCGAAGTATGTACCCTCATAACATACTTGGGTCATGATGTCAACTGAGCGCAACATTGAAATACACGGTCGCCACTTGACATCATGACGGGCAAAAAACGGCAAAATTGGCACAAAGATACACAAGAGTGCCTTGAAAGGTGCACAATTATATTATAATATCTTCGGCTTGGATCGTTCAACCAACTAATCCTTCTAAACATAATGACTTGACACCAATGACCTTCGATCCCACATATGTGCTCCACTTGGGGCGCTTTGAAAGGTTACGAGTGCTACTTCCCAAGTGGGCACATGAAAATATGGAAAATTGCAAAACACACACCTTGCTCCCAACGCATCGCTTCGGGATCGCCACAAAAGCTTCCCTTCACGAAGGTTAGGCTTGCAATTGATCGTAGGGAGTATGGAGAAGGGGCTTGCACAATATGAGGTCCATTGGCGGGCTTGGCTTGGAGCGATGGACCCGCCAAATGGGCACGCAACACAACACAAGGCACATACTCCATATTGCCCAAAAAGGTAGCTCCCCCCACGATATGTCATGCCCCTCCAAGGGCATAACTTTGTGTCAATCGCTCATAGGAACTCAAGGAGAGTTCCTATGCAACACCAACACTCGCGCGCTACAGTCGAAAGTTATCTTAACGCACGCAATATCATGGCCATAGAGTTACAACGCAAACTCTACCCTCTTGACCATGATCCATTACACTAGCGCGCACGTGTGGAGACGCAAGGCATATGATGCTTCCTAAATTACGTCGGGAGTATTGTGAATAGATCCCACGTTTTCTTATTGCCATTCCTCGCAAGCAACACGAGAGATGACCTTCACAAGTGGCCTCACGAATCAACTTTGTTTTGCCCATATCTTTAAGACAAATGGAGGGCAAGATAAAAGGAAAGTTGATTCGTGCATAGGGAAGCACATAGGTCCACTCGAAAGAGGTCAAATCAAGTGCGGGGATGTCGAAGTCGAAAATCCGATTTCGACATCCTGAAAAATTCGGATTAAGGTTGCGAGTGTAGAATGCGAAAATTGCGGATGCATCAACGCAATTCCTGAAGACTTTAGAGCCTTCGTCACGTATAGCGTTAAAATTTCCATTATAAACAGTTAAACTGGCGGTTACGGTAAAGTCGCGATCCAACCGCCAGCAGTCAAAACAGTGCGTATCAGAACGGAAGCGTAAAAATTGACGGAAACAATATAAAAATAAAACCCTGTTGATTCCTGATATTCTGATACACAAATCTCCGCTGGCGGTGCATCGGTTGCCGATGCGGGGCTTCACGGCACGGAATACGTTCCCGCCGGGCTCGCACCGGGCGTCAACGGGCGCCTTCCGTACATGGGGTTAGTGGACCGGAGACCGGTCTTCCCTTCCGTACATGGGGTTAGTGGACCGGAGACCGGTTGTATGCCCTAACCTAGCCATGGGGTTCTGGGTACCGCTTCACCCCCTCCTTAGAGCAAACCCTGGGGGGGGGGCTCGATAACACCCATGCATGGCAGCGGGTACCCAGGACCATCTCCTGAAGGGGGGGGGGGTGTCACATCCTCACTTCAGGCTGACTCAGGCTAGGCTGCCAAACCCCACAGTAAGATAGGTATGATGCTGTAAAAGCTCGTAGCACATGTATAGTATCAAGTATCAAGTCCCGGGTCCTGGCGGCGATTGTTCGGCATCCAAAGGACCCGTTAACCCATACCAGGCGCACCGGGTGCCGGCTGCCACGGTCACCACCACACTGGCAGTGGCATACACGGCCAACATAGGCGACACACGACGACCGAGGTGGTCCCACAGGTCGAGAGCGACCACAAAGATCCATCAGGCTACCCCAAGCTTCCCAAGGCCCGCCGACTGGGGAGAGTCCCCACGGGTCCTTCCTCGGGCGCACCATGTCCATATCCATACGACGCGAGTCCAGAGTGATACAGCCGAACTCCTTAAGGGATCTTAAGGGAGCTCCTCCTTAAGGGATCGTGCATCAAGGCCGTCTTTTCCCTCGCCCTATTACCACGAAGGCCATACATGAGGGAGTCCTCATGCAGTGTGGGCGGAGGCGTCGACTCCTCAAACCACCAGTTTCCCAGGCAGACTGACCGAGGTCAGGAGCACCGGAGGCCGCCATCCGACTGCAAGTGCGTCTGCGAATCGGTAGGCTCACACTGGGACTGACAGTGGCGGACCGCTGGGAGTGTAGTCAGGCAACTGGGCTTCCAGCCTGGCGCCATCAGGATCTCCACATCACAGCGAATAGGACAACACGGTATCACGGGCACTCAAACAGATGAATATGTACTGAGGTAGTGGTCCAGGGTGGACCATATGTAAGACCATGTAAACGGCGACTCAGGGCGCCTCTGTATCTCGATTCGCATCCCATCGGGGGAAAAAAAAAGCAGTCCATCCGTCGGTGATGGGCTGACAATCGCAACATACAGGTGCACATATCCTGGGGAACAGAGAAAGCAAGCAATAATCAGGTAAACAGGCGTGTAAACACACTCTGGACAGAGTGCCAAACCACGCCACGGTCAGGATAAGGCAAATGCAGGAGGGTGGACAGGATAACGCCTGAGTTCAGGCCATATATAGTCTCGAGACACGCGTCGACTGGTCTGGATTCCGCAAATGCCATGGAACCAGACCACACACCAAAAATTCGCAATGCCGATGACAGCAGCATCCGTTGCGCAACGTCGTATGGGCTTCAAGGCCCCAAGAGCTCAGAAATATGAAGGTCAGTCGCCCTACCTGGTTTCCCAAGGATTCAGCAGGGGGGGAGTGACGAATGGAAGAAGAGAGGGGCCATCCTCCTCTGGATTCAGCAAGGGGGGGTATATGGCCACTCTGATGGCAGGTCACCGGAGGATGTAAGAGAGCAAGCAAGTAAGGGACGATCCGTCGACCTCACAAGCGCTGAAAACACATCAGGGGAGAGCTCAGGGCGCTGATCAGGCACCCCTGGCTGCAATCGCCCGGGTGAGTGCTGCCAAGTCCGAAACGTGGATCTTGGTCTTGTGCTTGCGGATGTACTCCATGAAGGGAGTATTGACCCGCGGCACGAACGAGGAGACGGGTTCCCAGGTGTCGTGGGACGGCCCATAGCCTCGCCAACGAACCTTGAACTCCAGACCTCCTGGTGCCGAGGCTTTCGGACGCTGAGCCAGGATCTTCTCGACTGTATAGTCGTCCTGCTCCGCATAATCGTCGTCCGAGTCAGCCTCATGTGCGGCGTAGCTCAGGGACACATGTTGGCCACGGAGATCGGGTTCCCGCACACGGAGCTGACTCTCGTGGCGCTCCCGGAACTGTCCATGACCCACCTTGATGCGGTAGGTGTCCTCACCAATCCTGCGGACCACCTCGCCGGGCGTGAACCAGGTCTTGGTGCGGTGCGTGCCCATGGGGCGGGGTCTGATCACCCACACCGGGTCTCCCACCCTGAACTTCTGCGCTGTCGAGCTCGGGGCGGACTTCTGACGCTCAGCATGCTCCTTCTCGAGCTGCTGGCGGATGTCCCGCGCCGTTTGCTCTTGTCGCGCGAAGAATTCCTTGGCATCCATAGCCATGCCATCACCCGACAAGGGAAGTCCCCTACCCAGGGGGTCCCTGCCGAACAGAATCTGGTGAGGGGACAAACCGCCCGGAGTGGGGGTGTCATGATGGGCCTTCAGAGCAGGCCACATCTCCTCAAACCAGTTCCGACGTGGATTCATGATGTGGATCTTGCGCAGCTTCTCGAACAGCTGCCGTCCAGCCACTTCAGCACGGCCGTTAGACCGGCTGAGATAGGCGACGCTCTTGGCGTGACGTATTCCCATGAGGGAACACATAGCCTTGAACCAGCCACCAGTAAACTGGGGCCCTCGGTCACTGCAAATGGTGCGGGGGATGTCAAAGACGGTCAGCCAATGACGAATCATCATGACTGCCACTTCCTTGGCAAGCAACCCCTTTTTGCGTGCCGGAACGGCTACAACGTAGCCGCTGTGGCGGTCCACACAGAGAACCACACAGTCAAAGGTCTCCTTGCCAATGTGCACTTCGGGCATGGAGAAGACGTCCATGGCCACGCTCTCCATGGGCTGGTCAGGAACCGGGGTCCATTGGGGTTCCCCCTTGACGTTCCGGTTGTCGGGATTGCAGGCCTGACAGACCGAGCAACCCTTCCTGACCTTCTTGATGGCGGTGTAGAGAACGATATGGTCAATCTCCAACCGACGCTGCATGTCAAGAGCTGGCTTCTTGACCCCTGGGTGCAGCATGTGGTGGTGCCAAGCTTCACACAGCTCGAGCACCCGGGACTCTGGTACTAGCAGCTTACGATTCCGGTAGAGCTTGCCATCTTCCTCAGTCAGCCCCTTTGGCCACTTCTGCCCGTCATCAGGGTCGCTCACAGCCCTATACTCGGCTGCAAAGGCCTCAGACTTGGCGTAGTCGTCGGTCCAGTCTTCCTGGAGGCAAGACTCCGGGAAGAGGTGCTTGTCGGACTCAGCTCCATCAGGGGCGAGTACTCTGACCGCTCTGCTCACCCTCGACACCAGGGGGGCATCCGCAGCCATGACGACGAAGCATTTAGCACCCTCCTCCTCCATCAGGCGCTCCATCTCGATGATCCTCTTGGCTTCAGCGGTTTCAGCCTCATCGCCATGGGCAGAGATATCCGTCATGCCCTTGCTGGCGGGATAGGCCCACCTACTGAGACAGTCAGCCATGGTGTTATCCTTTCCAGGAATATACACAACCGTGAGGTCGAACTTGGCCAAGGTCTCATGCAATCTTGCCCGTCGGGAGGCGGGACCTGAGGGGGTGTCCACGTGCTCCTTGTGCCACGACTGCAGACTCTGATGGTCAGTGCAGACGGTGACGGGATGGAGGGCTATGTACCCAGCCCATTTCCTGAGAGCCATGACGATGGCATACGCCTCCTTTTCACGGGGCGTCCATGTCCGTCTCTGGCCTTCCGCCAGGACTCGGCTCCAGAAGGCCACTGGCACGTGCCTCCCGTCGTCAAGCACTTGCTCCAACACAGCGCCAATGGCGTAGTCGGAAGCGTCGGTGCGCAAGACGAACCCTCGGTCGGGATCCACGAGGTGCAGACCCACTGCGGATAGCAGCGCCTGCTTCATCCCCTCAAAGGCAAGGTCGGACTCAGCTGTCCAGACCAGAGCCTTCTTGGACCCCTTCTTGGTCTCCTCTCGGTTGCCCTTGAGCATGGTCGTCATGGGGGCTGCATACTCGGCGTACATTTTGATATACCCCGAGTAGTAGTTGCAGAACCCCAGATACGCCCGTAGCTCAGAGACCCTCTTGGGCTTTTCCCAGTGCTCAATCGCAGCCACCTTGCCAGGTATGGGCTTTCGCTGCCCGTTCCCGAATACGTGGCCAGCGAAGACCACCTCGCCTACCGCAATGGTGGCCTTGTCACTGCTGCCCGTGAGTTGGTGCCGAACCAGGAGGTCCAGCACTCGAGTGACGTCCCTCTCGTGTGCCTCCAGGAGCTCCTCGTAGCTCATGCTGGGGTCCCCGGACGCGATGATCACGTCGTCCACGAAGGGGTCCGCACAGTCGCGCACCGGCTCAAGCAGGTTCTCCAGCATCCGCTGAAAAGCCGCATTGCCGTTGGTAACGCCCATGGGCATCACCTTCAACTGGAGAGGTCCAAGTGGGGTGCTCATGGCTGTGCAGGCACGGGACTCCTCGGCGAGAGGCATCTGATGATAACCATGTTTCAGGTCGATCACCGTGAAGATCCTCCGCCGGTGTTGCTTTTGCAGCATGTCCTCAATGAGGGGCAGCGTATAGCTGTCGTGCTGCGTTTGGGCGTTCAGGCCGCGGTAGTCGACCACGAGCCGCCACTCACCGGCAACCTTCTTGGGGACGACGAAGCACGGAGAGGCCCATTCGGAGTGGCACGGCTCGAGCCGGCCTCTCTGGATGAAGTCACGGAGGATCTTCTCCATGGCCTCTTTCCTCTCGCCCCTCAGGGCAAACTCCCGGTGCCGATACACACGGGGGTCCTGCTTCAGTCGTATCTTGACCTCGCCATACGGTCCACGCACCGGTGGGGGAAACACAGGCTTTCCGCTGAAGAAGGTATCCCCACACTTCTGCTTCAGCCTGGCCCTCAATGCCTGAATCTTGGGGCAATCGTCGGACTCCGCCTTGGCTTTTCCGGGCACTTGAACCACGGAGGTTACTTGAGGGGTAGCTACTCCGCTCGTCTTCGGCTCAGGCGGTCTTCCCAGGTGGCCCAAAGGGCCATCTCTGGTCTTGCCTCGGAATAGATCGCCGTAGGTGGGTGGGTTACCCCCGATTGGCTCGTCCTGGCTGGACAGGTGGTCCAGTACCCTCCTTACGAAGGTATCTCCATCGTAGGAACCAGAGACGATCGAGTCCACTTCCCACCAGGCTTTGTCCTGGCCTTTGCCCTCACGCTGGTTTCCCCAGTCATGAAAGGGCTTTTTTTTCTTTCCAGTCGGGAAAGGGCTGATCCATATACCCCTGAACCAGATCCCACTCCTCGTCAGTGAGGGGGTCTTCTGATTCCGATTCCTCGATGTCAACAGGGGGAACCGCAAAGCATTGCCGCCATGGCTCCGCTATGATGCGGTTGACACACACGAAGTCCGTGGCGTCGGCCTGATCAAGGCCCCCATCCACATAGTGGAATTCCGTTGGCCATCTCTGGGGTGGCATGGGCTGTCCCTTAGCGTCCTGATAGACACTCTCTCCAGCCGGCAGGACGACCTTGTTTAAGGTCATGTTGGTCAATGAGGCTACCCAATGTCGGGTACTTTCCTCCTCGGTGCATCCCATAGGAACAACCAGCACTGCCTTGGAGCGGTCCTTGCGAATCTTCGCTATCGCTCTTGGAATGTCCCAACGGGGGCAATGGATCCACATCAATCCCTGATGCGGACCCCAGTGCTTCTTCCACGCGGAGTCCTGTGCGCTCCAGTACTTCTCACACACCCGAAGATGGGCGGAAGTTCCTGAAGAGAACGCATCCAGGGCCAGATCCGAAGCTCCCAAGTCCGTGACAACTCGGCTCGCCACTTCCGGCCTTACGCCGTACTCCTGGTTTGCAGGACCAGTTGGCTCAGTGTCCAGCGCGGCCACTTCGAGCTGATTGCGTTCGGGCCGGATCCATTGGCATTCCACATGGTGCTCAGGTGACGAAAGCCACGAGAGTTGGTCGTCCTGGTACAGGGTCATGGAGGCCTGGGCCGGGAGAACGCCGGAGTCCGTCTCCATCATGAAGTCGTATCCAACGATCATGTCCCAGTCCATCTCGGCCTCGTAGAAGCGACCGTGCAGGAGGATTTCCTTGCCGAGGTCTGGGCGGCTCAGCTCACGATGGTTCTCGAACTGCAGCCCAATGGCCGCTTCCTTCGTGCCTCCCCCCATGTACTGGCCGTTCGCCACCTTCAGCCTGACAGGTTTCCGACTGTCGGTCAGACACTCTGGCGGAAGTAGGCCAGCCTTGACCAAGCTGACCTGAGCGCCCGTGTCGACCAACACGTCGAACACCTTTTCCATTTCCCCGCATAAGGCACGGACCTTAAGATGCAACTGCCGCTCGCGACCGACACGGCGCACGGCGTGCAAACTCAGGATCTCCGGCCGTTCCAGAAGCTCAACAAGCGACTGATGCAGGTCGTGGACAATGGGCTCAGGCTGCCCATCTGCAGCATCCAGCTGCGGTCCGGGTGATCCTCCGATACTCTCGGAAAGATCTTGTAGTACATCAAACACGTTCTTGGTCGCGAAGGACGGACGGGTGCTAGGGTTCGTGCCTTCACTTGCCCTCACCCCGCCTCCGCAACTGGGTGCCGGACCGGGCCTTCCGCCCGTGGCAGTCCCCTTGTGCTTATCGACTCCCGACTGGGATGGTTCGGCGCTTCCCACGTCACCATCCTGCGACCGCCCTAGCTGGGGCCCTTGGCTGCAAGGGCTCCGCTAGGGGGCGTCGGTTGTGGAGGAAGGGGTGTTCTCCTCCGCATCAACCTCGTTGACGCCCTTCTTCCTTCCCCCTTTCTTACCCTTGTTCTTGTCCTTGTCCTTGTTCTGGTCATTCTGGTTGTTCTCCTTGTTCTTGTTGTCCGACCTGGGGACCCAGTTCCGCTTGATCTCCTGGATCTCCTTGGCCAACTCAGTCCCCACCGACGACATCAGCTTGGCCAGCTCGTCCTTGTCGACCTCCACTTTGGCTTCCCGGATACCCGCGGGCGCACGCTTCTTCGACCCGTGCACCTTCTTGTAAGCCTCCGTGTCGGCCTTGTGGGTGGGGCATGTTCAGTGGTCATGGTTGAAGCCTTTCTTCCTCCCATAACACACGAAACAGCCCTGAGGGTGAGCTCGTATGAACTCCCCAAAGGACAGCGGAGGGTCGCCAATGCGGCGAGGGTCCCTCTTCTCCTGCTTCCTCCAACCCTGCTGCAGGGGCTTCCAGTTTCCCGGTTTGCTCCCCGCGCTGAGGTTGTTGGCCAGGAAGGCACAAACGGCCACTTCGGCGGGCTCATCATCGTCGTCATCGTCGACGAGAGTCTCATCGCCGCCGGCTCCCGCTGGGTCCATGGCAGCTTCCCCGCCAGGTCCCTCGCCAACGTAGTTGACGTCGCGGTCGCCGGGCCTCAACCCGCGGGTGTGGTGGAGGTTTCGGTACTCCTTGAGTACTTCCTCGCCAACCCACTCCAGGATCTCGTCGCAGCTCATCCGCGCCGGGATGGGCTGCAGACGGATGGTCTGGCCGCTCAACTCACACTCGTCAAGGCGCCACATCGCGGTCTTCTCGCGATCGCCCGAGACGGTGATGAGGAGAGCGTTCCGCAGGGAGTGCCGTTTGACATCCCGGGCCACGTTCTTCTTCGTCCAAGCCACCACGTTCGTATGATACTCTTTGGGGAGCATCATCTTGACCGTGTGGTTGGACTTGGCCCTCTTGGATTCCTCCTTGGTGACCCTCTTGATCCATGCTTCCGGCAGCATGGAGAGCAGGCGAGCCTGCTCGTCACCCTCGTTCCAATCCTCCACGTTGCGGCGGAAGAGGGTGTATTTCCCTCAGAAGTCACGCCAGTCCCGTAGGCGGATCTCCCGTCCATCATGCTCAAGCTTGATGGACTTCCAGCGCTTGGCCGCCACCTGCGGAGCGTCCACCCGCTCCTGCTCGTTGAGCCACTTCTTCGCTTCCTTGAGGGTCTTGATTCTCCCCTCCTTGGTCGCCACGAAGTATAGCTCTCCGAGCACTTCCGGCAGGCGGTACCTGAACCGTCTGAAGACATATCTCTCCGCATCCGCGGGAGGCAGGTCTTCAGTGACGGTCAGCCCCCAATCGTCCAGCTTCTCCAAGAAGCGGTCGAGGTTGAGGGGGTTGCCATCGTACATGGGGGGCTTGATGTCCTTCAAGTCTTCCCACACGGCGGCATCCGCGGCCTTAGAGACCATGAACGCCGGCCGCGAGGTCGACCGAGGTTCCCATCGGCCTCGCCCACGGACTCCCACGGCCGCCACGTCCATCTCCTCCATGGAATCCCTGTGGCTACGCCGCGGTTCCTCCATGTACGCTGAACCTAGATGTTCACGCCGTACTCCTTCCATGTACGCATCCTCATCACGGCGCCGGCGGCTGCGTTCAGCGGCCTCCCGTCGTACACCACGCGGCGGGCTGATGTCGAACTCCTCCAGGTCCAGGTCCAGGTCCTCACCTTCGCCGACATCCCACTCCACGTCTCCTCTGGGGACCTCGTCCCTGAGTCCACCATAACGTCCACCAGCGATGGGGATTGGCTCCAGGGCTGGTGCGGGGCGTCGGGGGCGTACCGGTGTCCGCGGTGGAGCACGGCGGTTCCGGTACTCCGCGCTGAGCCACTCATCACGCCAATCCTCACTGCCACTGCCGGGCGGCACGCGCTCGTTGCGGCGGCCCGCGCTGTGGTGAGAGGGGGCGGTGAGAGAGGGGGCACTGGCGCTGGGGCGACTCCTGGGGGCTCTGCCGGGGGCCTGGGGTCTGCCTGGACCTGGTCCGGGTCCCCAGCCGTCGTCCGACGAGCCAGACTCCAGGGGTGGGCGGTCGCTGCCGACGCTCCCACGGGCTTCCAGCGCGTCCAGCCTCTGCTGCAGGCCGCTGATGACCGTGTTCAGCTGTCTGATCTCGGCCCTGGCGATGTCCAGCTCTGTCTGCGCGCGCGCGGCGACCTTGGAGATGCGAGTCATCTCGCCCTTGCCCGTGTCTACCTCGCACTCGAGGGAAAAGACCCTCCTGCGGAGGTAGACAATCCACCGCCAGGTGGTATCCGGGTCGCCGTTCCCTGGTGGGTCGTCGGGGTCCCCAGGGGGTCCTCCAGGAGGGCCTCCGCCGGGTCCGCCCGGTCCAGGGGGTCCTCCCCCGCCCGGTGGTCCGCCTCCAGGGGGTCCACTTGGTGGGCGTCCTCCAGGGGGTCCTGATGGTCCTCCGCCAGGGGGTCCTGGTGGGCCTCCGCCGGGTCGCCTCGGCGGGTCCGAGGATGGGCGCTTCTTCGTGATGCCGAAGTCCATGTCGTCATCCTCGTCCATGTCGCCCCACCTGGGCGTCTCGGTCTCGGAAGACTCCGAGCTCCGGTAGGGAGGAGGGAGATCCTCATCCTCACCTTCCGGTTCCATGGGGACGTCTCCGCCTCCTCCGCCCGTCCAAGCCACCACTTGGCGATGTCGGCGGCCTCGTTCATCCCCGTCACTGACGGTGAAGAAGGGGTCACTGTCGTGGGGGTGTCCACCCGCTGGCCTCCGCGGCCTCTCGGGGGTCTTCCCCTTGCCCTTCCTCCGTCGATGGGCTGTGGGGCTACTGCTCCCACTGCTGCCCGTGTCCGCCTCATCCAGCGTCATCTTGGAGGAGGCGTCCCCTTCGAAAAGCTTTCGAAGGGTCTCCACTCGTGATCCTCCCGGGGGAGTCTCGCGGCGGAGTTTGGCCTATGCCTCCTCCATTGCGGCGGCGGTGGCTGCAGCAGCCCGCACTTCAGCTTCATCCCGAGCACGAGCCGCCTCGGCTTCCCGGGCTTGCTGCAGCCGCGCCTTCTGCGCTTCCAACGCCGCCAGCTCCGCCTCCGTCTTGGCCTTCTCCTCAGCGACCTTCCGTCGCGCGGCCTCGATGGTGGCCTTCTTGGCGGCGTCTGCCTGGGCCTTAGCCGTCGCTTCGGCAGGGCCCTTTCCTCCGCCTCCTTCTTTGCCCTCCCTTGGGCAAGCGCCTCTTCCAGCGCCCTCACCTCGGCTTTCTTGCAGGCAATGGCCTCCTGCGTCAGGCGGGCTTCCTTGTCGGCTGCCGCAAACTCACCATTGACCTGGGCAGTCGCTGCCCCATGGGCGGCTACGGCCGTGAGTCCGGCCGCAATGGCCGCCACGGTCTGGGCGTGGATGGCCATGCCATGCGCCCACTCTGCAGCCTCCTCCTGGGCGATGCCGACGGCGCCCTCCACGGCAGCGCTGTGCTGCCTGGCCCGTTGTCGGGCAACCCGAAGGTTGCAGGGCACCCCACAGGTGCGCTCACAGGCGCGTGCCACGTCCCTGTCGGGAGCGACGCTGCTGCTGGAGCTGGCCTGGTCGGCCGGCATCCTCCCGCGGTGGGCCGACTCCACGTCGCTGCTGGGGCCTGCTGGGGCCTGCTGGGGCCTAAGGAGCAGTGGACGGGGCTTGGCCTTGGTCTGCCTGGCGACTTGGATGAAGTCGCCGACGGTGGCGTGGCCGGGGTGATGACCACCATTGGCCCGTTGGGGACTGGGGGCTGGGGTTCCGCCCTTGGCGCCTTGGGCGGCTTCGGCTGCCAGGGACTCCTGGTACTCCCGCCACCTCCGGTCCCGCTTCCTGTCTCCGGCGGACCGCTTCTCCTTCCCCGGAGACGCGCTGCTGCTGCCCTGCAGCCTGCGCTCGCTCCCCGGTTCCGGGAAGTTCTTCTCGATCATGTCCCACATGGAGACATTGATCGAGGCGCCCGACGGGTACACGTTGGGCTCCTCGTCCTCCTCAATCCCGCCGGGGCGCAGCCCTTCGCCGGGCCTGTCCGGCCGGGTCCAGGTCCTCCAGCGCCTCTGCTGGAAGCGGAAGGCAAACCCTTCCGCCCGCCGCCAGTCCTCCACGGCCTGCAGGCGGTCGGGGGCGATGTCCGTGCGGAGCTCGAAGCTCCCGGGCATGCCGCCTTCGCACTGGGGGTGGCTGTGGCGGTAGTGCTGGTCCGGAACCAACCCACGCAGTAGGCGCACTGCATGGGGGTGGGGCCGCGGCCACGTCCTGCCCGCTTCTTGCCAGTTTACCATGGCAGCGGGGGCGTAGTTGGTCTTGAGGTCCTTGGTATGCACTCGTTCCACTCAACGAACTGGTGGTGGTTGTTGAGGCGGGTGCTGCAGCACTGGACTGGGTGTGCGGCTGGTGCTGGTCAGCCGGTGGTTGTGGAGGTGGTTGACGCGGCCTTGCTGGTCGGCCGATGGGACTCGCTGATGCAGGAGTCCTGGTCTGTGCACCTCTTTCACGGTCGCTGCGCGGTCAGGGCGATGATCTGGACGGCGCTGCGGGCTCCGTGACGAACTCGGCGCTGTCGCTGGGCGGCGCTGCGAGCCGCTGCGCTGCGCTGCGAGGTGCTGCGCTGCGCTGCGAGCTGCGAGCTGCGAGCTGCTGCGCCGCGCTGCTCGGGCTTGGTGGCCCCGAGTGGCACGCGAGGGCTGGGTAACCCCGCGGCGGTGAAACGCTTTTGACGCGTTCCCGTGGGGTGCCGGCCACGGGATGCTGCGGTGGACACGCGCAAGTGAGCAGGCAGACAAAGCACTACGCTCACAGGGGCATCAATGCGCTCATGTCATGTGACAAAGCGTTTCAGCATCCTTGCCACTCTGCAACAAGGGAACGAAAGTATGTACAGCAACACATCAGGATATGTACACAAGGGGTTAAGACTGGACTGGGGTAAGGGCATCACAGGACAATAGACACTCAGTCCTAACTCGTATCCCAGTCCCAGGTCCGACCCTCTCAGTGGCTGGTGGGGGCGGGGGCTCAAACACAACCCATGCCCTGCTCAGTCCGGACCCTGAAACCCTGCCCATAAGGGAGGTGTCCCGCCCAGCCAAAGGCGAGTTCCTGGGAACCAAGGGGCTCCAAGGCCAACCGACAGTGGCTCCCAATTGACGCGTTCCCGTGGGGGGCCGGCCACGGGACGCTGCGGTGGACACGCGCAAGTGAGCAGGCAGGCAAAGCACTACGCTCACAGGGGCATCAATGCGCTCATGTCATGTGACAAAGCGTTTCAGGATCCTTGCCACTCTGCAACAAGGGAACGAAAGTATGTACAGCAACACATCAGGATATGTACACATGGGGTTAAGACTGGACTGGGGTAAGTGCATCACAGGTCAATAGACACTCTATCCTAACTTGTATCCCAATCCCAGGTCCGACCCTCTCAGTGGCTGGTGGGGGCGGGGGCTCAAACACAACCCATGCCCTGCTCAGTCCGGACCCTGAAACCCTGCCGAAGGAAGGGATGTCCCGCCCAGCCGGCGGCGAGTTCCTGTGAACCAAGATACTCCAAGGCCAATCAACAGTGGCTCCCCCTGCTCCCTTAACGGCAGGTCCCAACTCCACTCTGAGCTGGAGATATGGCCCCGCCATTCATACCCAGGAGTTGGTAGCTGAATATGGGCTGTTTCAGCCCAAACTGAAATTAACTCAAAAATCTCCAAAATTGACCCCTCGTCCGAACCCGCCAGAGGTAGGGACGAAGCAACTGACCCTATGCTCTTCGAGTACGAACTCCCTGGAGCCCTCACCCAACCTGGTTCCCTCTGAGGTCCCGGCATCAGGGCAACACGGATTCGTCAAGTGGGGTCATGATGCCAAAATCACCAAAATTTGCGTAATTCCCACGCGTGGCTCGCCCGGTCAGGGCAACGCCAATGGCTCACAGGTTAGTAGGCAGGACCTGGGACTCATATCTGAGTGTACAACTTGAATTTAGGTCCGGGCTCTCTATGGGCATAGAGAAATGGGGCCGCCAATTGACCACACGGAAGGGGGAAATTGGAGTCCCAAAATGGGGTCATTTTGGCTGCTCAAAATGAGCCAAAAATCGGGGTGCTCCCAATAGTATATCTCCACGCCGGCTTGGAGATCGGATCTGCCATTCCATACGTGATCCACCGGGAGTCCAACGAAGACTCCCATGCCCTTGGCTATCAAAGATCTCCATGCCAATCGGCGTGGTGAAGATCCCAATCGGGTCCAAGAATGCCAAAATGGTAAAATTGCCCACACCCACTTTGGGCTAGCGCCTTCACGGAGGTTGCTCCGCTTCGCCCACGTGGTGTGTGAACCATGGGGACCATTATGCATAACACCCATGTCATATTTGGTCCATTGGTCCATGCGTTTGGCGTGCACGGGTGGGCTCAACATAGTGCACGGCGGGCAGCAAAAGTGGAAAATTGCTCAAAATGACCAAAAATGCGCACACTCATGGTTGGGGCAAATGAGGCACATGCCCGACTTGGACCGAAGTGTGTCATAGGATTGGTATCAAGTCCTATGTGTCCAACATATCTTTTGGGCGTCGCCCAACTCCGCCGGTTTTGGGAATGGCAGGGTCGCCAAGTGAGCCCATGATTTGGGATAGTCCCAAATCGCCAACATGGAGGCCACGGTATGCCAATCTCAAGAGGAGTTATTCGCCGGGTCCAAGATATGTTGGGCACCGAAGTATGTACCCCCATAATATACTTAGGTCATGATGTCAATTGAGCGCAACGTTGAGATACACGGCCGCCATTTGACATCATGACGGGCCAAAAACGGCAAAATTGGCACAAAGATACACCAAAGTGCCTTGAAAGGCGCACAATTATATTATAATATCTTCGGCTTGGATCGTGCAATCAACCAATCATTCTAAACATAATGACTTGACACCAATGACCTTTGATCCCACATATGTGCTCCACTTGGGGCGCTTTGAAAGGTTACGAGCGCTGCCTTCCAAGTGGGCATATGAAAATATGGAAAATTGCAAAACACACACCTTGCTCCCAACGCATCGCTTTGGGATCGCCACACAAGCTTCCCTTCACGAAGGTTAGGCTTGCAATTGATCGTGGGGAGTATGGAGAAGGGGCTTACACAATCTGAGGTCCATTGGCGAGTTCGGCTTGGAGCGATGGACCCGCCAAATGGGCACGCAACACAACACATGGCACATACCACATATTGCCCAAAAAGGTAGCTCCCCCCACGATATGTCATGCCCCTCCAAGGGCATAACTTTGTGTCAATCGCTCATAGGAACTCAAGGAGAGTTCCTATGCAACACCAACACTTGCGCGTTACACTCGAAAGTTATCTTAACGCACGCAATGTAATGGCCAAAGAGTTATAGCGCAAACTCTACCCTCTTGACCATGATCCATTACACTAGCGCGCACGTGTGGAAACGCAAGGCATATAAAGCTTCCTAAATTACGTCGGGAGTATTGTGAATACATCCCGCGTTTCCTTATTGTCATTCCTCGCAAGCGGCACGAGATATGACCCTCACAAGTGGCCTCACGAATCAACTTTGTTTTGCCCATATCTTTAAGACAAATCGAGGGCAGGATAAAAGGAAAGTTCATTCGTGCATAGGGAAGCACGTAGGTCCACTCGAAAGAGGTCAAATCAAGTGCGGGGATGTCGAAGTCGAGAATCCGATTTCGACATCCTGAAAAATTCGGATTAAGGTTGCGAGTGTAGAATGTGAAAATTGCGGATGCATCAACGCAATTCCTGAAGACTTTAGAGCCTTCGTCACGGATAGCGTTAAAATTTCCATTATGAACAGTTAAACTGGCCGTTACGGTAAAGTCGCGATCCAACCGCCAGCAGTCAAAACAGTGAATATCAGAACGGAAGCGTAAAAATTGACGGAAACAATATGAAAATAAAACCCTGTTGATTCCTGATGTTCTGATATATGAATCTCCGCTGGCGGTGCATCGGTTGCCGATGCGGGGCTTTACGGCACGGAACACGCTCCCGCCGGGCTCGCACCGGGCGTCAACGGGCGCCTTCCGTACATGGGGTTAGTGGACCGGAGACCGGTCTTCCCTTCCGTACATGGGGTTAGTGGACCGGAGACCGGTTGTATGCCCTAACCTAGCCATGGGGTTCTGGGTACCGCTTCACCCCCCTCCTTAGAGCAAACCCTGGGGGGGGCTCGATAACACCCACGCATGGCAGCGGGTACCCAGGACCATCCCCTGAAGGGGGGGTGTCACATCCTCACTTCAGGCTGAGTCTGGGTTAGGCTGCCCATTCCAACTCATAGTAAAACAGGTATGATGCTGTAGGTGTTAGTAATAAGAGGTATAGTATCAAGTATCAAGTCCCGGGTCCTGGCCGCGGTTGTTCGGCATCCAAAGGACCCGTTAACCCATACCAGGCGCACCGGGTGCCGGCTGCGACGGTCACCACCACAGTGGTAGCGGCATACACGGCCAACATAGGCGACACACGACGACCGAGGTGGTCCCACAGGTCGAGAGCGACCACAAAGATCCATCAGGCTACCCCAAGCTTCCCAAGGCCCCCTGACTGGGGAGAGTCCCCACGGGTCCTTCCTCGGGCGCACCATGTCCATATCCATACGACGCGAGTCCAGAGTGATACAGCCGAACTCCTTAAGGGATCTTAAGGGAGCTCCTCCTTAAGGGATCGGGAATCAAGGCCGTCTTTTCCCTCGCCCTATTACCACGAAGGCCATACATGAGGGAGTCCTCATGCAGTGTGGGCGGAGGCGTCGACTCCTCAAACCACCAGTTTCCCAGGCAGACTGACCGAGGTCAGGAGCACCGGAGGCCGCCATCCGACTGCAAGTGCGTCTGCGAATCGGTAGGCTCACACTGGGACTGACAGTGGCGGACCGCTGGGAGTGTAGTCAGGCAACTAGGCTTCCCGCCTGGCGCCATCAGGATCTCCACATCACAGCGAATAGGGCAACCGGTATCACAGGCACTCAAACAGAAGAATATGTAATGCGGTACTGGTCCAGGCTGGACCCTGTGTATGAACATGTAAACGGCGACTCAGGGCGCCTCTGTATTGCGATTCGCATCCCCTGGGGGGGAGAAAACAGTCCATCTGTCGGTGATGGGCTGACAATCGTAACATACAAATGCCCATATCCTGGGGAACAGAGAAAGCAAGCAATAATCAGGTAAACAGGCGTGTAAACACACTCTGGACAGAGTGCCAAACCACGCCCTGGTCAGCATAAGGCATATGCAGGAGGGTGGACAGGAGAACGCCTGAGTTCAGGCCATATATAGTCAGCTGACACACGTCGACTGGTCTGGATTCTGCAAGTGCCATGGAACCAGACCACTCACCAAAAATCGCAATGCCGATGACAGCGGCATCCGTTGCGCAACGTCGTATGGGCTTCAAGGCCCCAAAAGCTCAGAAATATGAAGGTCAGTCGCCCTACCTGGTTTCCCAAGGATTCAGCAGGGGGGGGAGTGACGAATGGAAGAAGAGAGGGGCCATCCTCCTTGGGTACAGCAGGGGGGGGTACATGGCCACTCTGATGGCAGGTCACCGGAAGATGGAAGCGAGCAAGCAAGTAAGGGACGATCCGTCGGCCTCACAAACGCTGAAAACACATCAGGGGAGAGCTCAGGGCGCTGATCAGGTACCCCTGGCTGCAATCGCCCGGGTGAGTGCTGCCAAGTCCGAAACGTGGATCTTGGTCTTGTGCTTGCGGATGTACTCCATGAAGGGAGTATTGACCCGCGGCACGAACGAGGAGACGGGTTCCCAGGTGTCGTGGGACGGCCCATAGCCTCGCCAACCAACCTTGAACTCCAGACCTCCGGGTGCCGAGGCTTTCGGACGCTGAGCCAGGATCTTCTCGACTGTATAGTCGTCCTGCTCAGCATAGTCATCGTCCGAGTCAGCCTCATGTGCGGCATAGTTCAGGGACACATGTTGGCCACAGAGGTCGCGTTCCCGCACACGGAGTTGACTCTCGTGGCGTTCCCGGAACTGTCCGTGACCCACCTTGATGCGGTAGGTGTCCTCACCAATCCTGCGGACCACCTCGCCGGGTGTGAACCAGGTTTTGGTGCGGTGGGTGCCCATTGGGCGGGGTCTGATCACCCACACCGGGTCTCCCACCCTGAACTTCTGCGCTGTCGAGCTCGGGGCGGACTTCTGACGCTCAGCATGCTCCTTCTCGAGCTGCTGGCGGATGTCCCGCGCCGTTTGCTCTTGCCGCGCGAAGAATTCCTTTCGCATCCATAGCCATCCCATCACCAGACAAGGGAAGTCCCCTACCCAGGGGGTCCCTGCCGAACAGAATCTGGTGAGGGGACAAACCGCCCGGAGTGGGGGTGTCATGATGGGCCTTCAGAGCAGGCCACATCTCCTCAAACCAGTTCCGACGTGGATTCGTGATGTGGATCTTGCGCAGCTTCTCGAACAGCTGCCGTCCAGCCACTTCAGCACGGCCGTTAGACCGGCTGAGATAGGCGACGCTCTTGGCGTGACGTATTCCCATGAGGGAACACATAGCCTTGAACCAGCCACCAGTAAACTGGGGCCCTCGGTCACTGCAAATGGTGCGGGGGATGTCAAAGACGGTCAGCCAATGACGAATCATCATGACTGCCACTTCCTTGGCAAGCAACCCCTTTTTGCGTGCCGGAACGGCTACAACGTAGCCGCTGTGGCGGTCCACACATAGAACCACACAGTCAAAGGTCTCCTTGCCAATATGGACTTCGGGCATGGAGAAGACGTCCATGGCCACGCTCTCCATGGGCTGGTCAGGAACCGGGGTCCATTGGGGTTCCCCCTTGACGTTCCGGTTGTCGGGATTGCAGGCCTGACAGACCGAGCAACCCTTCCTGACCTTCTTGATGGCGGTGTGGAGAACGATATGGTCAATCTCAAACCGACGCTGCATGTCAAGAGCTTGCTTCTTGACCCCTGGGTGCAGCATGTGGTGGTGCCAAGCTTCACACAGCCCGAGCACCCGGGACTCTGGTACTAGCAGCTTACCATTCCGGTAGAGCTTGCCATCTTCCTCAGTCAGCCCCTTTGGCCACTTCTGCCCGTCATCTGGGTCGGTCACAGCCCTATACTCGGCCGCAAAGGCCTCAGACTTGGCGTAGTCGTCGGTCCAGTCGTCCTGGAGGCAAGACTCCGGGAAGAGGTGCTTGTCGGACTCAGCTCCATCAGGGGCGAGTACTCTGACTGCTCTGCTCACCCTCTTTCCGAGAAGGGCATCCGCAGCCATGACGACGAAGCATTTTGCACCCTCCTCCTCCATCAGGCGCTCCATTTCAATGATCCTCTTGGCTTCAGCGGTCTCAGCCTCATCGCCATGGGCAGAGATATCCGTCATGCCCTTGCTGGCGGGATAGGCCCACCTACTGAGACAGTCCGCCACGGTGTTATCCTTTCCAGGAATATACACAACCGTGAGGTCGAACTTGGCCAAGGTCTCATGCCATCTTGCCCGTCGGGAGGCGGGACCTGAGGGGGTGTCCACGTGCTCCTTGTGCCACGACTGCAGACTCTGATGGTCGGTGCAGACGGTGACGGGATGGAGGGCTATGTACCCAGCCCATTTCCTGAGAGCCATGACGATGGCATACGCCTCCTTTTCACGGGGCGTCCACGTCCGTCTCTGGCCTTCCGCCAGGACTCGGCTCCAGAAAGCCACGGGCACGTGCCTCCCGTCGTCAAGCACTTGCTCCAACACAGCGCCAATGGCGTAGTCGGAAGCGTCGGTGCGCAGGACGAACCCTCGGTCGGGATCCAGGAGGTGCAGACCCACTGCGGATAGCAGCGCCTGCTTCATCCCCTCAAAGGCACGGTCGGACTCAGCTGTCCAGACCAGAGCCTTCTTGGACCCCTTTTTGGTCTCCTCTCGGTTGCCTCTGAGCATGGTCGTCATGGGGGCTGCATACTCGGCATACATTTTGATATACCCCGAGTAGTAGTTGCAGAACCCTAGATACGCCCGTAGCTCAGAGACCGTCTTGGGCTTTTCCCAGTGCTCAATCGCAGCCACCTTGCCAGGTATGGGCTTTCGCTGCCCGTTCCCGACCACGTGGCCAGCGAAGACCACCTCGCCTACCGCAATGGTGGCCTTGTCACTGCTGCCCGTGAGTTGGTGCCGAACCAGAAGGTCCAGCACTCGAGTGACGTCCCTCTCGTGTGCCCCCAGGAGCTTCTCGTAGCTCATACTGGGGTCCCCGGACGCGATGATCACGTCGTCCACGAAGGGGTCCGCACAGTCGCGCACCGGCTCAAGCAGGTTCTCCAGCATCCGCTGAAAAGCCGCATTGCCGTTGGTAACGCCCATGGGCATCACCTTCCACTGGAGAGGTCCAAGTGGGGTGCTCATGGCTGTGCAGGCACGGGACTCCTCGGCGAGAGGCATCTGATGATAACCATGTTTCAGGTCGATCACCGTGAAGATCCTCTGCCGGTGTTGCTTTTGCAGCATGTCCTCAATGAGGGGCAGCGTATAGCTGTCGTGCTGCGTTTGGGCGTTCAGGCCGCGGTAGTCGACCACGAGCCGCCATTCACCGGCCACCTTCTTGGGGACGACGAAGCACGGAGAGGCCCATTCGGAGTGGCACGGCTCGAGCCAGCCTCTCTGGATGAAGTCACGGAGGATCTTCCCCATGGCCTCTTTCCTCTCGCCCCTCAGGGCAAACTCCCGGTGCCGATACACACGGGGGTCCTGCTTCAGTCGTATCTTGGCCTCGCCATACGGTCCACGCACCGGTGGGGCGAACACAGGTTTTCCGCTGAAGAAGGTCTCACCATACTTCTGCTTCAGCCTGGCCCTCAATGCCTGGATCTTGGGGCAGTCATCGGACTCCGCCTTGGCTTTTCCGGGCACTTGAACCACGGAGCTTACTTGAGGGGTAGCGACCCCGCTCGGTTTCGGCTCAGGTGGTCTTCCCAGGTGGCCCAAAGGGCCATCTCTGGTCTTGCCTCGGAATAGATCGCCGTAGGTGGGCGGGTTACCGCCGGGCGGCTCGTCCTGGCTGGACATATGATCCAGCACCCTCTGAACGAAGGTGTTCCCGTCATAGGAACCGGAGACGATGGAGTCCACTTCCCATCAGGCTCTGTCCTGGCCCTTGCCCTCAAGCTGGTTTCCCCAGTCGTGAAAGGGCTGATCCATATACCCCTGAACCAGATCCCACTCCTCTTCAGTGAGGGGGTCTTCCGAATCCGATTCTTCGATGTCAACAGGGGGAACCGCAAAGCATTGCCGCCATGGCTCCGCTATGATGCGGTTGACACACACGAAGTCCGTGGCGTCGGCCTGATCAAGGCCCCCATCCACATAGTGGAATTCCGTTGGCCATCTCTGGGGTGGCATGGGCTGTCCCTTAGCGTCCTGATAGACACCCTCTCCAGCCGGTAGGACGACCTTGTTTAAGGTCATGTTGGTCAATGAGGCTACCCAATGTCGGGTACTTTCCTCCTCGGTGCATCCCATAGGAACAACCAGCACTGCCTTGGAGCGGTCCTTGCGAATCTTCGCTATCGCTCTTGGAATGTCCCAACGGGGGCAATGGATCCACATCAATCCCTGATGCGGACCCCAGTGCTTCTTCCACGCGGAGTCCTGTGCGCTCCAGTACTTCTCACACACCCGAAGATGGGCGGAGGTTCCTGAAGAGAACGCATCCAGGGCCAGATCCGAAGCTCCCAAGTCCGCGACAACTCGGCTCGCCACTTCCGGCCTTACGCCGTACTCCTGGTTTGCAGGACCAGTTGGCTCAGTGTCCAGCGCGGCCACTTCGAGCTGATTGCGTTCAGGGTGGATCCATTGGCATTCCACATGGTGCTCAGGTGACGAAAGCCACGAGAGTTGATCGTCCTGGTACAGGGTCATGGAGGCCTGGGCCGGGAGAACGCCGGAGTCCGTCTCCATCATGAAGTCGTACCCAACGATCATGTACCAGTCCATCTCGGCCTCGTAGAAGCGACCGTGCAGGAGGATTTCCTTGCCGAGGTCTGGGCGGCTCAGCTCACGATGGTTCACGAACTGCAGCCCAATGGCCGCTTCCTTCGTGCCTCCCACCATGTACTGGCCGTTCGCCACCTTCAGCCTGACAGGTTTCCGACTATCGGTCAGACACTCTGGCGGAAGTAGGCCAGCCTTGACCAAGCTGACTTGAGCTCCCGTGTCGACCAACACGTCGAAAACCTTTTCCACTTCCCCGCATAAGGCACGGACTTTAAAATGCAACTGCCGCTCGCGACCGACACGGCGCACGGCGTGCAAACTCAGGATCTCCGGCCGTTCCAGAAGCTCAACAAGCGACTGGTGCAGGTCGTGGACAATGGGCTCAGGCTGCCCATCTGCAGCATCCAGCTGCGGTCCGGGTGATCCTCCGATACTCTCGGATAGATCCTGTAGTACATCAAACACATTCTTGGTCGCGAAGGACGGACGGGTGCAAGGGTTCGTGCCTTCACTTGCCCTCACCCCGCCACCGGGACTGGGTGCCGGACCGGGCCTTCCGCCCGCGGCAGTCCCTTTGTGCTTATGGACTCCCGACAGGGATGGTTCGGCGCTTCCCACGTCACCATCCTGCGACCGCCCTAGCTGGGGCCCTTGGCTGCAGGGGCTCTGCTAGGGGGCGTCGGTTGTGGAGGAAGGGGTGTCCTCCTCCGCATCAACCTCGTTGACGCCCTTCTTCCTTCCCCCTTTCTTACCCTTGTTCTTGTCCTTGTCCTTGTTCTGGTCATTCTGGTTGTTCTCCTTGTTCTTGTTGTCCGACCTGGGGACCCAGTTCCTCTTGATCTCCTGGATCTCCTTGGCCAACTCGGTCCCCTGCGACACCAGCTTGGAGAGCTCGTCCCTGTCCACCTCCACCTTGGCTTCCCGGATACCCGCGGGCGCACGCTTCTTCGACCCGTGCGCCTTCTTGTAAGCATCTGTGTCGGCCTTGTGGACGGGGCATGTTCGGTGGTCATGGTTGAAGCCTCGCTTCCTCCCATAACACACGAAACAGCCCTGAGGGTGAGCTCGTATGAACTCCCCAAAGGACAGCGGAGGGTCGCCAATGCGGCGAGGGTCCCTCTTCTCCTGCTTCCTCCAACCCTGCTGCAGGGGCTTCCAGTTTCCCGGTTTGCTCCCCGCGCTCAGGTTTTTGGCCAGGAAGGCACAAACGGCCACTTCGGCGGGCTCATCGTCGTCGTCATCCTCGACGAGAGTCTCATCGCCGCCGGCTCCCGCTGGGTCCATGGCAGCTTCCCCGCCAGGTCCCTCGCCAACGTAGTTGACGTCGCGGTCGCCGGGCCCCAACCCGCGGGTGTGGTGGAGGTTTCGGTACTCCTTGAGTACTTCCTCGCCAACCCACTCCAGGATCTCGTCGCAGCTCATCCGCGCCGGGATGGGCTGCAGACGGATGGTCTGGCCGCTCAATTCACACTCGTCAAGGCGCCACACCGCGGTCTTCTCGCGATCGCCCGAGACGGTGATGAGGAGAGCGTTCCGCAGGGAGTGCCGTTTGACATCCCGGGCCACGTTCTTCTTCGTCCAAGCCACCACGTTCGTATGATACTCTTTGGGGAGCATCATCTTGACCGTGTGGTTGGACTTGGCCCGCTTGGATTCCTCCTTGGTGACCCTCTTGATCCATGCTTCCGGCAGCATGGAGAGCAGGCGAGCCTGCTCGTCACCCTCGTTCCAGTCCTCCACGTTGCGGCGGAAGAGGGTGTATTTCCCTCGGAAGTCTCGCCAATCTCGTAGGCGGATCTCCCGTCCATCATGCTCAAGCTTGATGGACTTCCAGCGCTTGGCCGCCACCTGCGGAGCGTCCACCCGCTCCTGCTCGTTGAGCCACTTCTTGGCTTCCTTGAGGGTCTTGATTCTCCCCTCCTTGGTCGCCACGAAGTATAGCTCTCCGAGCACTTCCGGCAGGCGGTACCTGAACCGTCTGAGGACATATCTCTCCGCATCCGCGGGAGGCAGGTCTTCAGTGACGGTCGGCCCCCAATCGTCCAGCTTCTCCAAGAAGCGGTCGAGGTTGAGGGGGTTGCCATCGTACATGGGGGGCTTGATGTCCTTCAAGTCTTCCCACACGGCGGCATCCGCGGCCTTAGAGACCATGAACGCCGGCCGCGAGGTCGACCGAGGTTCCCATCGGCCTCGCCCACGGACTCCCACGGCCGCTACGTCCATCTCCTCCATGGAATCCCTGTGGCTACGCCGCGGTTCCTCCATGTACGCTGAACCTAGATGTTCACGCCGTACTCCTTCCATGTACGCATCCTCATCACGGCGCCGGCGGCTGCGTTCAGCGGCCTCCCGTCGTACACCACGCGGCGGGCTGATGTCGAACTCCTCCAGGTCCAGGTCCAGATCCTCACCTTCGCCGACATCCCACTCCACGTCTCCTCTGAGGACCTCATCTCTGAGTCCAGCATAACGTCCACCAGCCTTTGGGATTGGCTCCAAGGCTGGTGCGGGGCGTCAGGGGCGTACCGGTGTCCGCGGTGGGGCACGGCGGCTGCGGTACTCCGCGCTGAGCCACTCATCACGCCAATCCTCACTGCCACTGCCGGGCGGCACGGGCTTGTTGCGGCGGCCCGCGCTGTGGTGAGAGGGGGCGGTGAGAGAGGGGGCACTGGCGCTGGGGCGACTCCTGGAGGCTCCGCCGGGGGCGTGGGGTCTGCCTGGACCTGGTCCGGGTCCCCAGCTGTCGTCCGACGAGCCAGACTCCAGGGGTGGGTGGTCGCTGCTGACGCTCCCACGGGCTTCCAGCGCGTCCAGCCTCTGCTGCAGGCCGCTGATGACCGTGTTCAGCTGCCTGGTCTCGGCCCTGGCGATGTCCAGCTCTTTCTGCACGCGCGCGGCGACCTTGGAGATGCGAGCCCTCTCGCCCTTGCCCGTGTCTACCTCGCACTCGAGGGAAAAGACCCTCCTGCGGAGGTAGACAATCCACCGCCAGTTGATATCCGGGTCGCCGTTCCCTGGTGGGTCGTCGGGGTCCCCAGGGAGTCCTCCAGGAGGGCCTCCGCCGGGTCTGCCCGGTCCAGGGGGTCCTCCCCCGCCCGGTGGTCTGCCTCCAGGGGGTCCACTTGGTGGGCGTCCTCCAGGGGGTCCTGATGGTCCTCCGCCAGGGGTCTCCGTGGGTCTCCGCCGGGTCGCCTCGGTGGGTCCGAGGATGGGCGCTTCTTCGTGATGCCGAAGTCCATGTCGTCATCCTCGTCCATGTCGCCCCACCTGGGCATCTCGGTCTCGGAAGACTCCGAGCTCCGGTAGGGAAGAGGGAGATCCTCATCCTCACCTTCCGGCTCCATGGGGACGTCTCCGCTTCCTCCGCCCGTCCAAGCCACCACTTGGCGATGTCGGCGGCCTCGCTCATCCCCGTCGCTGGCGGTGAAGAAGGGGTCACTGTCGTGGGGGTGTCCATCCGCTGGCCTCCGCGGCCTCTCGGGGGTCTTCCCCTTGCCCTTCCTCCGTCGATGGGCAGTAGGGCCACTGCTCCCACTGCTGCCCGTGTCGGCCTCGTCCAGCGTCATCTTGGAGGAGGCGTCCCCTTCGAAAAGCTTTCGAAGGGTCTCCACTCGTGATCCTCCCGGGGGAGTCTCGCGGCGGAGTTTGGCCTCTGCCTCCTCCATTGCGGCGGCAGTGGCTGCGGCAGCCCGCACCTCGGCTTTCTCCCGAGCACGAGCCGCCTCGGCTTCCCGGGCCTGCTGCAGCCGCGCCTTCTGCGCCTCCAACGCCGCCAGCTCCGCCTCCATCTTGTCCTTCTCCTCAGCGACCTTCCGCCGCGCGGCCTCGATGGCGTCCTTCTTGGCGGCGTCTGCCTGGGCCTTTGCCGTCGCATCGGCGTGGGCCCTTTCCTCCGCCTCCTTCTTTGCCCTCTCTTGGGCAAGCGCCTCTTCCAGCGCCTTCACCTCGTCCTCCCTGCAGGCAATGGCCTCCTGCGTCCGGCGGGCTTCCTCGTCGGTTGCCCTGATCCGGGCAGCCACTGCCTCATGGGCGGCCGCAGCCGTGAGACCGGCCGCGATGGCTGCCACTTTCGAGGCGTGGTAGTCCATGCCTCTGCCCCACTCGGTGGCCTCCTCATGGGCGATGCCGACGGCACCCTCCACGGCGGCGCTCCGCTGCGTGGCCCGTTGCCGGGCAACCCGAAGGTTGCAGGGCACCCCACAGACGCGCTCACAGGCGCGCGCCACGTCCCTTTGGGCGGGAGCGGCGCTGCTGCTGGAGCTGGCCTGGTCGGCCGGCATCCTCCCGCAGTGGGCCGACTCCACGTCGCTGCTGGGGCCTGCTGGGGCCTGCTGGAGCCTCAGGAGCAGCGGACGGGGCTTGGCCTTGGTCTGCTTGGCGACTTGGATGTAGTCGCCAAGGGTGGTGGAGCCGGGGTGATGACCGCCATTGGCCCGTTGGGGACTGGGGGCTGGGGTTCCGCCCTTGGCGCCCTGGGCGGCTTCGGCGGCCAGGGACTCCTGGTACTCCCGCCACCTCCGGTCCCGCTTCCTGTCCCCGGCGGACCGCTTCTCCTTCCCCGGAGACGCGCTGCTGCTGCCCTGCAGCCTGCGCTCGCTCCCCGGTTCCGGGAAGTTCTTCTCGATCATGTCCCACATGGAGACAATGATCGAGGCGCCCGACGGGTACACGTTGGGCTCCTCGTCCTCCTCAATCCCGTTGGGGCACAGGCCTTCGCCAGGCCTGTCCGGCCGGGTCCACGTCCTCCAGCGCCTCTGCTGGAAGCGGAAGGCGAACCCTTCCGCCCGCAGCCAGTCCTCCACGGCCTGCAGGCGGTCGGGGGCGATGTCCGTGCGGAGCTCGAAGCTCCCGGGCATGCCGCCTTCGCACTGGGGGTGGCTGTGGCGGTAGTGCTGGTACCAAACCAACCCACTCAGCAGGCGTGCCGCATGGGGGTGGGGCCGCGGCCACGTCCTGCCCGCTTCCTGCCAGTTTACCATGGCAGCGGGGGGCGTAGTTGGTCTTGAGGTCCTTGGTGTGCACTCGCTCCACTCAACGAACTGGTGGTGGTTGTTGATGCGGGTGCTGCAGCACTGGATTGGAAGTGCGGCTGGTGCTGGTCAGCCGGTGGTTGTGGAGGTGGTTGACGCGGCCTTGCTGGTCGGCCGATGGGACTCGCTGATGCAGGAGTCCTGGTCTGTGCACCTCTTCCACGGTCGCTGCGCGGTCAGGGCGATGCTCTGGACGGCGCTGCGGGCTCCGTGACGAACTCGGCGCTGTCACTGGGCGACGCTGCGAGCCGCTGCGCTGCGCTGCGAGGTGCTGCGCTGCGCTGCGAGCTGCGAGCTGCGAGCTGCTGCGCCGCGCTGCTCGGGGTTGGTGGCCCCGAGTGGCACGCGAGGGCTGGGTAACCCCGCGGCGGTGAAACGCTTTTGACGCGTTCCCGTGGGGGGCCGGCCACGGGACGCTGCGGTGGACACGCGCAAGTGAGCAGGCAGGCAAAGCACTACGCTCACAGGGGCATCAATGCGCTCATGTCATGTGACAAAGCGTTTCAGGATCCTTGCCACTCTGCAACAAGGGAACGAAAGTATGTACAGCAACACATCAGGATATGTACACATGGGGTTAAGACTGGACTGGGGTAAGTGCATCACAGGTCAATAGACACTCTATCCTAACTTGTATCCCAATCCCTGGTCCGACCCTCTCAGTGGCTGGTGGGGGCGGGGGCTCAAACACAACCCATGCCCTGCTCAGTCCGGACCCTGAAACCCTGCCCATAAGGGAGGTGTCCCGCCCAGCCAAAGGCGAGTTCCTGTGAACCAAGATGCTCCAAGGCCAATCAACAGTGGCTCCCCCTGCTCCCTTAACGGCCGGTCCCAACTCCACTCTGAGCTGGAGATATGGCCCCGCCATTATCACCCAGGAGTTGGTAGCTGAATATGGGCTGTTTCAGCCCAAACTGAAATTAACTCAAAAATCCCCAACATTGACCCCTCGTCCGAACCCGCCAGAGGTAGGGACGAGGCAACTGACCCTATGCTCTTCGAGTACGAACTTCCTGGAGCCCTCACCCAACCTCACTTCTCTCTGAGGTCCCGGCATCAGGGCAACACGGATTCGTCAAGTGGGGTCATGATGCCAAAATCACCAGAATTGGCGTCATTCCCACGCGTGGCTCGCCCGGTCAGGGCACTGCCAATGGCTCACAGGGTAGGAGGCAGGACCTAGGACCTATATCTGAGTGTACAACTTGAATTTAGGTCCGGGCTTCTTATGGGCATAGAGGAATGGGGCCGCCAATTGACCACACGGAAGGGGGAAATTGGGGTCCCAAAATGGGGTCATTTTGGCTGCTCAAAATGAGCCAAAATTCGGGGGTGCTACCAATAGTATATCTCCACGCCGGCTTGGAGATCGGATTCGCCATTCCATACGCGATCCACCAGGAGTCTAACGGAGACTCCCATGCACTTGGCTCTGAAAGATCTCCATGCCACTCGGCGTGGTGACGATCCCAATTGGGTCCACAAATGCCAGAATGGTAAAATTGCCCACACTCACTTTGGGCTAGCGCCTTAACGGAGGTTGCTCTGCTTCGCCCACGTGGTGTGTGAACCATGGGGACCAGTATGCATAACACCCATGTCATATATGGTCCATTGGTCCATGCGTCCGGCGTGCACGGGTGGGCTCAACATAGTGCACGGCGGGCAGCAAAAGTGGAAAATTGCTCAAAATGACCAAAAATGCGCACACTCATGGTTGGGGCAAATGAGGCACATGCCCGACTTGGACCGAAGTGTGCCATAGGATTGGTATCAAGTCCTATGTGTCCAACATATCTTTTGGGCGTCGCCCAACTCCTCCGGTTTTGGGAATGGCAGGGTTCGCCAAGTGAGCCCATGATTTGGGATAGTCCCAAATCGCCAACATGGCGGCCACGGTATGCCAATCTCAAGAGGAGTTATTCGCCGGGTCCAAGATATGTTGGGCACCGAAGTATGTACCCTCATAACATACTTGGGTCATGATGTCAATTAAGCGCAATGTTGAGATACACGGCCGCCATTTGACATCATGACGGGCCAAAAACGGCAAAATTGGCACAAAGATACACCAAAGTGCCTTGAAAGGCGCACAATTATATTATAATATCTTCGGCTTGGATCGTGCAATGAACTAATCCTTCTAAACACAATGACTTGACACCAATGACCCTCGATCCCACATATGTGCTCCACTTGGGGCGCTTTGAAAGGTTACGAGCGCTGCCTTCCAAGTGGGCATATGAAAATATGGAAAATTGCAAAACACACACCTTGCTCCCAACGCATCGCTTTGGGATCGCCACACAAGCTTCCCTTCACGAAGGTTAGGCTCGCAATTGATCGTGGGGAGTATGGAGAAGGGGCTTACACAATATGAGGTCCATTGCGAGTTCGGCTTGGAGCGATGGACCCGCCAAATGGGCACGCAACACAACACATGGCACATACCACATATTGCCCAAAAAGGTAGCTCCCCCCACGATATGTCATGCCCCTCCAAGGGCATAACTT
Organism: Eutreptiella sp. 'Long Island Sound 2002'; assembly: GCA_964036045.1. NCBI lineage: Eukaryota > Euglenozoa > Euglenophyceae > Eutreptiales > Eutreptiaceae > Eutreptiella > Eutreptiella sp. 'Long Island Sound 2002'. The sequence continues at coordinate 30,099,971 of OZ038387.1, forward strand.
TGTGTCAATCGCTCATAGGAACTCAAGGAGAGTTCCTATGCAACACCAACACTTGCGCGCTACACTCGAAAGTTATCTTAACGCACGCAATGTCATGGCCAAAGAGTTATAACGCAAACTCTACCCTCTTGACCAGGATCCATTACACTAGCGCGCACGTGTGGAAACGCAAGGCATATAAAGCTTCCTAAATTACGTCGTGAGTATTGTGAATACATCCCACGTTTTCTTATTGTCATTCCTCGCAAGCGGCACGAGATATGACCCTCACAGGTGGCCTCACGAATCAACTTTGTTTTGCCCATATCTTTAAGACAAATGGAGGGCAGGATAAAAGGAAAGTTGATTCGTGCATAGGGAAGCACGTAGGTCCACTCGAAAGAGGTCAAATCAAGTGCGGGGATGTCGAAGTCGAGAATCCGATTTCGACATCCTGAAAAATTCGGATTAAGGTTGCGAGTGTAGAATGTGAAAATTGCGGATGCATCAACGCAATTCCTGAAGACTTTAGAGCCTTCGTCACGGATAGCGTTAAAATTTCCATTATAAACAGTTAAACTGGCGGTTACGGTAAAGTCGCGATCCAACCGCCAGCAGTCAAAACAGTGAATATCAGAACGGAAGCGTAAAAATTGACGGAAACAATATGAAAATAAAACCCTGTTGATTCCTGATGTTCTGATATATGAATCTCCGCTGGCGGTGCATCGGTTGCCGATGCGGGGCTTTACGGCACGGAACACGCTCCCGCCGGGCTCACACCGGGCGTCAACGGGCGCCTTCCGTACATGGGGTTAGTGGACCGGAGACCGGTCTTCCCTTCCGTACATGGGATTAGTGGACCGGAGACCGGTTGTATGCCCTAACCTAGCCATGGGGTTCTGGGTACCGCTTCACTATGCTCCCTTAACGGCAGGTGCAAACTCCACTCTGAGCCAGAGATATGGCCCCGCCATTATCCCTCAGGAGTTGGTAGCTGAAAATGGGCTGTTTCAGCCCAAACTGATATTAGCTCAAAAATTCCCAAAATTGACCCCTCGTCCGGACCCGCCAGAGGTAGGAACGAGGCAACTGACCCTATGCCCTTCGAGTACGAACTCCCTGGAGCCCTCACCCAACCTGGTTCCCTCTGAGGTCCCGGCATCAGGGCAACACGGATTCGTCAAATGGGGTCATGATGCCAAAATCACCAAAATTGGCGTCATTCCCACGCGTGGCTCGCCCGGCCAGGGCAAGGCCAATGGCTCACAGGTTAGGAGGCAGGACCTAGGACTTCTATCTGAGTGTACAACTTAGATTTAGGTCCGGGCTCCCTGTGGGCATAGAGAAATGGGGCCGCCAATCGACCACACGGAAGGGGGAAATTCGGGTCCCAAAATGGGGTCATTTTGGCTGCTTGAAATGAGCCAAAATACGGTGTGCTCTCAATAGTATATCTCCACGCCGGCTTGGAGATCGGATTCGCCAATACATACGCGATCTACCGGGAGTCTAACAAAGACTCTCATGCGCTTGGCTCCGAAAGATCTCCATGCCACTCGGCGTGGTGACGATCCCAATTGGGTCCACAAATGCCAAAATGGCAAAATTGCCCACACTCACTTTGGGCTAGCGCCTTAACGAAGGTTGCTCCGCTTCGCCCACGTGGTGTGTGAACCATGGGGACCAACATACATAACACCCATGTCATATATGGTCCATTGGTCCATGCGTCCGGCGTGCACGGGTGGGCTCAACATCGTGCGTGGCGGGCAGAAGAAGTGGAAAATTGCTCAAAATGGCCAAATGCGCACACTCATGGTTGGGGCAAATGAGGCATATGCCCGACTCAGACCGGAGTGTGCCATAGGATGGGTATCAAGTCCTATGTGTCCAACATATCTTTTGGGCGTCGCCCAACTCCTCCGGTTTTGGGAATGGCAGGGTCGCCAAGTGAGCCCATGATTTGGGATAGTCCCAAATCGCCAGCATGGCGGCCACGGTATGCCAATCTCAAGAGGAGTTATTCGCCGGGTCCAAGATATGTTGGGCACCGAAGTATGTACCCTCATAACATACTTGGGTCATGATGTCAATTAAGCGCAACGTTGAGATACACGGCCGCCATTTGACATCATGACGGGCCAAAAACGGCAAAATTGGCGCAAAGATACACCAAAGTGCCTTGAAAGGCGCACAATTATATTATAATATCTTCGGCTTGGATCGTGCAATGAACTAATCCTTCTAAACATAATGACTTGACACCAATGACCCTGGATCCCACATATGTGCTCCACTTGGGGCGCTTTGAAAGGTTACGAGCGCTGCCTTCCAAGTGGGCATATGAAAATATGGAAAATTGCAAAACACACACCTTGCTCCCAACGCATCGCTTTGGGATCGCCACACAAGCTTCCCTTCACGAAGGTTAGGCTCGCAATTGATCGTGGGGAGTATGGAGAAGGGGCTTACACAATATGAGGTCCATTGGCGAGTTCGGCTTGGAGCGATGGACCCGCCAAATGGGCACACAACACAACACATGGCACATACCACATATTGCCCAAAAAGGTAGCTCCCCCCACGATATGTCATGCCCCTCCAAGGGCATAACTTTGTGTCAATCGCTCATAGGAACTCAAGGAGAGTTCCTATGCAACACCAACACTTGCGCGCTACACTCGAAAGTTATCTTAACGCACGCAATGTCATGGCCAAAGAGTTATAACGCAAACTCTACCCTCTTGACCATGATCCATTACACTAGCGCGCACGTGTGGAAACGCAAGGCATATAAAGCTTCCTAAATTACGTCGTGAGTATTGTGAATACATCCCACGTTTCCTTATTGTCATTCCTCGCAAGCGGCACGAGATATGACCCTCACAAGTGGCCTCACGAATCAACTTTGTTTTGCCCATATCTTTAAGACAAATGGAGGGCAAGATAAAAGGAAAGTTGATTCGTGCATAGGGAAGCACGTAGGTCCACTCGAAAGAGGTCAAATCAAGTGCGGGGATGTCGAAGTCGAGAATCCGATTTCGACATCCTGAAAAATTCGGATTAAGGTTGCGAGTGTAGAATGTGAAAATTGCGAATGCATCAACGCAATTCCTGAAGACTTTAGAGCCTTCGTCACGGATAGCGTTAAAATTTCCATTATAAACAGTTAAACTGGCGGTTACGGTAAAGTCGCGATCAAACCGCCAGCAGTCAGAACAGTGAATATCAGAACGGAAGCGTAAAAATTGACGGAAACAATATAAAAATAAAACCCTGTTGATTCCTGATGTTCTGATATATGAATCTCCGCTGGCGGTGCATCGGTTGCCGATGCGGGGCTTTACGGCACGGAACACGCTCCCGCCGGGCTCGCACCGGGCGTCAACGGGCGCCTTCCGTACATGGGGTTAGTGGACCGGAGACCGGTCTTCCCTTCCGTACATGGGATTAGTGGACCGGAGACCGGTTGTATGCCCTAACCTAGCCATGGGGTTCTGGGTACCGCTTCACTATGCTCCCTTAACGGCAGGTGCAAACTCCACTCTGAGCCAGAGATATGGCCCCGCCATTATCCCTCAGGAGTTGGTAGCTGAAAATGCGCTGTTTCAGCCCAAACTGATATTAGCTCAAAAATTCCCAAAATTGACCCCTCGTCTGGACCCGCCAGAGGTAGTAACGAGGCAACTGACCCTATGCCCTTCGAGTACGAGCTCCCTGGAGCCCTCACCCAACCTGGTTCCCTCTGAGGTCCCTGCATCAGGGCAACACGGATTCGTCAAGTGGGGTCATGATGCCAAAATCACGAAAATTGGCGTCAATCCCACGCGTGGCTCGCCCGGCCAAGGTAAGGCCAATGGCTCACAGGTTAGGAGGCAGGACCTAGGACTTATATCTGAGTGTACAACTTGAATATAGGTCTGGGCTCCCTGTGGGCAAAGAGGAATGGGGCCGCCAATCGACCACACGGAAGGGGGAAATTGGGGTCCCAAAATGGGGTCATTTTGGCTGCTTGAAATGAGCCAAAATACGGTGTGCTCCCAATAGTATATCTCCACGCCGGCTTGGAGATCAGATCTGCCAATACATACGCGATCCACCGGGAGTCTAACAAAGACTCTCATGCACTTGGCTCCGAAAGATCTTCATGCCATTTGGCGTGGTGACGATCCCAATTGGGTCCACAAATGCCAAAATGGCAAAATTGCCCACACTCACTTTGGGCTAGCGCCTTAACGAAGGTTGCTCCGCTTCGCCCACGTGGTGTGTGAACCATGGGGACCAACATACATAACACCCATGTCATATATGGTCCATTGGTCCATGCGTCCGGCGTGCACGGGTGGGCTCAACATCGTGCACGGCGGGCAGCAAAAGTGGAAAATTGCTCAAAATGACCAAAAATGCGCACACTCATGGTTGGGGCAAATGAGGCACATGCACGACTTGGACCGAAGTGTGCCATAGGATTGGTATCAAGTCCTATGTGTCCAACATATCTTTTGGGCGTCGCCCAACTCCTCTGGTTTTGGGAATGGCAGGGTCGCCAAGTGAGCCCATGATTTGGGATAGTCCCAAATCGCCAACATGGCGGCCACGGTATGCCAAGTCCAAGAGGAGTTATTCGCCGGGTCCAAGATATGTTGGGCACCGAAGTATTTACCCTTATAACATACTTGGGTCATGATGTCAATTGAGCGCAACGTTGAAGAACACGGCCGCCACTTGACATCATGACGGGCCAAAAACGGCAAAATTGGCACAAAGATACACAAGAGTGCCTTGAAAGGTGCACAATTATATTATAATATCTTCGGCTTGGATCGTGCAATCAACCAATCCTTCTAAACATAATGACTTGACACCAATGACCTTTGATTCCACGTATGTGCTCCACTTGGGGCGCTTTGAAAGGTTACGAGCGCTACTTCCCAATCGGGCACATGAAAATATGGAAAATTGCAAAACACACACCTTGCTCCCAACGCATCGCTTCGGGATCGCCACACAAGCTTCCCTTCACGAAGGTTAGGCTTGCAATTGATCGTAGGGAGTATGGAGAAGGGGCTTACACAATATGAGGTCCATTGGCGGGCTTGGCTTGGAGCGATGGACCCGCCAAATGGGCACGCAACACAACACAAGGCACATACTCCATATTGCCCAAAAAGGTAGCTCCCCCCACGATATGTCATGCCCCTCCAAGGGCATAACTTTGTGTCAATCGCTCATAGGAACTCAAGGAGAGTTCCTATGCAACACCAACACTCGCGCGCTACACTCGAAAGTTATCTTAAAGCACGCAATATCATGGCCATAGAGTTACAACGCAAACTCTACCCTCTTGACCATGATCCATTACACTAGCGCGCACGTGTGGAGACGCAAGGCATATGATGCTTCCTAAATTACGTCGTGAGTATTGTGAATAGATCCCACGTTTCCTTATTGTCATTCCTCGCAAGCAACACGAGATATGACCTTCACAAGTGGCCTCACGAATCAACTTTGTTTTGCCCATATCTTTAAGACAAATGGAGGGCAAGATAAAAGGAAAGTTGATTCGTGCATAGGGAAGCACGTAGGTCCACTCGAAAGAGGTCAAATCAAGTGCGGGGATGTCGAAGTCGAAAATCCGATTTCGACATCCTGAAAAATTCGGATTAAGGTTGCGAGTGTAGAATGCGAAAATTGCGAATGCATCAACGCAATTCCTGAAGACTTTAGAGCCTTCGTCACAGATAGCGTTAAAATTTCCATTATAAACAGTTAAACAGGCGGTTACGGTAAAGTCGCGATCCAACCGCCAGCAGTCAAAACAGTGCGTATCAGAACGGAAGCGTAAAAATTGACGGAAACAATATAAAAATAAAACCCTGTTGATTCCTGATATTCTGATACACAAATCTCCGCTGGCGGTGCATCGGTTGACGATGCGGGGCTTCACGGCACGGAATACGTTCCCGCCGGGCTCGCACCGGACGTCAACGGGCGCCTTCCGTACATGGGGTTAGTGGACCGGAGACCGGTCTTCCCTTCCGTACATGGGGTTAGTGGACGGGAGACCGGTTGTATGCCCTAACCTAGCCATGGGGTTCTGGGTACCGCTTCAGTACTTCAACATCTATCCGAGAGTATCGGAGGATCACCCGGACCGCAGCTGGATGCTGCAGATGGGCAGCCTGAGCCCATTGTCCACGACCTGCACCAGTCGCTTGTTGAGCTTCTGGAACGGCCGGAGATCCTGAGCTTGCACGCCGTGCGCCGAGTTGGGCGTGAGCGGCAGTTGCATCTTAAGGTCCGTGCTTTATGCGGGGAAGTGGAGAAGGTCTTCGACGTGTTGGTCGACACGGGCGCTCAGGTCAGCTTGGTCAAGGCTGGCCTACTTCCGCCAGAGTGTCTGACCGATAGTCGGAAACCTGTCAGGCTGAAGGTGGCGAACAGCCAGTACATGGTGGGAGGCACGAAGGAAGCGGCCATTGGGCTGCAGTTCGTGAACCATCGTGAGCTGAGCCGCCCGGACCTCGGCAAGGAAATCCTCCTGCAAGGTCGCTTCTACGAGGCCGAGATGGACTGGGACATGATCGTTGGGTACGATTTCATGATGGAAACGGACTCCGGCGTTCTCCCGGCCCAGGCCTCCATGACCCTGTACCAGGACGACCAGCTCTCGTGGCTTTCGTCACCTGAGCACCATGTGGAATGCCAATGGATCCACCCGGAACGCAATCAGCTCGAAGTGGCCGCGCTGGACACTGAGCCCACTGGGCCAGCAAACCAGGAGTACGGCGTAATGCTGGAAGTGGCGAGCCGAGTGGTTGCGGACCTGGGAGCTTCGGATCTGGCCCTGGATGCGTTCTCTTCAGGAACCTCTGCCCATCTTCGGGTGTGTGAGAAGTACTGGAGCGCACAGGACTCCGCGTGGAAGAAGCACTGGGGTCCGCATCAGGGATTGATGTGGATCCATTGCCCCCGTTGGGACATTCCAAGAGCGATAGCGAAGATTCGCAAGGACCGCTCCGAGGCAGTGCTGGTTGTTCCTATGGGATGCACCGAGGAGGAAAGTACCCGACATTGGGTAGTCTCATTGACCAACATGACCTTAAACAAGGTCGTCCCACCGGCTGGGGAGAGTGTCTATCAGGACGCTAAGGGACAGCCCATGCCACCCCAGAGATGGCCAACGGAATTCCACTATGTGGATGGGGGCCTTGATCAGGCCGACGCCACTGATTTCGTGTGTGTCAACCGCATCATAGCGGAGCCATGGAGGCAATGCTTTGCGGTTCCCCCTGCTGACATCGGAGAATCGGAAGACCCCCTCACAGAAGAGGAGTTGGATCTGGTTCAGGGGTATATGGATCAGCCCTTTCACGACTGGGGAAGCGGGCGTGAGGGCAAGGGCCAGGACAAAGCCTGGTGGGAAGTGGACTCGATCGTCTCTGGTTCCTATGATGGGAATACCTTCGTGCAGAGGGTGCTGGATCATATGTCCAGCCAGGACGAGCCAATCGGGGGTAACCCACCCACCTACGGCGATCTGTTCCGAGGCGAGACCAGAGATGGCCCTTTGGGCCACCTGGGAAGACCACCTGAGCCGAAACTGAGCGGGGTCGCTACCCCTCAAGTAAGCTCCGTGGTCCAGGTGCCCGGAAAAGCCAAGGCGGAGTCCGATGACTGCCCCAAGATCCAGGCATTGAGGGCCAGGCTGAAGCAGAAGTATGGGGACACCTTCTTCAGCGGAAAGCCTGTGTTCCCCCCACCGCCGCGTGGACCGTATGGCGAGGCCAAGATACGACTGGAGCAGGACCCCCGTGTGTATCGTCACCGGGAGTTTGCCCTGAGTGGCGAGAGGAAGGAGGCCATGGAGAAGATCCTCCGTGACTTCATCGAGAGAGGCTGGCTTGAGCCGTGCCACTCCGAGTGGGCATCTCCGTGCTTCGTCGTCCCCAAGGACGTGGCCGGTGAGTGGCGGCTCGTGGTCGACTACCGCGGCCTGAACGCCCAAACGCAGCACGACAGCTATACGCTGCCCCTCATTGAGGACATGCTGCAAAAACAACACCGGCGGAGGATGTTCACGGTGATTGACCTGAAACACGGTTATCATCAGATGCCTCTCGCCGAGGAGTCCCGTGCCTGCACAGCCATGAGCACCCCACTTGGACCTCTGCAGTGGAAGGTGATGCCCATGGGTGTTACCGACGGCAATGCGGCTTTTCAGCGGATGCTGGAGAATCTGCTTGAGCCGGTGCGTGACTGTGCGGACCCCTTCGTGGACGACGTGATCATCGCGTCCGGGGACCCCAGTATGAGCTACGAGGAGCTCCTGGAGGCACATGAGAGGGACGTCACTCGAGTGCTGGACGAGACTTGGTAGGTTTGGAAATATCTTGGGATGTGGGGAGAGTAAGGAAGCGAAACTGGTGGTTGGGGGTGAGGATTGTGGACATGTCAGGGAAAGTAACTGTGGTTTTCTGAGGCGTGGGGTGGTCGACTGTGCCTCGGAACCACTGGGTCGTTTTTGTGGTATGGGTGGCATTTTTCGTAACGGAATATGTTGGTGGGTGGCTGTTGGATTGGTAGTAGAGAAAGGCGACTTCGATTGTTGTGTGTGTAGGGATTTGACAAGGGAGACATGGGTTGACTGTGGGTATGTTGTGCGTGTGGAAACCTAAAAAGCTAGCAGAGTGGGCAGTCATGCGTTGCATGGTGTTGGGGTTAGTGGCCTTGTAGCGCAAGGTGTACTTGACTCGTTCGTTGGTGTGGGAAGGTCCGTCGTCGTGTGTGTAGCGCAGTATATGGTTGATGGCTTGGATGTGGGTTACGATAGAAATATTCGTGATGTTTAAACCTAGTGTGTGTGGGGGGGAGTATTTGGTTTTATTGGGGGTACGAAAGGATAGTTTGCCTAACTTGGAGATATGACTCCAAATTGTGGTGTCCAGTTTGTCGAGGTCCTGTTGCGGGAGTGAGTTGTAGATTAAACGGTAGGTGAGGGTAGGTATCAGTTGTATGTTGGATAGTTTTATGACTTCGTTGTGTGTGAGAGGGAGGGTGGATATGTTGGCGAAAAAGGCGTGAATGGTGTTAAGTAGAAGTTGAAGCATGCTGGGGTTTTGTTGTTTGTTGAAAAAGTAGGTGCCCAGGTATTTATAAAAAGCCCTGGGGTCGCCGTCATCGGTAAAGGTACTGAAATGTTGGGTAGGACTAATACGAATGGTGATGTGGGTGGCGTTGTTGAGCGCGTGGAGCTCGGATTTAGTCGTGTTAAAAGAAAGGCCGTATCGAGGCCCTTGGACAAAGAGGAAGTGAAGCACTTTGTGTAGAGTGGCATGGGAGGTTGTTTGGAGGGCGATGTCGTCGATGAAGGAGAAAAGGTCGTTGAATTCGTGTTTAGGTAGGAGAGATTGTATGTGGTTAATGGTGGGGTCGACAAAGAGGTTAAAGAGGAGGGGGGACATGGGACATCCTTGTCTAAGTCCCCTTATGCAGTGGGCTGCAAAGAGGGCGAAGCCGTTGACGACGGGGAAGTCGTGGGGGCAGGCGTAGAGGTTTTGGATGAGGTTGATGATGGAGTGAGGTATGTTGTAGTTGGAGAGTATTTGCCATAAGGCTCGGTGAGGAACGGAGTTAAATGCTTTATTTAAATCAAGATATAAGTGATACATGTCTGGGTGCAGTGATAGGTTGGCAATCATAGTGTATATGTGGTCTGTGGTTCTGTGGTTAGGAAGTCCGCCATACTGTGTGTTGTTGGTGAGGTGGTATGTTGTGGCGTAGTAAGTGAGGGTGTGTGCACCGTAAGAAGCTATGATTTTGTAAAGTGTGTTAAGTAGTGCTATTGGTCTGTAGTTTGTATCATTATGGGGTCGCCTTTTTTGTAAAGTAGGAAAATTTTTGCTTTAAGCCAGTGAAAAGGTATGTGGTCGGCGATAAGGAGGGAACACAGGCTGTAAATGTAGGTTTGTATATCAGGGGGGCAGACGGAGAAAAGGTAGAGAGATGTGTCGTCGAAACCAGGTGCGGTGTGTGGTTTAGCGTTCGACAAAAGAAGGTTGAAGAAGTCTCTGGTAAAGTGTGGTAGTGGAGTGTCGTTGGGTATTTTTGGGGAGTTAGTCATGAGTGTGTCGATGAAGGTGGGGTCTGTGTCGAAATCTGGGGGCCCCCCAGGGAAGAGAGAGCGTGTCCCATAGATTTGCACATTTCGTAAGGGTCGGTGGTGAGTTGACCAGTTTGGTCAAAGAGAGAGATGGGGGTGGTGTTTCTGGGGTTGAGAATGTTGTTGATTGTCTTTTTTATGCGCTTGTGAGAAATGAGGGAGTGGTGGAGTTTCTTGTGCGATTGTGCTTGTTTTTTTGAGGTCCAGTCATTGAGTAGTGTTTGAAGTTTTTTTGTTTTGTGTGCACTGGAGGTAGTAGAAGGTAGATTATTTACAGCGTCAAGGAATTGTTTCTCCACGCTGGTTGGTTTGTGTTCGTGTGCTTGATGAGTGACTTTTTTGTAGGTGGTGACTAGTTGGGTGAACAGGAAGTCGGTCAGAGGAATAAGTTGTTCAACGGGTTGTTGGAAGAGAGTGTCGTGATGTTTGGAGAGCCAGTCGTTAAGAGGTTTACTGAGGGACGTAAAGTGTGACTTTTCTTATTTGCTTAGGGGGCGGTAGTGAATGGAATTGTCTGGGATGTTGTATATGTTAATCGGATTGGTAGGGATGGCTATGGAAGTGGATACGGGTCGGTGGTCGGAGATGTCGTTGTGAATATCAATGAAGGTGTTGAAAGGTTTGAAAATGGTGTTGGAAAGAGGAGGGGAGAGAATCAAGTCGATGCGTGTGTGAGACGGAAGCCTTTTGTTTGCAGGGCGCGTCCACTGTTTTGTCTCTGGGTGGCCCTTACGATACAGGTCAATGAGGGTTGGTGTGGTGGTAGGATTGGTGGGGTGTACCTTGTCGTGGAGCCTAGGCCAGTATTTATTGTGTTTGATATTAGCCGTGTCTAGAGAAGGTTGGAGATATGTGTTGAAGTCGCCTAGCATGATGTGGCACGGTGGTCTTGTTGGAGGGCGGAGATTGTTTTCTCTGACCTGTGTCGGAGATGAGCGTGATGTGATTTGTACACGTTAATGATACGGAGTGTGTGGTAGCCTGGTATAGTAAGGTCGATGGCAGTAAGGCATTCATTGACCTTGTCGTGTTTGATTTGCGTGACGAAAGGAGATAGGGAGGAGTGAATGATAATCGCTGTGCCGTTGGATTTGTCAGAAGATATGTTTGTGAAAGTGTGTAGGTTTAGGAGTGAATGTAAGGAGGGGGCGGTAGGTATTTCCTGTAAACAAAGTATGTCGGTTCCTTGTTGTTGGTGTCGTAGTATAATGGCGTCTAGGTTGTCAATGTTTTTGGCAGTGTTGTGAGTAGTGAGTGTTAAACGTGTTTTAGAGTGGATTAAGTTGTCTGTTGGTGTGGTAGGTTTAGGTGCTTTGTGAATGTTGGTATCGTAACTTGGGGGTTGGGGGACTCCCAGTGGGAGGGGGATATCAATTGACGGCGTCATGATGATGAGAGAGATGGGACCACGTGTCTAACACTGACCACTTCCGAGACATTCCTTGATCTTGACGAGTCCTCGAGTCTAACGTGGGGCCGTTTTGGCAATCGTAACCCGACTGGGTCAAGAAGGAAGCACTTGCAAAAAGATGAACTCTTCATCCGGTCATGGCAGAAATCAGTCAAGCCACTTGCTGGCGACTGATAGGGCAGAGTGACACTAGGCGTGCAAACGAGTACCCGATCGTGGCTTGGATGAATCAAAATCTTGACGCCCCGTAGATGAATGAGCGAAATCCACACGGCATGCAGGATGCATTGTGAGGAAAGTGTACGTTCCAGTGTGTTCGCATTGTTATCGATGCGTGGCACAAAATCTTGCGAGGTGATGCATCGCGGATGGTTAGATGTTATCGCTTCGAGAATCGGCAGCATGATAAACAGATCATACCGTTGGTATTGAAAGTGAGGACAGAGGGAATCCGCATCTCTGAGTAATGACTTAGTGAAGACATAGAGAACTGAATGAGGGAAAGAGTGTGGGTGGGTGGGGTGTCATTGGGGCTTGGCCACGATCAATCGCTCATTGATGGAGCGCAATTGTTTCTCGGAGCCAAATTCTTTGGCGGCCAAGAGTGTGGCTTCCCATTTAGAAGTGTCATGGTGTTTCGCAATTGAATCAATGATGTTTTGTTTTTTCAAGAGGTTGGGGAACCGGATGTAAAAGTGATGCCTTGAACTTTTTCTTGGTGTGCTAGGATACTGGATCCCAAGTTTTGGAAGAGCGCTTCAAAATATTGGTGTGATTTGGCACCTGGGTTGGATTCCAGCGGTTGGATGGAGGTGAGGGTACCAAAAAGTGAAGTTGCTATGATGATGTCTCTAAAACTTATGGAGCGTGGAGCACAAATGACCACCGATTTGGCGTCGGTTGGTGTGTAGGAGGGTTTAGCACGATAGCTTAGTGGAGCGTTGGACAAAACTGCATATGTGTTATCGTGATTGAAAAATGTGAGGCCGGCTTTCTTGCATTGTTCGTTCATCCATTTGAGTTTTGAAACTCGTGTTTCGGTGTTGCTTGGAATAGATTGGACATCCAGATGCACCAATACCGAGTATTTGGTGCGTAGAATTCGAATTGCAAAATCGAATTCATTTTTTCAAGAGAGGCCACTCGATTTAGAAGCTCCGTGGGTTCAAGCTTGACTCCGTTTTTCGCGGAGCTTTTTGAGGCAGAGATCATGAAAGTATTTTCATGGGCGGAGAGGTTGTAGGGGAAAGCCATAATGAGTGGATTCCTGTCTAGTGGGTAATGGGATTGAACGGTTTTGGCAATTCCGGAGGAGAGGGCTGAGTTGGTTTCGATGTCGAAACGAGCGTGGGTGCTGCCAATGGGCGAGCCCCTTTTTTTTATCTCACCGCGGTAGTGTGCGCAATAGGTGGAGGTAATGGATGAGGCATCTTGGAGGTCGGGTTTGATTAATTTGTTGAAAAATTGGAAAGCATCTTCCTCGGTGAGGACTTCGAAGCCTCGCGAGATGTCAATTCTGACATAATCGGTGATTGGTGGTGTGTGACGGGCTTCTTGTTGTGGAGAGATGAAAGCCTCGGCTTGTGCTAGGTCATGGCCCGGCGAAATAGGAGAGAATTCGGAAAGGTTGTCCAAAGTAATCATAATATATCCCTCAGGGTGTGGGGCGGAGCAAGTGTCAAAAAGTTTTTGATCATTCTTGAGGACCATATTCAACGGAACAAAGCTTTGGGAGATTTTTTGGTCAACCATAAACCTTCTTGCCTTGGCATAGGCTTGAGAGTAATCCCAAATCCCGGTCGTGGCTTCACACACTCTCGGGTCTGACACCAAAAGAATTAGCGTACCCCTTACATGTATTTTAGCACGCGCGAGCGACGCTAGAGCATTGAGCAACATGGACACGTGTGCGGATGTGTTGTGCGAGGCGTCCTTGTTGAAGTCGTAATTTGTAGTGGGAGTGAAGATGAAAGTTCTTGTTTGGGACTCGTAGAGGTTGGCCATGATTTTGAGGGTCGTGATATTTTGGCGAGTGACCAATTTTGCATTTTTGATGGCTCGTGCATGATCTTCTGTTGGGTACGGGGCGGAATACTCGTACTTCTCGTTGAAATAGTGTTGGTAGTCGGTGCCCCCAAAATGTATTTCATGAGGTTGTTTGTGGAATTGGGCGATGATGTCCTCGGTTGGTAACATGGTAATGTAGTCGGAGTATACTCGGTTGTCCTGAGATTGGAATTGATAGACTTCCGGAACTTTTTCATCTTGAAGGTCTTGGTGGAGTTGGGATGGAGAGTTTCCATTGGGGTCGTTCACAAAAACGTTGGTGGTTTGGTGGGTTTCGAAATCTTCCATAGGGATGAAAGTGAAACTCTTGTTGCGCTTTTCCGAAAGTTTGGCAAAATCCACCGTTGGCTTTTCATTGTAATGAAGTTGGATGTTGATGACGATGTCGTCGTTGACAGCCTCTTTCGTTTCACGGTTTGGTTGCGCGGTGGTTTTTTGAATCCATTTTGTCTTGTGGCGCTTGGACTTGCCGTTTGGGCTTGAACTCGCATTTTGGCTTGGAATTGCGTCTGGAGTGTTTTTCTCGGCGTTTGTTTTCTGATTTGATTTGGGAGTTTGGGGTTGTTGATCATTCTCCTTTCCTTTTTCATCTGTTCTGCTTTCCCGAAGAGCCGCGTTGCGTCTGTGATCCCTCAGCTGTTGGTCACTTTTCTCGAATTGCGCCACGCGATTTGCGACGGACTTGCTCGGATCTGCGGCTTTTGGCACGGTGCGATCTTTGCCCATGATCGATTTTTTGGACAGCTGTTGTTGAAATTGTGATCAGCGTGTGCGCCAGGAAATTGCGGATCGAGTGATACCTAATATGTGGGCAGAAATCAGTGATATCGCAAAAATTCAGGAAAAGATTTTATTGTAGTCTGTCAACCTGAAATTAGGAATTTCCCACGGAGGACCCTGACGAGGCCCTTCCTTATACTCCCCACGATCAATTGCAAGCCTAACCTTCGTGGAGGGAAGCTTGTGTGGCGATCCCAAAGCGATGCGTTGTGAGCAAGGTGTGTGTTTTGCAATTTTCCATATTTTCATGTGCCCACTTGGGAAGTAGCGCTCGTAACCTTTCAAAGCGCCCCAAGTGGAGCACATATGTGGAATCGAAGGTCATTGGTGTCAGGTCATTGTGTTTAGAATGATTGGTTGATTACTCAATCCAAGCCGAAGATATTATAATATATTTGTGCGCCTTTCAAGGCCCTTTTGGGTGTTTTTTCGCCAATATTGCTGTTTTTTGCCCGTCATGATGTCAAGTGGCGACCGTGTATCTCAACGTTGCGCTCAATTGACATCATGACTGAAGTATGTTTTGAGGGTACATACTTCGGTGCCCAACATATCTTGGACCCGGCGAATAACTCCTCTTGGGCTTGGCATACTGTGGCCGCCATGTTGGCGATTTGGGACTATCCCAAATCATGGGCTCACTTGGCGACCCTCCCATTCCCAAAACCGGAGGAGTTGGGCGACGCCCAAAAGATATGTTGGACACATATGACTTGATACCAATCCTATGGCACACTCCGGTCCAAGTCGGGCATGTGCCTCATTTGCCCCAACCATGAGTGTACGCATTTGCGGACATTTTGAGCAATTTTCCACATTTTCTGCCCGTCATGCACTATGTTCAGCCCACCCGTGCACGCCGGACGCATGGACCAATGGACCATATATGACATGGGTGTTATGTATATTGGTCCCCATTGTTCACACACCACGTGGGCGAAGCGGAGCAACCTTCGTTAAGGTGCTAGCCCAAAGTGAGTGTGGGCAATTTTGCCATTTTGGCATTTGTGGACCCAATTGGGATCGTCACCACGCCAAGTGGCATGAAGATCTTTGAGTGCCAAGAGCATGGGAGTCTTTGTTGGACTCCTGGTGGATCACGTATGGAATGGTGGATCCGATCTCCAAGCCGGCGTGGAGATATACTATTGGGGGCACCCCCGAATTTTGGCTCATTTTGAGCAGCCAAAATGACCCCCTTTTCGGACCCCAATTTCACCCCCCCGTGTGGTCAATTGGCGGTTCCATCTCTCTATGCCCACAGGGGGCCAGGACCTAATCTCAAGTTGTACACTCAGATATGAGTCCTAGGTCCTGCCTCCTAACCTGTGAGCCATTGGCCTTGCCCTGGCCCGGCGAGCCACGCGTGGGAATGACGCCAATTTTGGTGATTTTGGCATCATGACCCCACTTGACGAACCCGTGGTGCCCTGATGCCGGGACCTCAGGGGGAACCAGGTTGGGTGAGGGCTCCAAGGAGTTCGTACTCGAAGGGCATAGGGTCAGTTGCCTCGTCCCTACCTCTGGCGGGTCCGGACGAGGGGTCAATTTTGGAGATTTTTGAGCTAATTTCAGTTTAGGCTGAAACAGCCCATTTTCAGCTACCAACTCCTAGGGGATAATGGCGGGGCCATATCTCTGGCTCAGAGAGGAGTTGGGACCTGTCGTTAAGGGAGCATAGGATGCACACTTTCTGAGTGTCTATTTTTGTTCGATGTCATCAGGATTTTACTGATCCAGGGGACCTGGGCAAGTCCCATCCAAAAAACTGCATCCTACAGACCCTCCAGATCGTGAAAAGCTGCAGCCGCCGAAAGCAATTCTACAATCACGTGACCAATCCTCCAGACGCCAGTGCTGAATATTGCAAACGCCAGATGGTGCAGTTTCACGACACCGCAGCCGTACAACTTTCTGTAGCCTGTCAACTGTTGCAGCAAGCAATACGGCAACTTCACTTGTGTCTGTGTCAGCAAAAAGCTACCGCCTCGCTTCTGAAGAACTTATCAAGTTTTCCCAGAGTGCCAGCTAAGCGACTCCAACGGCAATCAGTACGTCCGTACAGCACTGTACCGTCACCTACCCTTACTGCCACCGCTGTTACCTTTCCAGTTTGCAATGGTCGCTATGAGCGGTCCAATGAGTACGGCGAGACCTCAACGGCAAACCTTACAGCTGAACCGTGCATGCCGCCGCCGCCGAAGGAAAAACACGACACCGCTAAAACACCAGCGCAGTCCGTGAACAGTTACGACCTACATTCCGTTCTACCAGGAGAAACCACCGCTCCGGCCCCAAACATCAAATGCAAGGACACCAACGCTTCCGAAGCCTTCACAACAGTGACTGCAAGGAGACGACGACGCGCCCACGGTATGGATTCCACCTTCGCTTCGCCAAATCCTTTCTCTGTCTTGAAATCGCCAGCCGCACGGCTTGCAGCGCTAGGCTCACGAATAACAAAGAGAGCCAAGGAGTGTACAGATCAGCCACGATCAACAACGCTTCAAGTACAAGCATCAAGGAGAAATAAGCACGAGCGAAGATTGGGTAGCAAAAAGGGAGCCGCGTACTGCAGAACAACTCCGGCACAGAGTTACAGAGTCCAGCAGTACCAGTCAGCAAGTTCACTGTCGAATGTCTGGAACCTATCGCAATCGGCAACGAGCAAAACTTCTGTGCTGCAGACTTCAGGAACACATTTGCCGACGCCACCAGCCACACGCAGTGAACAACTGCCACACGACACGAACAGCAATGGTTCACGCGCATCCTTGCCAAGCTTACAGTCAACATCAGACTCCGACGTTTCTCATGGCAGAAGCCCGGTCACTGAAAGCCTGCCCCCAACGCCGCCACGCCGACAAAGCGAGTCAGGACCTTACGACAATTCTACAGTGTGCTCATGGCATGTGCAAGACCTACGAGTAGACCACGAATGGCACAACCCATATTTTCTTGGGACTGACTTTGAGGCCCAGAGCCTAGTTCCACCTGCCCGCAAGCTAACGGAACAAGAAGTGAGGACCATACCATATGTTGTGAGTGAGAGCGAATATTTGATCCAACAGAAGTTCATCACTAAATGCACAGGTGACCACAACACCTTTCTGTGGGCTGACTAGCCGCCTTTTTCGCCTATATATGCATCAGGGGAAGATTCAAGGTTCTCATTTGCAGATGGCAATTTTCGATGAGTCACCAACCTCACACTTTGGCGAAATAAAGTCTCAATATGCCTTCTATCGGCACAAGATCAACTACCTTTGCCTCAGTTTGTCTTGATGTTCATCATATAATGCAGCTCGATCAGCATGCTTCTCAGCACACACCTCGAACTCAGATATTACACCGCCATCATATGTCTTTCACTCACTCAACACTTTACTCTGAACAACATACACTCAAACTCTGTGATCCACTTTGATCAACACACACTGCATTTCTAAGTCTTTATTTTCCAACACTCTACAAACAGGGTCACACACAGTAACAGTTTGATGATCTAAGAACTCCACTGCTGCAACATCGCTGCAGGTGGACAGCAGAGAATGTACACTACATTTATCCATTTTTTCAGGCTCAGCACGCTTTGTGTTGCTCAGCCACGCGTTCAAGCACTGGTTATATAATGAACTCATAGTATTCATTTTACATCAGTTGCCGTGCACTCTGTGTTTTACTTGGAAACCAATTGTGGATTTTCCCCTAGGCGTGAAACTGCAGTCGGTTTTTCAAAACAGAGTTACAGTGGCTTTTCACAAAGTATGGTCTTTGCCTTTTTCAAAACATTGCACTTCACTTTTCCATACGTACCTTAGTCTCTGTTAACTTCCTTTTCAGTCTACCAGAAATTCTGCCCTATTTTTCAGGGACTTTTCCTGGGCTGCCCTGGCGACCCAGTGGCCTAATGAAAGCCACATAATCCTCCCTATATCTATTCCAACAACTGTCACTTCTCCACATATATCCCTACGTGCACAGCCAGGCCCCCAAAGCCCCTCAGCTACTCCAGTACTATTGTACATACCATTGCAGTGTGTATCATACCTTCCGTACTGTTCCGCACTGAGAAATTTTGTGACGTCTTAAAAAAGGGAGCATAGGATGCCACTGTTGGTTGGCCTTGGATCCCCTTGGTTCCCAGGAACTCGCCTGTGGCTGGGCGGGACACCTCCCCCATTGGCAGGGTTTCAGGGTCCGGACTGAGCAGGGCATGGGTTGTGTTTGAGCCCCCGCCCCCACAAGCCACTGAGAGGGTCGGACCTGGGATTGGGATACGAGTTGGGACTGAGTGTCTATTGTCCTGTGATGCCTTTACCCCAGTCCAGTCTTAACCCCATGTGTACATATCCTGATGTGTTGCTGTACATACTTTTGTTCCTTCGTTGCGAGTGGCAAGGATCCTGAAACGCTTTGTCTCATGACACGAGCGTATTGATGCCCCTGTGAGCGCAGTGCTTTACCTGCCTGCTTGCTTGTGCGTGTCACCGCAGCGTCCCGTGGCTAGCCCCCCCACGGGAACGCGTCAGTAATCCCCGATTCTTTCAACTCGCTAAGGTGCTTACGAAAATTGCCCTTGAAGGAGCGAGGGTGGTCCTGTGTACCCCTGACTGGGGTACCACAGGGGAACACACCTATTGGAGACGACTGTTGGACCGTATGACAGTGGGAAGAACTGAACACCCCAATGGTCCAATCTACGTCCCCGAGGACTCTCAAGAGACCATGCCCGCCCCTGAATGGGGCAGTTTCCTGTCCATTGTAGATGGCTCTCTAAGCCCCGTACCTGTGAGTGACCTCGACCAGGTGGTACTCAAGGAGTTGATGGCCGAAAACAGAGGCCTTACCCCCCTGGATCTCAAAGAAAGATCGGAGTACTCTTCGGTCACTACTACGAGTGGTGAGTGCTCCGATGAGCAGGAGACACCAGCAGTCTCCACGCCCTTGGCTGATGCTGACGACCGCCTCAGCGATATCGCCAGTGCTATACCCACGGTTGACCTGGAGATGGTGACACTGAAGTACAGCGCTTTCCTAGCGCAGCTGCTTATGGATCAGGTGGACCTTGGTGAGTCCACTCGTGGCGGGTCCCATGACCACGCTATTTTCCCCACGCAGGCCACAGATGGCCCTACAGGTCAGGTACCTGGTGCTAAACCCTCACCTAACAATATGACCGTCTCTCCGTACGATGTACAGGATCTCCAACAGGTTCTATGGGCTAAGGCTGAGGGTATCGAGCGACGCACCCGCCTGGACCTCCTCAGGAGGACCTGGAAAACGTCTATATGGTCCGAGGAGGATGATGAAGAGATGACTCTTCCCGATCCTGAGGTACCTCTGGTGTACTCCCTTCACTATACCCAGCAGGGTCGCCAGGACTTGGAGGATGAACTACCCCCTGAAACAATGGGGCGTATGAAGAAACAGGAAAAAGGGAAGAGCAATATCCATGCTGAGGAGGATTTCGTTATAGAAACTGGAGAGCATGAACCTAGACCCCCGTCTCAGTAAGCTCATCCAGAAATTCGCGGAGATTTTTAGAGCGCTGCCCCCACCCCTGTCTTGCAAAACACTGGTCCAGATGGACCTCGAACCCAAACCACAGTTCGAAGGGTCTGTGGTAAGACGACGTCCATACCCTGCCCCACAAGACCAGATCGACGAGATTGAACGCCAGATCCAGGAATGCATAGATGCTGGCCTCCTCGAGGAACATAAACACGGGGACTATCCCCGTCATTGTAGCCCTTGTTTTCTAGTGGCTAAACCTGGCTCCACTGCCATGCGCTTGGTCGTTGACTACGGTGAGGTCAACAAAAAGACCCGGAACCATTCAGGGAGTATTCCCAACATGGAGAACACCCTGGAGAGAGGTAGGTAGGTAGGTCATCTCGGGACTTGGGTTGCCCCTCAGGGGGGTCTTACCAAGGGGCTTTTGCTCACCCACCCACGGCCCTACTTCACATGCCCCCACAAAGCGGCTCCCCCACATGGGGAAATGGCGCGGTCGCCGCAAGCAGTACCCTAATGCGGGTTCTGCTCAGAGAGGTAACCCACGTTCGACCGAAGTCTCACATTCCTCTCCTTCGGGAGGATGATACGTGGGGTGGGTTCTCATCGCACATCCTTATCAACCTCTGGATTCTGGGGCCCAGGGGCCCGGAGCCAGGCCAAAGGCCCTGTCCTGCAGGCAGCCCCACCTGGGTTGGTTTTTAGTAGGCGTAAGACGACTTGAAGAGGCACGTGCTACAGGACTCGCATGCCGTGACGCGTACTCACGCCTCCTGACTCTGTGGAGCTTGCGCTCTCCCGGGGGGCCGGGGGTTCGAAGTAGTTCGTTGCGGTTGGTTGGTCGGTTGTATAATGGTAGAGTTGTGGCGTTGTGTTGCGTTCCTGGGTATGGTCGTCGGCGGGCGTGGCGCACCACGGTGTCGCCAACCCATGGGACGCCGTTCCCGTTTCGACCCGTGCATGCCTGGCTGTTTGGTGTTGGCCGGCTTGCGTGTGGTCTGTTTATTGTCGGGTCGTTTTCTCTGCAGCAGTTTGGTTGGTACATGGTTGTGTTAGCCGCCTTACGGCCGGCTTGTTCGTTGTGGGGTCTATCGCGCTGCAGCCCGCGCCGGCGCAGCCAGATGTTGTCCTTGTTGTCCTCCCGGTTAGTTCTAAGGTTTGTCGCGGCCGGCCTGTCCGATGTGGCGGTCATTGCGTTCAGACCGGGGTGTGCCCGGCGCGTTGTGTTCGTTCGCCGTTGTTTTAGCTGCCAGTGGTCGGCTTGTCTGGGGTTGTGCGGTGCCCCGTATAGGCTTGACCGGCCGCGTTTGGTCGCTGTAGGCCGTCCCCTATGCTGTTTGTTTCCCGTCGGGTGTGTTATGTTGTGGCTCGTCCATTTGTGGCGTGTCCGCGTGTGAGGTTGTTGCGTTGTTGCCAGCACTATGTTTGGCTGGTTTTGTCGGTTGGCCGTCGTCTGTGCCGCCTAATGGTCAGCTTGTCCTGCTGTTGGATGTGTTGGGCCGTGGTGGCCCTTTGAGGTCGGTTCCGGTTGTTCCGGTTGCGTTGGGCCGGCAAGGCATGCTTTGGTGGTGCACCGCCCCCCTCATGGCGGGGCGTGCTTTGGCGGTGTTTGGCCTTCCTCTTGGTGGGGCGTGTACTGGGCCCTGTCCCGCCCTGGACCCAGCATTACATGCACAACCCGTCATCTTGTACATCGCGGTGCCCTTCGGCTTTCCTTTTGGTCTTGCTTGTGCCGATCGTATGTACACCCCCGTCGGTGGCAAAGCCCCTTTGGTCCTCTTCGGTGCATCCCCGTGCTCCCTATGGGAGCCCCGGGGTGCTGTGCCTGCCTGGTGGTGCGGTGTTCTTGCTCGTGTCCGCTGGCCAGTCGCCTTGGCTCGGTCCGCGGGGTGCCGGGCTCGCTGTGTTCCGTGTCGTGCCGTGCTTCGCGGCTCCAGTGTTGTGTGTGTCAGTGCCTCAGTGCGGTTGCCGGAGGTCAGGGTGGTTTGGCTTGATGGCATGCCGGCCTCCAGCGTAGCGTGGCTGTTCTCTGAGCCTCCTGCCGTCGTCGCCGCCACAAGTGTTCTGTGATCCGGTGCCCTGGTGTTCAATATTTTCGGAGGCCACACGCATTGGTGCTGGTGTCACATTTGTCCCTCAACCTCCTGCCCTTGGATACAACATGCTCGCCGTTGTGTGCCCTGATGTTGGGACCCCGTGTGCGCTGCCGTGGGTGCCCCGTGATCTGGTGCCCTGGTGTATGATTTTCTCGGAGGTCATGCGTGCCGTTGGTACATTCGTCCCTGGACCCCCGCCCTGGGAGGTAACATTTTCAAGGCTGCTGTGGTCTGGTGTCGGGGTGCCCCGTACGGCGCGGCGGGCTGGGCTCGGCGTAACATTCCCGTGTTCACCGACAGGAGCCGGTGGGCGCGTGGGTCCCGTGTGTTCGGCCCCTGGCCCACCTCTTGTTTGGCTTGTGGAAAAGGGAGGTCAGGCGCAGAGATAGGTCAGTGTCAGGACCCCCCTCCCGCTCCTTCACGCTGATAGCTTTCGGGGCTGCAGGGAACGTGCCCCTCGCAACATTCTCGCAGGTTACGTGCGCTAAAGTTTCCCCAGTGGTGCCGCTGTGGGCGCCCTGTGACCTGTTGCCTTGATGCATAACTTTTTCGGAGGATATGTGTGTCGGCTCTGGTGGCGCATGCATCCCTTGATCCCCTGCCCTGGGAAGTAACACTCTTGAGGATTATGTGCTCTGACGTTGGGGTATCCCGCATGACGCAGCGGGCTGGAGTCGGCGTAATGTTCCCGTGGTCATCGGCGGGTACGTGGGTCCCGTGTGTTGGGCTGCACTGCTTGGTCCACGTCGTGGCCGGCTTGCGGGAAAGGGAGGTCAGGCGGAAAGATAGGTCCGTGTCGGGGATCCCGTCCCGTTCATTGACGCTGATGGATTGCGGGGGCGCGGGGAGCGTGGCCCTGGCCCGGCATACGCCTGAGGAATGGGTTCGAGGGGGCATTGGGTTGGTGTCCGTGCTCTAAAGCACGGGTTATAGGGCTGCCAAGACTGGCCCGCATTCGTGGGCACCCGCTGCAGAAGTAGTGTAGCCAAGTGCCACTCTCGCCGGTGCGCCCGACCGACAGGTGTCGGCGGGGTGCGCTGCGCGGTCGTGCGGCGTCGGGTTTTGCCGGGGGCCCTCCTGGGCAAGGTTGGCCTGCCTGGGGTCCTCGCGGCTTATGGCTGGTCCCTTAGCTGCTGGTTTGACCCCCATCGGCGGGTTGTCTGGTGGGGTGAGGCGGTCCCAGGGGTGCCGCGTTGTCTCCCTGTCAGCAGGTGGCCGCCCTGGGGCCCGTGCCATGTGTGCGCGGCGGTGTGTCGTCATATATCGGGCACAGTGCCCCTCCGGTTCTCGGAGGGTCCTCCGGTCGGTATGGTGCCCTTCCACTGCCGGTGACCAGTCGCAGCGGGCAGGGCATGCGTGTGCTGTCTCGGGTGGGGCGCGGTGGTCCGGATGGTGCCGCCTCGCGTGTTCCTGGTCTCGCTTGTGCTGGGTTAGGGCCCTGGGCGGTTCCCCAGACGTTGCACGAGGGCGCTGCGGAGGGCACTGAGGATCTTGTACACACGGGCTGGGTGCGCTGCTTGGGCCTCCGTCTCAGTGCGGATGGTGGGCAGCAGTTGTCCGCCCATCGCCAGCGCCCGGATCTGGTGGATCGTGAAAACCAGGCACAGGTTTCCCGTAGCTGGGTTCTCCGTCGTTTGCTCGTGCTGGGGGATGGCCTCCAGTTGCTGTCGGCCGTCCAGGTGGAACCTCCACGTCGCCGTCCAGTCCCTGGTATGCGGCCAGCGGCACTGAGCCCGGCGCCAGAGGGAGTAGAGGGCATGCCCCGGGTGCCAGCTGCCAGCTTCACCCGACAGTGATGCGGTAGCGGATGGATCCCCCCAGGCGCGACCGCAGAAGTCCCCGCAGGCGCAAAATGACCTCAGCAAAGGCGCAATCCTAGATTGAGAAATAAGGCGAACACAGCGATTTTTATAGCTAATTTTAAATGCTTCCAGTCCGCCAAATTTCTCTGTCACGCCATGCTGACATGTCCTGGAGTTGGACAAATCCGTGGATACCCACAGCCATGCAATATATATATATATATATATATATATATATATATATATATATGTATATATATATATATATATATATATATATATATATATATATATATATATACATATATATATATATATGCTGGCGACGGTGTCCCTGGGGGAAGGCGTCAGAGACTTCCTCTTCGACGCCTTCCTCCACGTCGCCCGACACGAGGGCCCCCCACGCGCCACCCCAGACGGCGAGAGCCCGCCCCCCACGGGGAGCCGGATCTGGGTGCCCCCCATCGACTGGGGGCGACACCTGGTCGGATACCCTGTGCCGGGGCGGGTCGACACCAAGGGCCGCACCCGCTACCACGAGCCCGACATGGCCCACCCCCCACCCGACGCCACCCCTGACAGCACCAAAGAGTGGGAGCGGGAAACATGGGTAGCCCGGATGGCCTCCCTGAGCAATTCCCGGCACCACGTCCCGGGGGACATCCCCACCCCCGACGAGCAGCAGCCAGCCCCCTCCACGTACATGACCCTCATGTACAATCTGCACTACACCCTCTCCACCACCAACTACCACGCACCCACAGACCACTGGGTGGTACACGGCACCAAATCCCTCCTCCCCGCGGACTACACCCCCCCCCCACACAACCCAGGCCCCGACACATACGCCAGGGGGGACGACCCGGACGACCCCCACATCTGGGGCACGTGGGAACCCAAATCCCTGGACACGCCAAGTGCCACTCTCGCCGGTGCGCCCGACCGACAGGTGTCGGCGGGGTGCGCTGCGCGGTCGTGCGGCGTCGGGTTTTGCCGGGGGCCCTCCTGGGCAAGGTTGGCCTGCCTGGGGTCCTCGCGGCTTATGGCTGGTCCCTTAGCTGCTGGTTTGACCCCCATCGGCGGGTTGTCTGGTGGGGTGAGGCGGTCCCAGGGGTGCCGCGTTGTCTCCCTGTCAGCAGGTGGCCGCCCTGGGGCCCGTGCCATGTGTGCGCGGCGGTGTGTCGTCATATATCGGGCACAGTGCCCCTCCGGTTCTCGGAGGGTCCTCCGGTCGGTATGGTGCCCTTCCACTGCCGGTGACCGGTCGCAGCGGGCAGGTCATGCGTGTGCTGTCTCGGGTGGGGCGCGGCGGTCCGGATGGTGCCGCCTCGCGTGTTCCTGGTCTCGCTTGTGCTGGGTTAGGGCCCTGGGCGGTTCCCCAGACGTTGCACGAGGGCGCTGCGGAGGGCACTGAGGATCTTGTACACACGGGCTGGGTGCGCTGCTTGGGCCTCCGTCTCAGTGCGGATGGTGGGCAGCAGTTGTCCGCCCATCGCCAGCGCCCGGATCTGGTGGATCGTGAAGACCAGGCACAGGTTTCCCGTAGCTGGGTTCTCCGTCGTTCGCTCGTGCTGGGGGATGGCCTGCAGTTGCTGTCGGCCGTCCAGGTGGAACCTCCACGTCGCCGTCCAGTCCCTGGTATGCGGCCAGCGGCACTGAGCCCGGCGCCAGAGGGAGTAGAGGGCATGCCCCGGGTGCCAGCTGCCGGCTTCACCCGACAGTGATGCGGTAGCGGGTGGATCCCCCCAGGCGCGACCGCAGAAGTCTCCGCAGGCGCAAAATGACCTCAGCAAAGGCGCAATCCTAGATTGAGAAATAAGGCGAACACAGCGATTTTTATGGCTAATTTTAAATGCTTCCAGTCCGCCAAATTTCTCTGGCGCGCCATGCTGACATGTCCTGGAGTTGGACAAATCCGTGGATACCCACAGCCATGCAATATATATATATATATATATATATATATATATATATATATATGTATGTATATATATATATATATATGTATATATATATATATATATATATATATATACATATATATATATATATATATATATATATATATATATATATACATATATGTATATATATGCTGGCGACGGTGTCCCTGGGGGAAGGCGTCAGAGACTTCCTCTTCGACGCCTACCTCCACGTCGCCCGACACGAGCGCCCCCCACGCGCCACCCCAGACGGCGAGAGCCCGCCCCCCACGGGGAGCCGGATCTGGGTGCCCCCCATCGACTGGGGGCGACACCTGGTCGGGTACCCCGTGCCGGGGCGGGTCGACACCAAGGGCCGCACCCGCTACCACGAGCCCGACATGGCCCACCCCCCACCCGACGCCACCCCTGACAGCACCAAAGAGTGGGAGCGGGAAACATGGGTAGCCCGGATGGCCTCCCTGAGCAACTTCCGGCACCACGTCCCGGGGGACATCCCCACCCCCGACGAGCAGCAGCCAGCCCCCTCCACGTACATGACCCTCATGTACAATCTGCACTACACCCTCTCCACCACCAACTACCACGCACCCACAGACCACTGGGTGGCACACGGCACAAAATCCCTCCTCACCGCGGACTACACCCCCCCCCCACACAACCCAGGCCCCGACACGTACGCCAGGGGGGACGACCCGGACGACCCCCACATCTGGGGCACGTGGGAACCCAAATCCCTGGACACGCTGCTCTCCATCCGCAGCGGCTACCAGGGCCTTGGTAGGGCGAAGTATTGCCTCGCCAAGTGGACCCAACAGACCTGGGGGATCCCCACGGACCGATGGGTGTGGGTGGTCACGCTGCGCCCCCAGCAGAGGGAAGCCCCCCCAAACCGCAGGGGACCCACCCCCCCACGCCCCACCACCCTACAACTATGCCCGTACATGGTGGCAGCCCCCCTCATGACGCTGCTGTGGCCGGGCCCAGACACCCCCACCCAAAACTACCCCCACCTCACAGAGGAGGACATGCCCGGCATCCAGCGATGCTTCTTCCAGACCCTCGACTACCTCCAGCAAACACACCCGCACGTCCTGGAGCAGATATGGCCACCCCCGGGGTAACCCACGTGCCCGCGCAGCCGAGACAACGCCGCCACACCAGCACCAGCACGCACGGATCACGAGGAAAAACGCGCGAACACGCCCGGTGCCCGAACCTGCACCCTCGTTCTCGCTGCTTACAGGACCCAGCATCATACGCCCGCCCCCGAAGCCCAGGACCCTCCGCCGTCTCCCACAGCCCTCTCCTCCGCCTCCGACTCCACAACCTCCACCACCACGACCACCTCATCCACCACCACCACCATGTCCTCATCCAGCACTCCACCCCCCAGGCCGCAGGCCACCTGCCAAACGGGCCTCCAAACCTGCCCCCACAGCGAGCAGCCCCGCCGCCGCCAAGGCCCACGCCCTGACGAAGCCCACACCCACGACCAAGCCGAAGCACAAGACCGCCGCCAAACGGCCACCCAAACCCCTCAGAACGCCACGACCGCAACCCGCAGCCAAGCCCAAACCCAAGCCCAAACCCGGCGCCACGACGGCAGCGCAAGCCCGCCCCACCAACGACGTCCTCTACGACATCCGGCCCCAGCCGTCCCAGGCCCGAAGGCAGCAGCGCCCAGCGCGGCGCCCCCCCACCGTCACCGACGCCACCGCCACCACCTTCATGGCGGAGCGCGCCGCGGCCGAAGCGCGACGCACCTCGTCCCGCCACCTCTCAAAGCCCGCACCCCAGGCCCACGGACCGCTCCTGACCAAGCCAGAACGACACCAGGGTCCACCAGCAGCGTCCCCGCCCCCCTACCAGCCCTCGATGACAGCCCACATGCAACGCATGCCCCACTACCACCGCCGCCGCGAATCCCCGCTTAACCCCGAGGCGGAGACCGTACGCGCACACCCGCGGGTCCACATCCGCGTGCACCCCCACTCCCCACGCACCCCCACGGAACAGGACTACGAGGAATCCCGCAGGCCCGCCACCGCCGCCGGTCCCCACGACCCCGTCACACCCACCCACGCCCACTCCTCCGCCCAAGACCGCAGGCCCGCCCAGGAACAGTGGTGGCAGCGCTGGACTCACACGCAGCTCTGGGAGCTGCGGAAGTGGGCCCGGGGGGAGCCCTCCCTCGAGGGCCTGGTCCATCGGCCCCGCAAGGGGTCGGTGGAGAACTGCCGCCTCCGGCCGGCGGGGGGGTGGATGCCGCAGGCCGCATGGGAAGCCATGCTGGCCGATGCGCTCCGCCCCCTGGGAGTCCACCCCCGCAACCTCCCCGCGCCCCAGGACCACCCGTATGTCCTCAGGCGCCTGCGGAAGACCCTCCAGGAAACGCAGCTAGACGGCATCCGCCTGTGGGACATCACCCAAAGCCCAGCCCCGCATGCACACACCCCCTCACCACCCCACAAGCGTCGGCGCACCGACAGAGGCGACCCCCACAGCACTCCAGGAGCCCTGCGCGCCACACAACACGACGCGCCTGACCCCCCGGCCAGCGGCGCCGCCATCTCACCCCGTTACCCAGCAAACCATCACCACGGGGCGCCACGCCAGGCCCCGCCCAGAAGTCACCAAACGAACCGGACGCGGAAGGAAGCCAACGCACACGACAACGAGCACCACTACGCCCAAAGGCGCTGAACCCAGGCCCGCTACCGTGGGCTCCTCTCCACCCTCAGCACGACACACACGTCGCTGGCGTCACTCCTCCGCCGTGCCCCCTCCCACGCCACCGCCCCCCCCCCCCCCTCCCGCCGCACATCCCCACGCCGCCCAGCACCCAGCCCCACACACTGCGCCACAGCATCGCCCTAGTCCGGCTCCTCCACCATCGCGCCACTTGGCACCTCACAGTAGACCGCCGTCCTGTGGTCCCGCTCCCCCCGGCACCGCTCCAGGGGCCGCACCCGGCCCACGTCGTGTTCGCCCCCACGTCGGGGGCCGCGGACATCCTCCCGCTCCTCGCCGCCACCCCTCCCGGGCACCGCATACTGCTTGCCGCCAACCCCTCGGTCCTCAGTGAGGTCCTCATCGGGCACGCCGACGCCCTGCACGTGGGCCCGCTGCTGCCCAACCTGCACGCTGCGTACGCCCCCGGCACGCCCGTCGACCCCTCCGTGTGGGACTCCCAGTGAGGCCACCGGCCACCGGCCGGCCCGCACGCACCACCCTGCACCCGCCTCGGGCGCACAACCCCGTGGACGCCGCTACCCACACGCCCGGCCCCGCGCAACCGCCTGACCGAGCGAGAACCCAAGCACAAATCAAACCCGAGCCACACCCCGGAACCGCTAACCCTTGACTCCTAACCAAGCCCGCCGAGGGAACAACGTAACCACAGCCCACACCCACAGCCCACACAGCCGCCTAACCAGCCAGCTCCAGAAGCAAAGAGACACCTCACCAAACCCACCCTGACCCAAGCCCGTGTACATCAGGACGCGGGAGCCGCAACCCTGGGGCGCGACCGCCGCCACAGCACCGACGACACACGCCAGAGGACACAACGCTATTGCACCGCCGCACCAGCTGCCCGTGCCTGTGCCTGCAGTGTACGCGCGCACCTGTTTTTCTCTTTTTTGTTTTTTCTTTTTTTTTTCCCAAAAAAAAAAAAAACAAGTAAAATAAAAAAAAAACAAGAAAAAAAAACAAAAAAAAAACGAAAATTAGGGGGGGAGGAAGAGGGACACAACCACCCATGGCACACGGGCACCGCACACAGCACGCACAGCGGTGAACAGGAGCCCAGTGGCCCAGGACACCGCACATGCAACACAACACACCGAGCGAGCACACCGGTGAACAGGAGCCAGCTGGCCCAGGACACCGCAGATGCACCACAGCAAACCGCGCGGGCACACTGGTGAACAGGAGCCCAGCGGCCCAGGACACTGCACACACGTAGGGCGGCCGAGGGACAGGAAAGAACCAATACCCCATGGGTCGGACGCACTGGGGCGACCCAGCCGACCCACCGGGCCAGTGGCAGGAGCGGTACTCCAAGGCCACTGGTCCGAGCCCGGCCAGGCTGCATCGGAGACCATGGCAAACGTCACCCGGAGCCATGGAAGCAACCGGTGACAGGCGAGCCGGTACACAGTCCCGGAGGGGGTCACCTGCCAAGCAGAGTGGCCCCGCAACTCAAGCCACAAGGGTGAGGCGGTCGTACGGTAGACAAGCGGGAGCAATACCCCTTGTGGTGAGAGATACTCCACACGGCTGGGCAGCCCCCAAGAGCTGCCGCCCAAAGGGGGGGGCATGTGGCCCTACCCATGGACACATGTGGGGACACCCTCCCACCTGGGACACATGGACCGGGTGGCCGCGACAATGCCTTCGCAAGCACATGCGGGAGCGGCTCAAGAGGCACCTGACATAGGGCAGTGGAAGGGAAAGGACGTCCCCTTGGTAAGACCTTCTTCCTGCAATGTCAAAGGAGGCATCCCGAGCTCCCGAAGATACCTACCTACCTACCTATATATATATATATATATATATATATATATATATATATATATATATATTATATATATATATATATATATATATATGTGTGTGTATATATATATATATATATATATATATATATATGTACATGTATATATATATATATATATATACATGGCGTCGCCTGGCGTCGCCCCTGTGACGAACAGGAAGAGGTTCCGCGCGTGAAGAGGGGAGGCGGCTTACATCCCGCTAGACCTGACTGTTGGCCCCCAAAAAAGCGGCCCCGGGCAACACCGGGAGGGCTGATCGCCGCCGGCGTGACGTGCTTGTCTCGCCGGGAGGGTGTGCCCCCGTGCTTGCGCACGTCCCCTGTTTTGGACGGAACCCTAGAGGTTCACCGGACTTCCTGGCGTATCCCGTTCCCAATACATGCATGCACGTTCTTGGTACTAGGGTTATGAGGCGCTTGGGTGTTGCACGCTCCGCCTCGAGTCCCAAAGCAGCGCAGGCCTTAGGATGCAGCCTTACCCCCGGTCTCCGGATCTCGTTTGGCCGGGTCACCTGCATGGCACGGGCTGCCTCAGTGCCCGGGCTGTGGGCACTGGGTTTCCTACTGTTGGCTTGCGTTTGTGTTTGGTCCGGGTTGCGGTTGGGTGTGGGTTTTGTGGCAGCGGCGGGCGGCCGCAGCGTGGTGCCAACCAGCCCGACGGCGCCGACGATAGAGGCCAGGTGCGTGCCTGCGACATGCGTGCGACTTGCCTACACAGTGTCCTGCGTAGTGACAGAGGGGGCAAAGGGCAGGGAGGAGAGGGGGGGGCAGGGCAGACATGAAGGGAAAAAGGCCACAGGCGGGTGCAGTGCGACGTGCGTGCCACTTGCCCAGGGACTAGGGCACCAGAGGGCAAAAAGGTGAAGGGAGAGAGGGAGGGATGCCACGCGTATTGCTCCGCAAAGTGTATGCCGGGGAGGGAAAGGGAAGACGGAGACAGGGAGACAGAGGGCCAGGGACACAGGGGCCTGGGAAGGGGGGCAAGGGAGGACGAGGGAGAACGGGCGCACAAGGGGCAGGGCTGGGCCAGCGGGCGGGAGCAGAGGGGGGGAGCAGGGAGGGAGGGTTGCCTCGCGAATTGCTCCGCACCGTGCTCGCGCTAGCCAGAGGGCGGAGGTAAGGAAGAGGAGGCGAGAGAACAGAAGCATGCTAAACACGGACCTTATGCACGGCTAGTGTGAGCGGACCAGGGGCAAGAACGACGAGGGTGCCCCGCGACCGAGCAGACCGCCTGCGGCGAGCGGGGGCCCTGGACGTGCCGCGGCCGCTAGGCAGCGTGCCCCCGGAGGTATCATGTGCGGTACAAAGTGCGTGCCACATACCAGGAGCTCAGGACACCAGGGGGCAGCAAGGGAGAGAGGGAGTGGGAGGGTTGCCTTGCGCATTGCTCTGCACGGTGCACGCCGAGGGGATAGAGGGAGGAGGGGGACAGAGAGACAGGAGGACGGAGACCCTGCAACCAGGGACAAGGGGCAGGGCAAGGTGAGCGAGGGCGAGCAGACAGGGGGCAGGACAGGGCCAGGGGGCCGGGGTAGAGACGGGGGCAGAGGGGGAGCGCTGCCTTGCGAATTGCTCCGCACTGTGCTCGCACTGGCCGGAGGGCAGAGGGTCGGAGATGGCAGGGCAGAGAAGGGGGCAACAAGGTTCCCGACAACCGAGCGAGCCGCCCGCAGCGCGCGGGGGCACTGGGCAAGGCGGGGTGCCGCGGCGTGCTGCCACAAGACAGCCCGCCCCCAAAGGTGCAGTGTGCTGTGTGCCTGCGTAGTGTCATGCATCGAGGGCCGGCAAGGACGAGGGAAGAGGGCACGGGCAGGGTGAAAGAGGTAGGGCACTTACGAGGTGAGCGAAGGCCGGACAACCGGGGCAGAGAGAGGGAGCGACGAGGGAGACAGGGGCTTTGCTCGGCACCAAGCGAGCACAGAGGGCGAGGGAGGGAGCAGGGGGGGCAGGGTAGGGGATAGTTGCCATGCGTCGTGCCGTGCGCCGTGCGCGTCCTCAAACCGACTGTGACCTCAGCCAAGTGCCTCACCCCGTGCTTGCGTCGTGCTTGCGTCATGCCTGCGACATGGGTGCAACGAAGGAACGACGACAAGGGCGCCCCCCCCCCCCCCCACACACCTCCGCCCCCCCCGGGGGTGCGCACGCAGGGTAGGAGGGGCGACGACGGGTGACACACAGCAAGCCCCCCCCCCTGCAGAGGGACAAGTGCAGCGCCTCGTGCCTGTGCATGCTTGCGTCATGCCTGCGACGTGCGTGCTGTGGAGGGAAGACGACAAGGCCCCTCCCCCCCCCCCACACACCTCCGCCCCCCCAAGGGTGGGGGATGCAGGTAGGGGGGGGTGAAAAGCGCCCCCCCCCCTGAGGACAAAGCGGCAGGTTGGGGAGGCAGCGGCGAGAGGGTGCGCGACGGACCACACGACCATGCCCGTAGAGAGCACGCGCCGTGCAAGCCCCAGCGGGGGGACCACCGGGGGTGCGAACGCAGGGTAGGAAGGGCGACGACGGGAGCCACAAGGCATGCCCCCCCCCCAGCAGAGGGACAGGTGCCGCGCCTCGTGCCTGCGCCGTGCTTGCGTCGTGCCTGCGACATGCGTGCAACAAAGGGGTGACGACAAGGTTTCCCCCTCCCCTCCCCCACACACCTCCGCCCCCCCAAGGGTGGGGTATGAAGGCAGGGAGGGGCGGACAGCGCCCCCCCCGCCCCCCGAGGACAAAGCGGCAAGATGGGGAGGCAGCGGAGAGAGGGTGCGGGACGGACCACACGACCGTGCCCGTAGGAAGCACGCGGCGTGCAAGCCCCAGCGGGGGGGGCACCGGGGGTGCGAACGCAGGGTAGGAAGGGCGACAACGGGAGCCACACGGCAAGCCCCCCCCCCCCCCTGCAGAGGGACAAGTGCCGCGCCTCGTGCCTGCGCCGTGCTTGCGACGTGCTTACGCCAATGTTGGGTACTCTCTGTGCCTGACCCCTGGGCAGCTGCAGACGTACACTACCATCGACAGTGGTGCCAGCAAAGGTGTGTGGTTCAAGGCTGGTGCCATGATCATTGAGTCATATGTCTGGATCCGCACGGGTGCCCCCGCGTTGGTGAGCGCCCAGTCCATCCTTGCCGAGTTGGCCAGCCAAGTTGTCATGATGGGTGCCATCGAGGCTCACCGTGTGAACGGTGGTCCATTCGGTGGACGGGACCTTGATCTGCTGTACCCTAGTGGCAAGCAATTTGACCCTCTGGGTTTGGCCGACGACCCTGACACGGCTGCCGAACTGAAGGTGAAGGAGAACAAGAAGGGCCGATTGGCGATGCTCTCCTTGTTCGGCTGCTGTGTGCAGGCTGCCGTCACCGGCCAGGGCCCTGTTGAGCACTGGGCCTCCCACAATGCTGATCCGTTCGCGGTGAACGGGTTGACCCTTGAGATTTTCGGCCAGGGCACGCCGTCTCTGGCCATGTTCACAGATGCTGCGAAGCAGAAGGAGCCCCAGGTGGATTTGTTGGACTGGGGTGATCCTCACCGCAAGAGGTGGTTGGGCCCCAACGCTGCGGACAGCTACGTCCCTGACTACTTGACCGGTGAGTACCCTGGTGACTACGGTTGGGGCAGCGCTGGGCTTGCTGCAGGCCCGAAAGCCTTCGAGCCAGCACGTGGGTAGCATCGCCATCTTCAATCTCGTCTTGTGCCCATGCTTGCTGCTTCGTTTCTTGGTTGCTGCAGTGCTGCACCCCCAGGAGTTGTGCTTGCTTGTTGCAGTGCTGCAGCTCTGCCATGCCTTGACCCTTACCCCCGGCGAACAAACGGGCCAGCGCTCGTCGCCGTTGCTAATGCTAACGCTCTGCAGTTGCAGTAAGAAAAAGTCCTTTTCCATTGCTTTGGGACATATTCTAGTTGTATTAGAGATGCACTGAGCATCCATGCATTTTTACCTTAGTATTGGTCCAGCCAAAAGTGGTGAGAACACCTTTTGACCTATGGAACCAAACACCCAATCAGGATATGGAGTGGACCCCTTAATCCCCTTTCAATCAGAAGTAAAACATCTTTTCCTGAGTTGACTGAGCACTGACATACCTAAGGTAGAGCCTATGAATTTATCTATGTTTTTCCATGAATACTTATCTGCCCTAGTGGTATACACCCTAGGGGGCTAGGCACCTCTTTTTGAGAGGTCCTGGGTTCAATTCCTGGTCAGCCTAGCTAAGTAGGAAGATCCCATGTGACATGGCAGTGACCTCATCGCCACATACCATGCCACCTCAGCACATATGGGACCCAAAACAAAGAGTGCACATCTCCTAAGATGGCACTATGGAGAGAGAGTGATCCTGAGGCAGTTTTCTAACTCTTTTCCTAAAACATTTCAGCTATCTTTGTGAATATGCATTCATATGTGACCTGAGCTGTAGTTTCTGTGAATATCCAATCATCTTTCACTGTTTACACTGCAGCCCTTCATGCTTTGATCCTGAATTACCTTCTCCTTGCATACTATTGGCTGGGGCTATCCTGGATTGAGTTGGCTGTACTGTATTTCAACAAACAAAAGCTTTTCATCATCCAAAACCAGCAGCAGGACACCCTACAGCAACAACAAGCAGCAGGAGAAGCAAAAACACAGTGCTGAAAACACTATAAACTTTTCTGGTAGCAAGAGGCAGCCTGTCTCTGTGCACCGGCAGCGACCCCGCGCCGTACAACCAGTGCTCCGAGCAGGCAAACATAAGCAGAAGGGTGGATTAAGATGGACCCAGGAAGAGTGGACGCCGACGTGCAGACAGCGCCAGCGCCTGAGGCACCGGCAAGGCCGGTGCCTGGCACTGTACCTTCGGTGGAGCCCTTACATGGGCCAGTGGATACGGCGGAGGACTCCCTGGATGGCCTCCAGACGGCCTTCGGGGCCCTGACGGTCGAGGACGTGGTCTCTCAGCCTCAGCCTGTGAAGAGGAAGAGAGGGAACGAGAGCGAGAAGGATGCTGGAGAAGGAGCAGACGAAGGAGAGGAGCAAGGGCAAGACCCGACGGATGTCCCTACCTTCGAAGGCGCACCAAGCGCTTCTGGCATCCAAGCATCACCCTCTCCCATAACCACCACACTCCCAGCCGCCGCAACATCCACCTCCACAACCAACCCGCCTATGGCAGAGGCCACAGGCTTTACTGGCATGCCTCACTACCCCGCCTATGGCATGGGCCCACCTACCACTGCGCTCCTTGAGGCAACTACTGCCAGTGAGGCGGTGGCTTCCAGCTCTGCGCCGCGATGGTATGCGGCTGACCATCCCCATCCACTCCACGCCACTGGAACCTACATGGAAGTTCCTGGGTATGCTCCTGGGTATGCACCTGGGTACGCACCCTTGAGTGGGTTGAGGAAAGGACCAGAGTCTCTGGGAGGCAGGAGTAGAGGATCAGGAAGATCCTCCAACAGGTCCCTGACGCGGTCGGAGATCAACGAGGTGCTCCGAGGAGCCACCTCGCAAATCGTGAGCGACCTCACGCAAGAGATCAGGGAGAAACTGCAGCCCCTGATGATCCCGTCCCATGCGTCACCTACGACGGTGGGAATGTCACCCCACCGAGTACAGGCTAACCACCTGGCGGCAGGGTTGACAAATACCCTGGGGAGCCTGAGGAGCCGACCGATGCCGACTCCTGCCGCAGTACCGAGAAGTCCATTCGTCCCGAGAACGGCCCAGCCGCCCTACAGCCATGTGACGAACTCGACGAGGGCCGAGCTGGACCAGCTGGGGCTGACAGCCCTAAGGGCTATGGTGGACGTGGAGCCTTATGGCTCCAGTGATCTAGGCGGAGACCCCTCCGATGATGGGCCGCCGTCGATGACTTCTTCTTCGCCATCGGATGACGAAGACCCTGAGGACCCCGAGGACCCCAAGGGTAAGAAGAAGAAGAAGAAGAAGAAGAAGACCCGACGCCCTGAAGGACGCCGAGCTCAGGAGGCGAAGGCTATTGCCACCTCCAAGATAGTGGTGAACCTGCCTGAGTTCACAGGCAAGGACCTCAGCGAGTTCGCTGAGAACTTTGGCCGGTTCCTACGACTGACCGGCCAAACCCACGCGAGTGGGCGAGTGAAGTGCGACCTGCTCCTGCAGTGCTGCAAGACCAAATACCTGGAGAAGCAGGTCAGGCAGATCGTCACTAACTCTGCCACCTTTGCCGACGTGTTGGTTGCCCTGGAGAGGCAGTACCCGACCTACGAGACCGACCTCTCCATCAGGGCCGAGATCCAGAACCTGCCCGTGCTGCCCAACAACCCCAAACCTGGCAGGGTCTCCGAGCTGTTGGCTGATCTGGATCACTGGGCTGGACGACTGACGCCCGGTTCCTACAGCAGCGACGACCTGCTGTTTTGGTTGTGCTCCAAGCTCCCCCGAGAGGTATGGGACGAGTGCCGTTTGACGGCTGAGCGCAAGGCTAGATCCCTCCGCTACGAGGATCTATGCGTGCTGCTCCTGGAGATGGCGCTGGAGAAGGAGAGCGACCAACACCTGAACCACTACCGTCCTGGTGGTGGAGGTTCTGGAGGCAAAGGGTACCAAGGGTCCCGACCTGGGCAGGGGAATACCCCCAAACACGCCCACGCCCGCCTAATGGAGAACGCGAAGGAGCTATTCTGGTGTGATGCCAGAGATGAGCAGGGCCACCTGCAGCACGCCTCTGACTGCGAGCAGCGAGACTGCTTCGTCGTCCAGGGGAAGCAGCAGGAAAAGATCACCGGCGCCAAAGTGAAGCTGCCGGATCATTACCGCTGCACCATCACGTGTGCATTCTGCGGTAGGCGGAAGCACTACGAGGACGAGTGGTACCATAAGCAACGCCCATCGGCGAAACTTAAGGGGGAAGATCCTGGCAAAGGCTCAGGCAAAGGTGGAGGCAAGGCCAAAGGCAACGACTCCGGCAAGGGCAAGTCGAAAGGACGTGGTCAAGGTGGTCAAGACAAGGGTCAAGGTGCACGAGGAGGAGGCGCTAACCGCCAGAACGACAACAAGAACAAGGACAAGAACGGAGGTAACCCCAACTCTAATCCAGGGGGGAACTCGAGCCCTCTGGAGGGCAGTCTGGACCTACCACACGCTCACAGACGCAGGCCCAGCAAGAACAAGGAGCCAAGCGTGAGCATGAAGGTGGTGATGACGGCAACGCCAAGGAGAGAAGCCGTTTCATGAGGATGGCCCGCAAATTGCGGAACAAGGGGTTCAAGGTGACCTGTCCCGCGGAATTCTGACGGGGACGCTCTGGTGGCACCCAAGACCTGGTGTTTTGGGTACGTATCCGACTAGGGGGACGTGAATACCTGGGGGTACTGGATACTGGCGCCACAATATCTATAGTGGCCAAGAAAATTTTACCTTGTGGGAGCCTGAAGAACACCATGACCACCGCCGCTATACGCATGGGGGATGGACATGTGGTGCACAGCTGCGGGGACTGCGAAGTGGAGGTACCTATGGGCTTCATCACCCCTCAGGGGAGGGTATTCAAGTGGAAAGTCATGCCATTTGGCGTGGCTAACGCACCCGCTCTGTTCCAAGAGCTGATGAACAAGATCTTGTCCATCCTACGAAGGAGACCTAAGGTGCAGGAGCTCATATCCCGTGGTGCCGAGATGGAGGCTCACATCGACGATGTATGCCTTGGGACCAATACCCAGGAGGATCACCTAATCCTCTTGGGTGAGTTCTTTGCGTTCTGCCAGGAGAACCACACACGACTCAAGCTGGAGAAGTGTGAGTTCATGCAGGAGACCATGCAGTACTTGGGGTTTGACGTTGGCTATGGGTGGTGGACCCCAGCGGCCTCTAAGGCCAAACCCCTGATGGATGCCAAGGTACGACACGAAGACCCCAAGAAAGGACTTCATGATGTACGCAGTTTCATTGGGGCGTGCAACTTCTATCGCCGCCACATCAAAAACTTCACCTACACCAGCGCTGTACTGACTGACTTGATCAAGAAGAGTACTACTTGGCGCTGGGGCCCACAAGAGCAACAAGCGTTTGACGAGCTCAAAGACAAGGTCGCCAACGCTAAGTGCTTGGGCGTGCCTAGGGTACAAGGGGAGATTATCCTGGTGACCGACGCCAGCAACGTGGGCGGTGGTGGAACGTTGTTCCAATGGCAAGCACTAGAGAAGGAGGAGTTCGACTCGGCCATTTCCCAATGGGGGACGGAAGGTCTCAACCGAGATGGAACCCTCAAGCACAGCTACCCTGACGACAAGTGGGTCCTAGTACCTCTGGGCCACTGGAACTGGAAGTGGAACCAGGCCAGGGGGAACTACTCCACCTATGAGCAGGAACTGCTCGCGGGTATGGTGGTGCCATCCTCACAAGCACGACTGTTGGGG
Source organism: Eutreptiella sp. 'Long Island Sound 2002' (assembly GCA_964036045.1). Taxonomy (NCBI): domain Eukaryota; phylum Euglenozoa; class Euglenophyceae; order Eutreptiales; family Eutreptiaceae; genus Eutreptiella; species Eutreptiella sp. 'Long Island Sound 2002'. The sequence continues at coordinate 30,138,650 of OZ038387.1, forward strand.
AGTAACCCTGTGGTCTGGCTATGCGACCAAGAACCGGTCCGCAGTTTCCAGAAGGGTCCCCCACCTGAGAAGGCCAAGCTACGGCGCTGGTGGACCTACCTCAGTCAACTACGGCTGACGGTACACCATATCCAGGGAGTGAAGAACGAGTGTGCCGACTACATCAGCCGCAACAACTTCGACGCCCTGATTGGTGCCCGGTCTGAAGCGCTGGCTAAGGAGGCGTTCAGCCGTATGGACGTACATCTGGACCTGAACATGACCATGATACGCCCCCTGGATGGACTCCAACAATCGGAGTACCTACAGGAGTTTGGGGATATCTACCGGCGCCTGGAGAAACGCCTTGAACCCCTCCTGGTCAACCAAGACCAGTGGAAGCGGGACAAGAGCTACCTCTGGCACGAGGACCGCATCGTGGTGCCTAGCGACCGAGTCCCAGCGCTGCTGAAGTGGACCCATGAGTCCAGTGGTCATGTGGGTGCTGACTGTACCCTGAGGCTGTTCAAGCAGTGGTTCCACACTACGTGGACTGACGACCAGCTGCGGAAGACGCTCCTGCCTATCGTGGACAAGTGCCCGTGCAGGTCCTGTAAACCAGGGGATATCAGGGACAGACTTCTCTACTCGACCCTGCCCATCCCTCACTGTGCTAACAGTGTTCTATACGTGGACTACACGGAGATGCCGAAGTTCGGGGGCTATGACTTCGCCCTCGTGGTAACCTGTGGGTTGACCAGGTTTACCAGGGTGTTCCCATGTACCAAGCACATTACCGGAGAGGAGACTATCAAGATACTCCTGGAGGAGTGGTTTTGTGTCTTTGGGCGCCCAAGGAGATCAACTCCGATGAGGACGTAGGAGTACGCTCAGATACTGGCTGGTACAGGAGGGTCCTGAGGTCCCTCAATGTCCAGGTGTCTACGGGGATTCCCTACTCTCACACGAGCAACCCCCTATGTGAGAGACAGATTCGTGTCCTGAAGGAGAACGTCAGGATTTGGTGCAAGACTGAACGCACCAGAGACTGGGTGAGACTACTCCCCGTCATATCCTTGATGATGAACTCCCAAGAGAGTTCAGCTACTGGCTACTCGCCACATGAGCTATTCATGGGGCGCCCGGCATGGTTCCTACATGCCCCCTATCCAGAGGACACCCATTCTTCTGTGGGTGAATGGGTCCAAGAGCAACAAGCGAAGGTGGACAAGGCCAAGGCTATGCTCCAGAGAGTGAGGGAGCGTCAGTGGAACAAGAAGAACAAGCACCGTGTACCGGCCACCTACCAAGAGGGGAACTGGGTGCTGGTGCACCACAGTCGACTACCCGCCTGGCCACGCTCTACCAGCGATGACCCATACTTCGGGCCGTACAAGATCCTATCTGTGGATGGACACCGTATCACCGTGCGGTGTTCTCCCCGACTAGGGGGGACCCTGGTGTGCGCTGCTCAACACCTGAAGCGCTACCATGATCCTGAAGACCTCTGTGGGGTGGAGTGGGAGCTGAACGACGAGGAAATCGCCGCGCTGGACCTACAAGGGGCTGCCAGCCCTATGGAAGTTGAAGGTGAACTCCCCGACATGAACGCCGAGGAGATGGCTAAGGAGGGCTTCTACCTGGTGAAGTCTGTCCTACGCCACCGCTATCGCCAGGGTTGGCGCTTCCTCACCCTCTCGGAAGGGTTTGGAGTCGAAGAGGCCACCTGGAAGCCCTTCTCTGCATTTGTTCTACCTGAGGGACGCCTAAACTCAGTTCTGGTTGACTACTTGTCCCAGAACAACCTTGGTGAGTTGCTGAGGCTCGCTGAGACGCTTGCCTCCAAGACTAAAGCTAGGGAATGAACCTTACCCTTACCTGCCAAAGCGTATGTGTGAGTGTGCTAGTCCTAAGGTCCTGAGAGCAAGCCGCAGAAGTGGTGTCCTAATTATACCCAAGTCTGCGCCCTTGCTAAACCTTGAGGGTTGGCTTATTGAGGCCACGGGGTACGCCCCGGGTCTCCCCTCCCCTATGCGCCCAATTTCTGTGCTGGCGCAAAACCTTGGGGGAATACCCAGCGTCCTAATCCAGGTATTGTTTTCCCTACCTATCTGTCTACTACAGGGAGGGGTGGCCAAAAGCTATGAAGGCATGCAAAACGCCTGTTTGCTATGTGGCCAAAACACTGACCTAACCACTGTCACAGCCCACCAACCCAGCTAAAATTGCAGGAAAAGGGTGGGACAGTGACACGCCCCCTACAGGTCCTACACACCCTACAGTGGCACCATCCTGGTGGGCGAGCACTGGGCAACTGGCTCTAGCCCCCACGCAGGACTACCACTCCTACACGCACACTCTACTGGGCGTTGCGAAGAGGAAGGTCTCATGGGTCCTAGCGACCCACCTGTGAAATGACAAGAGAACACAGCGCTGCTAAGCAACTGTGGCCTCACAGGGGACGCCACAACGCGTTTCCCCTGCAAGGGCTTGGAGGGAAGGAGTGCTCTCGTGTGCAAGGCGCAGATGTCGAAGGAGTCGGACTCCCTGCTCTGCCACAGGCGGAGCGGAGTTACTTGTTTGTGTGATCTGCGCCCTCGTTTAGCAGGGCATAAAAAAATGCTGCTGCACCACTCACCCTACCTGCCCTCCTGTAAAACAAAGGCATATGAAAGGGCGTTTGCGGCGGAGGAACCAAGGCACACTCCAGGTATTATACCCTTCTCAGTGTGCCCTATAATACGCTGTCCGCAAACACGCTGCATGGAGCAGCTACCCTTATCAAGCAAGCAAGCGTTAAGGGACTCCTCAGGTTCTCTTAAGGACCGTACCGAGGAGCCCCTGGGTAGCCTAAACAAGGTTTACCGTGCGCACTTCGCGTGGCCTACCCTTTAATGCGTGTGTGCATGCACGAGTATGCACGTCCCACTTGGACAAACCTGCCCATCTGCGCGTAAATCTTGACTCCACCAGGGGGTGGCCCCGCCTGGGCGTACCTACCTTACCTACCGCTGGGAAGTGAAGCAAGGTGACAGTACAAAAGGGGCGCACGCGAAGAACGTTGCTATGCACTTGTGTGTATGACTAATCACCCTGATCTGACCGCTAATCATCTGCAATCTTTCTAATCAATCTCTCTACCGCGTCCTATCGTGGTTATCGTTGTTAGCGCTGCTACACGACTCGTTCACGGAGACACGAGACGAGCAATGTGTATGCGGCATGCGAAACAAGCATACCTGTAGTTTATACCTGATTCATTGAAGTCTTTTCGATTGATTCCCGAATTCTTGAATTTTTGAAGCTTCTATTAGTTTGGGTGGAATCTGTATGTTTGTTTATTAATGTGTGTCTCGTCATTTTCAAGACTACGTGATACATACGTTTATAATTCCATTATTTTTCCATTTTCCGGCGCTTCGCTAGGAGCCGCTCCTGCGCGCCGCCATTTTATGCGTATGAATTTCTGGATTTCAAAAATCCAGAGATGACTATAATTTCTATAAAAATGTGCTTCTGATGCACAATTGGATTCTGCTCAGGTGTGTCGTTTCAGAAAAATTCTACGCCGTCATTTGACGGATTTTGGTGTCGTCGCTTCGTTTTTGCGTGGATTCGTCCATATTCCTCCCATTCCTGCCTCTGCAGATACCCACGCGCAGCCTCGCTGAGTAGGCCGTGTTCGGGCCGAAACGCAGGTGCCTGGAGAGACTGAGCAGAACCAAGACCCCACCAAGGGGCAAATTTAATTTTCTTTCGACTCCCTTCGCCCTAAGACAGGTCACAGGTCGCCAGCAGGTTTACGAGAACCCATGCGAGTGTGTATAATGTGTCTTGCGTTTGGGTTGTGTCGACGCTGCGTCTTGGAGGGAGGGATACATATGCACATGTTTGGCATACTCCCAATCTAACCCAACCAAGCCAGAGGAGCCCCGGCAGCGCCAAGAGCGCTGAGTCTTCTGTAGGAAACTGTACAACCAGAGCAGCAAAAGGACACCAGCCATGGTGAGCGCCCATTTTTCAGTGTGAGGGAGACTGTAGGTATTTTAAAGTTGATGTGGAAACCAAGGAAAGGCCAAGAAAAATTCCCTTTTTCCTAAAATGCGACAGTGGTGGCCACCACAGCACAAGGGGGGAGTAAGAAAAAGTGCTTTTCCATTGCTTTGGGACATATTCTAGTTGTATTAGAGATGCACTGAGCATCCATGCATTTTTATCTTAGTATTGGTCCAGCCAAAAGTGGTGAGAACACATTTTGACCTATGGAACCAAACACCCAATCAGGATATGGAGTGGACCCCTTAATCCCCTTTCAATCAGAAGTAAAACATCTTTTCCTGAGTTGACTGAGCACTGACATACCTAAGGTAGAGCCTATGAATTTATCTATGTTTTTCCATGAATACTTATCTGCCCTAGTGGTATACACCCTAGGGGGCTAGGCACCTCTTTTTGAGAGGTCCTGGGTTCAATTCCTGGTCAGCCTAGCTAAGTAGGAAGATCCCATGTGACATGGCAGTGACCTCATCGCCACATACCATGCCACCTCAGCACATATGGGACCCAAAACAAAGAGTGCACATCTCCTAAGATGGCACTATGGAGAGAGAGTGATCCTGAGGCAGTTTTCTAACTCTTTTCCTAAAACATTTCAGCTATCTTTGTGAATATGCATTCATATGTGACCTGAGCTGTAGTTTCTGTGAATATCCAATCATCCTTCACTGTTTACACTGCAGCCCTTCATGCTTTGATCCTGAATTACCTTCTCCTTGCATACTATTGGCTGGGGCTATCCTGGATTGAGTTGGCTTTACTGTATTTCAACAAACAAAAGCTTTTCATCATCCAAAACCAGCAGCAGGACACCCTACAGCAACAACAAGCAGCAGGAGAAGCAAAAGCACAGTGCTGAAAACACTATAAACCTTTCTGTTGCCACTGCCCCCAAAGCCTGGTTGGCCGGTATCCCCGGTCCTCTGGGTCCTCCGTCAAGCTGTGGGCCACCTCAGGCAGCCCTGGGACCCACGGGATCGAGCAAGGCAGGAACCACCTGTTGGTGCGAGATGCCCAGTAACACCAGTAGACGGCATTATAAGTGGTTATGACTATGACTATGACTTTATATATATATATATATAGATATATATATATATATATATATATATATATATATATATATATATATATATATAGATATATATATCCTCTAATCTACACCCCTCTCCGGACTCTAGGTGGCTCCTCCAGACGGCTCTAAGGTACGGGCGAAGGGCACAAAGTGGTGCATACATGTGGTGGAAGGGGCTAAACTCGGTCAAAACGGGCTCAAAACGGGCTAAAAACACTTGTTTGAGCATCCCAAATGGTCTGGGATCACTTTTGGAAAAACGCGTTTTTGACCCATTTTTGACCCATTTTTGGTCCCAAAATGGCCCATTTTCAAGGCATTTTGGGATTTTCCATGAGCCCAAACCTGTCGCCACGGGCTCAAAATGGGCTAAAACCACTTGTTTGAGCATCATAGATGGTCCAGGATCCTTTTTGGAAAAATGCGCTTTTCACCCAATTTTGAAGCATTGTTGGTCCAAAAACGGCCCATTCTCAAGGCAATTTGGAATTTTCCATGGCCCAAAACGCGCAACCACGGGCTCAAAACGGCCTAAAAACACTTGTTTGAGCATCCCAAGTGGTCTAGGAACAACTTTGGAAAAAATCTTTTTTTTCGCCCCGGGGACCCTGGTGGACCCACCGTTGGCCCCCGCCGTGCGCGGGCCGGGCTGCCCACCGGCTCCACCAAGTGACCACTGGTTCGGGGGTCTAGGCGTCTCTTGGGGCGATTCTGAGGCTTGGAAACCACAAAAAGTGGGGGGTTGCGGGTGGACTAGGTGCCCTCGGAATCTGATTTTGAGCCACGTAGCCCAAGATACGGCCCGTGCTTGGTTTCGGGGGCTTGGTGCACATTGCGCAGATTTTGGGGCTTTTTGGCGCCTTTTTCGGCCGTTTCTCGGACATATCGTGGAATTGAAGGGCAGTAGAGAGCTCTTTGACACGGTGAAGTCAAGCCGCACGTGCATTGTAACCACCGTATCCCTTCGTTTGGGCGTTTCGCCCGGGTTTTGGGGCTGTTTTGGGCGAAAAATGGCTGTTTTTGGCCCAAAACTGCGCAGATTTGGGACGGCACCTCCCGACTTGGCGCCCCCGCCTCGGGCCGCCACCGGTGAGTTTTTGGCTCGAAATTCGGATTTGGCAAGGCCATCACCTGAGCTCCGGGATGGCGAGAGTAGAGTAGAGCCCAGAGCGATGAGGCGGAGCAATGGTCAAAACATTGAGGAGAAGTGCTTGTTGTTGCTTGCTTGTTAGCTAGATTTAAGGGGAGAGGGGTGTAGTAATATATATATATATATATATATATATATATATATACATGGCGTCGCCTGGCGTTGCCCCTGTGACGAACAGGAAGAGGTTCTGCGCGTGAAGAGGGGAGGCGGCTTACATCCCGCTAGACCTGACTGTTGGCCCCCAACAAAGCGGCCCCGGGCAACACCGGGAGGGCTGATCGCCGCCGGCGTGACGTGCTTGTCTCGCCGGGAGGGTGTGCCCCTGTGCTTGCGCACGTCCCCTCCTTTGAACGGAACCCTAGAGGTTCACCGGACTTCCTGGCGTATCCCGTTCCCAAGGCATGCATGCACGTTCTTGGTACTAGGGTTCCGAGGCGCTTGGGTGTCGCACGCTCCGCCTCGAGTCCCAAAGCAGCGCAGGCCTTAGGATGCAGCCTTACCCCCGGTCTCCGGATCTCGTTTGGCCGGGTCACCTGCATGGCACGGGCTGCCTCAGTGCCCGGGCTGTGGGCACTGGGTTTCCTACTGTTGGCTTGCGCTTGTGTTTGGTCCGGGTTGCGGTTGGGTGTGGGTTTTGTTAACCCCTGCCAGTCCTGGCTGGGGTCTTGTGTGGGTGTGTTTGGGCACGGTTTGTGGTGTTGTCCCTCTTTTGCCGGCTGTTTGTGGTGTTCGTTGTTGGGCTTAGGTTTCGGCCTGCTTATGGGAAGTGTGTTGTTTGGTGCGCGTCTCGCTTGCCTCCCGCCGTTTCCGGTTCTGGTGTGCGGTGTGGGCGTGCGTGCTGGGCCCGGGTCTCGGCTGTGCCCCGCCTTTCTTTGCTGGGTTGTCGGGGTGTGTTTTTTGCGCTTTTTTTTTTTGCTTTGTGGTGTCGGTTGCTGGGTGTCCCTGTCCCGGGCCTTGTGGTCTGTCCCCCTATCCCCTTTCTTTCAGGCTGGGCTGCTGGCTTTTTTTTTTTTCGTGGTGTGTGTCTGCATGTTTCGGTGTCCCTTTTCCCAGTCGGCCGCTGTTCCTGGCTTGGTGTTGCCGGTTTTGGCTGGGTGGTCCCCCTGTGCCTCTTTGGGGGTCCTGTCCTTGGTGCCTTCTGGGTGGGGGGTTTGGCCACCTTTTGTGTTGTTGGCGGGCGGTTTGGTGGCTTAGGCTGTTTTCGCGTCCCCCCCCCCTGTTTTTTTTGGGGGAGGGGCCTGCCTGTTCCTCCCTCTGCCTTGCCTGGGCTGGCGCACGCACTGTGGCCGGTGTGTGGTGCGGTTGGTCACTCGCCACTCCTGGCGGAGGTTCCTGTGTGCTACTCCCCGCCACTCCTGGCTGGGTTTCGCTGCCGGTGGTGGTGGGCGTTCCTCGCCACTCCTGGCTGAGGGTCCCGGGTGCGGTTCCCCGCCACTCCTGGCTGGGGTCCGCTGGCAGCGGTGGTGTGTGGTGTGCGGCGGTGGTGTGTTGGTGGGGTTGTGGCTGGTGTGTGGTGTGGTTGGTCCCTCGCCACTCCTGGCGGAGGTTCCTGTGTGCTACTGCTCGCCACTCCTGGCTGGGCTTCGCTGCCGGTGGTGGTGGGCGTTCCTCGCCACTCCTGGCGGAGGGTCCCAGGGGCGGTTCCCCGCCACTCCTGGCTGGGTTTCGCTGTCGGCGGTGGTGTGTGGTGTGTGGTGTGTGGTGTGTGGTGTGCGGCGGTGGTGTGTTAGTGGGGTTTTGGTTGGTGTGTGGTGTGGTTGGTCCCTCGCCACTCGTGGCGGAGGTTGCTGTGTGCTACTCCCCGCCACTCCTGGCTGGGTTTCGCTGCCGGTGGTGGTGCGGGGTCCTCGCCACTCCTGGCTGTGGGTCCCGGGCGCGGTTCCCCGCCACTCCTGGCTGGGGTCCGCTGGCGGCGGTGGTTTGTGGTGGGTGGTGTGTGGCGGTGGTGTGTTGGTGGGGTTGTGGCTGGTGTGTGGTGTGGTTGGTCCCTCGCCACTCCTGGCGGAGGTTCCTGTGTGTTACTCCCCGCCACTCCTGGCTGGGTTTTGCTGCCGGTGGTGGTGGGCGTTCCTCGCCACTCCTGGCTGAGGGTCCCGGGTGCGGTTCCCCGCCACTCCTGGCTGGGGTCCGCTGGCGGCGGTGGTGTGTGGTGTGTGGTGTGTGGCGGTGGTGTGTTGGTGGGGTTGTGGCTGCTGTGTGGTGTGGTTGGTCCCTCGCCACTCCTGGCGGAGGTTCCTGTGTGCTACTCCCCGCCACTCCTGGCTGGGCTTCGCTGCCGGTGGTGGTGGGCGTTCCTCGCCTCTCCTGGCTGAGGTTCCTGGGTGCAGTTCCCAGCCACCCCTGGCTGGGTTTCGCCGTCGGCGGTGGTGGGCGCTCCTCGCCACTCCTGGCTGAGGGTCCCGGGTGCGGTTCCCCGCCACTCCTGGCTGGGGTCCGCTGGCGGCGGTGGTGTGTGGTGTGCGGCGGTGGTGTGTTGGTTGGGGTGTGGCTGGTGTGTGGTGTGGTTGGTCCCTCGCCACTCCTGGCGGAGGTTCCTGTGTGCTACTGCCCGCCACTCCTGGCTGGGTTTTGCTGCCGGTGGTGGTGGGCTTTCCTCGCCACTCCTGGCGGAGGTTCCTGTGTGCTACGCCCCGCCATTCCTGGCTGGGTTTCGCTGTCGGCGGTGGTGTGTGGTGTGTGGTTTGTGGTGTGTGGTGTGCGGCGGTGGTGTGTTGGTGGGGTTGTGGCTGGTGTGTGGTGTGGTTGGTCCCTCTTCACTCCTGGCGGAGGTTCCTGTGTGCTACTCCCCGCCACTCCTGGCTGGGTTTCGCTGCCGGTGGTGGTGCGCGGTCCTCGCCACTCCTGGCGGTGGGTCCCAGGCGCAGTTCCCCGCCACTCCTGGCTGGGGTCCGCTGGCGGCGGTGGTGTGTGGTGGGTGGTGTGTGCCGACGGTGTGTTGGTGGGGTTGTGGCTGGTGTGTGGTGTGGTTGGTCCCTCGCCACTCCTGGTGGAGGTTCCTGTGTGCTACTCTCCGCCACTCTTGGCCTGGTTTCGCTGCCGGTGGTGGTGGGCGTTCCTCGCCACTCCTGGCTGAGGGTCCCGGGTGCGGTTCCCCGCCACTCCTGGCTGGGGTCCGCCGGCGGTGGTGGTGTGCGGCTCCCCGCCACTCCTGGCTGGGGCCCGCCGGTCGTGGCGGTGTGTTTCGCGGTTGGGGGTGTCCCTTGTTGTGTGTGTTTGTCCCTGGGTGCCCTTCTCCTTGGTCTTGGTGTGTGTGCTATTGTGTCTTGCGGTTTTTGTCGCTTCTGCTCGAAGCTGTGTGCCGTGTGTTGTGCTGTGCTGTGTGTACCGGGTTGCGGTGCCGCGCTGCGCTGCTGCGCGTTGTGTCGCCCGGTGTTGTGCTGTTGTGTGCTGTGTTGTTTTGCTGCGCTCAGTTGGTGTTGCTGCTCGTCGTGCCGTGCCCTCTGGTGCTCCCTGTCGCCCTGGGGCCTTGTGCTTTGCGGCGCTCTGTTTTGCGGTGTTCCCCCGCGCTGTGTGTGTTTTGTCGTTGCGTGGTGGCGTGTGTTGTTGTTCGCCGCTCTGCTTTGTGCTGTGTGTGTCCTTCGGTGCTGTGCGGTGCGTTCCCTGTCCTCTCCGCACTGTGCGGTGCCGTGCTTCGCTGTGCTGGTGCGCTTGCGTTGTGCTGTTCGTGTGGTGCGTGCTGTTGCTGGCGCCCGGTGCTGTGGTGCGCTGCTGTGTGTTGTGATGACTCCTTTGGTGTGCTGTGGTGCGGTGCTGGGTCTGGTGGCCCGCGGTTGTCTGCTGGTGCCGTGCTGTGGCGCCCTGCTCTCCGTTTTGCCTTGCTGGTGGTGTTGGTTTGTGTCTTTTCCCTGTGTGTGCGGTGCTGTGTTGCGCTGCGCGTCGTGTTGTTCGGTTCCGGTTGCGTCTGCGCTGTTGTTGGTGCCTCGTGCTGTGGCGTGTCCCTGTGTGTTGTGGTGTCTCCCTGGGCGTTCTGCGGTGTGGTGGTGCCTCTCTGGTGTGTCGTGGTGTCTTGCTGTGCTGTGCGTTGTCCTGTGGTGTCCTGCGCCCTGTGCTGTGTTGTGCCGTGCTGTGCTGCCTTGCGGTGTTGTGCTGGTGGGCTGTGCTGTGCGGTTTTCGGCGCTGCTGGTCTTTGTTTTTCCTTTGGTCCTCTTTTCCTTTGCTAATTACCCCTGCTGTTTCTCCGTCCCGTGAAAACTTTCTGAAAACCAAAAATTTAAACGTTTCTCCTTAGAAAATCAAACTCTACGCAAATCACGCACGCAGGCAAGCAGCAATACCAAGGTGAAATTTCTGACTTACGTGTTGCCACGCGGCCGCAAAGATGGTGGTCTTGCTTGCAGGGGGTTGACCGCCTTTCCCCCAGGGCCGGTCGCCTAAGATGACGAAAAGGAGTGAGGGGGGGCACGAGGGAAGGGGGGTGGGTGCTTGGAGAAGGAAAGAAAAGGAAGGGAAGCAGGGCGAAGGGACGCGGCGGCTTAGAAACAATTTTTTCGAGTTTTACGCGCTGCTCGCGACGCGTTTTTCTTTGCGCCTACGGCTAGTTAGACGTCGTGAGGGACGGCGTTAGGGTCCTACGAGCGTTTCGGTGTTTACGGCGCTAACTATTCCCTTTTTTACGTCAAAAATTTTTTCGTCGCGTTTTTACGCGTTTCGCAGCGCGCTTTTATACATACATACATATACATATATATATATATATATATACATACATACATACATATATATATATATACATACATACATATATATATATATATATATATATAGTCATACTCATAGTCATAACCACTTATCATGCCGTCTACTGGAGTTACCGGGCATCTCGCGCCGACAGGTGGTTCCTGCCCCGCTCGATCCCGTGGGTCCCAGGGCTGCCTGAGGTGGCCCACAGCATGACGGAGGACCCAGAGGACCGGGGATACCGGTCAACCAGGCTTTGGGGGCAGTGGCAACTGCATGGCGTTAGCATTAGCAACGGCGACGGGCGCTGGCCCGTTTGTTCGCCGGGGGTATGGGGGCAGGGCAAAGCAACGCAGCAGCATCGCAACAAGTAGAAAGCAAGGGCTTCTCTGTCCGTCGCAAAGCGGCAACCAAGGAACAAAGCAGCACGCATGCGGCGAAGCGAGAGCTGACCCTCCGTCGTTCGCGTACCCCCGCCACCGTGGAGACATCCATCACCCATGACCCCCTGGAATCCATTGCTGTCTGCGTTCTCGAATTTGCCCACCACCCCTGACTCCACGTACCCCACTGCCAGCACGCAATAGCCCGTATGTGCATTGCCAGGATTTCTGGGAGGCTCCAGCCTAGCCTGGCCCTCAGCTTTCATCGCCCCCATGTCTCCACAATGTACGCCACCGACTCACCGCACCATCCCCCTAGTATAGTACAGAAACACGGTACCAATTCCACGTCCCCGTGATCCTGAGCTGCTCCCACACCCCATATATATATGAAGCCGGCACTCCATGTCAGGGGCCAGCACCCAATCAGCTTCGAGGCATCCACTTGCCCAGGTATAATATAACTTGAAGGTCTTCAGGGGGGGACGCCGGCCGCTACGTGACGGGAGTGGCGCATCTCGTGAATATCGCTGGCTGGGATTCAGGCTGGTGGGTGCCGTAGCTTGGTTATCGACCCCCTGTAGGGGTACCCAACAGAGGCTCGCTCCGGGCTGTGGTAACCAGGTGCACCTCATCTGGCCCACATACTTTGCCCTGGCGCCTACCCTTGACCCTTACTAGCACTGATTGGCCAGCTCCCGTGGTTGCGCCTCTTCCGCCACAGCAGCGGCCAGGCCGCAGGTTCGGCCGCCACCGACGACGTGGCGAGCCTACTTATAGGTAGGTAGGTAGGTAGGCATCTTCGGGAGCTCGAGATGCCTCCTTTGACATTGCAGGAAGAGGGTCTTACCAAGGGGACGTCCTGTCCCTCCCACTGCCCTATGTCAGGTGCCTCTTGAGCCGCTCCCGCATGTGCTTGGGAAGGCATTGTCGCGGCCACCCGGTCCATGTGTCCCAGGTGGGAGGGTGTCCCCACATGTGTCCATGGGTAGGGCCACATGCCCCTTCCTTTGGGCGGCAGCTCTGGGGGGCTGCCCAGCCGTGTGGAGTATCTCTCACCACGAGGGGTATTGCTCCCGCTTGTCTACGGTACGACCGCCTCACCCTTGTGGCTTGAGTTGCGGGGCCACTCTGCTTGGCAGGTGACCCCCTCCTGGACTGTGTACCGGCTCGCCTGTCACCGGTTGCTTCCATGGCTCCGGGTGACGTTTGCCATGGTCCTCGATGCAGCCTGGCCGGGCTCGGACCAGTGGCTTTGGAGTACCGCTCCTGCCACTGGCCCGGTGGGTCGGCTGGGTCGCCCCAGTGCGTCCGACCCATGGGGTATTGGTTCTTTCCTGTCCCTCGGCTGCCCTACGTGTGTGCAGCGTCCTGGGCCGTTGGGCTCCTGTTCACCGGTGTGCCCGCGCGGTTTGCTGTGGTGCGTCTGCGGTGTCCTGGGCCAGCTGGCTCCTGTTCACCGGTGTGCCCGCTCGGTGTGTTGTGTTGCATGTGCGGTGTCCTGGGCCCCTGGGCTCCTGTTTACCGGTGTGCGTGCTGTGTGCGGTGCGCGTGTGCCATGGGTGGATGTGTCCCTCTTCCTCCCCCCCTAATGTTCGTTTTTTTTTTTTTGTTTTTTTTTTCTGTTTTTTTTTTTTTTTGAAAAAAGAAAAAGAAAAAACAAAAAAGAGGAAAACAGAGGCGCTCGTACACTGCAGGCACAGGCATGGGCAGCTGGTGCGGCGGTGCTATAGCGTTGTGTCCTCTGGCGTGTGTCGCCGGTGCTGTGGCGGCGGTCGCGCCCCAGGGGTGCGGCTCGCGTGTCCTGATGTACATGGGTATGGGTCAGGGTGGGTTTGGTTAGGTGTCTCTTTGCTTCTGGTGCTGGCTGGTTAGGCGGCTGTGTGGGCTGTGGCTGTGGGCTGTGTCTACGCATTTCCCTCAGCGGGCCTGGTTTGGAGTCAAGGGTTGACGGTTTCGGGATGTGGCTCGGGTTTGATTTGTGTTGGGGCTTCGGCCCGGTTAGGCTTGGGTCAGGGTGGGTTTGGTGAGGTGTTTCTTTGCTTCTGGTGCTGGCTGGTTAGGCGGCTGTGTGGGCTGTGGGTGTGGGCTGTGGTTGCGTTGTTCCCTCGGCGGGTTTGGTTAGGAGTCAAGGGTTAGCGGTTCCGGGGTGTGGCTCGGGTTTGATTTGTGCTTGTGTTCTGGCTCCGTTAGGCGGTTGCGCGGGGCCGGGCGTGTGGGTAGCGGCGTCCACGGAGTCGTGCGCCCGGAGCGGGCGCGGGGTGGTGCGTGCGGGCCGGCCGTTGGCCGGTGGCCTCACTGGGAGTCCCACACGGAGGGGTCGACGGGCGTGCCGGGGGCGTACGCAGCGTGCAGGTTGGGCAGCAGCGGGCGCACGTGCAGGGCGTCGGCGTGCCCGATGGGGACCTCACTGAGGACCGAGGGGTTGGCGGTAAGTAGTATGCGATGCCCGGGAGGGGTGGTGGCGGGGAGCGGGAGGATGTCCGCGGCCCGCGACGTGGGGGCGAACACGGCGTGGGTCGGGTGCGGCCCCGGGCGTGGGGCTGGGGGGAGCGGGACCACAGGACGGCGGTCTACTGTGAGGTGCCAAGTGCCGCGATGGTGGAGGAGCCGGACTAGGGCGATGCTGTGGCGCAGTGTGTGGGGCTGGGTGCTGGGCGGCGTGGGGACGTGCGGCGGGAGGGGGGGGGGGCGGGGCGGTGGCGTGGGAGGGGGCACGGTGGAGGAGTGACGTCAGTGACGTGTGTGTCGTGCTGAGGGTGGAGAGGAGCCCACGGTATCGGGCCCGGGTTCGGCGCCTTTGGGCGTAGTGGTGCTCGTTGTCGTGTGCGTTGGCTTCCTTCGGCGTCCGGTTTGTTTGGTGACTTCTGGGCGGGGCCTGGCGTGGCGCCCCGTGGTGGTGCTGTGCTGGATAACGGGGTTAGATGGCGGCGCCGCTGGCCGGGGGGTCAGGCGCGTCGTGTTGTGTGGCGCGCAGGGCTCCTGGGGTGTTGTGGGTGTCGCCGGTGTCGGTGCGCCGACGCTTGTGGGGTGGTGAGGGGGTGTGTGCGTGCGGGGCTGGGCTTTGGGTGATGTCCCACAGGCGGATGCCGTCTCGCCGCGCTTCCTGGAGGGTCTCCCGCAGGCGCCTGAGGACGTACGGGTGGTCCTGGGGCGCGGGGAGGTTGCGGGGGTGGACTCCCAGGGGGTGGAGCGCATCGGCCAGCATGGCTTCCCATGCGGCCTGCGGCATCCACCCCCCCGCCGGCCGGAGGCGGCAGTTCTCCACCGACCCCTTGCGGGGCCGATGGACCAGGCCCTCGAGGGAGGGCTCTCCCCGGGCCCACTTCCGCAGCTCCCAGAGCTGCGTGTGGGTCCAGCGCTGCCACCACTGTTCCTGGGCGGGCCTGCGGTCTTGGGCGGAGGAGTGGGCGTGGGTGGGTGTGATGGGGTCGTGGGGGCCGGCGGCGGTGGCGGGCCTGGGGGATTCCTCGTAGTCCTGTTCCGTGGGGGTGCGTGGGGAGTGGGGGTGCACGCGGATGTGGACCCGCGGGTGTGCGCGTACGGTCTCCGCCTCGGGGTTGGGCGGGGATTCGCGGCGGCGGCGGTAGTGGGGCATGCGTTGCATGTGGGCTGTCATCGGGGGCCGGTAGGGGGGCGGGGGCGCTGCTGGTGGGCCCTGGAGCGGTCCGTGGGCCTGGGGTGCGGGCTTTGGGAGGTGGTGGGACGAGGCGTATCGCGCTTCGGCCGCGGCGCGCTCCGCCATGAAGGTGGTGGCGGTGGCGTCGGTGACGGTGGGGGGGCGCCGCGCTGGGCGCTGCTGCCTTCGGGCCTGGGACGGCTGGGGCCGGATGTCGTAGAGGACATCCTGGGGGGGCCGGGCCCGAGCTGCCGTCGTGGCGCCGGGTTTGGGCCTGGGCTTGGGCTTGGCTGCGGGCCGCCCTTTGGCGGCTGCCTTGGGCTTCGGCTGGGTCGTGGGCATGGGCTTCGCCGGGGCGTAGGCTTTGGCGGCGGTGGGGCTGC
The DNA here is from genome assembly GCA_964036045.1 of Eutreptiella sp. 'Long Island Sound 2002'. Taxonomy (NCBI): domain Eukaryota; phylum Euglenozoa; class Euglenophyceae; order Eutreptiales; family Eutreptiaceae; genus Eutreptiella; species Eutreptiella sp. 'Long Island Sound 2002'. The sequence continues at coordinate 30,153,975 of OZ038387.1, forward strand.
TCGCGGTGGGGGCGGGTTTGGAGGCCCGTTTGGGAGGTGTCCCCCGCGGCCTGGGGGGTGGAGTGCTGGATGAGGACGTGGTGGTGGTGGTGGTGGATGAGGTGGTCGTGGTGGTGGAGGTTGTGGAGTCGGAGGCGGAGGAGAGGGCCGCGGGAGACGGCGGAGGGTCCCGGGCCTCGGGGGCGGGCGTATGATGCTGGGTCCTGTAAGTAGCGAGAACGCGGGTGCAGGTTCGGGCATCGGGCGTGTGCGCGCGTTTTCCCTGGTGATCCGTGCGTGCTGGTGCTGGCGTGGCGGTGTTGTCTCGGCTGTGCGGGCACGTGGGTTACCCGGGGGGTGGCCATATCTGCTCCAGGACGCGGGGGTGTGTCTGCTGGAAGTAGTCGAGGGTCTCGAAGAAGCATCCCTGGATGCCGGGCATGTCCTCCTCTGTGAGGTGGGGGTAGTTTTGGGGCCATAGCAGCGCCATGAGGCGGGCTGCCACCATGTACGGGCATAGTTGTGGGGTGGTGGGGCGTGGGGGGGTGGGTCCCCCGCGGTTTGGGGGGGCTTCCATCTGCTGGGGGCGCAGCGTGACCACCCACACCCATCGGTCCGCGGGGATCCCCCAGGTCCGTTGGGTCCACTTGGCGAGGCAATACATCGCCCTACCAAGGCCCTGGTAGCCGCTGCGGATGGAGAGCAGCGCGTCCAGGGATTCGGGTTCCCACGTGCCCCAGATGTGGGGGTCGTCCGGGTCGTCCCCCCTGGCGTACGTGTCGGGGCTCGGGTTGTGTGTGGGGGGGTGTAAGTGCGGCTAGCCCCATCTGCTCAGATTTTCAGACATTCTGCCCAGATTGGCTACATTATGGTCATTTTCTTTGCTTCGGCGGAATTGCCGCCTCGCAGCTCAGTCACAGGATATTTCCTATATATTTCTGATATGCTGGATTTGATTCCGCGGTCCATTTCCCGTAAATCCGCCGCGTTCCGCTATTTTAGCTGGAATCGCCATTTGCCGCTGATGCGCGCTCGCGGGCCTGATCGGCCAAACATTTTTACATAAATGGATTATTTAAATCTTTTCAGACAGTTTTGGACACTCAGATGTATTTAGAATAATTCCCCTCAATTTTCTTCATAGACTGGGATTTTCTGCCGGATAACAATCAGCATGGACCTTGCTTCTGTTGTTGCTGCTCTCGCCTCTGTTGGTGTCCGAGTATCCGGTTCTACCCCCAATAACAACATCCAGGGAGACTCCTCGCGTGCCTGCCCCACTGGTCTTGCCGGCCCCGAGCCCTCCGGCACCCACAACGACCCAGGGCAGCACTTTCATGGTAGTAGAGGCTACCTGAATGTTGTTCCTTTGGTGTCCCAACCACAGCTAGCCCCTCAGTACGGCCCCGTAGACTCCGCCACCTCCGGAGACGTAACGATTACGCTGCCGTGGTGCTGTGCGAACGAGGCCTTGAGAGGAATGCCTTGCGCAAGCCCAAATTGCCCAAGAAGGGCACAAATCAGCAGCTGTGGAGGCCCAGATTACAATCAAGATCCCAGTCGAAATTGGCCATCAAGCAGCTGGAATCTCCCAGCCTACGCTAATGGCAACGCTCCGGTGGAGCTTACGGACCTGGCAGGTACCAATACTCCCTACCAGTGTCCACATTTTGAGACCATCGATGCCGACATTGACGACATTGAGATGGGTGGTCCAGGTGAGGTACCTACCTATAATCGACCAGCCTCATGGGCACAATGGGACAACCATTTGTCTTCCGAAGTGACCCGTAACCTTGAGGCGCTTGAGGCCCTTTGTCTATTAGCCACGTCTAAGCTGATAGGACAAGAAAGAATCGCCTCTGATTTTTTATTCGAATATTTTTTCCTCCTTCAAGAAGAAATTAAGACCAGGATGTGGTGGTGTTCTCAAGAAGATGAATCTTTTGCCATTTTTGTGCAGATCTGGGAGGCAAGCCCCTTCCCGAAGGAGAAGACCAAGGCACCTGTTGCCGGGCCCTCCGCCCCTCATCCCTCTGTTTCCATCCGCGACGATCTAGCCGCCGCGGTTGAGGAAGGAATTTTAGAGGCAGCTAGGCAGGCAAGCCTGGAAATTAGGACTGAAGGAGCTCCCCAAGTGGACTCCTGGCTGCGAACCACTGAGATTAGCGGTCCGACAGCCTGCTCAGGCCCTTCAGGACACGGTATGTACTGTCCTGCCGACTGCTCTTGCAGATTACAGCGAGATACTGAGCTCCAATTGCTCAAAGATCAAATGCAACTCATCATTCAGACGCTGGGAATTAAAGATCTTTTCAAGACCCACATGAGGTCTGAGGGCGCATCATCGGTGGAACAAACAACAGAACCGTCGGAGGAGGCGACAGAAATTTTTTCGATTGCTCCTTCGGTGGACTCTAAGACCACCGACGCAAGGATCAGCAGGACTAAGCTAAAGGAAAGGGTTACAATCTCTCGATCTCAGAGTAGATCGGCGAAGGCTAGGAATGAGGTTCAGAATGCCAAGCGAACTGCCTCCCGTACTACCCTTCCTGCTGTTGATTCCAATGCAATTGCCCAGATGTTGCTCGCCCAGACCCTCGCCGGAGCTGGTGTGGCTAATGATGCCGCCAAGGTGTCTGCCATTACGGCCGGTGTTGGGCTGGATTCACTCCTAAATCCTACTTCATTGCGACTTCGTCAGGTTGCCAAGCAGCCGAAGTATAATGGGAACCCCAGACGTTGGCCTCAGTTCCAACGGGAATTTAAACTGTGGGTTAAGACTCAAAAGCTCCAGGATGATCAGTTCCTGATGGCCCTCCTGGACTGTCTTGAGGGAGCGCCGGCCAATACTTGGCTCAGAACTTGGAGTGATCGTGAGGATTCAAGTTCCCCCCTTACCTTTGATGAGGTGTGGGAACAGTTGGAGTACGTGGATCCCGGCTGCCTGAGGACCATTACCACCAGATGTTGAAGAATTTTCCTTCATTCTCTCGACTAATCTTGCACGAAGTGCAGGACAAGAGACAGCGCTTCTGGAATCTCGTAGAAGAATCTGAACATTCAGGCGAAAAATTTTCCAGTGCCGAGCTGAAAAATCTGATTTTTGACAAGATCCCCTCAGAAACCGCCGCCACCCTTCGGAATAAACAGTCCGAAGAAAAGGTCAAGACCTGGTGGGCGGAAGTCGATGGCTTCGACGCCTCGGCCAACCGGTTTACCGTCAGGGAGGCACTTCAAAAGTGCTCCCCCACGTCGTTTACCAAGGTGAAATTCACTGAAAACACGTGGAAAATCAAATTTAATGAACACGAGGATCGGGACTTGTTTGACCAAGTCCTCAACAGGGGAGTAAGTTTCCATGGCAATCGCCTGAAGGCCAGGAACTGGGTGTTTTCGTTCACCCCACAGGAACTGTGGGAAGAGGTTGAGAGGCTCGCTGACGCCTGCCAATCAAAATTTCCATGAGGGTCTTGGGGGAAACAAGAATACCCAGCAAAACACCCAAAATGGGGCCCAAAAGGGCAACAAAAAGGTGAATGACACCCGGAATGTTCAGGATCATTGTAGCATTTGCCTTCTTCTAGGTTCTACGAACCGAGCTAAGACGCATTCTACTGCTAATCACCGATGGTCTGCTTACGATCACAAGGTGATTGGTGAAAATGTCAGTAATTCGCAGAATTCAGACAGGAATGACAGACAGGTGCATGGTGCCAAGGGGGGAAAGGGTAATTCGACCCCCTCCGGTGGAAACAAAAATACCGGAGGCCCTGGCGGGTCCCAAGGCAAAGGAAATCGGACTCCATCCGGTTCCGGTGGGCAGCCAAACGGTCAGACAAGTCCCAATGGCAACGCCGGAGGCGGAAATCGAAATCCAGGCCAAACCCCTCAATCCGGTACAAACAAAGGAAATGCTCCAGGATCACAGGGTAAAATTAAGGGAATTCCTTCAGGAACCCCTTTCTCTGGTAAGGGCAGAGGGCGTGGCGACGGTGGTGGCCCATCATCCGGCGGCCGTGGCCGTGGACGTGGAAAGGGAAATCATCGTGTGGATCAGGTCTCAGGTGCAGATCAGGTGTCCGATGCGGATCGAGATTATGTCGAAAATGCCCTGAATCCAGCGGATGATCCGTTCCAAGATGAGTGGATCGACGAATCAGGCTGTGTTCACAATGTAAATGCAGCCGCTGGAGGTCAGAACGCCTAGGGGAGCCACGAAAATCGCCCCTCCCCAGGCGATTTCAGGCATGATCCCCAGATTCCTGATCGACCATTACTTGATGTAGGGTCGCTTGTCTCCTCTCCCCTGGATCCGGCAGCGGATCCTTCTGTTGTAGTGGACGAGGTTGGTGTACAGTCCAAGCACAGGGCTCGTCAGTTTGTCACAAAGCTGTGGGTCTCTGATTGCAAGGGAAATTTCCATCTCGCCACTTGTTTGTGTGACAATGGATCAGAGGTAAATCTCCAATCCAATTCATTCTTACCCGACGACTGCGTGTTTGAATCGCCTCATCCTGTTACCCTCGAGGGAGTTTCTGGACATTCTCTCGCAGGTGGGCAACGCGGTTGTTATATATCAACCCATTTGGTCGCTCAAGACCTTTGGGAAGAGCAAAATGTGGAAGAAGTTGTCCTTAAGGATGACTACTTCCATCGTGCTGACATAAAATATGACCTTTATTTGGGCCATCCTTGGCTTCGCAAGAACAGGGTAGCGCCGGTAGGTCATCGTCGTTGTTTTTTGCTGGAGTCAGGTCCCTTGGAGCGTCCTGAATTTCGTTTTTTGCACGCAGGGTTTAAAAGTGCAGAAGAATTTTTGAAGCAAAAGGTGACACCAAAATTTGGTGAAGATGTCACCATTGCAGAGGTGAATGGGAGTGTCGATTATTCCCAAGAGTTAGAATGTCTTCGTAGGAACTCCCAGCCACGACGCCCTTCGCGCTGGCACTCTTCATCCTACAGAGTTGTCGACAAATGGCGCGATGCAATTTGTGAATACTTCCATGAACATCATTCCTTTTGGCCCCAGTATGATGCCTTTGCTAACCGTATGAACAAGCGCTTTGACAAGCACTTCAGCGACGCTTGGACCCATAAATGGGACAAGAAGTTGTGGATTAATCCTCCGTTTCACTTAATCCAGCAGGTCATCCACAAAATCAAGCAAGATAAAACCCAGGCAATTTTAGTTGTGCCCTTGTGGGACGACAAGCCTTGGTTTCAGGAATTACAGGACATTTGTGTAGATTACATCGAACTTCCCAGGAAGATTAAGCTGTATGCCAGGGACGACACAGGTCCCCTGCCACAGCGGTCCTGGAGTTCGCTTGCATTCCTGGTGGATGGAAAGCTTTCTGACTCTAATTCTGCTGATTCTGGTACAGATTCCTGTGTTGGGTCTGAATCTGAGGTTGAGCGTGGTACTGATGATGAATCTATTTTTTCTGATTTTTGTCCGTCAGATACCCAAGGTGATTCAACGTCCAATGGATCCGCCTCGTCTCCCTCTTCTCCAATACGGTCGACATCGAAAAGAATCTTCAGTGCACGGGCGAGGAAAAATCTCCAATCGCGCCGCAAATTCAGAGTTTTTTATGAAAAACCCCCTGTGGAAGCTTTCATGGATCCTTTCGAGGAGCTGGATCACGAAGAGAATCTCTGGGATTTCGACACAAGACCCACCTATCTTCAAGAGGCAGTGGATACGGACCTGTTTAGGGACATCCGTAAGAAGATTCTTCCTGCCAAAGCCGAAGAAGTCGCCAAAGTTTTTTCGACAGTAATTCCTGGCGATCAGGTGGACACCGAATTGTGTTCCAAGTCAAGAGAAAAGATTTTTGAGGAACGGAAGGACACAACCCTTTCAGGGAAGTTGATCAAAGATCCCCCTGTCCGTGGACAGTTCGGTGAAGCCTTCATCGAGCTTCGTGAAGGGTACAAGGCAAAAAAACAGTGCCCTTATGAAAATCATGGACACAAACATGAGATTCTCAGAAAAATCATCGAGAGAAATCTCAGGGAATTTGGTTGGCTTGAGGGTTGTATGACCAGCGAATGGTGCTGTTCACCCTTCACAGTCCCGAAGCCACCGCCTGCAGACCAGAACACTATTGATGGTTGGCGAATGGTGGTTGATTTTCGTAATCTCAACGCCGAAACAAAGGCGGATTCGCACCCCCTGCCCCTCATTGAGGAGGAAATCGCCAAGAGGGCAAGAGGTCGTTTGTTTTCTGTGCTGGATCTCCGTCACGGCTTTCACCAAATGCCGTTGAGGAAGGACAGCCGACCTCTCACCTGTATGTGCACGCCATGTGGCCCAGTCCAATGGACCGTCATGCCCATGGGGCTGAAGAACGCCCCCTCATTTTTTCAAAGAATGATGGAGGATGTGCTGTTCACAACCCATCCTGAGCTTCGTGCCTTCGTGAGTGTGTACATAGATGACATAATCATCGCGACGGAGGGGGAGGGACTGACCGAAGCCGAGCTGGTGGCCCTACATGAGAAGCAGCTGAACCAAGTTTTGGACATTCTTGACGCCAATCAGCTGGTTTGTGGGCCAAAGAAGGGAAAATTATTTTTAAAATCAGTCGAATTTTGTGGTTCTCTCCTAGAGAATGGCACCCGACGACCCAGTCCAGGGAAGCTCGTCGCTATACAGAAGTGGAAGCGCCCTGAGACGATCACGGAGTTGAGAGGATTCCTGGGTTGTTGCAATTTTTACCACACTTTTGTGCCGAATTATGCCAAATTTGCTGCCCCCCTCACTGAATTATTGAAGGTAGGGAGAGATGCAGGCAAGGCAGGTTCAAAGGTTCGTGTCAAGTGGACTGACGAGTGTGAGGAGGCCTTCCATCACTTGAAGGCAGCCCTCTGTGAAGTCTCCACGTTGCATGTGCCCCAATTTGACCGACCCTTCTACATTGGAACCGACGCATCTAGGTACGCGATCTGAGCTGTCCTTGAACAGGTTGATGAAGCCACCGGCGATCATTACCCTCTTGCATTTTGGTCTCGGAAGTTAGCCCCACGCCAAATGCAATGGTCGCCGCGTGAGCAAGAAACGTATGCCATAATTTGCGCTCTAAAAAAGTACCAATCGTGGGTTGGCACCAATCGAGTCGAGGTCCTGACGGATCATCGATCTCTGGAGTATTGGGCCACCGAACACATTGATACTGTCGCGAGCCCAGCTGGTCGACGGGCCAGATGGCCCGAATTTCTCTCTCTGTTTGACCTCCATGTGTCGTATTTGCCTGGAAAACATAACACGGTAGCGGATGCTCTGAGCCGATGGGCTTACCCCGCCTCAGAGGGGCTGCAAAGTACCAACATCCATGGTACGGAGCAGGACCTCCATGTCATCATCGAATGGGATCAGGAAGAAAAGAAACTCATTCGACGTGCATGCATGCAGTGCGCTGTTAAACAGCACGCATTGCCGTGTCACGACATCACGGCCATCACAGATCCAGCGCATGCTCACGAGATCTGCACCAAAACGCTGAAAGTCGTGGAAAAAGTCACCGATCCCTCCTCAGGGAGTGTGAAACGGTTTGACTATACCCGACGAGTAAGTAGATTTCGGTTGATCGAGGGCATTAAGCGACGAGATCCGGCGGAAACTCCACCCCTGCCGAAGGATTCCCTGATCATCCGTGACTGGACGTCCGATTACCTGCAGGATCCCATGTTTAAAGAGGTCTTTGGAAATCTCAAATCCAAAGATGCTCACAGGGATGGGATTTTTGCTGAGTACTCGTTGGATGGGGGGAAGCTGTGGATGGAGGGTAAATTGTGTGTGCCTGACGCCCTAGCCCCCCGAGTGTTAAACTGGTGGCACAAATGGGAGTCCCCCCACGCACATGGCCGTCGACTGTGGTCGATGATTAAACATAGGTTGTTTGGCTCACGGCTATATACTCACTGCATGAAAGTAGCCGCCGGATGTGCCCAATGTGCTGTCTCGACGCCCCCCAGCGCGAAGAAGCACGGCCATCTGAGGCCTCATCCTATTCCGGAGCGCCTCTTTAACAGAGTCACCAGTGATTTCTTCTATCTCGGTGAGCTCGATGACGAAGAGTGCCATTGGACTAACAAAAAAGTCAATGGTGTGCTCCTTATTCAGTGCCGTCATTCCGGCTACAATCAAGTGTTGCCTTGCAACATTGAGTCGATGACTGGCAGGGCTGCCGCCAAATGGTGCGCGCAGACCTGGAAGGGAGGTTGGGACGTCCCATCCGAGGTGGTGACGGATTCAGGCAAAGAGTACACCTCCGAATGGTGGAGAGAATTATGTGCTCGCCTTGGAATCCACCACCTCCGATGTGAAATCCACTCGCATCGAGCGCTGCCTGGCGAAAGAGCCGGCCGCTCAATAATAAATATGCTTCGTAAGGAGCTGGCGAGTGAAAAGGATTTCCATTGGATGGAAGTTCTCTTCGCATTGCTTCGCCGTTACCACAACACGCCTTTGTATCATGGCCTTTCTCCAAATGAAACTGTCTTTGGACGAAAGAAGTGTTGGTGGAACATGCCGTTGAATAATCCTCGCCCCTGTAAGGATGCTTCGCTGTTTTTGGACGAAGTCCAACGAGCAGATAAATCTGTGTCGAAATTAATCGAGAAGCATCAAGCTGACTGGCTTTGGGTTCAAAATCAAGGTCGAAAAAACCCCCACAATTTTGAAGTCAATGATCGAGTTTGGCTTCGAAAATCCGAAACCACCCTAGACGGAGATGACAAGCTTCTTCCCTTGTGGGAGGGGCCATTCGCTGTTACAGCGCGTCTTGGTGAGAACAGGTGGAGGATTCGTGTGGATGTCAGCAGGGAAATTGACGTTTCGGGCGATCGCCTCAAGAGAGAGATCCCCTCCCCCAAGGATCGAGTTAAACCCCTTTTTTGGACTGCAAAACACTTGTCCGATCGGGTCATCGAAGGGGGAAAGTACGAACTCAAGAGGATTGTTGAAGCAAGACGTGACGCCAAGGGCGAATGGGAATTTCTGTGTGAGTGGAGGGGCTTTGATTCCAGTCACAACAACTGGGAACCAGCCCAATCTTCTGTCCATGGGTACACCAAGGGGTTCATCGACTTCCTCAAGAAGCACCCCGAAATTGGAGTACTCCTGACAGATTGTTTGTCGAAACCAGACAGGCAAGTGGAGAGCGACGGAAAACGTCCTGTGGTGAATCGAGATCCAGCCTTTTACGGCCCTCAGCAGCCACATTCCAGGGCTGATCCGTCGATCCCCCCTCCTGCGGTCAGGCCAGCCCAGGAGCCAAATGAGGACCAAGCTTCGAGTTCGGCCGCTGATTTGCAGCGCCCAAGCCGTACGAGGGCCAGGCCAGACAGGTTGGTGGTCACATGTATTCGTGCTTGGCCGAATTGAGGAAGCCATCCTACCACATTCTGCTCAATCCACTGTTCATTCTTTCTGTTTATGTCATGATGTGGAGAACTGCGAATGTTTGATAATTTGACGTCAATCAACTTTTCTTTGGTCTCCGTTCGGTAGACAAGGCGTAGATACACTGACGGAGTGTGCTGCCGTGTTCAGAAAAAACCAAACTCAGGCTTAATTCAGGCAGATTCGGGGTAATCTTGTCACTGTTGGTCTGTGCATCTTTGGAATTTGGCTACTCGTGCAGATGGAAGCAAATGTACATAATCAAAACGCTGGCCAGCGACATTCACCCCTACAGGTAACCCCTGTAGTACTGGCTGCACCAGATGCGACGCCAGGAACTCAGATCATACCTTCATTTGCTGTGATGCTAACGCCAAAGTCCAGATTCAGATCCAGGATCCTCAAATTTACCTTGAATTTCTCAGGTTTGTCCATCATTCTGCCACTGTTGTACGAAACCCAGACGTCAATTGTTCAGACAATCTTCATCTAGGAGCTTTAGGGACTTCTAACAGCAACCTTTGAAGTCCTTAAGCTTCGTTGTATTTTTGGCACACGCCAATGTGAGCTCAATCCGACCTGAAACTGTCGAAAATGGTGAATCCAAGTGTCTTGTGGGACTCCATCGAAAGATTGGCCTTGTCCAAGTCGATTGACACCGCCGCCACTGTAAATTCGGTGTCTCTCAGTTATATACTGTCAGTAAAGCGCCTTCAGTGAACCTTCGGCGCGTTACATGCCAAGGATCCAGGGCCAGCATGTCCCATCATGATGCATCATCACATGATCCACATTTTGATAGAATCTGTTTGATGCTCGCGAACCAACGTGCCGGAAAGCACAATTGAGCTGAATAAACGACAATATATATTAACTTTAGTCTAAACGAAGGTGTTGGTAGTTTCAGTGTCAGACATTCCGCTTTATTTCTCCTTCATCTTAGGGAATGTGCTGACATTAGGACAATTTAGATTGATTTCCTTGTCATCTCCTCTCATTCCTTGAAGATCTGTTTAGATCTAAGTGAACAGAAGAGCATCTCTACCTTCGGTGGTTCACTTAGGGTCTGTAGACTACATGTGTATTTGTTTAACCGCTTTGTGATTGCTTAATCCCCTTCATCTCTGCCCAAATTAACTCTCAATTTTACTGAATCTTGTGATCATCCACCAGATGCGCCAAATCTGAGCCACATGCTGCAGTTTTCAGAACGACAAAAGCGGGATAACACGATGTAGAGTTCCGCGAGGACACCGTAGCGTGCCCGCGACAGCGAAACTGTGCCAGAGCGCTGAGATGTCACTCCAATTCTTGATCCCCCCACTCAATCCACCAATAATCTACCTCATTCTCAACCAATGCATGGTTTGGTATCGATTCTCGATACGTTTATATGCTTTTTAGCCCTTGACCTAATGTTTTACTGCACGGAGGACTGTTTCTCACTTCTCATTCTGTCTCATTTCAGGTTCATCCAGCCTGATTCAGTGCCAATTCAGCCCAAATCAGGTCAGATCAAGCAGATTTCGCCCCATCGAGGCTACATTTCTATGTTTTTCTGGGACTTACCCGCACTACGTTCTTCGTTGACGTAGCGACACACCCCAGTGTGTTTTTGGAGGGGGAGTGTAAGTGCGGCTAGCCCCATCTGCTCAGATTTTCAGACATTCTGCCCAGATTGGCTACATTTTGGTCATTTTCTTTGCTTCGGCGGAATTGCCGCCTCGCAGCTCAGTCACAGGATATTTCCTATATATTTCTGATATGCCGGATTTGATTCCGCGGTCCATTTCCCGTAAATCCGCCGCGTTCCGCTATTTTAGCTGGAAGCGCCATTTGCCGCTGACGCGCGCTCGCGGGCCTGATCGGCCAAACATTTTTACATAAATGGATTATTTAAATCTTTTCAGACAGTTTTGGACACTCAGATGTATTTAGAATAATTCCCCTCAATTTTCTTCATAGACTGGGATTTTCTGCCGGATAACAATCAGCATGGACCTTGCTTCTGTTGTCGCTGCTCTCGCCTCTGTTGGTGTCCGAGTATCCGGTTCTACCCCCAATAACAACATCCAGGGAGACTCCTCGCGTGCCTGCCCCACTGGTCTTGCCGGCCCCGAGCCCTCCGGCACCCACAACGACCCAGGGCAGCACTTTCAGGGGGGTGTAGTCGGCGGGGAGGAGGGAGTCGGTGCCGTGTACCACCCAGTGGTCTGTGGGTGCGTCGTAGGTGGTGGTGGAGAGGGTGTAGTGCAGATTGTACATGAGGCTCATGTACGTGGAGGGGGCTGGCTGCTGCTCGTCGGGGGTGGGGATGTCCCCCGGGACGTGGTGCCGGAAGTTGCTTAGGGAGGCCATCCGGGCCACCCATGTTTCCCGCTCCCACTCTTTGGTGCTGTTGGGGGTGGCGTCGGGTGGGGGGTGGGCCATGTTGGGCTCGCGGTAGCGGGTGCGGCCCTGGGTGCTGTCCCGCTCTGGCACGGGGTGTCCGACCAGGTGTCGCCCCCAGTCGATGGGGGGTACCCAGATCCGGCTCCCCGTGGGGGGCGGGCTCTCGCCGTCTGGGGTGGCGCGTGGGGGGCGCTCGTGTCGGGCGACGTGGAGGAAGGCGTCGAAGAGGAAGTCTCTGACGCCTTCCCCCAGGGTGGCCGCCTGGACCAGGGTGGCCGCCCGGATGGGGGTGCTGGTGCCGGAGGTGCGGAGGTACAGCACGACGTCCTGTTCCCCGACCCCCCGGAGGTGCTGCCGTACCGCTGCGGGGTTGTGTAGGGCGTAGGGTTCGGCCAGTGCGGCGACTGGTGGTGCGGGGTGTGATGGGGGGGGTGGTGTGGGTTGGGGGGGGTGGTCATCGTTGTCGCGCGTGGGGTCCGGTGATGGGGTCTCTTGTGGCGGTCGCGGGAGGGGGGATTCGCGGTGGCATGTGTCGGCGGGGGCATCGACATCGATTGGCTGGTGCTGGCTGCCGCGTGTTGTGTCCGTGGCCTGGTCTCGGGGGGGGGGCGGGGGGGGGTGGTGTGGGGGTGGCGCTGTTGGTAGTGGGGGGGGCGGGGGTGGGTGTTGTGCTGGCTGGGGGTCTGGGCGTCCCTGTGGGTCGTGTGGGTGTTGCGTGTGTGCGCCGTGTGGCCCTTGCGGTTCCTGACTGGTTGTGGTGTCGGGGTGTGGGTGGGAGGCGGCCGCATGAGCGTCCGGGTGGGGCTGTGGTCCGTATGTAATGGGTGGCTGCCGGTGGATGGTGCTTGCTGGTATGGGGTGTGGGTGGGGGGGCTGCTAGTGGTGGTGGGGTGGGGGGGGCGGGGGTGGGTGTTGTGCCGGCTGGGGGTCCGGGCGTCCCTGTGGGTCGTGTGGGTGTTGCGTGTGTGCGCCGTGTGGCCCTTGCGGTTCTTGACTGGTCGCGGTGCCGGGGTGCGGGTGGGAGGCGACCGCATGAGCCCCCGGGTGGGGCTGTGGTCCGTATGTGATGGGTGGCTGCTGGTGGATGGTGCTCGCTGGTATGGGGTGTGGGTGGGGGGGTTGTTGGTGGTGGTGGGGCGCCCCTACTTGGTCCTGGTGTTGCCGCTGTGCGTGCGCGGCTCCTCGCGGGTCCATGGGGGTGTACCGTGGCTCGTATGTCGTGGGCCCGTGTAGCGGGGGCGGCGGGTGGTGCTGGACCGCGTGGTGGTGGTGTGGAGGGTGTGTCGGTTGTGTGTGGTACCCCGGCGTTGGTGCGTGTGGTGGCAGGGGCTGGTGGTGGTGGTACACGTGATGGTGTGGTGCGGTGATGTGCGCTATGTGGGGTGGGTGGTTCGCGGGGCCTGGTTGTGTTGGGGCGTGGTGGGGATGTAGCTGGTGGGGGCCCCTGTAGCTTGGGGGCATTAGGGGGTAGGGGTTGGGAGGGACGGGGGCGCGGTGGTGGTGTTGGTGGTGCCATGTCCCCTGGCTCTGCGCGTACGGTGGTCCTGGCATGGTGTGGACGTGTGCGGGCGGTGGTGGCTGACTGGGCTGCATGGTTTGGGTGCTGCGGTACGGTGGTGGTGGTGGGCGTTGGTGCTGGTGGTGTTGTTGGTGTGCCCCGGGGGTCTGGGCGTGGGGCGGTGCGGTGTGGCTGGACCCGGGCCTTGGTCGGGGCGTCGCGCCCTGCTGGTGGGCGAGTTGGCGGGCCCCCTGGTGCCGGTGCCCCTTGGTCTTTTTGGCCTGGTGGGTGTCGGGGGCGGGTGAACCCCCCTGTCCCCGTGGGGGCGACGGGGAGCGGGCGCGCCAGCGGTGTGCCTCTTGGAGGCTCGTCTTGAGGCCTCTGACGTAGGCCTCCTGGTCCGTGAGGCTCATCCGCGTGGCGGTGGCCTCGTCGGGGGCGGCCAGGTGGGCGTCCCGGAAAGACGCCCAGCCCTCCGGGGGCGTCTGTTGTGCGGGGTGGGGGTGGTGTGCCGGGTAGAGGAGTGCGCTGAGTGGGTAAGGTGTTCCTTGCCGTCGGCCGAGGGCGTTTGCGAACCGGCGGCACGTGGCTCGGAGGTAGGCTGCTATCTCCTCTGGTGCCGTGTCGGCCCACGCTTCCGGCGTCAGGGCTGCTGCTTGGGGGGCCGGGAGTTGTGGGTCTGGGAGGTGTAGGTCTCGGTGGTGGAGGTATAGGGCGAGGAGGATGTGGCGGGCCGCCACGTTCAAGCCGCCTCCGCTGTGGCGTAGGGGTGGGCTGTGGGGGGGCAGGGGTGTGTTGCCCGCGGCCACGGCTATGGCCCATGCGTGGTCCGCCGCGTCCGCCACGTAGTACCCTCCCAGTTGGTCCCGGAGAGTGTCGGTGAGGTACCCGAAGAAGCTGGGGTGGCTGGCGGGGGGGGGTGCGGCTGGGGCCGCGGGCCGTTCGCGGTGGCGGGGGTTGAGGTCCCCGCAGTGGGGGCAGTGGGTGAGGCGGTGCGCGGCTCCCAGGCAGACCCAGTGGTCTGGGATGCAGGGCAGGGCTGTCTGTGGTAGCCGCTGGCGAACGCAGAGGGGACATGCGGTGGCTGGTGGTTGGTGGTACCTGTGGACGGACGGCGGCGTGGGGGGATGGGGGCTGGTGGCGCGCGCATGCTGGTGGGAGCGTGTGCGGTGCCTGTGGCGCCCGTGTGTGCTGTGCCAGTGCTGTGCTCGGTGGACGGTGTGTAGACGTGGTGGGGGTTCGGTGTTGGTATGTCACAGGGTAGGTTCTCATGGTTGGTAGAACAGGAGTTTGAGGAGGTGGGCTGGTCTGTTGGGGGCAGGGTTGCCGCATGCTGCAGGTATTTGTGGGTGCGGTATGTGAGCTGCCCCGCCGTCTTGGCAACGGCCGTCCGCTGCATGTGTGCCGCCGTGGCCTGGGGGTCCTCCGCGTGGGTGCGTAGTAAGGTGTAGACGGCAGTGGGGACGAGTCCCCTGCGGACTGCCTCGAGCACCTCCGTCTGCTTGAGGGCGGTGGTGAGTTGCTGGGTCGCCGGGGACTGCGCCAGCCATCCGGCGTGCTGTGCGATGGTGTGGGTTGGGTTCCAGTCTGTGAGGGTGTCCAGTCCCCTGTACAGGGGGCACGCCTTGAAGTGGTCCCATGTTTCTTCTTCCGCGTGGCTGCAGATGCATTTGGTGTGTCCTGCGGGGACGTGGATCCAGCGGCGCGTATACCATCGGTGGTATCGGGTGAGGAGGGGAAGTTGTTCGAGGGCGAGTTGGAGTCGGGGCTTTTGTAGGTGTGCTGGGAGGCTATCCGGGCGCAGGGCGGAGTAGTAGAGGGGGGTGTGGACGGAGTTTTCGAGGCGTCGGAGGAGTTCGGTGTTCGCTGGGTGGCCCAGTGTGGTGGCCAGTTGCTGGATGGGTGTGGGGTAGTGGTACTGCTTGTCTCGATCCGTGTACGGCGTGTCCTCGGGCATCCATTGGGGGGGCTGTGCGGCCAGGGGTATCGGGGGCAGGTGCTGCAGGTGGCTGTGGTGTGGGGTGTCCAGTCGCACGCGTTCGAGCCCTGGGGTGTGGTTGGTGTTCTGGTGTTTGGCCTGCGTGTCTGCGCGTCCATTGCCGTATGCGTGACGATGTGTAGGGCGTCCTGGGGGTGCATGCCCTTGAAGGCCATCCATAGTCCCAACGCTTGTGTGGTGAGGCCGGAATCGAGTGCTTTGTGGAGGGGCAGGTCCGCAAGGCGCCTGGTGAGGTGGATGTCGACTGTGGCGTCCACGACTACCCAGATCTTGCGGGGCCGGACCGTCGTGGGTGGCGGTGTGGCGGTGACGGCGTCTGCCATGGTGCGCAGTTCGCCGTGGGAGGACGCCCCAAAGATGGTGGTCCCGGTGTGGTGTTCCACGTGGAGGCCGTCCGCGTGCCGGGTGATGCGCACGGAGGCGCAACCGACCGTGGGGGTGCGTTGCTGGGTGCCGGATGCGTCAGTGAAGTAGATGATGTCGGTGTCGCTGGGTATGGGTAGGCGGGCAATTGCTGTGGGGTGATAGACGTAGATGGGGTTCCCCTGGGTGGTTCTGGCGGTGATTTGCGTGGGTTGCAGTAGTGGCGCTGCATAGACGCCTATTCCCTGGGTGATGATGGCCTGGGCTCGTGGGGTGAGGCGGAGGAGGCCCCTGTCTGGGCGTCCCTGGGTGATATACGCGTACATCAGGTGGAAGAGGTATCCCGTATTGGGGTGGAACTTCTGGCATGTGATGGTCTGTCGCCGCTCCGTGTCGTCTTTGTCGCCGCGGAGGGTGGGGCATTTGTGCTGTAGGGGGCGCATGGGTGCCTCCTGAGGTCCTGCGCGGTGTGGGTCGCAGCAGTCGTACTCCATGGCTACGCTGTCCGGGTCTGCCCGCTCGTTGGTGAACGTCCATGTCGCCGTGGGTGTTCGGGTCCAGGCTACGTGTGCCGGGTGGTCTGGGGGTACCGTGTGAAACCAGGGGGAGAGCCATGCCTGCTGGTCGGCGGTGGCGGCGGCGGTGGGGGTGTGGTAGTGGGTGGAGATGAGGTGCAGCAGGGGCCACGGAGTGTCGAGGGCTGCCGGGCCACAGTGCCAGCACGTGCGTGGTATGCCCTGGTCACTGTGTCTGACTGGTGGTACATCGGTCTCCGGTGCATTGTGTTTGGGGATGGACCAGGGGGCATGGTGTCGCTGGACGGTGCGGGTAGCATGTTTGTGGCCGTTTGGTGCTAGTAGCAGGATGGTGGGTGGTGTCCAGCCTTCGGCTGACGGGGTGGGCTCCCCCTGCGTCGCGCCGCCGTCGTTGGGGGTCTCGTGTTCGCTCAGGCGGGGCCGGGGGTGCTGGCGCTGGAAGGCTGTGTACGCCGTGTCGATGTCCTTGGGCCCCGGCATGTCGCGCCCTGCCTTCGTAGCACATGCGCGGAGGTACGCTTGGAAGACGTGGCGTGCCGGCCATTGTGGGTCGGAAAGGAACGGGGCGTGGTGGGCGTCGCATTGGGCCATGATCTGCATCTGTGTTGGGGTGATATACACTATGGTGATGGTGGCCCCTACGAGGCGCAGGGTGTCCACCTCGCCTGCCGGGCGTCGGTGGATGTCGGTGTGTGTGGCCACGAGTGGCCCCTGTTGATCGCAGTGGTGGTTTGTCAGGATGGCGTGTGTGTGGTGCGGTAGGAGGAGTTGTAGCTGGGCCCAGATGCCAGTGCCCACGGGGGTGGAGACGCCGTGTTGTGCCAGTATCCACCGGGGGCAGGTGTTGCGGGCCATTTGCGCTTCTTTTATGCGTATGGCCGCCGCCTCGCGAACTTCTGGTTGGTGGTTGTGTGTTACCCTGTGTAGGAGGTGTGCTGCGTGTTTGGCATAGGCCATGTCGACCAGGGCGCCCGTATTGTCTCCGTAGTAGCGCCAGTGGGCCATCATGGCCTCCTTGGGGAAAGACGTGGGCCAGCCTCCGTGTTGCGCCCATGCCTTCGTCACTTGTTGTCGAGCGTGGCGTAGTGCGTCTTGGGGGCGCGGGAGGTGCAGGGCTTGGTACCCAATGGCCGCGTTGAGCACTGCTTCCATGAAGTACGCCAGGCCCTGCGTAGACAGGAGGTCCCCCCTGGCAATTTGGGTTAGCCGGGCGAGGCGCTCTTCTAGCTTGCTTGGGAGTGTGATGTGGTGGTGCTGCGTGGCCTGTGTGACTCCCAGGTGGACTGTGGGGTCTTCCAGGTGTAGGGGCTCGCCTTTCCGGATGTGGGGGGTGGGGGTCTTGGCGTCGGCAAGCCCGACCGATTTGCGGGGGTGCACTAGGAGCTGGTGGGCGTCCAGGTAGGTTGTGGTGAGTTGGAGAATGGCGGACGCTTGTTCGGTGGTCGTTGGTAGCCCTGCGTTCTCAGGGTCGCGGTGGCGGGTGGCCGTAGTGAGGAGGTTGTCATCTGCGAAGTTAATGAGGGGGGACCGCAGCGGGTGTGGGGCGTACCCCGGGTATACCCGTGCTAGCTCGAATGCCAAAGGCAGGGTGACGAGGAGGTAGAGGAAGGGGCCTTCGGCGACTCCCTGGGGGACCCCGCTGTCTGTGCCGGTCCAGGGGGTGAGGCCCGCGGCCGTGATGACGGCGTAGAGTCGGGTTTCGATGTACCCGGTCATGAAGGATAGGAATGGGAGGCCCATGGCATCCCATACCTCCGTGAGGAGCCGGTGTGGGGCGTGGGGGAACGCGCCTTGGACATCGAGGGAGGCGATGATCATCTCGTAGGGGTTCATGTCCAGCGCGGTGTCCTGGAGGAAGATGGCCTCGTGGGGGGACCTGCCGGCCATGGCCCCCCACATGCTGGCGGGCACGTGGGCGAAGACCGCTGGCGCGATGCGGCCTAGGATGAGCGTCCACACCAGCTTGACCTCGGTGGTGGCGCATACTATGGGCCGCCAGTTCCCCGGCTGCGCCCAGTCCCCCTTTTTGTAGAGGGGGTGGACCAGGTTGGCCCACTCAGGGGGGATGGGCGTGGCGCCCGTGACGATGTCTCACAGGCGGGCTGCCAGGCGGCGTTTGATGGGCAGGGTGAGACGTTGGTACGCTTCGGCCGGCAAACCGTCGACGCCGGGCACGACCCCCTTCTTCAGGCGGTCCAGGGCGCGCTGCAGTTCTGAGATGCTGAAGGGGTCGTGTTCGATGGCGCGCCGCTGTTCCCGGTTGAAGACCCTGGGCACATGCTCGCGGATGGTGTTTCTGGTGTGGGGGTCGAGCTCGGGGAGGGCGTCCCCGTGTTGTGCCTGGAAGCTGTCCAGGACTGCCTGGAGGACGGCGTCGGGGTCATTGGTGAGGCCTCCATCGGGGGTGCGGACCGCGTGGATGGTACGGCGCCCCGTGTCCTCCAGGATGCGGCCGACGTACCGTAGGGACTTGTACGGCGTGTCGTTTCTGCCGTATCTTTCGCGTTCCTGGGCTGCTGCCGCTATGCGGTGGGCGTGCCATTCCTGGAGTTGGTGGCGGCGGGTGGTGAGGAGTGCACGGAGGTGGGCGTCCCGGTCTCGTGCCTCCGGTGTGCTGGGGCGTAGCAGGGTGGCGAGTTCCCCTTTCGTGGTCCAGATGTCATGGACGAGTTGCTGGAGGGTGAGGTCTGGTGGTGCTCCCGTGTGGTTGGTGTCACGCTCCATGCCGCATGCTTGTGCCGCCCGGCGGGTGGCGGTGGTGAGTGTCGGTGCACCCGGGCGGCGTAGGATGGCGTGTAGGGCCCTGTTATACCTGTGCCAGGCGCCGTGGTCGTCCTCGGCCGGGAACTGCAGTGTGGGTGGGAGGGTGTCGTCTGGCAGGGTGGCCGCGGGTGGGGGTAGGTCGGGGATGATGAGGTCGATGTAGAGGGGCCGGTGGCCCGTGCCTGTGGGCGGGAGGTCCCCGTAGGCTGCTTCGTGGACGCGCACCGTGGTTGGGTCCCCGTAGCACGTGTCGATGCGGGATGGGTGGGTGCCGGCTTGGTGGGGGTAATGGGAGGGTGTGCCGGTGAGCCCTGCCGTGAGGTCGGTGAGGCCCAGTTGGTGCATGGCGTCCCGGACAGCTATGTCGGTGGCTGTGGGTGGGCCGGTGCGGTCGTCGTCGGTGGGAGCGGCGTTTAGGTCGCCTATGATGATGGTGGGTGCCAGGAGGGAGAGTCGGCGGTACGCCAGGCTCAGGGTGTCGAGGAAGTCCTTGGTCTCCTCCCCGAACGGGACGTGCGTGAGCAGCACGTTTAGCTGCCATCCGGGCCCCACGCACTCGTACGCCCTGAGGCGACCATCCACTCCGAGGTCGGGGTGGGCATGTACCTTGACCGATGTCTTGTGGTAGAGGGGTACCCCCCGTTCCCAGTGGGCGTGATATTTGTTCCCCTCTGGGTCCAGGATTGGTGCTGGTTCGGGTTGGTCCGCTTTGCGCGAGCCTACTTATAGTATTGGCCCGCGCGCCACCCCCCGGACTACTCAGCATGCCGCTCCTCTTCCCCCCTGGCCTCTAGCTCACCGGACTGGCGCCCCCCAGGGGTAAGCCGTTTCAGTGGTGTGGTGACCGCATACTCTTCGCTACGACGCCACGCAGTACCGCTGTTGCCACGCCGACGCCACCTGCGACCCGCCACGACACGCACCACCGCAACCACAAGGCCATGGTCAGAGGTTAGACTATGTACATGCCCGCAGGCACGGTCCCTTTAGTTTGTTAACAGGGCCAGGGGATGCCCCCGCGCTCCCCCTGAGTTGTTGGAGGGGTCGGGGGGACACCCCAGTACCGCCATGCAACCCCGTAGCGCCCCCACTGTACGGCCCTCCAGTACTGCCGCGTACCCCCACCATACGGTCTCCAGTAACGCCGCGTATACCCCCACGATGCCGGTACACCGTCATCTGGAACTTCCCCGCTGCTCCCCCACTGTACGGTTCCCCAGTACCGCCGCGTACCCCCACCGTACGGATCCCAGTACCGCCGCGTTTACCCCCAAGACTCCAGTACTCCGTCACCTGGAACTCCACGTGCCCCCCGTGAGCGCTCCTCCCAGGCTGCCACGCCGTCTCCACAACGCCCGCCATACTGTCCCCCTGACGACCCCACTGCCATACCCTTCTACGCACACATCTTCGCCTCGTCGCCGCTCCCGGGGCCTGCAGGCCATCCCCGTAACCCCTTGTAACACTCCCTGGGGGCGCCGCGACGCCGTAACCCCCAGACAACTCCGTGCACCCCCGGTGTATCCCGAGCAACCACTCCCAATACTGCCGTAGCCGGGCCGCCAGTAGAGACCCCGGTGTCATGGGAATACCCTACAGGGGTTTGGGCCTTATTACCCTGGTTGGGACGACCCATGACACCTCACTTTTGTATGCGGCGACCCGGGGCAGGCGGGTGAAGCATCCCTGTCCGACCCTCATGCACGGGGGCAGTACGGCTCACCATCAGGCCGGCACGACCTGTCACATCGCGTTGGCCGTCATACTCCGCCTGCCAGTACCGCACAATCAGGCCGTGAAGGCACTGCTTCTCAGGCGCTACCCCCTCCGCTGCGTCCAGCGTTGGGACGGTAGCTGGTGCACCCACAATTCCCAACCCCATCAATCTGCACCCCCGGCCCCCACCACGCCGTCACCAATTCCTCCGCGATGCCACAACCAGAGTATCCGTGAGTCGCCCTCCAGAGCCGCCCACCACAGCATCAGGGGCAGGGACGCAGACGGCGCACCAGGGCACCGTACCCCTTCCACTCGGACGCTCTTCAGGCCACCCTGGATAGTCTTCCAGGCGCTAGAGGACATCTGTCCAGAGTGCCGCAGTGCCCACCTCTCCTTAGGCCATCCCCTATCGGCACGCTCCTTACAGGTCCTGCACAGCGGGATGGAGGCACACTGATGAACCCAAACTGACACCGTTTCCCCGCACCCGTGGCATCGCTGCGGATACACAGACCGCGACGGAACGCAGCTACCATCACAACACTGCGACCACAGGTCCTGCCATACATCGCAGCACGCGTCCTGGAGTCCGAGCAAGGCACCCGCCAGCGTGCGTGCTGTGGCACTACTGAGGAGGCTGTGCCTCGCTTCCTCCCACGTGGACACCGGGAGGAGTATCGGTCGCCCGTCGGGCATCACCGGCAGGCTCTCAAGCAGCCGGGGCCACCGCGCCACTTTGGGACTGTGTGTGCCATGCGCCAGGACCTCCCAACCGTAGTCCTGTAAGACCTCCCCGATGACATCAACCCCGTCCTGCTCCGGGCCCCTGGCGCCTGCCAGAACCAAACGTTGTCCTCCCGCCCGAGCCTCAATGACCGCCTCGAGGCCTAGCGTGTCAAGGGTCTGACGGGCATCGGCAGCCACGTGGTCGTCCCCCTCTGGCAGAGCGAACATGGCCTCCGTGACGTGGCCCTGCGCGTCGTCGCCCTGCACCCGTGCCAGCTGCTTGGAGCCCATTGACACCGCCATGGACCGCTGCTCTGTGACCGCTGGTACGACTCGTCGCAGCTGCCGGTCATACAGCCACAACGTACCCACGTCAAGTACGACAGCCACTGCCAGGATTGGGAGACTGCACAGAGGTTGCTGAAGGACCGGCAGCACCTCGCGAGGCCAGCCCATAACGTTCCCCACAGCTGGATGGTTGGCGTACACCTGAAGCCAGGGATCACTCTGGCCGTCAGGGCTTCTCACCTTGGTACCACGCACCTGGGCCCACGACTGCGCCGACACCACGCCGGACCACTCCCTGAATGTCGTGATGTCCCGAGTCACCCAGGAACCGATCCACAGGTCGAAGGCCTGCGCCACCGCCGCCATCCAGTGAGGGAACAAGGACAGGGCCTCTTCATGCTCAATGCACGACCGCGACACCAGCAGTGCGTGCAGCGGTGCCCTCTGAAAGGTTGCCCGCAGGTCGCCCGGGAGGCCGGCAAACGGGTTCCACGGGGGACGCTGCCGGATCCTCCCTGCCGGCGGGCAGAAGGGTGTGTCACCGCGCAGGAACGCGTATACCGCCCTCCTTCGATCTTGCAACGGCAGGTGCATGATCTGGGTGAGCCGATGGTTCCTGCTGGCATACACATCTTCCCCAATCTGGACCATGTCCTCCTCAAAGAGCCTGGCCTTGGCAGGGCCCCGGGACGACGCTGCTCGCACCGCAGCGAACAGCCGCTTCAGGTCCCCGGGGACGACACCCGCCATCAGGGATTCAGTCCACCTGCAGCCGTGCTCCCTCCACGCCACGAACTCCACCGCCCTGTCTGTCAGGGGTAGCTCCGCCGTGAACTCCTCCACACGCCTGCACAGGAGCCCAGCCACCTCCTCGTCCCGCGCACACAGTAGGCGCATGTGGCCAATGTCCTCCTCCGGCCCCCCACAGAAGATACAGAGGTGGGGTGGTATTGCCATACGCGTGAGCTTCTGTCTTCACCGTCGCATGACCTGCATGGTGGACAAGCGACCGTCACGTGCCCGCAGCATATTCCTGTGCGTTGGGCCGTGGTGCATAGCTCCCAGGGGCATCGCCTCGCAGGCGCCAGCCAGTGGCGTGTGCGCCCTGGTGCGAGCCGCTAGCGAACGCCACTCCATCTCCCGGACTTGCATGGATGGCACACGCGGCTTGAGCTCACCATTATCCCCCGGCACCAAGAGGACGGCGTGCTCCTTTGGCAGGACAAGATGGACAGGCGGGGCCATTGCGCGGGCCGCGGCAGAGTCTGGTGCCTCGAGCGGGACCGCCGCCAAGTGCGAGCTCTGCCTCACCATCCAGTGGTGCGTCCCCCCAACTCGGCGCGGCAGCCGCCGCAGTCCCTCAGCTATCCAGCTCAGTGCGTGCTGATTGACCAGATGTGATGTCGGCCCCTTGATGCCACGGTACAGGGCCTCCTGCGCCCTGCGGAGATGCGCTCCTATGACGGACGCATCCACCACGTGTACCGTGCACGCTGACGGGGGCGTGTGCAACAAGTACGCCGCCGCGCCAATGATCTCTGCCTCCGGGACCGTGCCGTAGATGGCACCCGTCCACGTGGGGATTCCGTGGCTGGCCACCGCCACGTTTGTGGCGTCGTCTCCCTTGGGTGACGCGTCAGACGATGTGACTTTAGTCGCCACCGGCACCAAGCAGTACCGGTGGGGCTCCAGCCACGCCAAGTCGGAGTGGAGGCTCTGCACCACCTTTCCCAGGGACGCCGCACTGGGGGCCGTGGGCTCCGGGGACAGGACCACCCTCGGTGGATACACCGCATGTGGTCTCCAGGCCAGGTCACATCCGCAGACTGACTTTATGGCGTCCAGGGCGGTGGTATACTCCGCTCCCCAAACCGTTGCGGAGCAGGAAGGCTGGTATACCACCACAGACCCCTGCTCCACTGCGCCGCCATCACGCAACAACGTGACGGCGACGTGCGGATCGTGCGGCACGTTGGACATCCGGACCACTTCCGGGACCGAGTACTCATCCGGATCCGGGATTGGGCCTGCTGGCAGCAGAAGAACAATTGCCCACTCGCTGCACTTGTGCACCGCCGCGCACGCCCTGGAAAACGCCGGCCGCCCGTGCACAACCCACAGTGGTGGCGGGCTTATGCCGCCCCCGGCGTGAGGAGTGAGCAGGGGGACGGCCGCCGGATCGTCTCGCTGTTGGTAGCCCTCAAAGACGTCCCCCCATAGAAACAGGAGGGCGGCTAGCGGGAGGAACGGCATGGACAGCTCGGGTTGGCCGGGTCCCATTCTTCGTCCCTGTATCCGCCCACCACATACACGTCCCCCGCAGCGGACTGTCTATTGCGTTTGCTGGCCTTCTTTCGGCGCACCGGGTGTATTAGCCGGTGAGTCAACGGACCGGGCAGCTGCGGCCGGAAGACGTCGCGGAGCCCCGTGAGCTGGTGGGGCCCTACTCCCGCGTGCGGAAGGTGCAGGTGGTCCTCATGGCACTCCTGAAGCTGGACAGCCCAGTGCCCAGGCGCAGGGCAGGGGAGCCGCGCATGCAGGAGGTCATTTGCGGGATCAGTCAGGGACTGTACTGACGCATCTGTGCGGGGTCCCGAGAGAACGCAGACGTCATTACCCTTGAAGGTATAGGATTGGGACACCCACTTCCGCCCCGCCCACTGCACCTGCGGCAGATGGGCGTGTACACACGAGTACACCGACGATGGCATGAGAAGTCCTACGCGCAGCATCCCCATCGCCCTGAGTACCCTGTGCACCAACGTATTGCCAACGTGTGTGGCAAATGACGCAGAGGGCACCATGAAGTGCCCGCACACTCCGCACTGCACGTGCATGTCTCGGAGCATGGCCCGCAGCTCATCCCGGACTGTCGTCGACCTATGGTGGGTGAGCTGAGCCATGGTTGCCACGACGGAGTCGCGGCATATAACCTGGACATCCGCCAGCCGTAGCCCATGACCGGACCGCACCGCCACGTTGGACAGGTCCTTGGGCAGCTTCTCGAACTGCAGGGCCGCAGCCTTGATGGCAGTATTCAGCCTGACCACCGCCTCCGCCGTGTCGGACAGGTAGGGCGCCGCGTACCGCACGATGCCTCCAACCACAGCTGCCATCACCTCATGAGGCACCGACGCCCGCCCTAACGTGTTCTTGCACCAGCCGGGCAGAGCTTCACACCGGAGTACATGCTTCTCCTTCATGGTCGCCATCCCCCTGGGATCGAGGCGCAGGCCCAAGGATGGTACCGTGCCCTTGGCACGTAAGCATACCCATGGGGCCGCCGTGTCCCCTGGGTTCAGGTATACCATAATCGAATGGATGCGAGCAGTATTGGCATAGGCGCATTGGCCCATGTTGAGGAACATGCCCATGTCAGTGAGATACCGCGCTATCGCCGCCGCATACTCCAGGAATTGCAGCAGGGAGTGCGCTATCAACAGGAGGTCATCACAGTACGCCTGTACCAGGGGTGGCACCTCATGGCGAGCATCTCCCCGCGCCTTACAGGCGAGGCTCCGCAGGAGAGGCTCCAAAAGGAGGAGGTAGAGCACAGCGCTCTCCGCACTGCCCTGCCGCAGGCCCCTGTGGAGCCGTATGCTCGGCGTCGGGCCGTGCGCGGTGACGATGCGCACCAGAGACCCGCAGCTGAGGGTGTGGAAGAGCCTGATGAGCTCCTCCGGGACACACATGTGGCGCAGGAGGAGCGCCAGCGCCCCGTGCGGCGCTGTGTCAAAAGCTTTCGACACATCGAAGGCCAGGACGTGGTTTTCCCCCAGCCCACGCTGCAGCCTGCGCTCGGCCAGGAACACCAGGGCAGCCGCCGTGGAGCCCGGCATGGCTCCGAACTGCCAGTCCGCAGCCAGTCCCTTGCGTGCCAGAACAGCTGTGAACCTCCGCATGAGGGGAGTCATGAGCATTCGCATGTCTTGCTGCCCCAGCGCTATCGGCCTGTACTCGTCCAGGTTGCCCGTGGCGGTGCCCTTGGGCATCAGCCAGATAATGGCCTCGTGCCAGGACTCCGGGACGTCCGCACCCCGCAGGATTGCCCTGTACGCATGCACCAGGAGCCCCTGCACCGGTTCAGGCAGCTCTGCTATGAGGGCAGCCATGACCCGGTTGGACCCCGGAGCTTTGTCGTCCGCCACGGCCTGCCTCACGGCGTCTTTAAGGTCCTGCATGGTGTAGTCCTGTACCGACCTCCATTCCTCCGGCACCCCTTTGGGAACGTGGGCCCAGACCAGCCGCTCGAAGGCCGGCAGGTTCACTGGCTGCTTGGCGTACAGCGCCTCCCAATACCTCTGGACCTCGCCAATGACGTCCGAGGCCTCCAAGAGCACCTTCTCCGACTCGTGGACACGTACAGACCATAGGCCTGACGGGGCATAGTTCACCACGTTGATGGCCCCCCGTATCGCCGTCCATCGGAGCTGCAGATCCGGTACCCTGCCCCGCCAGTAGTCCTTGATGGACCGGCGCCTGTTGCTCCTAAGGACATCCCGCAGCTCCTCCACGCCTGTCTCCAGCTGGTGGAGCTGTTGGTCCAATGCGGCACGCAGGTCCTCTACCGAGGCGGAGGACAGGTTGGGGTCCACTCGCCGGAGGTGCTGTAGCAGGGCAGTCGCTTCCTGGGAGTGGAGTCCGGCCGCCGCCGCGTCCCGTTGCCACAGCTGATGGGCACGCCAGGCCAGGGCCTGCTGATCCGAGAGGACCTGGTCCAGAGACGCCTCCGTTTCCGCCTGCCCGTATGGGTACTGCGGATCCACGCCTGAAGGCATGCGCACTCCCGTGACCCTGGACACGTCATCACAGAAGGCGTAGAGCAGGTCAAAGACCGCTTGCACCTCCGACGTGCCCATGGTGGCAGTGTCCTGGTCCGACGAGAGCCACGCCTGTAGCCGCCGATCCCAGCAGGCCTTCTGCAGTACTGCCGCTGCCGCCTCAGGAACCCCCGGGGAGTCCGGGCGTATGGCGTGCAGCCTGCCCTGGGAGTGCGAGTAGGCCATCACGGTGACCCTCTCCTTGCCGGCCACCGCCAGCGGGATGTCCAGGACCACAGGGCCATGATCCGACCCCAGTGACGCAGGAGACCGCCCCGGCGCCAAGTGAGGGCGCTCACACGCTGCCCATGGGACCAGAGGCGAGTTTAGAAGGAAGGAGTCCAGTCGGTGCCCTGCTCTCGTGGGCCTCCTGTCCTCCTCCCGTTCCGGGCCTGCCCTGTGGAAACCACACTGTTACCACAGGGCTTGGAACCTCCTCGTGGTAGGGTGCCACGGGGACTCCAGCCACACGTTGAAGTCCCCTCCGAGGAGCACGGCCCTGGTGCCACCCGCGCTCTTGGCCGCCGCGTACATGGCCACGTCAGCCCAGAAGGACGCCTTAGACGCCCAGGAGTCGCCGCCGCTACCCCGGCCGTGGACGTTGATGACCGTGAGGGTGCCACCTGCGGTCACCAAATCTAGGGCCATGGCCTTGCCCGGCACGATGTCCACGATGTCTCAAACTTCCTTCGCGGCGAACACGTCCGCCCGAAGGGCAATCAAGAGCCTGCCGCGCACCGCTGCCGCCGACGCCGCCTGGGCATCCACCCCTGGGTACGCATGATACCCATGGTGACGCCACTGGTTCTCGGAGTGCACCACACTCTGTGGGTCCTGCAGGCCGGTCTCCTGGAATAGGCCCAGGATGGCACCCTCGGCCTTCATGATGCCCGCTGCCACCGCTTCACCGTCGAGCATACCTGGGGCCACTGGTACACCGTCCCCCCGCATCGAGCCCTGGACGTTCCAGGACACCGCCGCTCGGGTGTCGGAGGCTGGGCCCCTTCATGGCTGCACGTGTGGATCGGGGCCCCCCGCCGGATCTGGATCACTGGACGGAGAGGGGCCACCAGCAGGTTCAGGGGGACCACCCGCGCCCGGCGCGGGCGGCCGGCGAGGTGGCCCCTGACCCCGTGGGCCTCCGCCCGAGGCGGTCGTCGCCTGCTGAGACCCGGCAGATGTGGCGGGCTCCCCCTCTGCCTGTCCGCTGGATGTACTTGCCGCCGTATTCCCCGTAGAAGTCACTGCCCCACGCCGTGCTGCAGACCAAATCGCTCCAGATCGTGCCGCCGAAGGCAACGCCCCGCGCTCCGCCGCAGGGCGGGCACCCGTGGGCAGCGTGAGCGCTCTGGACCCCGCCTGGGCCGACGCGAAGGGCCCCGCCTGGCCCCCCGGCATAACGCCAGCCAGCATGGGCAGCGCCTGGTCCCGTTGCGCCGGATCAGTCGCACGGTCCCGCTGGATGTGGTCCAGCAGGTCCTTGGGGTGGAGGTGAGTAGGCCGGCAGTGCGTGCCAGCTTTCCAAGTGCAGTGACCAGCCCAATCCAGCCAAGACCAGGGGCAGACATTGATCGTCTTTGTCCCACGCTGATCCGTGGCCAAGTCACCACCGAAGTGCTGCAGCACGTACCGAACGTTGGCATAGGCGCCATACTGAGGCGGGGGGCTCCTCTTGGGCGGCGGCTTGGGCGCCGCTTTCGGGGCCTGCCTCGCCGCCGCGGCCGGGGGTGCCGCAGGCTGCACTGGTGGCACGCTTGGTGGTTGCGGCAGGTGCAGCATTCCCCCCACGGGTAACTGCTCCTCCACCCAGCGGCGCAACGGGTCGGCGAACTTCTACCGGTCGCCCTCGACCTTCCACCTGGACGTGGAGAACGCCCGGAGCCACGGCCCCATGTTCTCCGCCATAACCAGGCAGAGGGCATCTCCTCCGCTCTGCCGGCGGAAGCGTGTCGCGGCCGCGCCTGCCACGGTCCCTTGGAGGTACAGCGCGTCGCCCCCGTCGCCACTCAGTACGCTAAGGTGCAGGGCCTCCAGGTTGGCGGGGCGGACCGTGAGCACCGTGCTCTCTCCGCGATCGTACAGGCGCAGCGCCGAGGAGTGGGGCTCCAACGCCGCCACAACCCAGTACCACGCTCGCGACGTGTTATGCAGCAGTGCCAGCGAGGCTGCTGGCCTGTTGCTGGAGGACTGCGCCGCCGGGGCCCTGGGGAGGGCCGCCGCGTGACCCTGCAGCGCCCTGCACATGCCAGCTGCATGCTCAGCCTGCCACATGTTGCTCGGGGCTACGGGCCAGACGTCCTGCCCCTGGATCACCGGCGGCCGCGTGACCTCCACGAAGACCGCCGGCGCCGGCGGGATGTCCTCGGCCGTGCACCTGTGCGCCCTGTGCACCGGCCCCAGCCCACTGAGGCACTCCCGGAACACCCGTTAGCAGGCCGGGCCCCTGGACTGCTGCCTCCTGAGCCGGCACGCGGTGACTACGACCCACTCCAGTCCCCCTGTTTCCACCCGAACACAGGCCCAATACTCCGCCCCCTCCAACACCACCAGCCGCCCCATATCCGCCATGCCCACCGCATGGGTGGAAGGCACGCTCTCCACCCTCAGCCACCGCTTGGCGCTTTCTTCCCACGGCTGGGGGGCATGCATCCGCAGGGACACCGTCGCCAGCATATATATATATATATATATATATGTATATATATATATATATATATATATATATATATATAGATATATATATATATATATATATATATATATAAGAATCAGAAGCAAGGGCAACTCCGACGGATGATATGAAGCCCGGAATTGAGATGTGGCTAGAGTCCGGTGCGGTGCCGCCGCTGACACCGGCATACCCCGTAAGAAAGGATTGGTACACGTTATTGGGCGCATTTGCTTCAGCATTTGGCACGTCTACATGTATCTGGGATCACGAGTTACTTGAAGCCGGAGAAGTCCGAGTGGAAGAGGAGTGGAATTGGAGGTGGCTGACGTAGGCGCACCAGAACGCACGAAAGTACGTCCTTCGTTGCTCCGCAAGTGAACTAGCTCGTCATTCTCTTCTTGTGCTTTGCTTCGTCACTTTTCCATGTCACTCTGTTGACTTCCCCACCTAACCTATGTATCCCATGTTGCAACGGACATCATTTTCTTTGAATAATCACAAGTGTATGAATCAATGAACTCGGTGTCTTGTACATTAGCTCCATTCATGCTTTGTGTTCAATTTGGGAAGGTTGACAAGCATGCTTGGGTGTTTGACAATTGTCTTTTTTGACGCTGCAATATATTTTGTTTAATGGTCACACTCATTCATTTGATTCAGTAAGTAAGTAAGTAAGGGCGGCCGCGTCCGCAGCCTCATCTGACATCTCCTTGTTTGTTTTACATGGTGGCGGGCTCTGGCAAGAAAGAAGAGCTCTCCATCATCAGTTCCCCTGGCAACCCCTGTCTCACCTCACGGCCGAGAACTTCAACCAGGTTCCCTTGGGGCATGACTGGCGGTAGGCTCCCTTCAGTCGCTGCCCTCACGGTTTCAGCTCCTTCCGGTCACCCTTTGAAGGAACCCCCGGCCTTCCCCCCCTAGCACAGCCTATTGGGGGCCTGCAGGCGGGTTTCCTGTGGATAGCCCTCGCCGACAGGGGAGCATTTCTCTCTGTCAACCACATTCCTCCACTCCCCATCCCTCACGGGTTGGAGTACCCACTCGGCTCCCGGATGCACTTGGGTGTCGTCCATCCACGGCTGGAGGCCAGGGGGCGACCCTTTCCACGTTCCCCCTGGTCCCGCTCACGCGTGAACCTACGTGTACTCAGGCCATTGACCCGGGGATCTCAAGGTCAACCCTCACCCCTGCGGACACCTCACGGCCGTTCCAAGTTCAGGGCATTCTCCCGACTTCCCGTGGTCAGGTTCCCCATGGTTGGCCCATGGTTCACCACTCCATGGCGACTGGTTTCCCAATCCCACGGGGCTGTTGCTTGGCGCTTTCGGTCTCCCTGCCCATCCCATGTCCCATTCCCCTTTGCCTCATCCCGGCACCGGCCCGTTCCCAGCGTCCCATGGACTCCCTACCCCGTCGGGCCGTTGTTTGGTTGCATGGTCACACTCATTCATTTGATTCATTCAGGTGACCTTTGCAAGTGTGGTGCTACACTGCTTGGTCAGATTCAGTTCAGCATGTCATGTGTTGGTCGATTATTTGTTTGTTGATAAATATCATTGTGTCGCGGTTACATATGGAGGAGAGCAAAACTCCAAATGAAGCTAAAATGGGAAGCATGCGGTTGGAGACCACTTTTCAGTGCCAGAATTGGAAACACCCATGTGGTCTCTGTGTCTTTCACCCCTCGACACATTCAGCAACATCCCCTTTGCCTTAGCACTTTCAGTAAGAAAAATTGTTTACAAACTAATGAAATTTTACACTTTTTTTAAATTCAAATTTTTCTGAACATTTTTGCTTCCATGCGTCAAGTTTTATTTGACAACATTTCCTTTTGTTTGTTTTGTTTTTGATCCACTCCTGCTATACAACTGAATTTTTTTTTAAAACTTCAATGCACACAAATACTTTTTTTACATTTTTTATATAAATCTCTATTTTTCCAAATGATGGTCCATACGGGAATAGGAGAAGCAGGCCATTGTGGCTACCTTATACAAGTGTCGCAGTTGGCTGCGCATTTCCTGTATCAAGGTTCAGGTGCTCCCTGATCACGAGTCACTCCAGCAGTGGCACACTGAGCAGTTAGATACCATGGCTGGCCCCATTGGTGGGCGTGGCCGTTGGCATCTGTTTTTATCAACCTTTGACACAAATGTCATTTATGTCAAAGTTGAGGATCAACAAGTGCCTGATATTTTGTCACGTTGGAGTTACCCTGCACATCAGGCAGCACCTGATGTCAGCATACCTTCGGATGTGAGACTGATTTTTTTCCGTTGGGAGTAGTATGATCAGGAGGTGAAGGCCTGGGCAGATTCTGAGTTGCAGTTCTCTCCGCGGGTGCGGCGGTGGGTTCAGTCAATAGTCGGAACGCCCTCCCGTACGTCCAGGCCTGTTAAACGCCGCCTCTGGGCCTTACCGACTGGTCTGAAAAATCAGTGCTGGAGTCCCAGCTCGTTTGCTTCTGCTACTGTGCATTGTCCTGATGCCTTGCTGCTTTCTGATTATCCTGTTGCTTCTCTCAGGAGTGGTAGAGCGCGTCCTACGGCTGTCCCGAACTTGGCAGCTCATGTACAGGTGCTGTTCCATGACTGGACAGACTCTGATTTGGCAGATCCGGATTTGGCAGGTAGGTTCGCTGCATTCAGTTCAGGCATTTCATTCTGGCGGGATTACCTGCCGCAGCATGTGATTTCTGGCAACAAGCTGCGCTGTGCAGGACACCTTTTAGCACCTGCTGGCCTCGTGCCACGGAGGATTTATACTGTACATAGTTACGTGCATGGGGGCATAGAAAGACACATCAGTTGGTGCGCGGCGTGTTTCTGTGCCCAGTTTGAAGCTTGATGATCTGTATGCCGCTGTTAAGAATCACTGTGATGCCTGTCATGTCTGTCAGCAGTCGAAGCCATGTGTAGGGGCTTACCCACACTCCCTGCACTATTATCGGATCCCGGATGAACCTTTTAGTAGCTTGGCGCTTCAGTTTCTGGATTTGAAGTCTGTTGATGTCAAAAGTGTACAGTATTACTGTTGTATGGTTGTTGTTCCTCGCCTCACAGGCTATGTGTTGGCGATCTCCTGAGCCAAGGCTGGCCTTGATAGTAGGCAGGCTGCTGAACTTTTCCTTCGCCATTGCGTGTTCTTTATGGGTTTGCCTCAGGAATTTCTGTGTGATAATGCTTCTATCCTTAATTCTGATTTCCTCACTACGTTGGGGAGTTGTCGGGGATGGAAACATATTACAGTGCTATATACAGCCATAACAGCAATGGTAGAGTGGAGTCAGCGGTACAGGGGGTCATGATGGCGCTTCAGAAGTATTTGTGTCAGCGTGGGGGCAATTGGTATCATGCATTGCCTGTGGTTGCGTGGGGCCTCAATGATGTGCCCGGGACCGTGGCCCCGTATTCCCCACACCGCCTGGTTTTGGGAGGGAACCCCCTTGCTTTGGGGCTGTCCTCCGTATGTGTCGGAAGAGGGCAGCGAGGACGCCCTGGATTTTTATTCGCGTCTGGCAGATGAGCGTCAGGGCGTGAAAAATAAGCTAGAGTACCTGCATGCGGCTGTGGCCAAGGGATTCTCATCCTCCATTTCCCCGCTGAGCTCTGAAGAGGGTAATAGAGTTTGGTTGAGGGATCTGCCGAAGGCGGAGCAAATAAATTTTGATAAGCTGAAGCAGGTTCCGCAGGCTCGCTTGGAGATCCCGAAATGAGAGGGGGGTAATCGCTACGTGCCGGACGCACCGCAGGGTCCCCGTGTGTACAGCATTGATCGTTTGAAACCATATCTTCCCGCACTGAGTGGCGCGAAGATGCCCCTGTATTATCATGCTGACATAGTGGCACCGACCGATGATGATGCCTGGGTTGTTCAGGAAATCCTAGGCCATGAGCGGCTTCCTGACCCCAAGCGCCGTTGTAAGAAGCGGCTCTTCTGGCGAGTGCACTGGAAGGGTGCCGACCAGCCCTCTTTGGAGCCTGAATCTGAGTTTATCCATCATGTGACTGATAAGTGGTTACAGTACAACCGTCATCACAATATGAAGGTGGACTGGTGTGATGTATCATGAATTCTCTGCCTGTTTTCAGTCCGCAGTGCCGATTCGAGTACACCCATTGCTGTGGGTGCTCCATGACCTGGAACGTTTACACATACTTTCAGAGTACAGAGGGCAGTGTGCCACTGTCTAGCCCTGTGATGGGGCTCGGGGGCAGTTAGCGGACGCGTTTGTGCTGTGTGGCTTCTGTTAAGCCCCCCCCAACCCCTACTTGTCTGTTTCTTTGTTTGCGTATTGTTCTGCTCTCTGCCTGCATTTTGGTATCTCCTTCACGTTCTGTGTCTCAGATCTTCCAAAATCAAGGCCATTATTGCCCGAATCAAGAACCGAAGTGAGCCAAGATATGATTGAATTCATTTCTGCTGCAACGACAGTCTGTGACAGTCTGCAGTATTTTCTTTTTTTTTTTTTTGATACCATTGGCCGCGCGCGTTCCTGCCCTTAAAAATGAGAACATTGTCTTTAGCAGGCAAAGCCAAAACTGAGGCTCTGTCCTGATGACAGTGGCTGTGATTTGCTATCTCAGTCCCCATTTCATTTCGCTCATTGAACCGCCTGCCTTACGCTGTGGAACATGCACGCGCATATACACACTGTCATTTTGAGTTTTGATTTTCTGATTGTATGGGTTTTGAGTATTGGTTACGTCGATTAACAGGTGGAATGAGAGAACGAAATTCGTTATCTGCCGCACACGATTTCAGTTGCTTACATAGCTCAAGAATTTGTGTTCCTCACAAACACGCTTTCTACTGATTTCACGTGTTTCAGAATCGTACTTGATGAGTTCTCTTCCGTGATTTGCCTGTTGCTTTGCTTATCTACGTCAAACTCGCCCTCACCAGGAAAGGCCGGGTGTACCTCATTGATTGCACCTACTTGACAACTACTTTGCGACTACTTTGCGACAACTTTGATAATTCTGGTTGGTTTGGATTATTCTAAGTCTTGAACGCTATGTCTTATCGTGGTTCCCGAGATTCACGTGATTACTGCTCCTATGGAGGTGATTCCTACGACCGCCGTGAGCATGATTGAGATTATGATCGTGACAGAGACCATGACCGCCGCCTTGGAGCTAACCGTGATAGAGATTCTGGATATGATGAACGCTTCGGAACTCCTCCACGCTCCTACCGTCATGCTCGAAAGGATGATCGTGGTTCCCGATTTACTTCCTATGCAACGTTTAATCTTTGTTGGAGATGCGGTGATCCATCTCACAAATCATCAGATTGCAAAGCCCCATATGTGAAAGAAGTATTCCAAACAATCAACGATTTGTGCTTTGAGGCAAAAAGGATTCTTGAAAAAGAGCGTGACAATTCATTGTTTCATGAGAGATTATTTGGTGCTTCGGTGAAGAAAGATAACAATGCTCTTATTTGGAAAGGGAAGATGCCTATTGGCTTGACGATTGTGACAGCTGGATGGGACCCGCGTGCTATTCTTGACGAAATTCATGCATTTGGCTCTAACTTCTTGAACAAATTTGAGGGTATTTTCCCATTCACTTCACGGAACAAGTCATTTTGCTTGGTTTCATGCCTTTTTCTCTTTGCATCTAAGAGTCCATGTTCGCGTCTCGTGAAGGCTATCAACTCTGGTGGCGATATTCCTAAAGATGGCCCATGTATTGCGTACATCGCGTCCAAGGCGACCATTGAGGCGTTTAAATGTGGTGTTGAAGGTGGATCATCTCTTTCCCTCTCCGATTGGGCACTTCATACGGAAGGTTCATGTGAAAGCTCCACTTGCACTACTTCCCCGGAGGATGAGGCAAAGGTGAAAACCAAGAAGACTACAGACGTGAAAGAGAAGAAGAAAGAAAAACCAGGTATGGAGAGGCGTGGAAAGGATGGAAGCGTGGATGGTACCCACGTATATGATGCCGGCAATGAGACCTCTACATCCGAGTCCGAAGGTGAAGTCAAAATGCCAAAAGTGCGCAAGAAAGACAATGCTAATACAAAGGATGATGACACGCATCATGATGTCCAAGTTATTGAAATGTTGTCTTCGCCGGAAAAGACCAATACCAACGCTCCTGCTCAACGTGTGCCAAGGGCAATTACGGCTAGCCAAAAATATGTGGAACGTGTGGCGCAAGCGGCAAGGAATGCCACTAATTCACGTTTCAAAGAACACAAAAAAATCCACGCACTTGAGACGGATTTTCCGGGAGTGAAGACACATGTTGCAAAACTGAGCACTGATTTCCATGGATTTGTAGCGCACCAACCGACGCAATTGAAGGAGTCTGAAGACGATATTGTTGATCGCATTCTCCATGGCCGTGGAAAAGGAAAGGGTGCCAAACCCGTGAATGATGGCCCGGCCGGAGTGGATGCCATCACAATCGAAGAGAGCCCCGCCGGTGGTAAGGTGCAAAATACCCGTGGTGGATCCCAAACTGCCCGTCTTCGTGCCCAATCTTACAAGAGAGATTGCCCTTGTGGGTCATTATCGTTTTGTTGCTCCCCGGTGACCGCCCTGGGGCATTTAAGTTTGCTAGTGAGATATGAATTTGTCAAGTGTTGTTCACCAATCGCTCTCTTCACATCTTTCTGCAATTTCCGGACATTGCAAAGAATTTTCTGAACGTTTGGGTGCTAGCATGAAGAAATTGAACGAACTCTCCAAACAGATACAAAATCCTGTGTTTGTTGACTCGTGTCCTTGGCATGAGAGTACCTACCTCACTGCTCAGAACCTATTTCCTCCCCAATTGTCTGTCCCCGCCTCCGACAAGACCCCGCCTTCATATGCTAGTGTGGTGGCAAAATGTTGCGTTAGTCTCCATTGTAGACGGCCTTTTTCTTTGTACTGCCGTGCGAAGAAGGTCCATGATTCCCGCCTTATGACCGGGGTGTTTTGCAACAATTTTTTGATTTTGTTTGAGTCCTATGGACGACAATTGCGTGAAGCATCCATACAAAGTGGGTCTCTGTCGGCACTGGCCATTGCGGTCGCTGACATGTTCCGTATCCCTTTTGGGATTGCCACTTCGGCTTCTTTTTCCCCATTCTACAACTTCTCTTCCCCTTACTATGGTGATGAGGTTTGGTGTTCCTTCGACGTTTCACCCCTGTGTGGCCCTGTACAAGGTGGGGTGTTATGGGTTGACACCCATCATGCTTGGATGTTTAATGCATGTCAACGAATCGTGGACGCTGTGTTGAGCAATGTGCGCCCTCTCTGTTTTGTTGTTTTGGTTACCGATGCTACTAGGCGCTGGATGGATTTACTTCTCTGTGGCCACCAAAAACATCCATCCGTCATTGCACTGTCGTTCCATATCACCGACGCCCGTGTGCCTACGTACCATGCAGATGCTATGACCACCAAACTGTGTTCACATATTCACGGCTTCCTCTTACAGAGTCGTTGTGCGATCAAAACAGACCCTGTTGACAACCATGACGTCGCTGAGGATGCTTGGTCAGACACTTAAGCTCAAGTACAAAACCAAATTATGTCATACTCCCCTTCACGTCCAACCTTCGTCAAAAAACGTCCTGTCAACAATTTGGAAATCCGCTTGGGAGAATGAGTGTATTGTCCGCAAGCATGCTCTTGATGCGTCCCCCCGCAATTGGGGTGCCATTTTTGAGTCCTCTGACCGAATTAACCAATTAATGCCCCTGTGCAATGCGAAGTGGATCCGACACATTTTACGGTTTTGTAGCCCACGTGGCAGCTGTACCTGAGTATCTGTCCTCGAACCTGTTATTGGCTGTTATACTGTTTTTTCCATGGAAACGGACGAAGTGTACATTGGTATGGTGGGTCAAACTGCAGTCCGTTTGTTTGGTGTTCGGTGAAACAGTAATGGGTCCGCCTCCATTGGGCGACCCATTAGTGCTCGTGGTAGGGAGCATATCCTGGCTATGCTGAAGTGTGCCTCAGGTAAGCCCAACGCCCATGCAATGTATAGATATATGTCCTGGATTGGAGCACACCGCTCGGGTATATGTCTGCTGGAACTGTGCTCTATTTTTAGGGTATTCCCCCGTGAAAAGTGGAGGCAACGCCATGCTGTAAAATTGCTGAATAGCCGACCACCCAAGTTTTCTTCCATAGACTGGGCCAAGTTGGGCCGAGGCAAATTATACCCACCCACTGTGTTGAGTATGACTGATTCCACTACAGTGGAGAAAGATGTGTCGTGTTTGCAATCCTCCCTATCCTTGGAGCAACAATTTTCTATCCTCCACGAATCGCAGGGTATGGTTGAACACCGTCTATGGGAACGCCTTTTCAGAAAGGTGAAGGCCCGGACACGGCGCGAGTGTGGCATCGTGCTGAGACGCTTTCTGCTGTTAAAAATCAACAATACTTCAGCAGCATTTGCTGTTTTTGTTCAGCAACGGATGCGCCAGCATTTGCTTGATTCAAATTGTTTTACCCCCCTGAAATCCTTCCATGCGGATCGTATCAAGGTGGTTCGGTGTAAAACAAAAGAGGTGGCTGATTGGGTTCTGAACTTGCAGTTCCGATTCATTCCTGGATTACTGCAGCGCTGCCTGGAACAGGGATGCGCCTGTGTGGAGTCACCTCTGTGTTGCCCTCCTCCCATCAGCCATATTTTATCCCGATCCACATGTGAGCACGTACGACTGATTCTGGGTGATTCAGCTGGATTGTTACGGCAGAATGCCCAAAATTCTACAGTTGCCCCCTTATTGTCATGCGTCAATGTTTTGTCTTCCTCCGTGTATTCCACAATACGACGATTGCCAGGGGTTCCTGAACACGAGGCTATGTCTGCATCTCGCTCAATGGCTGAGGCAGCTTTTCATGCCTATTATGATGAGATACAATCGGTTGACCCTCGTGTGAATCCCGAGCACTTGCAGACATTACGTCAGCAGGACCATAACTTCCGTTTTTTACTTGCTGATAAAAATCCGGGGTTGCTGTTTGTTGTATGCACTGTCCACTGGGCCCAGTTGTTCCAGGCAAACATATTACAAAATGTGAAGTACCAAGTCTTGCACGCTTTTGGCGCTGGCTTTATGGCACGGAACCTCCTGCGTAATACCATCATTGAACGGATTTATTCTTCTCGACTGATCCAAACGTGGCGCCCGATTCTCGGTGCCCGATGGAAACCTCCCGGTAAACATTCAAAGGCACCCAGTGCAAAAATCCTGATCAAGTCCGAATCTCAGGAAGCCGACAGCATCCTGAAGATCAGAATTGTCATTTCCCATTTCAGTCATCCGGCTTCGAAAATTGGCAAACTTGCATCACGGGCAGTCTCCCTTCTGTGTCGACTCGTGGGTGACATGGATATCAATTTTGAGATTTTCTCTATGTATGACGCAACAGATCTACTTGTTTCTGCTTTGTCAGCCGCTGATAAGGATTCTGTTTCATGGGCTGGCTTGGAGCTCGATATGGTTGATATGTATTCGGAGATCCCGAAGGCACGTGTGCTTGACAGTGTGATGTACTGTGTGTCCGTGCTCAGAGATAACCGTAAGAGTAGGAATCCCATCACCTGGTTTGCCATTTCTACCATCTGTAAATCCCTTGACCGGGTGGGCAGAGGAACCTACAGGGATTTCATGAACCTCAGTATTGAAATGATTACCTCGTTTGTTAATTTTGAACTGTGGGCTAATGCCGACTTTACTGCAGGTGGTTATGTGCTCAGTCAGCTCATTGGTTTACCAATGGGTGGACCCATCAGTGCCCAGCTTGCTGTGCTGTATCTTATGAGTGCAGAAATTTGAGCTACACGTTCCGCGTTGTCAGTTCACAAATTCATCCATGGGAGGTACCGTGACAATTTTCACATAGTTGGCCCGAAATCCGTGTTATTCGACCTCCCGCAGACCATGAAAGTCCAGCTGGAGTCTACATATGCAATGCCCATTACAGTCGAACAGTTTGGGACGAAGGTCCAGGTTCTTGAGGTGATTGTGGACTTTGACAGTCAATCCAGGGGCCTGCGACTGAATTCCAGAGCGCTGGACGTCCACACTGGTGCGGTGTCAGGGGTGGTCCGATGGCCTGACCGTTGGTCGACCAACACGACTGTTTGGCGTTCCTTGGTGCCAGGCCTATGTGTGAAATGTGGATATTGGTTGTGGTCCCATGGCAATATTTATGAAAACGTTGTTCTGATTGTGGATGAGCTGGGTTATAAGGATGTTCTCGGAGACACTGGCGAACCCGAGTCCTGAACTCCTGCAGGGAAAATCAGATCCCGGTTGGCCCTTCTGATTTGATGGTGATGTACGAATATGGTAACTTCTTAAGGTGGGGATAACTATTCCGTCTCATATATTTTGACACGCATGGGCCACGGTCGGGGGGTGGGTGGGTCAATGACAGTGGCTGTGCTTTGCGTTGATTTGCTATCTCAGTCTCCATTTCATTTCGCTCATTGAACCGCCTGCCTTACGCGGTGGAACATGCGCGCGCATATACACGCTGTCATTTTGAGTTTTTATTTTCTGATTGTATGGGTCTTGAGTATTCGTTACATCGATTAACAGGTGGAATGAGAGAACGAAATTCGTTATCTGCCGCACACAATTTCAGTTGCTTACATAGCTCAAGAATTTGTGTTCCTCACAAACACGCTTTCTACTGATTTCACGTGCTTCAGGATCGTACTTGATGAGTTCTCTTCCGTGCTTTGCCTGTTGCTTTGCTTATCTACTACACAATTCCCGTCACTGTGATCCGCCGCTCCGCAGAATCCTGTTTACTACCGCACATCCAAGTTCAGTGATTGGCCAATTGTGCTTTCTTCGTACACCATTAGGAACGATTCACGCTTCAGATCTCTATCCCCATTCAAACGCCTTCTGTGCTTATTTCACGCTAGACCCTTCGAGCCTTAATTCATAAGCCGGTTTCATTGGCTAACTCTTGACTTTCAACTCGCGCGAAACTCAAACAAATACCAGAGACTTCCATTCCGCCCTAATACTGTAATCACATTGTGCATTCTCCCTCGTTGCTACGTTCTCCACGTCAAAATGGACCGTGTACCAACAAAAGAGAAGCACTCTCTTACCGCTCACACAAAGGAAAAAAATGTTTAATTGGACACGGGTGCACGAGACTCCAGACGCCAACAAGGCATAACCGCCCGTAGAAACTCACCGCCTCTCTCATCACCCATGTCTGATTCTGCTTCGCCACAAAACACACTTTCATCGCCTAGTTCAGAAGCCCGAGCCATGCCCGCACTGCTGCTTTCTATCAACGCCGACACTAGTGATGCAAGCTCCATTGTCACTCCGATCATGTCACACCCCGATCTTGCACACCTAACCCCAACTTGTTCGTTCCTATCTAAGGTTTCTGCTCCAACTAGCTCGCCGGAAGACGAAAACTCTAGGAATAGCGGCCCAACGCCTACCCAAGACGCCATAAATCCTACCCGCCTCAAGAGCAAGTCTCAACGCCGACCCAGGAAACCGCAACGCTTGCCGCCGACACCGTCTCCGCCTTTCAATGAGACCCGCAATCTCTTCCCGGCTCCGCATCGCGTGCACTGACGCCATTACTCAACACAAAATGACAGCGTGTATATGCGCGCGCATGTTCCACCGCGTAAGGCAGGCGGTTCAATGAGCGAAATGAAATGGAGACTGAGATAGCAAATCAACGCAAAGCACAGCCACTGTCATTGACCCACCCACCCCCCGACCGTGGCCCATGCGTGTCAAAATATATGAGACGGAATAGTTATCCCCACCTTAAGAAGTTACCATATTTGTACATCACCATCAAATCAGAAGGGCCAACCGGGATCTGATTTTCCCTGCAGGAGTTCAGGACTCGGGTTCGCCAGTGTCTGCGAGAACATCCTTATAACCCAGCTCATCCACAATCAGAACAACGGTTTCATGAATATCGCCATGGGACCACAACCAATATCCACATTTCACACATAGGCCTGGCACCAAGGAACGCCAAACAGTCGTGTTGGTCGACCAACGGTCAGGCCATCGGACCACCCCTGACACCGCA
This sequence comes from Eutreptiella sp. 'Long Island Sound 2002', assembly GCA_964036045.1. NCBI lineage: Eukaryota > Euglenozoa > Euglenophyceae > Eutreptiales > Eutreptiaceae > Eutreptiella > Eutreptiella sp. 'Long Island Sound 2002'. The sequence continues at coordinate 30,195,201 of OZ038387.1, forward strand.
CCAGTGTGGACGTCCAGCGCTCTGGAATTCAGTGGCAGGCCCCTGGATTGCCTGTCAAAGTCCACAATCACCTCAAGAACCTGGACCTTCGTCCCAAACTGTTCGACTGTAATGGGCATTGCATATGTAGACTCCAGCTGGACTTTCAACGTCTGCGGGAGGTCGAATAACACAGATTTCGGGCCAACTATGTGAAAATTGTCACGGTACCTCCGGTGGATGAATTTGTAAACGGACAACGCGGAACGTGTAGCTCAAATTTCTGCACTCATAAGATACAGCACAGCAAGTTGGGCACTGATGGGTCCACCCATTGGTAAACGAATGAGCTGACTGAGCACATAACCACCTGCAGTAAAGTCGGCATTAGCCCACAGTTCAAAATTAACAAACGAGGTAATCATTTCAATACTGAGGTTCATGAAATCCCTGTAGGTTCCTGTGCCCACCCGGTCAAGGGATTTACAGATGGTAGAAATGGCAAACCAGGTGATGGGATTCCTACTCTTACGGTTATCTCTGAGCACGGACACACAGTACATCACACTGTCAAGCACACGTGCCTTCGGGATCTCCGAATACATAGCAACCATATCGAGCTCCAAGCCAGCCCATGAAACAGAATCCTTATCAGCGGCTGACAAAGCAGAAACAAGTAGATCTGTTGCGTCATACATAGAGAAAATCTCAAAATTGATATCCATGTCACCCACGAGTCGACACAGAAGGGGGACTGCCCGTGATGCAAGTTTGCCAATTTTCGAAGCCGGATGACTGAAATGGGAAATGACAATTCTGATCTTCAGGATGCTGTCGGCTTCCTGAGATTCGGACTTGATCAGGATTTTTGCACTGGGTGCCTTTGAATGTTTACTGGGAGGTTTCCATCGGGCACCGAGAATCGGGCGCCATTTTGGATCAGTCCAGAAGAATAAATCCGTTCAATGATAGTATTACGCAGGAGGTTCCGTGCCATAAAGACAGCGCCAAAAGCGTGCAAGACTTGGTACTTCACATTTTGTAATATGTTTGCCTGGAACAACTGGGCCCAGTGGACAGTGCATACAACAAACAGCAACCACGGATTTTTATCATCAAGTAAAAAACGGAAGTTATGGTCCTGCTGACGTAATGTCTGCAAGTGCTCAGGATTCACACGAGGGTCAACCGATTGTATCTCATCATAATAGGCATGAAAAGCTGCCTCAGCCATTGAGCGAGATGCAGACATAGCCTCGTGTTCAGGAACCCCTAGCAATCGTCGTATTGTGGAATACACGGAGGAAGACAAACCATGGACGCATGACAATAAGGGGGCAACTGTAGAATTTTGGGCATTCTGCCGTAACAATCCAGCTGAATCACCCAGAATCAGTCGTAAGTGCTCACATGTGGATCGGGATACAATATGGCTGATGGGAGGAGGGCAACACAGAGGTGACTCCACACAGGCGCATCCCTGTTCCAGGCAGCGCTGCAGTAATCCAGGAATGAATCGGAACTGCGAGTTCAGAACCCAATCAGCCACCTCTTTTGTTTTACACCGAACCACCTTCATACGATCCGCATGGAAGGATTTCAGGGGGGTAAAACAATTTGAATCAAGCAAATGCTGGCGCATCCGTTGCTGAACAAAAACAGCAAATGCTGGTGAAGTATTGTTGATTTTTAACAGCAGAAAGCGTCTCAGCACGATGCCACACTCGCGCCGTGTCCGGGCCTTCACCTTTCTGAAAAGGCGTTCCCATAGACGGTGTTCAACCATACCCTGCGATTCGTGGAGGATAGAAAATTGTTGCTCCAAGGATAGGGAGGATTGCAAACACGACACATCTTTCTCCACTGTACTCGACTGCCCACAGGAGCAGACACAAAAAGCGCCCAACAGGGATGGGCGGACAGGTGGGCACACGTGTGCGCCTCCCTGCACGAAGGGCTGCACAGACCCTCCCTCACCAGTCACACCCTCGAGCCGGCCCCCACCACGTCCGAATCCCACACCGGGGCGGCCCCCCCCACCGGAGTCTGGGCCTACACGCGCACCCTCAACCGCGAGGCAGCGGAAGCCCTCAAGACCGCCTTTCCCAACCACCAGGGCCTCGTGCACACCCCCCACGATAACACACAAAAGGGCTACACCCTATGGTGGCACCACCCCGCACCAGAAGGGGGCCTGCAACCACCGGCAGACCAGCCTGGCATCAGCCCAGACCTCACGGCGATCGCCCGCGCCGTCGCCGCCATGGCCCAGCAAGTTGGGGCGCCACCCCAGTGGGCACCGTCCATCATCAAGGAAACGGCGGCACGCCACAACCCAGCTTTCGCACACTTCCGGGGACGCCCCATTCATGCCACCCTACCGGACCTCGACCTCCCCGCCCACGATGCGTGTGCAGTCCACATCATTGTGCCCCACGACACCGCGCCCAAAACAGGGGACGCGACGGCACGCATCACCAAACAACTCCCCAATACCGCACTCCACTACGACATACCAACGCCCAACGTCATCGTCACCCACACCACGGGCCGCGACCACTACTACCTCCAGGCCACGCATGAGCGCTCCCCCATCACCGTATACACCTTCACCACCTACCCTGGCCTCCAGCCACCGCAACACCACCCACGCCCGGCATGGAAGCATCCCCTACACGTCGCCCCGACCCCACGCAAAAGGCCCACCCACCACGCGCCCCCTCCCGCCGACAGCACCGCCCTCCACACCGCCCGCAGACGGGCCGCAGCACACCACCAAAGCCACCTGCTCCCACGCATTAACGCTGGACCCGGCACCGTCACCGAGGCCACCCACAAAAGCACCTTAAACCTACCGGCCCGCAAGCTACGCCCCAAAATGGCACTGGAGGACACGCTCTGGATATACTATGGCGAAGGCCGCACGGCACGGGTGGCGGACCTCCGCAACATCATCCCCCGCCACATCCAGCGAGCGGTAGGGCCCTTCACCGTGTACGCGGTACCGCACCCCATAACAGCCCCATGCACCCACTGCAACCCTGGTGCGCGCTACCATGCGCAGGCGCTCTGCAGCAACCCCTGCCCACCCCTACCTACAGGGGGGGCATATACCTCGGCACGGTACCCGGGGACCCACACCCCTACCTCCTGCCCGCAGCGGACCGCCACCACGCCATACCACTACACCTTGTCGAGCACCTGGCGGTGGGACCATCCCCCTTCCAGAAGCGCCCCCCCCACACCCCATCTGACGGACGCCCGCCAGATGAGCCGACACACGCCACACCTGGACCCAAACGCGCCATCGCACTCCTCACCCTAAAGGCGAAAGCCGCCATCCCGCGAGACCTGGAGGGGGAAAACCACCTCATGGTGGAAGGGCTGACGGAACACGTCCTGATCGCAGCCATGTACGCCACGGCGTCCGCATCCCGCCTCTGGGAGGACCGCCCCTCCCCACCTCTAGCCCAAGCAGCGCAAGACGCCCCCGACACGGGCCCCACCGCCGAGGACATCCACCAAATCCTCAACATGCGAGCACCCCCGAAGACCCACCCTGCGGTCCGCCCCATCCAGCTCGTCAGCTGGGACGCCATGGACGCCCCCCCGACCACCACGGAGGTCCACATCCTCAAACACCGGGACACCTTGGGGACGGTGGAATGGGACGACCACGGCAAGGTCAGACGGGCAACGGCACACGCCCCCGACGGCGAAGTCCCGCCCCCACCACGCGGAGGAGACCGCTTGCGACTCGCCGCACGCATCCCCCACGCCCCAGAGGCAGCCTGGGAAGCGCTGCACTACGCCCTCTACTGGGCGCAGGGGGCGCCAGAAGGCCCCCTCCCCCCGGAACGCACCCCAGCGTGGACACGCCACGCCACCCGCTACACGGCCCACATGCGCCGCCACGGGGCAGGCACCGGGCACCGGCTCCTCACCTGGCCCACAGACCCGCCCGACGCCCTGCAGGAGGCCGAGGAAGTGCCTGGCCTCATGACCAAGCAAGTGTTCCAGCTGACGGACCCCGTCCCCACGTCCAAGCCCGACGTCCCAGCCGCCCGCGAACACCCCGTGTTTGCACCGGGCCACGCACCCGTACAGCGGACCCAGGGCGCACCCCCACAACGGGGACAACCCGCTGCCCGGCGCCGCCAAGGTGCGCAGAAGCGCAAGGCCCCCACACAGGCCAAACCCGCGCCAAAGCCAAGGTCCAAGCCGAAGAGCTGGACCAAAGAGGAAGCCGCTGCCCTGTATCCCGAATACGCCATCAACACCCGGGTGCAGCTGCCCTTCGAGTACCCCACGGCCGCGGGCCCCTCCAAGTGGATATGGGCCGCAGGGGAGGTCAAGCACCGGTACCTCGTCACCGGGGACCACCAGGGGTTCAAGATCCACGTCAAGTGGGACCCGGCCACCCCCAACGACAAGAAGCAGGGGCGCACCATCGAATTCTGGCGAGACCAAGCCGGTCGTGGGATGGTCCCCATGCAGCTGTGCACCCCCGACACGGAGCACCTCACCGGCACCGAGTACACGGGCGAAGTCCACAATGCATGGGCCCTACCGCAGCCCCAGAAGCGGAACCGCAGGGCGCCCGAAGCTCAGGGCGTCATCGACCTCCTCGACGCCTGACGGGGCCAGGGCCGGACACGGCCCGCCCCCCCAACTACCGGTCCCCAGAAACCGGCGCCTGCGGAAGCCCACGCCCGCATCAACATCCTCAACGAGCCCGCAGTCACCTACGACCCCACCAAGGCCGCCACACTGCAAGCCATGCCCGGGCCGCACCCCCAAGGCGCAGACCTCCTGGGGTACCTGGAGCAAGCCCTCCGCAGAGCGGACCAACCCGAACCAGCACCGATCCTGGACCCGGAGGGGAACAAATATCACGCCCACTGGGAACGGGGGGTACCCCTCTACCACAAGACGTCGGTCACGGTACATGCCCACCCCGACCTCGGAGTGGATGGTCGCCTCGGGGCGTACGAGTGCGTGGGGCCCGGATGGCAGCTAAACGTGCTACTCACGCACGTCCCGTTCGGGGAGGAGACCAAGGACTTCCTGGACACCCTGAGCCTGGCGTACCGCCGACTCTCCCTCCTGGCACCCACCATCATCATAGGCGACCTAAACGCCGCCCCCACTGACGACGACCGCACCGGCCCACCCACAGCCATCGACACAGCTGTCCGGGACGCCATGCACCAACTGGGCCTCACCGACCTCACGGCAGGACTCACCGGCACACCCTCCCATTACCCCCACCAAGCCGGCACCCACCCATCCCGCATCGACACGTGCTACGGGGACCCAACCACGGTGCGCGTCCACAAAGCAACCTACGGGGACCTCCCGCCCACAGGCACGGGCCACCGGCCCCTCTACATCGACCTCATCATCCCCAACCTACCCCCACCCGCGGCCACCCTGCCAGACGACACCCTCCCACCCACACTGCAGTTCCCGGCCGAGGACGACCACGGCGCCTGGCACAGGTATAACAGGGCCCTACACGCCATCCTGCGCTGCCCGGGTGCACCGACACTCACCACCGCCATGCGCCGGGCGGCACAAGCATGCGGCATGGAGCGTGACACCAACCACACGGGAGCACCACCAGACCTCACCCTCCAGCAACTCGTCCATGACATCTGGACCACGAAAGGGGAACTCGCCACCCTGCTACGCCCCAGCACACCGGAGGCACGAGACCGGGACGCCCACCTCCGTGCCCTCCTCACCACCCGCCGCCACCAACTCCAGGAATGGCACGCCCACCGCATAGCGGCCGCAGCCGCAGAACGCGAAAGATACGGCAGAAACGACACGCCGTACAAGTCCCTACGGTACGTCAGCCGCATCCTGGGGGACACGGGGCGCCGTACCATCCACGCGGTACGCACCCCCGAAGGAGGCCTCACCAATGACCCCGACGCCGTCCTCCAGGCAGTCCTGGACAGCTTCCAGGCACAACACGGGGACGCCCTCCCCGAGCTCGACCCCCACACCAGAAACACCATCCGCGAGCATGTGCCCAGGGTCTTCAACCGGGAACAGCGGCGCGCCATCGAACACGACACCTTCAGCATCTCAGAACTGCAACGCGCCCTAGACCGCCTGAAGAAGGGGGTCGTGCCCGGCGTCGACGGTTTGTCGGCCGAAGCGTACCAACGTCTCACCCTGCCCATCAAACGCCGCCTGGCAGCCCGCCTGTGGGACATCGTCACGGGCGCCACGCCCATCCCCCCTGAGTTGGCCAACCTGGTCCACCCCCTCTACAAAAAGGGGGACTGGGCGCAGCCGGGGAACTGGCGGCCCATAGTCTGCGCCACCACCGAGGTCAAGCTGGTGTGGACGCTCATCCTAGGCCGCATCGCGCCAGCGGTCTTCGCCCACGTGCCCGCCAGCATGTGGGGAGCCATGGCCGGCAGGTCCCCCCACGAGGCCATCTTCCTCCAGGACACCGCACTGGACATGAACCCCTACGAGATGATCATCGCCTCCCTCCATCTCCAAGGCGCGTTCCCCCACGCCCCACACCGGCTCCTCACGGAGGTATGGGATGCCATGGGCCTCCCATTCCTATCCTTCATGACCGGGTACATCCAGACCCGACTCTACGCCGTCATCACGGCCGCGGGCCTCACCCCCTGGACCGGCACAGACAGCGGGGTCCCCCAGGGAGGCGCCGAAGGCCCCTTCCTCTACCTCCTCGTCACCCTGCCACTGGCATTCGAGCTAGCACGGGTATACCCGGGCTACACCCCATACCCGCTACGGTCCCCCCTCATCAACTTCGCAGATGACAACCTCCTCACTACGGCCACCCGCCACCGCGACCCTGAGAACGCAGGGCTACCAACGACCACCGAACAAGCGTCCGCCATTCTCCAACTCACCACAACTTACCTGGACGCCCACCAGCTCCTACTGCACCCCCGCAAATCGGTCGGGCTGGCCGATGCCAAGACCCCCACCCCCCACATCCGGAAAGGCGAACCCCTACACCTGGAAGACACCACAGTCCACCTGGGAGTCACACAGGCCACGCGGCACCACCACATCACACTCCCAAGCAAGCTAGAAGAGCGCCTCGCCCGGCTACCCCAAATTGCCAGGGGGGACCTCCTGTCTACCCAGGGCCTGGCGTACTTCATGGAAGCAGTGCTCAACGCGGCCATCGGGTACCAAGCCCTGCACCTCCCGCGCCCCCAAGACGCACTACGCCACGCTCGACAGCAAGTGACGAAGGCATGGGCGCAACACGGAGGCTGGCCCACGTCTTTCCCCAAGTAGGCCATGATGGCCCACTGGCGCTACTACGGAGACAATACGGGCGCCCTGGTCGACATGGCCTATGCCAAACACGCAGCACACCTCCTACACAGGGTAACACACAACCACCAACCAGAAGTTCGCGAGGCGGCAGCAATACGCATAAAAGAAGCGCAAATGGCCCGCAACACCTGCCCCCGGTGGATACTGGCGCAACACGGCGTCTCCACCCCCGTGGGCACTGGCATCTGGGCCCAGCTACAACTCCTCCTACCGCACCACACACACGCCATCCTGACAAACCACCACTGCGATCAACAGGGGCCACTCGTGGCCACACACACCGACATCCACCGACGCCCGGCAGGCGAGGTGGACACCCTGCGCCTCGTAGGGGCCACCATCACCATAGTGTATATCACCCCAACACAGATGAAGATCATGGCCCAATGCGACGCCCACCACGCCCCGTTCCTTTCCGACCCACAATGGCCAGCACGCCACGTCTTCCAAGCGTACCTCCGCGTGTGTGCTACGAAGGCAGGGCGCGACATGCCGGGGCCCAAGGACATCGACACGGCGTACACAGCCTTCCAGCGCCAGCACCCCCGGCCCCGCCCGAGCGAGCAGGAGACCCCCAACGACGGCGGCACGACGCAGGGGGAGCCCACCCCGTCAGCCGAAGGCTGGACACACCCACCATCCTGCTACTAGCACCAAACGGCCACAAACATGCTACTCGCACTGTCCAGCGACACCATGCCGCCTGGTCCATCCCCAAACACAATGCACCGGAGACCGATGTACCACCAGTCAGACACAGTGACCAGGGCATACCACGCACGTGCTGGTACTGCGGCCCGGCAGCCCTCGACACTCCGTGGCCCCTGCTGCACCTCATCTCCACCCACTACCGCACCCCCACCGCCGCCGCACCTGCCGACCAGCAGGCATGGCTCTCCCCCTGGTTTCACACGGTACCCCCAGACCACCCGGCGCACGTAGCCTGGACCCGAACACCCACGGCGACATGGACATTCACCAACGAGCGGGCGGACCCGGACAGCGTAGCGATGGAGTACGACCGCTGCGACCCTCACCGCGCAGGACCTCAGGAGGCACCCATGCGCCCCCTACAGCACAAATGCCCGACCCTCCACGGCGACAAAGACGACAAGGAGCGACGACAGACCATCACGTGCCAGAAGTTCCACCCCAATACGGGATACCTCTTCCACCTGATGTACGCGTATATCACCCAGGGACGCCCAGACAGGGGACTGCTCCGCCTCACCCCACGAGCCCAGACCATCATCACCCAGGGAATAGGCGTCTATGCAGCGCCACTACTGCAACCCACGCAAATCACCGCCAGAACCACCCAGGGGAACCCCATATACGACTATCACCCCACAGCAATCGCCCGCCTACCCATACCTAGCGACACCGACATCATCTACTTCACTGACGCATCCGGCACCCAGCAACGCACCCCCACGGTCGGTTGCGCCTCCGTGCGCATCACCCGGCACGCGGACGGCCTCCACGTGGAACACCACACCGGGACCACCATCTTTGGGGCGTCCTCCCACGGCGAACTGCGCACCATGGCAGACGCCGTCACCGCCACACCGCCACCCACGACGGTCCGGCCCCGCAACATCTGGGTAGTCGTGGACGCCACGGTCGACATCCACCTCACCAGGCGCCTTGCGGACCTTCCCCTCCACAAAGCACTCGAGTCCGGCCTCACCACACAAGCGTTGGGACTATGGATGGCCTTCAAGGGCATGCATCCCCAGGACGCCCTACACATCGTCAAGCAGGAGTCACACCGCTACGCATACGGCAATGGACGCGCAGACACGCAGGCCAAACACCAGAACACCAACCACACCCCAGGGCTCGAACGCGTGCGACTGGACACCCCACACCACAGCCACCTGCAGCACCTGCCCCCGATACCCCTGGCCGCACAGCCCCCCCACCGGATGCCCGAGGACACGCCGTACACGGATCGAGACAAGCAGTACCACTACCCCACACCCATCCAGCAACTGGCCACCACACTGGGCCACCCAGCGAACACCGAACTCCTCCGACGCCTCGAAGACTCCGTCCACACCCCCCTCTACTACTCCGCCCTGCGCCCGGATAGCCTCCCAGCACACCTACAAAAGCCCCGAATCCAACTCGCCCTCGAACAACTTCCCCTCCTCACCCGACACCACCGATGGTATACGCGCCGCTTGATCCACGTCCCCGCAAGACACACCAAATGCATCTGCAGCCACGCGGAAGAAGAAACATGGAACCACTTCAAGGCGTGCCCCCTGTACAGAGGACTGGACACCCTGACAGACTGGAACCCAACCCACACCATCGCACAGCACGCCGGATGGCTGGCGCAGTCCCCGGCGACCCAGCAACTCACCACCGTCCTCAAGCAGACGGAGGTGCTCGAGGCAGTCCGCAGGGGACTCGTCCCCACTGCCGTCTACACCTGGCTACGCACCCACGCGGAGGACCCCCAAGCCACGGCGGCGCACATGCAGCGGACGGCCGTTGCCAAGACGGCGGAGAAGCTCACATACGGCACCCACAAATACCTGCAGCATGCGGCAACCCTGCCCCCAACAGACCAAGCCCACCCCCTCAAACTCCTGTTCTACCAACCATGAGAACCTACCCCGTGACATACCAACACGGAACCCCCACCACGTCTACACACCGTCCACTGAGCACAGCACTGACACAGCACACACGGGCGCCACAGGCACCGCACACGCTCCCACCAGCATGCGCGCGCCACCAGCCCCCATCCCCCCACGCCGCCGTCCGTCCACAGGTACCACCAACCACCAGCCACCGCATGTCCCCTCTGCATTCGCCAGCGGCGACCGCAGACAGCCCTGCCCTGCAACCCAGACCAGTGGGTCTGCCTGGGAGCCGCGCACCGCCTCACCGACTGCCCCCACTGCGGGGACCTCAACACCCGCCACCGCGAACGGCCCGCGGCCCCAGCCGCATCCCCCCCCCGCCAGCCACCTCAGCTTCTTGGGGTTCCTCACCGACACCCTCCGGGACCAACTGGGAGGGTACTACGTGGCGGACGCGGCGGACCACGCATGGACCATAGAGCTGGCCTCGGGCAACACACCCCTGCCCCCCCACAGCCCACCCCTACGCCACAGCGGAGGCGGCTTGATCGTGGCGGCCCGCCACATCCTCCTCGCCCTGTACCTCCACCACCGAGACCTACACCTCCCAGACCCACAACTCCTGGCCCCCCAAGCAGCAGCCCTGACGCCGGAAGCGTGGGCCGACACGGCACCAGAGGAGATAGCAGCCTACCTCCGAATCACTTGCCGCCGGTTCAAACACGCCCTCGGCCGACGGCAAGGAACACCTTACCCACTCAGCGCACTCCTCTACCCGGCACACCACCCCCACCCCGCACAACAGAAGCCCCCGGAGGGCTGGGCGTCTTTTTGGGACGCCCACCTGGCCGCCCCCGACGAGGCCACCGCCACGCGGATGGGCCTCACGGACCAGGAAGCCTACGTCAGATGCCTCAAGACGAGCCTCCAAGAGGCACACCGCTGGCACGCCCGCTCCCCGTCGCCCCCACGGGGACAGGGGGGTTCACCCGCCCCCGACACCCACCAGGCCAAGAAGACCAAGACAGGTCAGGGGGCCCGCCAACGCGCCCGCCAGCAGGGCGCGGCGCCCCAACCAACGCCCGGGTCCAGCCACACCGCACCGCCCCACGCCCAGACCCCCGGGGCACACCAACAACACCGCCACCGCCAGCGCCCACCACCACCACCGTACCGCAGCACCCAAACCCTGCAGCCCAGTCAGCCACCACCGCCCACACACGTCCACACCATGCCAGGACCACCGTACGCGCAGAGCCAGGGGACATGGCACCACCAACACCACCATCACGCCCCCGTCCCTCCCAACCCCTACCCCCTAATGCCCCCATGCTACAGCGACCCCCACCAGCTACATCCCCACCACGCCCCAGCACAACCAGGCCCCGCGAACCACCCACCCCACATAGCGCACATCACCGCACCACACCATCACGTATTCCACCACCACCAGCCCCTGCCACCACACCCACCAACGCCGGGGTACCACACACAACCGGCACACCCTCCACACCACCACCACGCGGTCCAGCACCACCCGCCGCCCCCGCTACACGGGCCCACGACATACGAGCCACGGTACACCCCCATGGACCCGCGAGGAACCGCGCACGCACACCAGCAACACCAGGGCCTAGTAGGAGCGCCCCACCATCACCAACAGCCCCCCCACCCACACCCCATACCAGCGAGCACCATCCACCAGCAGCAACCCATCACATACGGACCACAGCCCCACCCGGGGGCTCATGCGGTCGCCTCCCACCCGCACCCCGGCACCACAACCAGTCAAGAACCGCAAGGGCCACACGGCGCACACACGCAACACCCACACGACCCACAGGGACGCCCCGACCCCCAGCCAGCACAACACCCACCCCCGCCCCCCCCACCCCACCACCACCAGCAGCCCCCCCACCCACACCCCATACCAGCGAGCACCATCCACCAGCATCCACCCATTACATACGGACCACAGCCCCACCCGGACGCCAATGCGGCCGCCTCCCACCCACACCCCGGCACCACAACCAGTCAAGAACCGCAAGGGCCGCACGGCGCACACATGCAACACCCACACGACCCACAGGGACCCCCAGACCCCCAGCCAGCACAACACCCACCCCCGCCCCCCCCACCACCAACAGCGCCACCCCCACACCACCCCCCCCCCGCCCCCCCCCCGAGACCAGGCCACGGACACAACACGCGGCAGCCAGCACCAGCCAATTGACGTCGATACCCCCGCCGACACACGCCACGGCGTATCCCCCCTCCCGCGACCGCCACAAGAGACCCCATCACCGGACCCCACGCGCGACAACGACGACCACCCCCCTGAAACCCACACCACCCCCCCCATCACACCCCGCACCACCAGTCGCCGCACCGGCCGAACCCTACGCCCTACACAACCCCGCAGCGGTACGGCAGCACCTCCGGGGACTCGGGGAACAGGACGTCGTGCTGTACCTCCGCACCTCCGGCACCTGCACCCCCATCCGGGCGGCCACCCTGGTCCAGGCGGCCACCCTGGGGGAAGGCGTCAGAGACTTCCTCTTCGACGCCTTCCTCCACGTCGCCCGACACGAGCGCCCCCCACGCGCCACCCCAGACGGCGAGAGCCCGCCCCCCACGGGGAGCCGGATCTGGGTGCCCCCCATCGACTGGGGGCGACACCTGGTCAGACACCCCGTGCCGGAGCGGGACAGCACCCAGGGCCGCACCCGCTACCGCGAGCCCAGCATGGCCCACCCCCCACCCGACGCCACCCCCGACAGCACCAAAGAGTGGGAGCGGGAAACATGGGTAGCCAGGATGGCCTCCCTAAGCAACTTCCGGCACCACGTCCCGGGGGACATCCCCATGCCCGACGAGCAGCAGCCAGCCCCCTCCACGTACATGACCCTCATGTACAATCTGCACTACACCCTCTCCACCACCACCTACCACGCACGCACAGACCACTGGGTGGTACACGGCACCGACCCCCTCCTCCCCGCCGACCCCCCCCCCCCCACACAACCCAGGCCCCGACACGTACGCCAGGGGGGACGACCCGGACAACCCCAACATCAGGGGCACGTGGGAACCCGAATCCCTGGACACGCTGCTCTCCATCCGCAGCGGCTACCAGGGCCTTGGTAGGGCGATGTATTGCCTCGCCCAGTGGATTCAACGGACCTGTGGGATCCCCACAGACCGATGGGTGTGGGTGGTCACGCTGCGCCCCCAGCAGAGAGAAGCCCCCCATAACCGCAGGGGACCCACCCCCCCACGCCCCACCACCCTACAACTATGCCCGTACATGGTGGCAGCCCGCCTCATGACGCTGCTATGGCCGGGCCCCCACACCCCAACGCAAAACTACCCCCACCTCACACAGGAGGACATGCCCGGCATCCAGCGATGCTTCTTCCGGACCCTCGACTACCTCCAGCAAACACACCCCCACGTCCTGGAGCAGATATGGCCACCCCCCGGGTAACCCACGTGCCCGCACAGCCGAGACAACGCCGCCACGCCAACACCAGCACGCACGGATCACCAGGGAAAGCGCGCGCACACGCCCGATGCCCGAACCTGCACCCTCGTTCTCGCTACTTACAGGACCCAGCATCATACGCCCACCCCCGAGGCCCGGGACCCTCCGCCGTCTCCCGCAGCCCTCTCCTCCGCCTCCGACTCCACAACCTCCACCACCACGACCACTTCATCCACCACCACCACCACGTCCTCATCCAGCACTCCACCCCCCAGGCCGCGGGGGACACCTCCCAAACGGGCCTCCAAACCCGCCCCCACCGCGAGCAGCCCCGCCGCCGCCAAGGCCCAGGCCCCGACGAAGCCCACGCCCACGACCCAGCCGAAGCCCAAGACCGCCGCCAAACGGCAACCCGCAGCCAAGCCCAAACCCAAACCCAAACCCGGCGCCTCGACGGCAGCGCGAGCCCGGCCCCCCGAGGATGTCCTCTACGACATCCGGCCCCAGCCGTCCCAGGCCCGAAGGCAGCAGCGCCCAGCGCGGCGCCCCCCCACCGTCACCGACGCCACCGCCACCACCTTCATGGCGGAGCGCGCCGCGGCCGAAGCGCGACGCGCCTCGTCCCGCCACCTCCCAAAGCCCGCACCCCAGGCCCACAGACCGCCCCCGACCAAGCCAGAACAACGCCAGGGTCCACCAGCAGCGCCCCCGCCCCCCTACCGGCCCCCGATGACAGCCCACATGCAACGCATGCCCCACTACCGCCGCCGCCGCGAATCCCCGCCCAACCCCGAGGCGGAGACCGTACGCGCACACACGCGCACCCCCACTCCCTACGCACCCCCACGGGACAGGACTACGAAGAATCCCCCAGGCCCGCCACCGCCGCCGGTCCCCACGACCCCGTCGCACCCACCCACGCCGGCTCCTCCGCCCAAGACCGCAGGCCCGCCCAGGAACAGTGGTGGCAGCGCTGGACCCACACGCAGCTCTGGGAGCTGCGGAAATGGGCCCGGGGAGAGCCCTCCCTCGAGGGCCTGGTCCATCGGCCCCGCAAGGGGTCGGTGGAGAGCTGCCGCCTCCGGCCGGCGGGGGGGTGGATGCCGCAGGCCGCATGGGAAGCCATGCTGGCTGATACGCTCCAGCCCCTGGAAGTCCACCCCCGCAACCTCCCCGCGCCCCAGGACCACCCGTATGTCCTCAGGCGCCTGCGGGAGACCCTCCAGGAAACGCTGCGAGACGGCATCCGCCTGTGGGACATCACCCAAAGCCCAGCCCCGCACGCACACACCCCTCACCACCCCACAAGCGTCTGCGCACGACACCGGCGACACCCACAGCACCCCAGGAGCCCTGCGCGCCACACAACACGACGCACGTGACCCCCCGGCCAGCGGCGCCGCCATCTAACCCCGTTACCCAGCACACCACCACCACGGGGCGCCACGCCAGGCCCAGCCCAAAAGTCACCAAACGAACCGGACGCCGAAGGAAGCCAACGCACACGACAACGAGCACCACTACGCCCAAAGGCGCGAAACCCAGGCCAGATACCGTGGGCTCCTCTCCACCCTCAGCACGACACACACTTCACTGGCGTCACTCCCCCGCCGTGCCCCCTCCCACGCCACCGCCCCGCCCCCCCCCCTTCCCGCCGCACGTCCCCACGCCGCCCAGCACCCAGCCCCACACACTGCGCCACAGCATCGCCCTAGTCCGGCTCCTCCACCATCGCGCCACTTGGCACCTCACAGTAGACCGCCGTCCTGTGGTCCCGCTCCCCCCAGCACCGCTCCCGGGGCCGCACCCGGCCCACGTCGTGTTCGCCCCCACGTCGGGGGCGGCGGACATCCTTCCGCTCCTCGCCGCCACCCCTCCCGGGCACCGCATACTGCTTGCCGCCAACCCCTCGGTCCTCAGTGAGGTCCTCATCGGGCACGCCGACGCCCTGCACGTGCGCCCCCTGCTGCCCAACCTGCACGCTGCGTACGCCCCCAGCACGCCCGTCGACCCCTCCGTGTGGGACTCCCAGTGAGGCCAACGGCCAACGGCCGGCCCGCACGCACCACCCCGCGCCCGCTCCGGGCGCACGACCCCGTGGACGCCGCTACCCACACGCCCGGCCCCGCGCAACCGCCTAACCGAGCCAGAACTCAAGCACAAATCAAACCCGAGCCACACCCCGAAACCGCTAACCCTTGACTCCTAACCAAACCCGCCGAGGGAACAACGTAACCACAGCCCACACCCACAGCCCGCACAGCCGCCTAACCAGCCAGCACCAGAAGCAAAGAGACACCACACCAAACCCACCCTGACCCAAGCCCGTGTACATCAGGACGCACGAGCCGCCCCCCTGGGGCGCGACCGCCGCCACAGCACCGACGACACACGCCAGAGGACACAACGCTATTGCACCGCCGCGCCAGCTGCCCGTGCCTGTGCCTGCAGTGTACGCGCGCCCCTGTTTTTCTCTTTTTTGTTTTTCTTTGTTTTTTTCCAAAAAAAAACAAAAAAAAAACACAAGTAAAAAAAAAAAAAACAAAAAAAAAACGAAAATTAGGGGGGGAGGAAGAGGGACACAACCACCCATGGCACACAGCACGCACACCGGGGAACAGGAGCCCAATGGCCCAGGGGACCGCACATGCAACACAACACACCGAGCGAGCACACCGGTGAACAGGAGCCGGCTGGCCCAGGACACCGCAGACGCACCACAGCAAACCGCGCGGGCACACCGGTGAACAGGAGCCCAGCGGCCCAGGACACTGCACACACGTAGGGCGGCCGAGGGACAGGAAGGAACCAGTACCCCATGGGTCGGACGCACTGGGGCGACCCAGCCGACCCACCGGGCCAGTGGCAGGAGCGGTACTCCAAGGCCACTGGTCCGAGCCCGGCCAGGCTGCACCGGAGACCATGGCAAACGTCACCCGGAGCCATGGAAGCAACCGGTGACAGGCGAGCCGGTACACAGTCCAGGAGGGGGTCACCTGCCAAGCAGAGTGGCCCCGCAACTCGAGCCACAAGGGTGAGGCGGTTGTACCGTAGACAAGCGGGAGCAATACCCCTTGTGGTGAGAGATACTCCACACGGCTGGGCAGCCCCCCAGAGCTGCCGCCCAAAGGAGGGGGCATGTGGCCCTACCCATGGACACATGTGGGGACACCCTCCCACCTGGGACACATGGACCGGGTGGCCGCGACAATGCCTTCCCAAGCACATGCGGGAGCGGCTCAAGAGGCACCTGACATAGGGCAGTGGGAGGGACAGGACGTCCCCTTGGTAAGACCTCCTTCCTGCAATGTCAAAGGAGGCATCCCGAGCTCCCGAAGATACCTACCTACCTTGGTACTTCACATTTTGTAATATGTTTGCCTGGAACAACTGGGCCCAGTGGACAGTGCATACAACAAACAGCAACCCCGGATTTTTATCAGCAAGTAAAAAACGGAAGTTATGGTCCTGCTGACGTAATGTCTGCAAGTGCTCAGGATTCACACGAGGGTCAACCGATTGTATCTCATCATAATAGGCATGAAAAGCTTCCTCAGCCATTGAGCGAGATGCAGACATAGCCTCGTGTTCAGGAACCCCTGGCAATCATCGTATTGTGGAATACACGGAGGAAGACAAACCATGGACGCATGATAATAAGGGGGCAACTGTAGAATTTTGGGCATTCTGCCGTAACAATCCAGCTGAATCACCCAGAATCAGTCGTAAGTGCTCACATGTGGATCGGGATACAATATGGCTGATGGGAGGAGGGCAACACAGAGGTGACTCCACACAGGCGCATCCCTGTTCCAGGCAGCGCTGCAGTAATCCAGGAATGAATCGGAACTGCGAGTTCAGAACCCAATCAGCCATCTCTTTTGTTTTACACCGAACCACCTTGATACGATCCGCGTGGAAGGATGGCACACAGCACGCACACCGGTGAACAGAAGCCCAATGGCCCAGGGGACCGCACATGCAACACAACACACCGAGCGAGCACACCGGTGAACAGGAGCCGGCTGGCCCAGGACACCGCAGACGCACCACAGCAAACCGCGCGGGCACACCGGTGAACAGGAGCCCAGCGGCCCAGGACACTGCACACACGTAGGGCGGCCGAGGGACAGGAAAGAACCAATACCCCATGGGTCGGACGCACTGGGGCGACCCAGCCGACCCACCGGGCCAGTGGCAGGAGCGGTACTCCAAGGCCACTGGTCCGAGCCCGGCCAGGCTGCACCGGAGACCATGGCAAACGTCACCCGGAGCCATGGAAGCAACCGGTGACAGGCGAGCCGGTACACAGTCCAGGAGGGGGTCACCTGCCAAGCAGAGTGGCCCCGCAACTCGAGCCACAAGGGTGAGGCGGTCGTACCGTAGACAAGCGGGAGCAATACCCCTTGTGGTGAGAGATACTCCACACGGCTGGGCAGCCCCCCATAGCTGCCGCCCAAAGGAGGGGGCATGTGGCCCTACCCATGGACACATGTGGGGACACCCTCCCACCTGGGACACATGGACCGGGTGGCCGCGACAATGCCTTCCCAAGCACATGCGGGAGCGGCTCAAGAGGCACCTGACATAGGGCAGTGGGAGGGACAGGACGTCCCCTTGGTAAGACCTCCTTCCTGCAATGTCAAAAGAGGCATCCCGAGCTCCTGAAGATACCTACCTACCTTGGTACTTCACATTTTGTAATATGTTTGCCTGGAACAACTGGGCCCAGTGGACAGTGCATACAACAAACAGCAACCCCGGATTTTTATCAGCAAGTAAAAAACGGAAGTTATGGTCCTGCTGACGTAATGTCTGCAAGTTCTCAGGATTCACACGAGGGTCAACCGATTGTATCTCATCATAATAGGCATGAAAAACTTCCTCAGCCATTGAGCGAGATGCAGACATAGCCTCGTGTTCAGGAACCCCTGGCAATCATCGTATTGTGGAATACACAGAGGAAGACAAACCATGGACGCATGACAATAAGGGGGCAACTGTAGAATTTTGGGCATTCTGCCGTAACAATCCAGCTGAATCACCCAGAATCAGTCGTAAGTGCTCACATGTGGATCGGGATACAATATGGCTGATGGGAGGAGGGCAACACAGAGGTGACTCCACACAGGCGCATCCCTGTTCCAGGCAGCGCTGCAGTAATCCAGGAATGAATCGGAACTGCGAGTTCAGAACCCAATCAGCCACCTCTTTTGTTTTACACCGAACCACCTTGATACGATCCGCGTGGAAGGATTTCAGGGGGGTAAAACAATTTGAATCAAGCAAATGCTGGCGCATCCGTTGCTGAACAAAAACAGCAAATGCTGCTGAAGTATTGTTGATTTTTAACAGCAGAAAGCGTCTCAGCACGATGCCACACTCGCGCCGTGTCCGGGCCTTCACCTTTCTGAAAAGGCCACCCTTGCCTACCCTTCATTTTGGTACCCTCCTTGCCCTCGTCGACTCCCTGCACGCAGAGAAATCCTTGTTACGAGGTTCGAAAAAGTCCAGATTTGACAGTGTACTGTGACAGTCACATAGTGATGATTATTGAGCATGATGACAATGATAATGTTAATTGAATGCCCATTGCTAGTTTGCTTTATGTTTCCCTTGTATTTGTTATCCCCTCCCTTAGATGAATTCGAGTCCCATGATTCAATGCAAGAATACAAAGAATACAATGAATGAAGGCCCAATAAGGGCAAAAAGTGGTTCACATGTGATGGTTTGTGTGTGGATTGGCGATTTTGCATGCTTCGTTGCTTTTCTTCCAAAACGTATTTGAAAGAATCAAGGAAGGGTGTATACCTCGATATTTGGAATTCTTGGTTTTGATTTGGCTTTATTTTTGTCAAAGAGTTTAAGCACGGTGAATGCAAGCAACAACAAATAACAACAATTACAAGGTTATGGAGGCTTTTGGACTTGAAATGTTTCATGCCATATGGTAGTGGGTACTGGCATACCCATATGCAAAGAGGTGAAGGTAAATTGTAGGTGCCTATGGATTCTCATCCTCGGGTGAATTCAAGCGAATCAAGTGGGATTTCGAATTTGAAGTTGCGAATTCGAATTCGAAGGGGTCCACAATTTCGTGCAAGTTTGGGGCGAATTCAAATTCCAGCAAATTCGTGCGAATTCAAACCTGCATCCCTGGTACCACCACCGGGCAAAAAACAGCACAGCCAACCAACAGCACAACACAGCACAGCACGACAGCCCACAGGAGGGCAGAGCAAGCCCCAACAGCACCGCAACACGACAGCAGAGCACAACAGCACAGCACCACGCGACAGCACAGCACCACAGAACACGACACAGGAAAGCAGGGCACCACAGCAAACCACACCAACCACAGAGAAGCAGACCACGCGGCCAGACAGGGACACCGACAGCAAAACACGCCACCAGCAGACAACCACGGGCCACCAGACCCAGCACCGCACCACGGCACACCACAGGAAACAGCACAACACACAGCAGCGCATCACAGCACCAGGCGCCAGCAACAGCACGCACCACACGAACAGCACAACGCGAGCGCACCAGCACAGCGAAGCACAGCACCGCACAGAGCGGAGAGCACAGGAAACGCACAGCACAGCACCCCGGGACACACACACCACAAAGCAGAGCGGCGAATAACAGCACGCACCACCGCGCCACGACAAAACACACACAGCACAGAGCACACAGCGCGGGGGAACACCGCAAAACACAGCGCCGCAGAGCACAGGGCCCCAGGGCGACGGGCAGCCCCAGAGGGCACGGCACAACAAGCAGCGGCACCAAACGAGCGCAACACAGCACACGACAGCACAACACCGGGCAACACAACGCGCAGCAGCGCGGCGCAGCACCGCACCCAGGGACGCACAGCACAACACGGCACACAGCACTGAGCGGCAGCGACGAAAACCGCGAGACACAAAGGGGGGGGGGGGGGCAGCAACCACCAGGGAGCAGCCAACAGCCAGGCGGAAAGCACGAAAGAGGGAGAAGCGCACGGAGAGCCGAAAAGCGGAAGGCCAACAAAGCAAACAACGCAAGCGCCGAGGCCCAGGGCACCCGGGGCCGGAAACCAGAGAAAGCCGGAGACAACGGGGGCGCACAGAGGAAGAAGAAGAAGGGAAAAAAAAAAAAACACCCAGGCAGCAAGCAGGAGCGACGAAAACCGCGAGACACAAAAGGGGAGGGGGGCGGGGGAGCAACCACCAAAGAGCAGCCAACGGCCAAGCGGGAGACACAAACGAGGCGCGAGCGCACGGAGAGCCAGGCAGCGGGAGGCCGGGAAAAACAACCAAAACACAGCGCCAGGGCAACGAGGAACAGCAACGGCAGCGAGAGAGAGGGGGGCAACCCCAGCCCGGAGGGGGCCAAGCAAAGCAGAAAGACAAAGCGGCCAAAGGAAAAGGTGGGGCGCACCAGAACGCGCCCGGGAGGCCGGCCCGCCCGACCCGGCCAGGCAAAGAAAAACACGAACACACACGCACACCAGCAGCCGTCCGGATGGACGAGTGCGCGCCCAGCAACAACCCCACCAACACACCACACGCCACACGCCACACACCTGACACCACTGCCGCCAGCGGACCCCAGCCAGGAGTGGCGGGGACCGCCCACCACCACCGGCAGCGAAACCCAGCCAGAAGTGGCGGGGAGTAGCACACAGGGACCTCCGCCAGGAGTGGCGAGGGACCCCACCAACACACCACTCACCCCACACCACCGCCGCCAGCAGACCCCAGCCAGGAGTGGCGGGGACCGCCCACCACCACCGGCAGCGGAACCCAGCCAGGAGTGGCGGGGAGTAGCACACAGGGACCTCCGCCAGGAGTGGCGAGGGACCAACCACACCACACACAAACCACAGCCCCACCAACACACCACCGCCACACACCACACACCACACACCACACACCACCGCCGCCAGCGGACCCCAGCCAGGAGTGGCGGGGACCGCCCACCACCACCGGCAGCGAAACCCAGCCAGGAGTGGCGGGGAGTAGCACACAGGAACCTCCGCCAGGAGTGGCGAGGGACCAACCACACCACACACCAGCCACAACCCCACCAACGCACCACCGCCACACACCACACACCACACACCACCGCCGCCAGCGGACCCCAGCCAGGAGTGGCGGGGACCGCCCACCACCACCGGCAGCGAAACCCAGCCAGGGGTGGCGGGGAGTAGCACACAGGGACCTCCGCCAGGAGTGGCGAGGGACCAACCACACCACACACCAACCAAAGCCCCACCAACACACCACCGCCACACACCACACACCACACACCACACACCACCGCCGCCAGCGGACCCCAGCCAGGAGTGGCGGGGACCGCCCACCACCACCGGCAGCGAGACCCAGCCAGGAGTGGCGGGGAGTGGCACACAGGAACCTCCGCCAGGCGTGGCGAGGGACCAACCACACCACACACCAGCCACAACCCCACCAACACACCACCGCCACACACCACACACCACACACCAGACACCACACACCACACACCACCGCCGCCAGCGGACCCCAGCCAGGAGTGGCGGGGACCGCTCACCACCACCGGCAGCGAAACCCAGCCAGGAGTGGCGGGGCGTACTACACAGGAACCTCCTCCAGGAGTGGCGAGGGACCAACCACACCACACACCAGCCACAACCCCACCAACACACCACACGCCACACGCCACACACCTGACACCACTGCCGCCAGCGGACCCCAGCCAGGAGTGGCGGGGACCGCCCACCACCACCGGCAGCGAAACCCAGCCAGAAGTGGCGGGGAGTAGCACACAGGGACCTCCGCCAGGAGTGGCGAGGGACCCCACCAACACACCACACACCCCACACCACCGCCGCCAGCGGACCCCAGCCAGGAGTGGCGGGGACCGCCCACCACCACCGGCAGCGGAACCCAGCCAGGAGTGGCGGGGAGTAGCACACAGGGACCTCCGCCAGGAGTGGCGAGGGGCCAACCACACCACACACAAACCACAGCCCCACCAACACACCACCGCCACACACCACACACCACACACCACACACCACACACCACACACCACCGCCGCCAGCGGACCCCAGCCAGGAGTGGCGGGGACCGCCCACCACCACCGGCAGCGAAACCCAGCCAGGAGTGGCGGGGAGTAGCACACAGGAACCTCCGCCAGGGGTGGCGAGGGACCAACCACACCACACACCAGCCACAACCCCACCAACACACCACACGCCACACGCCACACACCTGACACCACTGCCGCCAGCGGACCCCAGCCAGGAGTGGCGGGGACCGCCCACCACCACCGGCAGCGAAACCCAGCCAGAAGTGGCGGGGAGTAGCACACAGGGACCTCCGCCAGGAGTGGCGAGGGACCCCACCAACACACCACACACCCCACACCACCGCCGCCAGCGGACCCCAGCCAGGAGTGGCGGGGACCGCCCACCACCACCGGCAGCGGAACCCAGCCAGGAGTGGCGGGGAGTGGCACACAGGAACCTCCGCCAGGCGTGGCGAGGGACCAACCACACCACACACCAGCCACAACCCCACCAACACACCACCGCCACACACCACACACCACACACCACACACCACACACCACACACCCCCGCCGCCAGCGGACCCCAGCCAGGAGTGGCGGGGACCGCCCACCACCACCGGCAGCGAAACCCAGCCAGGAGTGGCGGGGAGTAGCACACAGGAACCTCCGCCAGGGGTGGCGAGGGACCAACCACACCACACACCAACCAAAGCCCCACCAACACACCACCGCCACACACCACACACCACACACCACACACCACCGCCGCCAGCGGACCCCAGCCAGGAGTGGCGGGGACCGCCCACCACCACCGGCAGCGAGACCCAGCCAGGAGTGGCGGGGAGTGGCACACAGGAACCTCCGCCAGGCGTGGCGAGGGACCAACCACACCACACACCAGCCACAACCCCACCAACACACCACCGCCACACACCACACACCACACACCAGACACCACACACCACACACCACCGCCGCCAGCGGACCCCAGCCAGGAGTGGCGGGGACCGCCCACCACCACCGGCAGCGAAACCCAGCCAGGAGTGGCGGGGCGTACTACACAGGAACCTCCTCCAGGAGTGGCGAGGGACCAACCACACCACACACCAGCCACAACCCCACCAACACACCACACGCCACACGCCACACACCTGACACCACTGCCGCCAGCGGACCCCAGCCAGGAGTGGCGGGGACCGCCCACCACCACCGGCAGCGGAACCCAGCCAGGAGTGGCGGGGAGTAGCACACAGGGATCTCCGCCAGGAGTGGCGAGGGACCAACCACACCACACACAAACCACAGCCCCACCAACACACCACCGCCACACACCACACACCACACACCACACACCACCGCCGCCAGCGGACCCCAGCCAGGAGTGGCGGGGACCGCCCACCACCACCGGCAGCGAAACCCAGCCAGGAGTGGCGGGGAGTAGCACACAGGAACCTCCGCCAGGAGTGGCGAGGGACCAACCACACCACACACCAGCCACAACCCCACCAACGCACCACCGCCACACACCACACACCACACACCACCGCCGCCAGCGGACCCCAGCCAGGAGTGGCGGGGACCGCCCACCACCACCGGCAGCGAAACCCAGCCAGGGGTGGCGGGGAGTAGCACACAGGGACCTCCGCCAGGAGTGGCGAGGGACCAACCACACCACACACCAACCACAGCCCCACAAACACACCACCGCCACACACCACACACCACACACCACACACCACCGCCGCCAGCGGAACCCAGCCAGGAGTGGCGGGGACCGCTTACCACCACCGGCAGCGAGACCCAGCCAGGAGTGGCGGGGAGTGGCACACAGGAACCTCCGCCAGGCGTGGCGAGGGACCAACCACACCACACACCAGCCACAACCCCACAAACACACCACCGCCACACACCACACACCACACACCAGACACCACACACCACACACCACCGCCGCCAGCGGACCCCAGCCAGGAGTGGCGGGGACCGCCCACCACCACCGGCAGCGAAACCCAGCCAGGAGTGGCAGGGCGTACTACACAGGAACCTCCTCCAGGAGTGGCGAGGGACCAACCACACCACACACCAGCCACAACCCCACCAACACACCACCGCCACACACCACACACCACACACCACACACCACACACCACACACCAACGCCGCCAGCGGACCCCAGCCAGGAGTGGCGGGGACCGCCCACCACCACCGGCAGCGAAACCCAGCCAGGAGTGGCGGGGAGTAGCACACAGGAACCTCCGCCAAGAGTGGCGAGGGACCAACCACACCACACACCAGCCACAACCCCACCAACACACCACCGCCACAAACCACACACCACACACCACCGCCGCCAGCGGACCCCAGCCAGGAGTGGCGGGGACCGCCCACCAACACCGGCAGCGAGACCCAGCCAAGAGTGGCGGCGAGTAGCACACAGGAACCTCCGCCAGGAGTGGCGAGGGACCAACCACACCACACACCAGCCACAGAGCGAGCGCCAGCCGAGGTAAGGCAAAGGGAGGAACAGCCAGGCCGCCCCCCCCCCCCCCAAAAAAAGGGGGCGGAGAGGGGGCGCCCGCGCGAAAACAGCCCACAGCCACCAAAGCGCCCGCCAAGAACACAAAAGGCGGCCAAACCCCCCACCCAGAGGGCACCGAAGACAGGACCCCCAAAGAGGCACAGGGGGACCACCCAGCCAAAACCGGCAACACCAAGCCAGGAACAGCAGCCCACCGGGAAAAGGGGCACCGAAACAAGCAGACACACACCACGAAAGAAAGAAAAAAAAAGCCAGCAGCCCAGCCCGAAAGAAAGGGGATGGGGGGAGAGACCACAAGGCCCGGGACAAAGACACCCAGGAACCGGTAAAAAAAAAAAGCGCAAAAAACACACCCCGACAACCGAGCCAAGAAGGGCGGGGCACAGCCGAGACCCGGGCCCAGCACGCACGCCCACACAGCACACCGGAACCGGAATTGGCGGGGGGCAAGCAAAACGTGCACGAAACCACACACGACCCAAAAGCAGGCCGACACCAAAGCCCAACCACGAACACCACAAACAGCCGGGAAAAGAGGGACAACACCACAAACCGAGCCCAAACACACCCACCGAAGACCCCAGCCACGACTGGCTGGGGTTAACAAAACCCACACCCAACCGCAGCCCGGACCCAACCACAAACGCAAGCCAACAGTAGGAAACCCAGTGCCCACAGCCCGGGCACTGAGGCAGCCCGAGCCATGCAGGTGACCCGGCCAAAGGAGATCCGGAGACCGGGGGTAAGGCTGCATCCTAAGGCCAGCGCTGCGTTGGGACTTGAGGCGGCGCGTGCGACACCCAAGCGCCTCGGAACCCAAGTACCAAGAACATGCATGCATGGAAACGGGATACGCCAGGAAGTCCGGTGAACCTCTAGGGTTCCGCCCAAAGGAGGGGACGTGCGCAAGCACGGGGGCACACCCTCCCGGCGAGACAAGCATGTCACGCCGGCGGCGATCAGCCCTCCCGGTTTTGCCCGGGGCCCCTTGGTTGGGGGCCAACAGACAGGTCTAGCGGGATGTAAGCCGCCTCCCCTCTTCACGCGCGGAGCCTCTTCCTGTTCGTCACAGGGGCGACGCCAGGGGGAACCAAGGGGCGCCTCTCCACGACCGAGAGCACCTACCTACCTACCTACCTTCGGAGAAAAGCGCGTCGCGAACTTTTAATTTTCGACTTTTGTTTTTGACTTTGGACAGTCAAAACGTGTTCTCTCTTGCCTACCCTTCATTTTGGTACCCTCCTTGCCCTCGTCGACTCCGTGCACGCAGAGAAATCCTTGTTACGAGGTTCGAAAAAGTCCAGATTTGACAGTGTACTGTGACAGTCACATAGTGATGATTATTCAGCATGATGACAATGATAATGTTAATTGAATGCCCATTGCTAGTTTGCTTTATGTTTCCCTTGTATTTGTTATCCCCTCCCTTAGATGAATTCGAGTCCCATGATTCAATGCAAGAATACAAAGAATACAATGAATGAAGGCCCAATAAGGGCAAAAAGTGGTTCACATGTGATGGTTTGTGTGTGGATTGGTGATTTTGCATGCTTCGTTGCTTTTTTTCCAAAACGTATTTGAAAGAATCAAGGAAGGGTGTATACCTCGATATTTGGAATTCTTGGTTTTGATATGTCTTTATTTTTGTCAAATAGTTTAAGCACGGTGAATGCAAGCAACAACAAATAACACAAAATTACAAGGTTATGGGGGCTCTTTGACTTGAAATGTTTCATGCCATATGGTAGTGGGTACTGGCATACCCATATGCAAAGAGGTGAAGGTAAATTGTAGGTGCCTATGGATTCTCAGCCTCGGGTGAGTTCAAGCGAATCAAGTGGGATTTGGAATTTGAAGTTGCGAATTCGAATTCGGAGGGGTCCACAATTTCGTGCGAGTTCGGGGCGAATTCAAATTCCAGCAAATTCGTGCGAATTCAAACCTGCATCCCTATCTAGGTCTCCGACTTGGTTTCGTAGGCGTTGGTTTTCCATCCTGGTGGATGTACGCGATGGTCCCGGGTGACGCGGTGGCGGGTAGCTTATTGGATGAGGAGATGGGTACGGGGTGGGAGCAAAGAAAACGGGGGGAATCGGTACCTAATGGTTGGCATGGGGAAGTGGCCTAGGGGGGGCTCGTAGGGCAACGCCCATGGTGCTGGCATCGGCAATCCGGTGCGGTCCGCGCGCGGTGAGGGGCTGCGGCTTCGGGTGTCAGAGGAGGCATCTCGCGACGAAATGGTTGTGTTCGACACGTCGGAGCACGAGGGGGATGTTGATTGTTCAAGCGACGAGGAATCTGAGCTTTGTGACATTATGGGTTGGGGCTGGTACAAAAGGCAGAAAGGGGCCCAGGACAGGGGCGGGGGTTCGGGATCAGGATGGTCAGGGGGGAGGGGAACAGGGGGGCACAAAAAGTCAGGCGTGGGTGGTTGGTTGGGTTGTGTGGGGGGGGGAGGGCGGAAATGGGTTGGCCTCGGAAAAGAGGCGGCGACCGGCAGCTGTTTGTAGCGCTTTTGAGGGGGGACGTTGGGTTGTGGAGTCTGTGAACGGGGGGGGGCGCGAAAGAAATGGTAGGCTGCGTTGCGCGGCGGGCGTGCAGGGGGGGAGGGTCTGGCATGGGCTTCCGTGGGCGTTTGCCGGCTTGTTTGGGGCAGGGCGAGGGTTCGGAGCCTGGTTTGTTGAGAGCTTTGGAAAAGGGGCGTACTGGTTGGGCCCGTGCTTTTGGTTCTGTCTTCAATTTCGGCTTGGGCTGCACCGCGGATCGCAATGGATCGGTTGGACGGTAAACTGGGGGTTGGGAGGGCGCGGAAGGGGAAGAAGAGGTGCTGAAGGGGCCGTATTTTTTGCGCCAGGGGTTGCGGGGGGTGAGCGGGAAGGCCATCTTTATGGGGTGCCAAGGAACAGGATGGTTGCCTAACCATTCCAGTGTTCCTTAGATGGCCTTTTTGTATCCCTGGGCGTCTATTGATCAGCCCTTGTCTGAGCAGCAGCATGTGGGCTGGCTTGGTAATGCCTGGTTGGGGAAGTGAGAGGGAACGCCACAAGTCTTTTGGGACCAGTGTGCGAATGAAATGTCGGCATTTGCCTTTGTTAGCGACGTGCCACCACTGTTGTGTGATCAAAGTAAGGGGGGGGGGCGGCCGCGACAATTGCGTGCGCGAGGTGTTCCAGTGTAGGGCAGAGAGCGACGCACGAGACGGCATCATGGGGGTGTGGTTGGGAACAGCGAACGCACTGCTAATCGTGCAGATTGTCCGGAAATTTGTAGCCCCTGACACAAAGGTTACCAGAACTAAACTTGAAGGGCAACCGAGAGAACAGGGACGAAGATGCATAGTAGTCGTAGCTGGGGGTGACAGCAATGTTGCTGTGCTCATGGCGTGGCAGAAGGTGGCGAAACTCGCGGATTTGAAGTTTGTGAAAAATTGGAAGGCCGTGTTGGCTGAAAGAGCCGAGAGGGGGGGGGGGAGTAGTGATCTGTCGGAAACCAGGGAGAATGCCCCCCAGTTGGCGTAGTGATCGGACACTTCGTTGCCGTAGAACCCCACGTGTCCTTGGATCCATGCTGGGTGTACATTTAACTTACCACCGTCTGCTAGGAGAGATGGGAATGCTGCTGCCTAGGTGCCCAAGGAAAAAGAGAAGTCGTCGGGAGGCGTGAAGATGACCCTAGTGCTGAGGTGAACTATCTGGGAATTGTCAATGAGGAGGTGGATGTGGTGGTGTGGGCAGAGACGTCGAATGAGCTTTAACGACAATCATGCTCCCCAAAACTCTGCGCCTGCCGAGGTAGGCAGGGGGGACGTCTGTACTAGGACGTAGGTGTGGTCTCCCAGGAGGAAGATTGTAACAGCCGCTGCATGTCCTACGTTTCCCGACGAGCCGTCAGAGTACACCGACACTGTATCTGCGTCGGAAGCGTGTGTGAGAGTTGCTGCGGCAGTGCAGTTCCAGTGAGTGAGGTCAACCTCGCTAAGTGAGTGAGCTACGCGGACCAGGAAAAGGGGACCGTGGATCGGGGTGTGCAGAAGAGCGCCATCGTGGGGGGGGAGGGGGGCGTCAGGAATGAGTTGCTGAGGGCGTAAGAAAGTCGGAGACAGCATTTGGTCTGGCAGACAGGGGTATGGGTGGTAGGTGTGGACCGGAAAATGTGATGTGAAGTTGGTGTTGATGTTGATGGTGGCTATTCCGCCGTGGAACTGGAGGGTTGCTTTTTTGGCCGACGTGGAGGAGACCTGGCCAACACACTGCCCTTTCGGTAATGGACAACGAGGGTTTCACCAGCTTGGAGGTGCTGTACAGGTGTGTGCCGCCACACTGACATAGAGTGGTAACTGAAATGCAGGAAGTGAGCGCTATCAATGATCATGTTTTCTAGAGGGTTGGGGGTAGGCGAAGAGAACGACGCAGTGACCGCATTGGTGACCGCCATCAGGCAGCCCTGGTGGGGCATTGTAGTGCTGAGTTGACGATCTGTACGTGGACCATAATAGGGACGGAGGATATCTCCAGGCCACCTTTGGAGCGGGGGGGAGGGCGGTCCATTGGAGATACCTTGGGGCTGCTGGAGGACCGCTGTAGTGCCCTCCAAATGTCTTTTTCAAAGAGGTTCGGGGTTTCAACAGGTGGGCAGTGTCCTCAGAGCCCGTATGCGATCATACGGTGCAGTTGTTTGTTGACTAACCAATCTTTTTCTGACAGTGCCAGTGGTGGGGGGTCAATATTGACGCAATAGGCTCTGATTTCAGCGCATAGGGCCGAAGTGAGCTGTTCGGACGAGATATTTGTAGAAGTTGCGGGGGCGTCCCGTGTCGGAGTTGATGGTCAAAAAAATTTTGTGGCGTGTGGTGACAAAGTTGCGTTTGGGGGAATTGCCAACAGCCTGAGCCTCCGTCATGGAGACATTCATATCAAGTCCCCAGACCCGAGCATCGTGGTCGCAGAAATTTAGTGTGGACTGGATGTACTCAGGGTCTTCGCTTTGGATCAGTATGTCATGTACCAAGACATGTTGTGTTGAGGTTTTGTTGGGAGAGGGGGGGGCTGTAGCCATGAAGTGAGCGAGAAGGGCATTGAGGTATAGGATGAAGAGGAGGGGGGATAGGGGGCAGCACTGGCGGACGCCTCGGCGCTGAAAGTATGGCACGGGTGTTTGCCCGTTGATAATGGGTGCGTCCGGCAGCACAGAGTACAGTCGTTTGATACCGTCAACTGCAGTTGTTGAGAAGCCATTGTGTTCTAGAACTTGGAATGG
Organism: Eutreptiella sp. 'Long Island Sound 2002'; assembly: GCA_964036045.1. Taxonomy (NCBI): domain Eukaryota; phylum Euglenozoa; class Euglenophyceae; order Eutreptiales; family Eutreptiaceae; genus Eutreptiella; species Eutreptiella sp. 'Long Island Sound 2002'. Next base: position 30,225,448 of record OZ038387.1, read on the forward strand.
CGCACGGTGTGGCACTGAATTGAAGGCCTTGTTGAAGTCAATGTAGAGTGCATAGGAGCCTTTTATTTTGGAGTACTTCGCCTTGACATGGAGTATGTGGTCACTGCATTGGTGTTTGCGCAACCCACCGTGTTGAAAGGGAAGGTGCACTTTGCAGTGGAGTGTTTGGTTTTGGAGGTGGTGTGCTGTGTGGGCAGCTATTGTTTTATAAATCGTGTTGAATAGTGCTATGGGGCAGTAATTTTTGGGGTTTAACGGGTCTCCTTTCTTGTACAAAAGGCACACCCGTGATGTGAGCCATGTAGGGGGCAGTTCCCTGTATAGGTTAATATTGGTGACGATCCAGAAGAAGAGCTTGATTGGTTCAGGGGATATGTGTAGGACAGCCACAAAAGGCGCCGTTCAGTGCAGAAAAAAAGGGGATATGTGTAGGATGTAAGAAGAGGAGTGGTCGTCGCCTCCCGGTTTGGTGGGCTTTGCACGGTGAAGAAAAGCGGCGTAGTCTTTCCATGCTATATGGGAGACGGGGGTGTGGCGGGCAGCAATGGGGCATTGGGGTGTGTGTGCTAACACTTTACAAACAAAGGAAGTGGGTGCGTGGTAGTCGGGGTCGCCTCCGAAATGTTGTAGGGTGCGGGCAAAGGCTGGGCCCACGTCTTTGGAGGAGTTCAGGGTGTGGGAAGAATAGTTGGGGTCGCGAACGATCATGGGCTGAGGCTCCGGGCTTTGCAAGGCCGCGGAGACGGAACGCTTGAGGAATGTGCCCGAGATCATGTTTCGGCCGAGGGCCGAGACGGCCTTCCGTTTGGTGTCCTCATTTAGGGAATCGGACATCTCTTGAATTTTACGCATACATGGTCGGAAGCCCGCATTTTGCGGGGGAGGGATGGACCGAAGGAGTGTGGCTATGGCTTGCTTCCTTTTGTTGGTCTTTGTGTCCGGGGAGGGGCTGGTGATGGACTGGTACCCCTGGGTGAGTTGCTGAAGAGGGGAGGCGACCGCTTGCTCTAGCTCTTCGTGGGGCGCTGCTGCCAGGGGGGAGGTGGCTGATGAGCACCAGTCTGCTAAAAAAGAGACTTGTTCTGTGACCGTTTCCGTTTCTTGGGGTTTCAGGGAAAGGAACACCACGATCGGCGGGGGGGGGTTGGAAGAAGGATGGGGGAGGGAAGCTGGAGGGAGGCTGTGACGGTGTGGTGATCGAAAAAAGTCTGGAGCTGCAGGATTGATCCTTTTTTGATGGGCATGGCCCTGTGCATGTCTAAGGAGGCAAAGATGTAGTCCAGTCGGGCCGAGGTATCCCAGTACTCCATTTTGTACCGTGTGAAAACCCGGTTGTGATGATGCAGGTGCCTATAAGAGTCGACTAGGTTGGGCAGGAAGCTGGAAGCCTGGCCACCGGCCTGGCCAGCCACAAAAGGCGCCGTTCAGTGCAAAAAAGCTGGAAGCCTGGCCTGTGAGCCACCTCCATGTGTGGTCAGATGTCAGACCCTCGGAGTCCATTGACGGGTCAAGCACTGCATTAAAATCAGCGCCAAGAAGGGCAAGGGGGTAGTTGGCCGCGAGGCGGGGGAGAAGTGCTTCCAGGGTGTCACGGTAGAGTGTGGGGTCATTGGGTTTGTGGGGGGGGCAGTAGACGGATGCTATAGCGAGGGTGGAAAGCCCAGGAGGGGGTGACTGTGCATGCAGCTAGCAGCCCGTGGGCGTCTTTGAAAGTGGGTAAGGGCTTAGAGTAGCGGCTTAGTGCTGGGCCGACCACCACCGCTGTGCTGCGGGCTCGTCCTGTGGTGTTGTGGTAAATGCGGACGAGGTCCATGCCTGAGGCGAGCGCCATTCGTACTTGGGGTGGGGACTTCAATTCTTGACAAAGAATGATGTCATATCCCTCCTGAGGGTACTTTAGGATTATGCTCTCTTTGGAATCTTTGCTTTTACGAAAGTTGATTGATATGACCCGTACAATTGTGAATTGGGGGGCAGGGGAAGTGATGGCTTGCTGGTACTGTTTTCTAGCCTTGAGTCGCACAGGAGGCTGGGAGAGGGGGGCAGGAGTAGCGGGCTGGAGATACTCTTCCAATGCAACCCATGGTCGAGGGAGTGAGACCGGTGGTGAGGATTCGAAAGGCAGAGGGCGGGGAGGGGATCCAGCACGGCGTATATCGGGCTCTGGCGGGAGGGAGGATAGTGTTGGGGCGAGGTATTTTGGAGGATGAAGCGCAGAGATCTCATGCGTGTGCACGCCAAGGTTAGCTAGCCTAGATTGGAGGGGGGGAGGCATGCAGGCGGAAAGGGACTTCATGGCTGCTCAGGCGGGGGAAGACTAGGATGTTCGGGGAAGGAGGGATCCACGCTGCGGACGACGATGCTCCACCTAGCGTCCCGAAGGTATTTGAAGCCGTCATGCACGTCGTGGTCCCGAGCCGCAACGGTGTGGCTCTAGCGGTGACGAGACTCACCTGTGAGCAAGAGCGAGATGAGGGCCAAAGGAAAAAGGACCAAGCGGGGGGCGACATCAGCGGCGTCTTGTGCTTGTCCATGTCAAAACTACAGGTGGAACCCCAGGTAAGAATTCGTACCCAGGAGCCCAGCCGTGCTTTGTCGCTGTGGTATCCAATTCCCGAAGATTTTGGTGTGACGGAATAGAAATTGACTGAGACCTGGTTCGGGTAGGCAAGAGAAGGGTCTTTTTGCAAGGCCTTGACGTGTGTGACGCGAAGAGGGTTCAGAATCCAGGAGGAATGGGTGTGGTCGGGGTGATGTGCTTGGAGTGTGGGTCGTAAGAGATCCCATAATCTATTGTGGCGCGGGGCCCGATGTGTTTCATTACTTCCCTTGGCACAGCAGACACGATGGTATAGCTGCCGTGAGAGGTACACCCGTGTATGACATCCAGATAGTCAAAGCACCATAGAGTGTTTTCACCAGGTTCTTTGTCGCCCAGGCATGGGCAGTCCGCACAACACGGTATTCGGTTCGTTATAAGCACGTCAAGTCGGCCGTGGCCGAGCATGGGTTCCCCCCAGGAGGCATGACCGTCACAGCACAAGTTCCAGTCCCGGACCTCCAGAAGGAATTACTTCAACCAGTATCGATCGACCCGCGTCAAACGGACGCTGGAAACATTCGGGCGCAGGTCATCCAATACTGCACGGAACATGACTACCGGGAAGCCCTTCACCGCATGCACCAACACTACGAAGTGCGGGCAAAAGAACTAAACACCACAAAAAAAAAAGGTCTCTACTCGACCCGCCATCAGTATGCCCGCCAGGAGCCCAGTACGTCGAAGACGCAATAAGAGGATCGATACTAGAATCCATCGTGTCTGCTGTGCCAAGGGAAGTAATGAAACACATCGGGCCCCGCGCCACAATAGATTATGGGATCTCTTACGACCCACACTCCAAGCACATCACCCCGACCACACCCATTCCTCCTGGATTCTGAACCCTCTTCGCGTCACACACGCCAAGGCCTTGCAAAAAGACCCTTCTCTTGCCTACCCGAACCAGGTCTCAGTCAATTTCTATCCCGTCACACCAAAATCTTCGGGAATTGGATACCACAGCGACAAAGCACGGCTGGGCTCGTGGGTACAAATTCTTTCCTGGGGTTCCACCTGTAGTTTTGACATGGACAAGCACAAGACGCCGCTGATGTCGCCCCCCGCTTGGTCCTTTTTCCTTTGGCCCTCATCTCGCTCTTGCTCACAGGTGAGTCTCGTCACCGCTAGAGCCACACCGTTGCGGCTCGGGACCACGACGTGCATGACGGCTTCAAATACCCCCGGGACGCTAGGTGGAGCATCGTCGTCCGCAGCGTGGATCCCTCCTTCCCCGAACATCCTAGTCCTCCCCAGCCTGAGCAGCCATGAAGTCCCTTTCCGCCTGCATGCCTCCCCCCCTCCAATCTAGGCTAGCTAACCTTGGCGTGCACACGCATGAGATCTCTGCGCTTCATCCTCCAAAATACCTCGCCCCAACACTATCCTCCCTCCCGCCGGAGCCCGATATACGCCGTGCTGGATCCCCTCCCCGCCCTCTGCCTTTCGACTCCTCACCACCGGTCTCACTCCCTCGACCATGGGTTGCATTGGAAGAGTATCTCCAGCCCGCTACTCCTGCCCCCCTCTCCCAGCCTCCTGTGCGACTCAAGGCTAGAAAACAGTACCAGCAAGCCATCACTTCCCCTGCCCCCCAATTCACAATTGTACGGGTCATATCAATCAACTTTCGTAAAAGCAAAGATTCCAAGGAGAGCATAATCCTAAAGTACCCTCAGGAGGGATATGACATCATTCTTTGTCAAGAATTGAAGTCCCCACCCCAAGTACCAATGGCGCTCGCCTCAGGCATGGACCTCGTCCGCATTTACCACAACACCACAGGACGAGCCCGCAGCACAGCGGTGGTGGTCGGCCCAGCACTAAGCCGCTACTCTAAGCCCTTACCCACTTTCAAAGACGCCCACGGGCTGCTAGCTGCATGCACAGTCACCCCCTCCTGGGCTTCCCACCCTCGCTATAGCATCCGTCTACTGCCCCCCCCACAAACCCAATGACCCCACACTCTACCGTGACACCCTGGAAGCACTTCTCCCCCGCCTCGCGGCCAACTACCCCCTTCACCTTCTTGGCGCTGATTTTAATGCAGTGCTTGACCCGTCAATGGACTCCGAGGGTCTGACATCTGACCACACATGGAGGTGGCTCACAGGCCAGGCTTCCAGCTTTTTTGCACTGAACGGCGCCTTTTGTGGCTGGCCAGGCCGGTGGCCAGGCTTCCAGCTGCCTGCCCAACCTAGTCGACTCTTATAGGCACCTGCATCATCACAACCGGGTTTTCACACGGTACAAAATGGAGTACTGGGATACCTCGGCCCGACTGGACTACATCTTTGCCTCCTTAGACATGCACAGGGCCATGCCCATCAAAAAAGGATCAATCCTGCAGCTCCAGATTTTTTTCGATCACCACACCGTCACAGCCTCCCTCCAGCTTCCCTCCCCCATCCTTCTTCCAACCCCCCCCCCGCCGCCCATGGTGTTCCTTTCCCTGAAACCCCAAGAAACGGAAACGGTCACAGAACAAGTCTCTTTTTTAGCAGACTGGTGCTCATCAGCCACCTCCCCCCTGGCAGCAGCGCCCCACGAAGAGCTAGAGCAAGCGGTCGCCTCCCCTCTTCAGCAACTCACCCAGGGGTACCAGTCCATCACCAGCCCCTCCCCGGACACAAAGACCAACAAAAGGAAGCAAGCCATAGCCACACTCCTTCGGTCCATCCCTCCCCCGCAAAATGCGGGCTTCCGACCATGTATGCGTAAAATTCAAGAGATGTCCGATTCCCTAAATGAGGACACCAAACGGAAGGCCGTCTCGGCCCTCGGCCGAAACATGGTCTCGGGCACATTCCTCAAGCGTTCCGTCTCCGCGGCCTTGCAAAGCCCGGAGCCTCAGCCCATGATCGTTAGCGACCCCAACTATTCTTCCCACACCCTGAACTCCTCCAAAGACGTGGGCCCAGCCTTTGCCCGCACCCTACAACATTTTGGAGGCGACCCCGACTACCACGCACCCACTTCCTTCGTTTGTAAAGTGTTAGCACACACACCCCAATGCCCCATTGCTGCCCGCCACACCCCCGTCTCCCATATAGCATGGAAAGACTACGCCGCTTTTCTTCACCGTGCGAAGCCCACCAAACCGGGAGGCGACGACCACTCCTCTTCTTACATCCTACACATATCCCCTTTTTTTTTGCACTGAACGGCGCCTTTTGTGGCTGTCCTACACATATCCCCTGAACCAATCAAGCTCTTCTTCTGGATCGTCACCAATATTAACCTATACAGAGAACTGCCCCCTACATGGCTCACATCACGGGTGTGCCTTTTGTACAAGAAAGGAGACCCGTTAAACCCCGTAAATTACTGCCCCATAGCACTATTCAACACGATTTATAAAACAATAGCTGCCCACACAGCACGCCACCTCCAAAACCAAACACTCCACTGCAAAGTGCACCTTCCCTTTCAACACGGTGGGTTGCGCAAACACCAATGCAGTGACCACATACTCCATGTCAAGGCGAAGTACTCCAAAATAAAATGCTCCTATGCACTCTACATTGACTTCAACAAGGCCTTCAATTCAGTGCCACACCGTGCGCCATTCCAAGTTCTAGAACACAATGGCTTCTCAACAACTGCAGTTGACGGTATCAAACGACTGTACTCTGTGCTGCCGGACGCACCCATTATCAACGGGCAAACACCCGTGCCATACTTTCAGCGCCGAGGCGTCCGCCAGTGCTGCCCCCTATCCCCCCTCCTCTTCATCCCATACCTCAATGCCCTTCTCGCTCACTTCATGGCTACAGCCCCCCCCTCTCCCAACAAAACCTCAACACAACATGTCTTGGTAGATGACATACTGATCCAAAGCGAAGACCCTGAGTACATCCAGTCCACACTAAATTTCTTCGACCACAATGCTCGGGTCTGGGGACTTGATATGAATGTCTCCAAAACGGAGGTTCAGGCTGTTGGCAATTCCCCCAAACGCAACTTTGTCACGACACGCCACAAGATTTTTTCAACCATCAACTCCGACACAGGACGCCCCCGCAACTTCTACAAATATCTCGTCCAAACAGCTCACTTCGGCCCTATGCGCTGAAATCAGAGCCTATTGCGTCAATATTGACCCCCCACCACTGACACTGTCAGAAAAAGATTGGTTAGTCAACAAACAACTGCACCGTATGATCGCATACGGGCTCTCAGGACACTGCCCACCTGTTGAAACCCCGAACCTCTTTGAAAAAGACATTTGGAGGGCACTACAGCGGTCCTCCAGCGACCCCAAGGTATCTCCAATGGACCGCCCCCCCCCCCCGCTCCAAAGGTGGCCTGGAGATATCCTCCGTCCCTATTATGGTCCACGTACAGATCGTCAACTCAGCACTACAATGCCCCACCAGGGTTGCCTGATGGCGGTCACCAATGCGGTCACTGCGTCGTTCTTTTCGCCTACCCCCAACCCTCTAGAAAACATGATCATTGATAGCGCTCACTTCCTGCATTTCAGTTACCACTCTATGGCAGTGTGGCGGCACACACCTGTACAGCACCTCCAAGCTGGTGAAACCCTCGTTGTCCATTACCGAAAGGGCAGTGTGTTGGCCAGGTCTCCTCCACGTCGTCGAAAACTGCAACCCTCCAGTTCCACGGCGGAATGGCCACCATCAACATCAACACCAACTTCACATCACATTTTCCGGTCCACACCTACCACCCATACCCCTGTCTGCCAGACCAAATGCTGTCTCCGACTTTCTTACGCCCTCAGCAACTCATTCCTGACGCCCCCCTCCCCCCCCACGATGGCGCTCTTCTGCACACCCCGATCCACGGTCCCTTTTTCCTGGTCCGCGTAGGTCACTCACTTAGCGAGGTTGACCTCACTCACTGGAACTGCACTGCCGCCGCAACTCTCACACACATTTCCGACGCAGATACAGTGTCGGTGTACTCTGACGGCTCGTCGGGAAACGTAGGACATGCAGCGGCTGTTACAATCTTCCTCCTGGGAGACCACACTTACGTCCTAGTACAGACGTCCCCCCTGCCTACCTCGGCAGGCGCAGAGTTTTGGGGAGCATGATTGGCGTTAAAGCTCATTCGACGTCTCTGCCCACACCACCACATCCACCTCCTCATTGACAATTCCCAGATAGTTCACCTCAGCACTAGGGTCATCTTCACGCCTCCCGACGACTTCTCTTTTTCCTTGGGCACCTAGGCAGCAGCATTCCCATCTCTCCTAGCAGACGGTGGTAAGTTAAATGTACACCCAGCATGGATCCAAGGACACGTGGGGTTCTGCGGCAACGAGGTGTCCGATCACTACGCCAACTGGGGGGCATTCTCCCTGGTTTCCGACAGATCACTACTCCCCCCCCCCGCTCTCGGCTCTTTCAGCCAACACGGCCTTCCAATTTTTCATAGACTGAAAATCCGCGAGTTTCGCCACCGTCTGCCACGCCATGAGCACAGCAACATTGCTGTCACCCCCAGCTACGACTACTATGCGTCTTCGTCCTTGTTCTCTCGGTTGCCCTTCAAGTTTAGTTCTGGTAACCTTTGTGTCAGGGGCTACAAACTTCCGGACAATCTGCACGATTAGCAGTGCGTTCGCTCTTCCCAACCACACCCCCATGATGCCCTCTCGTGCGTCGCTCTCTACCCTACACTGGAACACCTCGCGCACGCAATTGTCGCGGCTGCCCCCCCCCCTTACTTAGATCACACAACAGTGGTGGCACGTCGCTAACAAAGGCAAATGCCGACATTTCATTCGCACACTGGTCCCAAAAGACTTGTGGCGTTCCCTCTCACTTCCCCAACCAGGCATTACCAAGCCAGCCCACATGCTGCTGCTCAGACAAGGGCTGATCAATAGACGCCCAGGGATACAAAAAGGCCATCTAAGGAACACTGGAATGGTTAGGCAACCATCCTGTTCCTTGGCACCCCATAAAGATGGCCTTCCCGCTCACCCCCCGCAACCCCTGGCGCAAAAAATACGGCCCCTTCAGCACCTCTTCTTCCCCTTCCGCCCCCTCCCAACCCCCAGTTTACCGTCCAACCGATCCATTGCGATCCGCGGTGCAGCCCAAGCCGAAATTGAAGACAGAACCAAAAGCACGGGCCCAACCAGTACGCCCCTTTTCCAGAGCTCTCAACAAACCAGGCTCCGAACCCTCGCCCCGCCCCAAACAAGCCGGTGAACGCCCACGGAAGCCCATGCCAGACCCTCCCCCCCTGCACGCCCGCCGCGCAACGCAGCCTACCATTTCCTTCGCGCCCCCCCCCGTTCACAGACTCCACAACCCAACGTCCCCCCTCAAAAGCGCTACAAACAGCCCCCGGTCGCCGCCTCTTTTCCGAGGCCAACACATTTCCGCCCTCCCCCCCCCACACAACCCAACCAACCACCCACGCCTGACTTTTTGTGCCCCCCTGTTCCCCTCCCCCCTGACCATCCTGATCCCGAACCCCCGCCCCTGTCCTGGGCCCCTTTCTGCCTTTTGTACCAGCCCCAACCCATAATGTCACAAAGCTCAGATTCCTCGTCGCTTGAACAATCAACATCCCCCTCGTGCTCCGACGTGTCGAACACAACCATTTCGTCGCGAGATGCCTCCTCTGACACCCGAAGCCGCAGCCCCTCACCGCGCGCGGACCGCACCGGATTGCCGATGCCAGCACCATGGGCGTTGCCCTACGAGCCCCCCCTAGGCCACTTCCCCATGCCAACCATTAGGTACCGATTCCCCCCGTTTTCTTTGCTTCCACCCCGTACCCATCTCCTCATCCAATAAGCTACCCGCCACCGCGTCACCCGGGACCATCGCGTACATCCACCAGGATGGAAAACCAACGCCTACGAAACCAAGTCGGAGACCTAGATAGGGATGCAGGTTTGAATTCGCACGAATTTGCTGGAATTTGAATTCGCCCCGAACTCGCACGAAATTGTGGACCCCTCCGAATTCGAATTCGCAACTTCAAATTCGAAATCCCACTTGATTCGCTTGAATTCACCCGAGGCTGAGAATCCATAGGCACCTACAATTTACCTTCACCTCTTTGCATATGGGTATGCCAGTACCCACTACCATATGGCATGAAACATTTCAAGTCCAAAAGCGTCCATAACCTTGTAATTTTTGTTATTTGTTGTTGCTTGCATTCACCGTGCTTAAACTATTTGACAAAAATAAAGACAAATCAAAACCAAGAATTCCAAATATCGAGGTATACACCCTTCCTTGATTCTTTCAAATACGTTTTGGAGAAAAAGCAACGAAGCATGCAAAATCACCAATCCACACACAAACCATCACATGTGAACCACTTTTTGCCCTTATTGGGCCTTCATTCATTGTATTCTTTGTATTCTTGCATTGAATCATGGGACTCGAATTCATCTAAGGGAGGGGATAACAAATACAAGGGAAACATAAAGCAAACTAGCAATGGGCATTCAATTAACATTATCATTGTCATCATGCTCAATAATCATCACTATGTGACTGTCACAGTACACTGTCAAATCTGGACTTTTTCGAACCTCGTAACAAGGATTTCTCTGCGTGCACGGATTCGACGAGGGCAAGGAGGGTACCAAAATGAAGGGTAGGCAAGAGAGAACACGTTTTGACTGTCGAAAGTCAAAAACAAAAGTCGAAAATTAAAAGTTCGCGACGCGCTTTAATCCGAAGGTAGGTAGGTAGGTAGGTGCTCTCGGTCGTGGAGAGGCGCCCCTTGGTTCCCCCTGGCGTCGCCCCTGTGACGAACAGGAAGAGGCTCCGCGCGTGAAGAGGGGAGGCGGCTTACATCCCGCTAGTCCTGTCTGTTGGCCCCCAACTAAGCGGCCCCGGGCAAAACCGGGAGGGCTGATCGCCGCCGGCGTGACATGCTTGTCTCGCCAGGAGGGTGTGCCCCCGTGCTTGCGCATCTCCCCTCCTTTGGGCGGAACCCTAGAGGTTCACCGGACTTCCTGGCGTATCCCGTTTCCATGCATGCATGTTCTTGGTACTTGGGTTCCGAGGCGCTTGGGTGTAGCACGCTCCGCCTCAAGTCCCAACGCAGCGCTGGCCTTAGGATGCAGCCTTACCCCCGGTCTCCGGATCTCGTTTGGCCGGGTCACCTGCATGGCTCGGGCTGCCTCAGTGCCCGGGCTGTGGGCACTGGGTTTCCTACTGTTGGCTTGTGTTTGTGGTTGGGTCCGGGTTGCGGTTGGGTGTGGGTTTTGTTAACCCCAGCCAGTCGTGGCTGGGGTCTTGGGTGGGTGTGTTTGGGCTCGGTTTGTGGTGTTGTCCCTCTTTTGCCGGCTGTTTGTGGTGTTCGTGGTTGGGCTTTGGTGTCGGCCTGCTTTTGGGTCGTGTGTGGTTTCGTGCACGTTTTGCTTGCCCCCTGCCGTTTCCGGTTCCGGTGTGCTGTGTGGGCGTGCGTGCTGGGCCCGGGTCTCGGCTGTGCCCCGCCCTTCTTGGCTGGGTTGTCAGGGTGTGTTTTTTGCGCTTTTTTTTTACCGGTTGCTGGGTGTCTTTGTCCCGGGCCTTGTGGTCTCTCCCCCCATCCCCTTTCTTTCGGGCTGGGCTGCTGGCGTTTTTTTTTCTTTCGTGGTGTGTGTCTGCTTGTTTCGGTGCCCCTTTTCCCGGTGGGCCGCTGTTCCTGGCTTGGTGTTGCCGGTTTTGGCTGGGTGGTCCCGCTGTGCCTCTTTGGGGGTCCTGTCTTTGGTGCCCTCTGGGTGGGGGGTTTGGCCGCCTTTTGTGTTCTTGGCGGGCGCTTTGGTGGCTGTGGGCTGTTTTCGCGCGGGCCCCCCCTCTCCGCCCCTTTTTTTTTGGGGGGGGGGCGGCCTGGCTGTTCCTCTCTTTGCCTTACCTCGGCTGGCGCTCGCTCTGTGGCTGGTGTGTGGTGTGGTTGGTCCCTCGCCACTCCTGGCGGAGGTTCCTGTGTGCTACTCGCCGCCACTCCTGGCTGGGTTTCGCTGCCGGTGTTGGTGGGCGGTCCCCGCCACTCCTGGCTGGGGTCTGCTGGCGGCGGTGGTGTGTGGTGTGTGGTGTGTGGCGGTGGTGTGTTGGTGGGGTTGTGGCTGGTGTGTGGTGTGGTTGGTCCCTCGCCACTCTTGGCGGAGGTTCCTGTGTGCTACCCCCCGCCACTCCTGGCTGGGTTTCGCTGCCGGTGGTGGTGGGCGGTTCCCGCCACTCCTGGCTGGGGTCCGCTGGCGGCGTTGGTGTGTGGTGTGTGGTGTGTGGCGGTGGTGTGTTGGTGGGGTTGTGGCTGGTGTGTGGTGTGGTCGGTCCCTCGCCACTCCTGGCGGAGGTTCCTGTGTGCTACGCCCCGCCATTCCTGGCTGGGTTTCGCTGCCGGTGGTGGTGGGCGGTCCCCGCCACTCCTGGCTGGGGTCCGCTGGCGGCGGTGGTGTGTGGTGTGTGGTGTCTGGTGTGTGGTGTGTGGTGTGTGGCGGTGGTGTGTTGGTGGGGTTGTGGCTGGTGTGTGGTGTGGTTGGTCCCTCGCCACGCCTGGCGGAGGTTCCTGTGTGCCACTCCTCGCCACTCCTGGCTGGGTTTCGCTGCCGGTGGTGGTGGGCGGTCCCCGCCACTCCTGGCTGGGGTCCGCTGGCGGCGGTGGTGTGTGGTGTGTGGTGTGTGGTTTGTGGCGGTGGTGTGTTGGTGGGGCTGTGGTTGGTGTGTGGTGTGGTTGGTCCCTCGCCACTCCTGGCGGAGGTCCCTGTGTGCTACTCCCCGCCACTCCTGGCTGGGTTTCGCTGCCGGTGGTGGTGGGCGGTCCCCGCCACTCCTGGCTGGGGTCCGCTGGCGGCGGTGGTGTGTGGTGTGTGATGTGTGGCGGTGGTGCGTTGGTGGGGTTGTGGCTGGTGTGTGGTGTGGTTGGTCCCTCGCCACTCCTGGCGGAGGTTCCTGTGTGCTACTCCCCGCCACTCCACGCTGGGTTTCGCTGCCGGTGGTTTTGGGCGGTCCCCGCCACTCCTGGCTGGGGTCCGCTGGCGGCGGTGGTGTGTGGTGTGTGGTGTGTGGTGTGTGGCGGTGGTGTGTTGGTGGGGCTGTGGTCTGTGTGTGGTATGGTTGGTCCCTCGCCACTCCTGGCGGAGGTCCCTGTGTGCTACTCCCCGCCAATCCTGGCTGGGTTCCGCTGCCGGTGGTGGTGGGCGGTCCCCGCCACTCCTGGCTGGGGTCCGCTGGCGGCGGTGGTGTGTGGTGTGTGGTGTGTTGGTGGGGTCCCTCGCCACTCCTGGCGGAGGTCCCTGTGTGCTACTCCCCGCCACTTCTGGCTGGGTTTCGCTGCCGGTGGTGGTGGGCGGTCCCCGCCACTCCTCGCTGGGGTCCGCTGGCGGCAGTGGTGTCAGGTGTGTGGCGTGTGGCGTGTGGTGTGTTGGTGGGGTTGTGGCTGGGCGCGCACTCGTCCATCCGGACGGCTGCTGGTGTGCGTATGTGTTCGTGTTTTTCTTTGCTTTGCCGGGTCGGGCGGGCCGGCCTCCCGGGCGCGTTCTGGTGCGCCCCACCTTTTCTATTGGCCGCTTTGTCTTTCTGCTTTGCTTGGCCCCCTCCGGGCTGGGGTTGCCCCCCTCTCTCTCGCTGCCGTTGCTGTTCCTCGTTGCCCTGGCGCTGTGTTTTGGTTGTTTTTCTCGGCCTCCCGCTGCCTGGCTCTCCGTGCGCTCGCGCCTCGTTTGTGTCTCCCGCTTGGCCGTTGGCTGCTCTTTGGTGGTTGCTCCCGCGCCTCCCTCCCCTTTTGTGTCTCGCGGTTTTCGTCGCTCCTGCTTGCTGCCTGGGTGTTTTTTTTTTCCTTCTTCTTCTTCCTCTGTGCGCCCCCGTTGTCTCCAGCTTTCTCTGGTTTCCGGCCCCGGGTGCCCTGGGCCTTGGCGCTTGCGTTGTTTGCTTTGTTGGCCTTCCGCTTTTCGGCACTCCGTGCGCTTCTCCCTCTTTCCTGCTTTCCGCCTGGCTGTTGGCTGCTCCCTGGTGGTTGCTGCCCCCCCCCCCCCCTTTGTGTCTCGCGTTTTTCGTCGCTGTCGCTTGGTGCTGTGTGCCGTGTTGTGCTGTGCGTCCCTGGGTGCGGTACTGCGCCGCGCTGCTGCGCGTTGTGTTGCCCGGTGTTGTGCTGTCGTGTGCTGTGTTGCGCTCGTTTGATGCCGCTGCTTGTTGCGCCGTGCCCTCTGGCGCTGCCCGTCGCCCTGGGGCCCTGTGCTCTGCGGCGCTGTGTTTTGCGGTGTTCCCCCGCGCTGTGTGCTCTGTGCTGTGTGTGTCTTGTCGTGGCGCGGTGGTGCGTGCTGTTGTTCGCCGCTCTGCTTTGTGGTGTGTGTGTCCCGGGGTGCTGTGCTGTGCGTTTCCTGTGCTCTCCGCTCTGTGCGGTGCTGTGCTTCGCTGTGCTGGTGCGCTCGCGTTGTGCTGTTCGTGTGGTGCGTGCTGTTGCTGGCGCCTGGTGCTGTGGTGCGCTGCTGTGTGTTGTGCTGTTTCCTGTGGTGTGCCGTGGTGCGGTGCTGGGTCTGGTGGCCCGTGGTTGTCTGCTGGTGGCGTGTTTCGCCGTCGGTGTCCCTGTCTGGCCGCGTGGTCTACTTCTCTGTGGTTGGTGTGGTTTGCTGTGGTGCCCTGCTTTCCTGTGTCGTGTTCTGTGGTGCTGTGCTGACGCGTGGTGCTGTGCTGTTGTGCTCTGCTGTCGTGTTGCGGTGCTGTTGGGGCTTGCTCTGCCCTCCTGTCGGCTGTCGTGCTGTGCTGTGTTGTGCTGTTGGTTGGCTGTGCTGTTTTTTGCCCGGTGGTGGTACCAGGGATGCAGGTTTGAATTCGCACGAATTTGCTGGAATTTGAATTCGCCGCAAACTTGCACGAAATTGTGGACCCCTCCGAATTCGAATTCGCAACTTCAAATTCGAAATCCCACTTGATTCGCTTGAATTCACCCGAGGCTGAGAATCCATAGGCACCTACAATTTACCTTCACCTCTTTGCATATGGGTATGCCAGTACCCACTACCATATGGCATGAAACAATTCAAGTCCAAAAGCCTCCATAACCTTGTAATTTTTGTTATTTGTTGTTGCTTGCATTCACCGTGCTTAAACTATTTGACAAAAATAAAGCCAAATCAAAACCAAGAATTCCAAATATCGAGGTATACACCCTTCCTTGATTCTTTCAAATACGTTTTGGAGAAAAAGCAACGAAGCATGCAAAATCACCAATCCACACACAAACCATCACATGTGAACCACTTTTTGCCCTTATTGGGCCTTCATTCATTGTATTCGTTGTATTCTTGCATTGAATCATGGGACTCGAATTCATCTAAGGGAGGGGATAACAAATACAAGGGAAACATAAAGCAAACTAGCAATGGGCATTCAATTAACATTATCATTGTCATCATGCTCAATAATCATCACTATGTGACTGTCACAGTACACTGTCAAACCTGGACTTTTTCGAACCTCGTAACAAGGATTTCTCTGCGTGCAGGGAGTCGACGAGGGCAAGGAGGGTACCAAAATGAAGGGTAGGCAAGAGAGAACACGTTTTGACTGTCCAAAGTCAAAAACAAAAGTCGAAAATAAAAAGTTCGCGACGCGCTTTTCTCCCAATTGGTGCGGCTTTTGGAGGAACGGAGGGCAACGTCGTGTTCAGTGCAACGAGGCGGACACAGCGGTGCGTTCAAAACTGAGAAACAAATATTTTTATCGAAAACAAGTACGCAGGCACCGCACGAGCAACTGAGTGGGTTAATCAAGGCACAATGATCATGGTTTTCATTGTATGAAGTCAAAAATATTATTGCATGGCACAATTCAAAGTTAGGTTTTCATCTGGAGAAAAGCTGGCGCACGCGTGATCATTTTGCTGTCGTTTGCGAATTCGCAGTGGAAATATCGCCCCAAATTCGCAGTACTGCGAATTTCAGGCCAAATTCGCAGCAAATTCCGGCTGCGAACGAATTCAAAGCAAATTCGGCGAATTCAAATTAAGTTCGCTGCGAATCTGCATCCCTAGACCTAGAACGCCAGCTCAAAAATCAACAGACGAAACGGCCTGGGCCTGCCAGCCCCCAGCGGCGGAAGCGGTCTCCATCCACTAGCCTAGAAACGAACACTTGACCTCGCAAACATTTCACAGTGGGGGTCCCTAGAAGCGTCAAACGTCCCGGCCATTGTGATCCGCACAACACTCCGGGCTACAACGAGCATCCCCTGTGGCTCTCTGAGGTTCACCCGAGGCCATCCCCTCAAGCCACGCAAGTTCGTCGAGGCAAAGTGACCATCATGCTCGAGCCCGACCCCCCCAGCACTCCGCGCTTTGGGGCCTATCGGGCCCCCACACCCCAGAAGCCTAACGAGTTCTGGCCCCTTCAGCACAGGCCAGACCCACGTCCTCGACCTCCCCGCCCCGGCCCTCCTGAAATCAGAGGAGGGGGCTACGGCCTGGCGCGCAGCCACCGGTGAGGAGCACGCCCTATGACAGGGCCCGCGGGGCAAGGCGGATCCCACCGCCAACGCTACAGGCCCCCCTGAAATTACAGAGGGAGGCTACGGCTTGGCGTTCAGCCGCTTCAGAATCAACTGCGGCATCTCCCTCCCCACCCCTGGTGCCATTTCAGCTTTCTGCAAGCCCAAAGCCCGCCCTCAATGCAAGTCTAATGTGCCCGTCCCATCTCCCAGGGTTTGCCTACCGTTTCACTGGCAACAGATGTGGCAGTTCCTGCTGCATCTTCTGGATTCATATCAAGCTCGTCCTACCCACTGTCACCTCTACTACCACAAACAGTGCCGTAGTCTACTCGTACCTGACTCCGACAATTCTCTCCAGTCATGACTGGTATGAGAGTTTGCCAACTCCACGGTATGACCCCCCCCCCAGAACAAGAACCAGGGAGCTATGGTCGTTGGAAGATATCTGGACTCCCTCAAAAACGAGGTCGACCCACGAGTGGTGTCTGTACCAGTGATGATAGCCAAGCCTGTGGCAGATGGGCCCATGTTCGTGGGGAGAGACTTCTCCAGCAACATGCACCAAACATGGCCTCCAGAGATGCTCTCGCTAAGCCTTGTGACTCCCAGACCTCTGATCAGATGCAGCCACTTCTTTCTGCTCATTTCTTCTAGAGTATATTTGGCCACCCAGCTGCTCTTCTTTACTACAGCGCTGACAGCCTCAGTGGTCAACTTTGGGAGCCTGCGCCGCAGAGTGATCCAGCCAGACGGGAGCCAGTGCCGAGATTTTTTCAAGCAGGCCTGGGACCGCAGATCTCAGCATGTTTCGCTCAGGTAAACGTGCCGTGATTCATTCCGTCAGTCAGCCACTTGCAGTTCATGGGATTCGCAGCCGGCCCGGGTGTACCACCGGCTGCATCAATCCAGCCTGAATTTCTGCCCATTTCTCCTGAAGTACATGGCGCCGCTCAGCTGCCTCTCTTTGCTGCAGCGTTGACAGCCCAAGGGGTCAACTTTGGGAGCCTGCGCCGCAGAGTGAACCAGCCAGATTCCTGTCAGTGCTGAGATTTTTTTTTTCAAGCGAGCCTGGGACCACAGATCTCAGCATGTACCGCTCTGGTCAACGTGCGGTGATTCATCCTGTCAGTCAGCCACTGGCAGTTAATGGGATTCGCAGCCGGCCCGGGTGTACCACTGGCTGCATCAACCCAGCCTGTTGTTTCTGCCAGTTCCCACTAGAGTACATTGTGCCACCCAGCTGCCTCTCTCTGCTGCAGCGTTGACAGCTTAAGTGGTCAACTTTGGGAGCCTGCGACTCAGAGTGATCCAGCCAGGCTCCTGTCAATACTGATATTTCTTTTTAAGCAAGACTGGGACCTCAGATCTCAGCATGTTTTGCTCAGGTCAACGTGCCGTGATTCTTCAGTCAGTCAGCCACTGGCAGTTCATGGGGTTCGCAGCCGCCCCGGGTTTACCACCGGCTGCATCCATCCAGCCTGTTGTTTCTGCCCGTTTCTCCTAGAGTACAGTGTGCCACCCAGCTGCCCCACTTTGCTGCAGTGTTGACAGCCCAAGTGGTCAACTTTGGGAGCCTGTGACGCAGAGAGATCCAGCCAGTTTCCTGTCAATGCTGAGAGTCTTTTTTTTAAGCAAAACGGGGACCTCAGATCTCAGCATGTTTCGCCCAGGTCAACGTGCCGTGATTCATTCCGTCAGTCAGCCACTTGCAGTTCATGGGATTCGCAGCCGGCCCGGGTGTACCACTGGCTGCATCAATCCAGCCTGTTGTTTCTGCTCATTTCTCCTGGAGCACACTGTGCCAACCAGCTGCCTCTCTTGCTGCAGCGTTGACAGCCCAAGTCGTCCACTTTGGGAGCCTGCAATGCAGAGTGATACAGCCAGGTCCCTGGCAGTGTTGAGGTTTTTTTTTTCAAGCAAGCCTGGTACCACAGATCTCAGAACGTTTCGCTCAGGTCAACGTGCGGTGATTCATCCAGTCAGTCAGCCATTGGCAGTTGCATGGGACTCATGACTATTTGAAAACAGTATTGTTGCGCACTCACAGACTTTTCTGAGGCAGGCCTTGGGCCGCCACCTTCAGCTCTGTAGTTGCCTGTTTTCCACAGTGCCTCCCTCATCAGTGCCACACCTGGACCCAGTAGTTGCAATCCGACGGGTTTGAAGAAGGCACTACACAATGGCAGCCGGAACAGATATCTGGACGTCCGAAGGCTAAAATGGTTAACTAGGGGCTGGTAGGTCCCGACAAACTGTCTGGATCCGCTTGGGATGTCCAGCCGGCTGTGTCTGCGACTGTCGGCGGCCCCAGGGACCCACGTAATGACGATCAGGCCTGCCCGATTGCCTCTGTAATTGTTCAAATTGATGGGCTTTAGTCAGAAACCACTGGCAAACGACGGACTACAGCAAAGGCAACAACAGACAGGCAGGAAGCGCTGGCAACAGTCAACAGTCCAACAGTCCGTAAGCAGGCACCCCCAGCCCCGCCCATGTAACCGGCCGCCCCTGTCAACTATGTACCGCCTGTGCAACAGCAGGCCCTTCACTGGACATCCCACGCCAACTACTAGTCTGTGCAAGTGTTGCCCAGTGCTAGGTCTCAGTGAACACACACCGCCAGCCCCCCCCCCCCCCCAGGGACAAGCGGGGTCACCCCTACAACCCAGGCCCCGAGAACCAACTGGCTTCCGTCATCACTACCACTACGGATTGCCCTTTCAATGTACCATTCACCCACCGTCATCATCCCAATTTCCAAACTTAAGTGCCGGTTCCCCAGTCGCGCCTGCTAAACCTCTGATTGGTTGCTCCAGCCGAGTTATAACCCATGGTTCACTGTCTCTTCTTTGAAGCGACCCGGGGCCGATATCAAGCGCTTTGAACATATACATGTTTATATGGGGAAGCAGCCCATGGACAAGTTGTGAGAACTTCATTCATTCATTCGTCTGCGATATTTTTTTTTCACGCATGCCGGCCTCAGGGCACCTTTGGCCCTTTACTGACGCCACTGCCTCTCAGTATTCACCAGGCTGTCATCCAATGATGCTCAGCCTTGGTGGGGGCTGTGATCGGCATGGCTAGGGTGTGCTCCTGCCCTTGCCAGAGCTGGCAGGGCAGTGTGCATCGGCTGAGTAGTTCACACACGTGCGCGGTCTTTCAGAATTTCCTTAATGTATTGTTTATGAAACGAATTGCAGAATTGATTGACAGATCTCGATGTTGGTGTCAGATACATGAATTTTGCGCTTATGAGAGCTTCAGTCCTCAGTATCAATCAGTATTTCACAATGCTTTCCCGTTTAGGGGCTATGCCATGATTATTCATGTCTCATCGACTGGGACGGGGTTATGAGGATTGCGTGGATTTCACATTCTGATTTTCGTGCATTTGTATTCCTTGCCTTCGTCGATTGGAGAATTGGTATTTTTTAAGTAGAGCAAGAGCTTAAACTTAGCCCACGCAAACTACATCCCCTTTTTTAACCGAAGCACCAAAATTACGTCATCGAGAAAAAGAGTTTGTTTTGCCATTTTGAAGGTGCTGTTTGCCTCGGACTTCCACAAAATGCATTATTTACCAAGTTTGCCCATTTTATGGCTGTTTTCAGGGGGGTAAAAGAATAAGTTTTTAGTCCAAATCAGAGGGCTTACCGGTCATTTTCCCCGAAAAAAATTTTGTTCGCTAATTTGAATTATACCAATTTTTGGAACTTCTGAAAAACTATTAACGATTGGCGCTGTCGACACGACGTGTGCATGTCCACATGAAAAACTAATTACTATAAGAGGCTGAGTGCTCGAGGCCTCGCGCACTCAGCCACCTGAAGTAAGATTTTTAGGCCTTTTTGAGATGAGTTTTTGACATCGCAAGTGGCATGGGGCAAAAATGGAGCAAAAGCAAAACTGCTAGATTCGATATGGGTTAAAGCATTACACAGCAGGAAACTCAGTGCGCGAGGCCTTGCGCACTCAACATGCTAGAAAAAAAAATGTTTTGATACTCCTGACCACTTGCATTCTAGCAATGGCATGAAAAAGGCTTTTTGAGATTCCTCCCTTTTGGAATCCTGTGAAAGCAGTAAGCTCAAGAGTAGCGTTCAGACACTCCTCCTGTACGGCACCTTGTCTCATACGTCCTGTGACCCGAAGCTTCTGAAAAACTGTTATACAGCCCAGACGATGGGAGGCTGGGCAACTCATTTGAAGGTAAAACAACTGAAAAACGCATGTTTAGCGAGAACTGAGAACAACCGGCTTAAATCAATTACACCTTACATGGTGCATGGTGTGAAAAAGAAATGGATTCATTGACCACTCTTGCTGCTGACATGACCCGCACTGTACAGCATGAGGCATCCATTGCGACATTAGAGCCTCATTTGGCATGCAATACGTTTTGTTCAGGACCAGTACGAAATATGCATTCTACATGATTGAGTGTGTGAGGCCTCGCGCACTCAACATGCTAAGGAAATAGTTTTTTTGATACCTTTGACTACTTGCAATCTGCCGATGCCCTGACAAAAAGGTTTTTTGAGATTCTTCTGTTTTAGAATCCTCAGTTTTCAGGTGGAAACACGGCGAAATTGCGCGTCATTTTTTTGCACACAAATGCCGCCCTACGGGTGCAAAACAGGGTGCAGTTTGCCCGGGCTAAGTTAAAAGATTCATTTATCGGGTTTGAAACGTCAACAATCACAATGATGGAAGGACAGGAAAACACGCAGATGGAGGCCAAGGCGAAGGCGCTGAAAAGGTTCCAAGGCTGGATGTGAGGCTAAATTTGGCAAGGACGGCGAAGTTGGTCCTAATGCAGTTCCAACAACTGCCCTTGTCTGGGAGAGGGTGAAGAAGACGTTGAACACCCCAAATACCCCAAAAAACCCCCAAGTTGAAAATAGGGGCACCAGTACCCCCAAACTTAAAAAAAAATAAGGACGTAATGGCCATACCCCTGGCCAGCCTGCTGCACAGTAGCGCAGCAGCACGACCGTAATCAGCAAAAGACATTTGTTGTGGCCTCTGCACCATGAAAAAGGCACAGGCACAAGGGCATCATCGGGTTATCATGGTATTCAAATGTGCATGTAATCAAATGATGAATATGCACAAATAGTAATAAATATGCAACAATTAATGCATTTATGTCTACACGATGTGAACGCGCACGCTTGTCTGGCTACAGTGTCGACATTTCCGCCAAGGACTTGATGGCCGCCATCATCCGAGCTGAGGACTACATCTTGTCCCTCACTGATCCCTTTATGGATGCATGCTGTACTATGAGAGGCTGATGATCCCCTTGTGCAGTGTTCTACATCATAGATTTACTTTTTTATGAATGATTGTGATTTCTCGGTACTTTGCAATTGTACCTTTGCATGAGACAACTTTTTTTGATGCTATACTTCTGACCAATGCCTTTGTGTTTGTATTTTACGGACTTTACCACATGCACGAGCGCAAACCATACATGATATACATTCAGGTCCCCCAGATTCATACTTGGGTACTTTTAGCGCATACGACGTTGCGCAATGGGTGTTGTTGCCATCAGCACGCCGAATGAGTGATTGTGTGTGACCAATTTCTGGCACTTGTTATATTGTCACTTTATTTGCGTTTCTAAGCTTTCCCACTTGATTGACTCACTCCTTCCCCCTGAATTGTGCTATTTTTGGCTGTGTTGTCCTATATATACAATTGAGCCTTACCAGAACCATGGAGTAGGTTTGAGGCTTACTACTCTTCTTGACCTATGACCGAAAAAAATCTGTGCATGCTCAGTACATATTTTGGTATGAATTTCGGTGGTTCAAGACTTCTAGGATTTAGGAGGTTTCGCTCCCTTTTCTCGTTGACAGGATGCACTTTTATGCCTTATGACCTGAAATTTGATGTTTGAATGCCTTTGTCCGTTGCAGATATGTCTTTACTCATGCTTCAAGTCTCCAAGGTACCCCCGCAACCCGAATTCCTTGACCTGAGATCTTATTATGGAACGGGAATCAGGCTGGGACCATGTATGCTACCTGCGTGCGCGGTCGGTCGCCGCTTTCTCAGTGACTCCAACGAACTACTGGATGTCATGACGAATGATTTTTTTGTGGTGGAGCACGAGGTATCTTCACTCCCGGTATATACATGATATACATCCAGGTCCTCCAGATTCATACTTGGGTAATTTTAGCGCATACGACGTTGCGCAATGGGTGTTGTTGCCATCAGCAGGCCGAATGAGTGAATGTGTGTGACCAATTTCTGGCACTTGTTATATTGTCACTTTATTTGCGTTTCTAAGCTTTCCCACTTGATTGACTCACTCCTTCCCCCTGAATTGTGCTATTTTTGGCTGTGTTGTCCTATATATACAATTGAGCCTTACCAGAACCATGGAGTAGGTTTGAGGCTTACTACTCTTCTTGACCTATGACCGAAAAAAATCTGTGCATGCTCAGTACATATTTTGGTATGAATTTCGGTGGTTCAAGACTTCTAGGATTTAGGAGGTTTCGCTCCCTTTTCTCGTTGACAGGATGCACTTTTATTCCTTATGACCTGAAATTTGATGTTTGAATGCCTTTGTCCGTTGCAGATATGTCTTTACTCATGCTTCAAGTCTCCAAGGTACCCCCGCAACCCGAATTCCTTGACCTGAGATGTTATTATGGAACGGGAATCAGGCTGGGACCATGTATGCTACCTGCGTGCGCGGTTGGTCGCCGCTTTCTCAGTGACTCCAACGAACTACTGGATGTCATGACCAATGATTTTTTTGTGGTGGAGCACGAGGTATCTTCACTCCCGGTATATGGGATCCTTCGTAGACTAGTTGATGGGAGTTCAAGAGTCTGCGGGGGATATGAAATAGCCTCCATTGTGCTTTGCTTCCCTCATCCCCACCGTCTGTTGCCTTGTTTCTTGAACTTCTGAAGTCACCTGACCCTATTTTCAACGTTGCCGGACGCAACGACGGCATTCGTTTGTGGTAAATCCCTCACAAAATGACATTTGTTATTTTTTCCAGGTCACCACATTCTGTTTTTAGCACACTTGTGCTGGTTTTAGTAGCAAATTTCTATTTTTAGAACGGTACCCTATCGTTCCTGTTTTGTGATTCCTCGATGTCCGTAACCATGCAGTAAGTGTGCCGCTTGCAAGGGTGAGGTCGGTTTCCCTCCACATCACCTCCATCTAGAGATCTCGATGTAGGGTTGTTACTAAAAGGGGGGCCAGTCCGCTAAATTTCTCTGGCCCGCCATGCTGACATGTCCTGGAGTTGGACAAATCCGTGGATACCCACAGCCATGCAATATATATATATATATATGTATATATATATATATATATATATCCTCCAATCTACACCCCTCTCCCAACACTAGGTGGCTCCAACACACGGCTCTAAGGTACGTGCGAAGGGCACAAAGTGGTGCATACATGTGGTGGAAGGGGCTAAACTGCGTCAAAACGGGCTAAAAACGGGCTCAAAACACTTGTTTGAGCATATCAAATGGTCCGGGATCACTTTTGGAAAAACGCGTTTTTGACCCATTTTTCACCCCTTTTTGGTCCGTAAATGGCCCATTTGCAAGGCATTTTGAATTTTTGAATGGGCCGAAACACGTCACCACGAGCTCAAAATGGGCTCAAACGACTTGTTTGAGCATCAAAAATGGTCCAGGATCATTTTTCGAAAAATGCGTTTTTGACCCATTTTTGACACATTGTTGGTCCCCAAACGGCCCATTTTCAAGGCATTTTGGGATTTACCATGGCCCCAAAACGCGCCACCACGGGCTCAAAACGGCCTAGAACCAATTGTCTGAGCATCCCAAGCCGTCTAGGAACAACTTTGGAAAAAATCATTTCTTCCGCCCCGGGGACCCTGGTGGACCCACCGTTGGCCCCCACTGTGCGTGGGCTGGCCGGCCCTCCGGCTGCACCAAGTGACCGCTGGTACGGGGGTCTACATGTTTCGTTGATCGATTCTCAGGCTTGGAAACCATGAAACCTCGGGGGCTGCGGGTGGACTAGGTGCCCTCGGAATTCGTTTTTGAGCCACGTAGCCCAAGATACGGCCCGTTCTTGGTTTCGGGGTGCCAGTGCACATTGCGCAGTTTTTGGGGCTTTTTGGCGCCTTTTTGGGCCATTTCTCAGACATATCGTGGAGTCAGAGGGCGCCAAAGATCCCTTGGTCACGAAAAAGTCAGGCTGCACATGTAGTGTAGCGGCTGTTAGCCTTCGTTTGGCTGTTTCGAACCCTTACTAGGGCTGTTTTGGGCGAAAAATGGCTGTTTTTGGCCAAAAGTTGCACAGATTTGGGAGGGCACCTCCCGACTTGGCACACCCGCCTCGGGCCGCCAGCGGTGAGTTTTTGGCTCAAAACCTGGATTTGTCAAAGCCACCAGCTGAGCTTCAGGATGAAGAAGGTGGCGTCAAGTCCGAGGCGTTGGGAAGGTGCAATGGCCAAAACGAAATGGTGACGTGCTTGTTGTTGTTGTTCTTGTTGTTGTTGTTGTTGCTTGTTGCTTGTTAGCTAAATTTAAGGGGAGAGGGGTGTAGTAATATATATATATATATATATATATATATATATATATATATATATATATATATATATATATATATATATATATATATATATATATATATATATATATATATATATATATATATATATATATATCTATATATATATATATATCTATATATATATATATATATATATCTATATATATATATATATATCTATATATATATATATATATATATATATGTATATATATATATCTATATATATATATATACATATATATATATATATATATATATATATATATATATATATATATATATATATATATATATATATATATCGCAATGCCGGCGCCAACGGTACAATCGGTTTCCCTCCTGCTCTCGCTTGGGCCAAATTGGCTGCGCAAAAAAACATTTCCCTCTGAGGCCGAAAGAATTTTTTCAGTTTTTCATTTTATCCGCATTGGGTACCATATTTTTGGGGTTGCGGATTCAGCGGTGATAGTCATTTTTTCCTCGATGAAGCAAAATGTTCTAGATTTTTGGTTTTTTTGTTGTCATGTTTGCACTTTCTGACCAGGTTGGGCGCCCAAAGATTACGAAAACACATTTTGTAGCATCCGTATGCACCACAATTTGCCGTTTCTCATGGAAAAAACGGCTAAAAATGGCCATTTCTTGGTCAAAAAATGATTTTTTTTGGCCTCAGACAAGCGGTTGAAGACTGTCCCCCTATTTTGAGGGTGCCGGATGCGAAAAAGCAGATTGTGGGGACACACAGATCACGCAAACACAATTTGAAGCATCCGTATGCACCAAAATTTGCCGTTTTTCACGAAAAAAACGGCCAAAAATGGCCCTCTTCTGGTCACATATTGATTTTTTTTGGCTTCGTACAAGCAGTTGAACGATTCCCCCCCTATTTTGAGGGTGCTGGATGCAAAAGAGCAAGTTGTATGCACGCACGGACTACGAAAGCACAATCTACAGCATCTGTATGCACCAAAATTTGCTATTTTTCATGGAAAAACTGCCAAAAATGGCCGTTTCTTGGTCAAAAATTGAGTATTTTGGCCTCAGACAGGCAGTTGCAGAGCCCCCCCCCCCCCCATTTTGAGGGTGCTGGATGCAAAAAAAAGCATGCTGTGTGGACACACCGATTGCCCAAACGCAATTTACAGCATTCTTATGCCCCAAAATCTGCCATTTTTCAACGAAATCGGCGAAAAAAAGCCATTTTTTTATCAAAAATTGTTTGTTTTTTCCAGCCTGAAACAAGCTGTTGAACCACCCCCCCTCCCGATTGGAGGGTGCTCGTTGCAAAAAAGCGAAATACGCCAAAGAACTACATAAAATATGATAGTATGTGCATAAGAATGGGATGAGCGATGAACATTTGAGGTGTTTTTGGCCCTATTTTGCACCGTTTGTGGTACATTTCCATATGGTTCATAGGTAGGCTTTTGCGTGCCTATCACCGTACACACACATGTTTGGGGCTTAGGTTGTTATTTTTGGGGAACAATGGGGTAGGAGGAACCCCCCTGCTATTCGGGGTATAATTAAAACAAAAGGTTACTTTTGGTCTTTTTGGGTACAAAACCTATTTTCATGTTTTTTCGTGCCTATATTATACTATACAGGTACACTGGTGTGCAGCACTGTTCTGCTGCACCACCCTAGAGCAGACAGAAATACTCCAAAATAGGCCGAATTCCAGGGTTTTTGATGGTTTGGGAGAAAGCTCCGCCGGGAGGAACCCCCCCATCCCTATTTTGGGGCCAGAGAATCCAAAGAAAATTGGAGTTTCTGTCGAAAGTCCTCTATAGGCAGGTACACTGGTGTGCAACACTGTTCTGCAGGACCAGCCCAGAGCAGGCAAAAATACCCCAAAATAGGCCAAATTTCAGGGTTTTTGAAATTTCTGGACAAAATTCGGGTAGGAGCCGCCCCCCCCTAATTTTGGGGCCGTAGAAACCAAAAAAATAGGTCATTTCCCGCGAAAAACCCCTTTTTGCTGACTTTTTGAATTTTCGGAAAAACAGCTGCTAAAATCATAGGTGCGTGGTACACGCTCCCAAGGATCAACAATGCAGGAGCATACCCTTCACATAACCTTGGACAGTGGATGCTCTACGGAGGGGGATGACGGGTGTGTAGCCCATCAGCTGACAATTCCTGTTTGTGTTATTTTCATGCAGTTGTGGGCATAGAATTGGAGAAACTTTTTTATGGAACTCCTTCGCAGTTAACAAGATAGATATTTCTGCCCTCCAGCAGATCAGTCGAGGCCTGTCCGCGCGCGCATGCTCACCTGCAGCTCCTGTTGCATGCGCGCGCTCTCTGCTGCTCGGGCTGTCCTTTAATGTGGGCCGAGCGACTCAAAACTCTTGTGAATGGGTGCTAATAGTGTTAGATCTATCATGTTACCAAGGGGACGCGAATCGGAAGCAAGGGCGACTCCGGTGGATGATATGAGGCCCAGAATTCAGATGGGGCTGGAATCCGGTGCGGTGCCGCCGCCGACACCGGCATACCCCGTAAAAAGGGACTGGTACACGTTAATGGGCGCATTTGCTTCAGCATTTGGCACGCCTACGTGTATCTGGGATCATGAGTTCCTTGAAGCCGGAGAAGTGCGAGTGGAAGAGAAGTCGAATTGGAGGTTGCTGAGGTAGGCGCACTGGAATGCAAGAAAGTACGCTCTTGGTTGCTCCGCAAGTGAACTAGCTTGTCATTTTCTCCTTTTGCTTTGCTTCGCCACTTTCCCACGTCACTCCGTTGACTTCCCCACCCAACCTATGTATCCCATGTTGCAAGGGACATCATCTTCGTTGAATAATCACAAGTGTATGAATCAATGAACTCGGTTTCTTGTACATTAGCTTCATTCGTGCTTCCTGTTCATTATGGGAGGGTTGCCAGGCATACTTGAGTGTTAGACAATTGTCTTTTTTGACGATGCAATATATTTGGTTCCATGGTCACACTCATTCATTTGATTCATTCAAGTGACCTTTGCAAGTGTGGTGCTACACTGCTTGGTCAGGTTCAGTTCAGGATGTCATGTGTTGGTCCATTGTTTCTTTGTCGATAAAGATCATTGTGTCGCGGTTACATACAGAGGAGAGCAAAACTCCAAATGAAGCTAAAATCAGAAACATGCGGTTTAAAACCACTTTTCAGTGCCAAAATTGGAAAACCCCATATGGTTTTCGTGTCTTTCACCCTTCAACACATTCACCATCATCCCCTTTGCTTTAGCACTTGCAGTAAAAAATATTGTTCACCAACTACTAAAATTTTACACTTTTCTTAAATTTGAAATTTTCTGAACATTTCTGCTTCTATGCGTGAAGTTTTATTTGACAACATTTCCCTTTCTTTGTTTTGTTTTTGATTCACTTCTGCTATACGGCTGAATTGTTTTTTAAAACTTCAGTGTACACAAATATTTTTTTCCAATTTTTTTATAAAATGTTTTATTTTTATAAATGAAACTTTGCTTTTGCCACTGCCCGATCAATGAACCAGAATAAAGCACAACGTAGCACGCAGCCATGTTGAGTACAAAAATAATTCATAACAGTGTTCGTGCCTTGATCCAAAGTATACTAGGCTGCAGGGCAGCCTTCCGACCACTGACCCACCAGTATGTCACGAAAAAAAAGAAAGTTAGAACAGGCTTTTACTGTTGAATGCTTTGATGATATTGTTCTGTTTGTGCCTCTGCTTGCTCCTGCTGCTTCTTGATGTAGCCCAGGTTTCCAAACAAATATGTTTTGATGGAATCAACCAGAAATAAAAGTACCCACAGTGCAAGCAAGGGACCACAGGATCAATTCTGGAACATGAAAGGCTGCAGTCAAAGGAGATGGTGTAACCACAAAGAACACTCACAATAACTACACATTTATGAAAAGATACTTAGAAAATATCCTACAATCAAGTACAAACTGCCCACATGGGCACTCTCTCTTCTATAGTGCCATTCAGAGATGTGCACCCTTTGTTTTGGGTCCCATAGGTGCTGAGTCGGCATGGCTTGTGGCGCTGAGGTCACTGCCATGTCAGATGGGATCTTCCTACCTAGCTAGGCTGACTTGGAAATGAACCCAGGACCTCTCAAAAAGAGGTGCCCCAGCCCCCTAGGGCGCAGACCACTAGGATAGCTGAGCATTCATGAGAAAATATAAAAAAATGTATAGGCTGTAGATTAATGTCAGCGCCTCGGTCGGTCCAGGAAATGGTAAATAAGTCAAATTAGTTGGGGCGTCAGGGGTCCACACAACATCCAAAGTTCAATGCTTCGTTTTATGGGTCAAAACGTCTTGTCACCCCTTTTTGGTTAGGCCAATGCTAAGATAAAAATTTGATATGCCTTTACGCCTCTCTATGACAACTAAAGCTAACCTGTGGGAGGGAAATACACTTTTTCTTATTCCCCCCTTGTGCTGTGGTGGCCACCACCGTCGCATTCTCAAGGAAAAAGGGAATTTTTCTTGACCTCACCATGGCTTCAACATCTCCTTAAAATTTCCTATAACATCCCTCACATCGGAGAGAAGGCGCTGCGTCAGGGCAGGCGCCAGTTTTTTACTCAGTCATAACAGAGACCTACAGCTCTCACCACGGTCATTGGCATCGCTTGGGTGGCTGTGGCTTGGTGGGGGGTTAGAATCGGCATGCCAATTCATGTGTGCATACACCCCTCCCTCGGAATACCAAAATGTAGTGCAATACGCATAGCCAAACGCAGGAGACGATCAGGGCACGCTGTCTGGGGTCTCGTTGAACCTGCTGTCTGACCTGATCTGGCCTTAGTGTGAGGGGGTGACATTGAAAATTATTTTGCCCTCAATGGGGTCTTGGATTCTGGTCAGTGGTCCAGGAGTCAGTTTTAAGGCCCGAACACAGCCTACTGCACTGTTTGCGCTCCAGGATATCTGCAGAGAAGGGAGGAAGGGTTGATGGACTGACAAACACGCAACGATTGACGCAAACACCAAAATCCCTAAAATGACGGCCTAGAGTTTTTCTGAGGCTACACACCTGTCCAGAATCTCCATGTGCATTAATTGCACATTTTTACGCAATTTCATTTCATCACATGAATTTTTAAATCCCTGGATTTACACGCAGAGAAGAGGGGCGTGCCAGAGCGCATCCTAATGGGAGGCCGGAGAAGACAGAGAAAATAAGATTATAGCAGTATGTCACGTAATAATAAAGAAATTGCGAGACATGCAATTAATAATAAACGTAGAGATACCACGTATGCCTCTAGAAAAAATCAAGAAGATAGAATAGAAGAATTCGGGAAAGACTTCACTGAGCAAGGTGTAAACCTACAGTTTCTTGTTGCTTTGTATGCAGCATGCACATTGCTTGTCTCGTGTTTCCGAGGTTTCGCCGTGTTGCAGCGCAAACATAGAGTAGAGGGACAGATTAGAAGTTTGCACGATGATTAGAGGTGAGATTAGGGCACAAAGGATGGCCTTCCACCAGGGAGTGGTTGTCACGGGGGGCTACCAGTCCTGTCCTGCGGCGCAATGCGGGGCAACCGTGACAACTGCTCTTACACACAAACCCCCCTTTTTTGTAGCACTGATTAGAAAATGGAGACGTGTGCATAAACGATTTGCTTCCCTTGTGTTTCGTGTCACGTTCTCACTTGCTCTCTCTCTCCAGCGGTAGGTAAGGTGAGTAAGCCCAGGAGGGGCCACCCCCTGGTTGAGTTCGTGTTTCAGGTTGGTATGGATTGATGGAGAAGTATTGTTAAAAATTGTGGCTTGTCAGACTCGTGCATACCTGTTCATGCATATGGCGCATTAAAAGGTAGGTCACGCGTGTTGCGCACGTAACAACACTTGTTTAGGTTACCCAGGGGCTCCACCCCACGTTCTATAAGGGTTTGAGGTTTGAGCTTTGATTTTGCGGGTACTAGACGCCTTTCGGCCCCGAGGGGCCACCTGGTCGGTCCAGGTGATATCCTCCCTACCGGGACCTTGTGGGGGGCCCTTCATGACACACCTCCTGCCTGGTGGCGGAGTCCCCCGGGTTCACAGGGCTCGGAGCCCCGTCCCTCCCCGGCTTCCCCATTTCGCCACTCCCCGGTCAGTGCATCGCTTAGCAGCCGTAGCTGCAGGCGCTTACCAACCGCGTCGCCCCCCTGATGTGTGGTCGCCCGGGGCACCGGCGCCGCCGGGCTCATGCTACTGGCTTGTCGCCAGTGGGACCCCCGTGGGCTGGCGCGGAGGCTGCCTAGCCTCCGGGCTG
Organism: Eutreptiella sp. 'Long Island Sound 2002'; assembly: GCA_964036045.1. NCBI lineage: Eukaryota > Euglenozoa > Euglenophyceae > Eutreptiales > Eutreptiaceae > Eutreptiella > Eutreptiella sp. 'Long Island Sound 2002'. Next base: position 30,256,288 of record OZ038387.1, read on the forward strand.
GTGCGTGGCGCCGTTCGCTACTACTGCCTTGGCGGGTGCAGTGCCCTGGTCCTGTGTGAGCGGCGCTCGCGGCCAGTTCGGGGAGGTCGGGCCGGTGTCTGGTGTCGTGTCCTCCTCATCTCCCCCTTCCCGCCCCGGCTGTCCCGCGCTGTGTTTGGCGGGCCGTCCCGTCCGGGTGTCCGTTGCCCTCGCTCGCTGGTACGCCATTCCATGCGGTCTGTGCGTTCCGCGGGCTCGGTCCGGTTGCCCTTCTGGTATTCCCCGCGTGTCCTTTGTGTGTGTGTGCGCTCGCGCCCCCGCGACGTCCGCGCTCCCCCCCTCCTCCCCCGGTTGGTGTGGCGCGCGCACTGCGCAAGGTCCCGGTGCTGAGCGCTGGTAGGGCCGTTCCACTCGGTCCGTGCCCCTCCGTGCTTCCTGCCCCAGTCCCGTGCTCCGTTTGGTTTGTTTTTTGGGGGAGGCGGCCCGGTCCCGTTTCCCCCCTACCTGGCTAGGGACTGTGTGCTCCCTGTGGGGTGGGCCTGCGCGCAGTGGGGGCGACATGAGTGTGCCAGGAGGGGGGGGGTTCTTGCCTGGGCGTCCGGGGTCGGGCGCTCTCCCACCTCCAACCACTTGTCCTTTCGGGCGTGCGGCCGGGGCCCACTACCAACTGGCTGTGGGTGCGGGGGGTGCGGGCGTGGGGACCTGTTACCAACCCCACAAGGCGCGCTCTTGCGAGCTGGCTTTGCGCGGCGTGGGGCCGGCATGAGGGTGCCCGGGGGGGGGCGCCTCTCGCCTAGGTGTGGGGCGTCCGGGGTCGGGCGCTCTCCCACCCCCGACCACTCATCCTTTCGGGCGTGCGGCCGGAGCCTACTACCCACTGGCTGTGGGTGCGAGGGATGCGGACGTGGGGGCCCGTCACCAATCCCACAGCGCACGCTCTTGCGAGCTGGCCTTGCGCGCTGTGGAAGCGGCACGAGGGTGCCCGGGGGGGGCGCCTCTTGCCTGGGTGTGGGGCGTCCGGGATCGGGCGCTCTCCCACCTCCGACCACCCGTCCCTTCGGGCGTGCGGCCGGAGCCCACTACCCACTTGCTGTGAATGCGGGGGCTGCGGGCGTGGGGACATGTCACCAACCCCACAGCGCGCGCTCTTGCGATCTGGCTTTGCGCGTTGTCGGGGCGGCATGAGGGTGCCCGGGGGGGGGTGCCCCTTGCCTGGGTGCTGGGTGTCCGGGGTCGGGCGCTCTCCCACCCCAGACCACTCGTCCTTTCGGGCGTGTGGCCGGGGCCCACTACCCACTGGCTGTCGATGCGGGGGGTGCGGGCGTGGGGACCCGTCACCAACCCCACAGCGCGCACTCTTGCGTGCTAGCTTTGCGCCTTGTGGGGGCGGCATGAAGGTGCCCGGGGGGGGCGCCTCTTGCCTGGGTGTCGGGCGTCCGCAGTCGGGCGCTCTCCCAGCCCTGACGGCCCGTCCTTTCGGTCGTGCGGCCGGGGCCCACCACCCACTGGCTGTGGGTTCGGGGGGTGCGGGCGTGGGGACCCGTCACCAACCCCACAGCGCGCGCTCTGGCGACCTGGCTTTGCGCGCTGTGGGGGCAGCATGAGGGTGCCCGGGGGGGGGGGGGCCTCTTGCCTGGGTGTGGGGCATCCGGGGTCGGGCGCTCTCCCACCCCCGACCACTCGTCCTTTCGGGCGTGCGGCCGGGGCCCACTACCCACTGGCTGTCGGTGCGGGGGATGCGGGCGTGGGGACCTGTCACCGACCCCACAGCACGCGCTCTTGCGAGCTGGCTTTGCGCGCTGTGGGGGCGGCACGAGGGCGCCCGGGGGGGGCACCTCTCGACTGGGTGTGGGGCGTCCGGGGTCGGGCGCTCTCCCAACCCGGACCACCTGTCCTTTCGGGCGTGCGGCTGGGGCCCACTACCCATTGGCTGCGGGTGCGGGGGGTGCGGGCGTGGAAACCCGTCACCAACCCCAAGGCGGGCGCTCTTGCGAGCTGGCTTTGCGCACTGTGGGGGCGGCATGAAGGTGCCCGGGGGGGGCGCCTCTTGCCTGGGAGTGAGGCGTCCGGGATCGGGCACTCTCCCACCCCCGACCTCTCTTCCTTTCGGGCGTGCGGCCGGGGCCCACTACCCACTGGCTGTGGGTGCGGGGGGTGCGGGCGTGGGGACTTGTCACCAACCCCACAGGGCGCACTCCTGCGTGCTGGCTTTGCGCTTTGTGGGGGCGACATGGGGGTGCCCGGGGGGGGCGCCTCTTGCCTGGGTGTGGGGCGTCCGGGGTCGGGCGCTCTCCCGGCCCCGACCACCGGTTGTTTCAGGCGTGCGGCCGAGGCCCACCACCCACTGGCTGTGGCTGCGGGGGTTGCAGGCGTGGGGACCCGTCACCAACCCCACAGCGCGCGCTCTTGCGAGCTGCCTTGCGCACTGTGGGGGCGGCATCAGGGTGCCCGGGGGGGGGGGCGCCTCTTGCCTGGGTGTGGGGCGTCCGGGGTTGGGCGCTCTCCCACCCCCGACCACTCGTCCTTTCGGGCGTGGGGCCGGGGCCGACTACCAACTGGCTGTGGGTGCGGTGTGCGGACCGGGTGGCCCAGGTGTCCTTGGTGCCTTTTCCCGCGCCGCGGTTCGTCATGTGTTGTGCGCGCTTCCCGGGTCTGCGGCACCAGGTGGCAATTGTTGCTTGGCACCCGTTCTTGTGCCGTGGTTGTCGCCGGCGGCGTGCCTCACTGGCGTGCCTCGTGGCCCCGCGTTGGTGCGCCGCTCCTTGTCCGGTCCGGTCGCTCTCAGTGCTCTGTTCGTCTTTCCCGTCGCCGTGGTGCCTTCCCCCACCCCGAGGGCTGTTGCCGTCGGCTTTACTTGGTGGAGGCCGGCCGAGTACCGGGCTCTTTGTGCCTGCCACTGGCCCCTGCTGTGGCTCGGGCGCTGGGCTCGCTCCGCGTCGTACCCGTTCGGGGCCCCGCTCTGGGGTCGTCCCTGGCGGGTCTCTCTGGCTTCCTTCTCGGGCTGCGTGCGCTGCAGTGGTTGGTCGTGTGTGGACCCGGTCACTGACGCGTCCGGTTTCCCGTACCGTCCGCCTTTTGGCGGGGGACTCAGCTGGTGCACCGGGGCTGTTTCGTGTGGACGCCGACACCTCCCCTTGCGGGTCGGAGGTCGCCACGCCCGGGTCCCGCGCGTGTATGCTCGTGCGTGCTCTTCTTGGCCGGGTCGGGCGCGCCGGCCTCCCGGGCGCGTTTTGGTGCGCCTCACCTTTTCTTGTGCCCTTTTTGTCCTTCTTCTTTGTTCTGCCCCCTCTGGGCTGGGGTTGCCCATGGCTCGGTTGTTTGGTTTTTTTTGTTTTTTTCCCCCCCGCCCCCCCCTTGCGCCCCGGCTGTCTCCGGCTTTCTGTGCCTCCCGGCCCTGGGTGCCCTGGGCCTTGGCGCTCCCTGTTTGCTCCATCCCCCCCCCCGCCCTCCCCCCGCCCTTTTTTTTGTTTTTTTCCTTTTTGTCTCCCTTCTCCGCGCTTCCTTGTCCCGGGTTTGCCGTGGTTTCCGGCCCTGGGTGCCCCGGGCCTCTGCGCTTTGTGGGTGCCCCCACCCTACTTTGCTCTCTCCCCGCTTTTTGTTTTCCCCAATTGTTTTTTTTTCCTTTACCCCGGCCCCTTTGTCTCGGGCTTTCCGTTGTTTCCGGTCCTGGCTTCCCTTGGCCTCTGCGCTTTGTGGCTGCCCCCCCCCCCCCCTTGCTCTCTCCCCGCTGCTTTCTTTTGTTTTTTTTGTTTTTCTTTTTTTTTCTCCTTTGCCGTTGTCTTCCCCTTTTTTGTCCTGCGGTGCCCTGTCGTGCCGTGCCGTTTTGTGCGGTGTCTTGTCGTGCGTGGCGCCGCCGCGCGTCGTTGTGCCGTGTGCTGTCCTGGTGCGTGGCGTCGTCTGGTTGTCGGGCCCGCACCGCGGTTTTCCCGCCTTGCCCGCCCCCCCCTCCTGCTGCCCCCTTGGTGCCGTTGCCTGGTCCCTTGTAGTGGTCTGTTGTTTGCGTTCCCTCCTGGCGTGCGGTGCTGTGTTGTTCTGTTGTGCCGTCTGCCGCGTGGTGGCTGCTGTTTGCGTCGGTTCGTGGTCGTGGTGCCCTTTTGCTGCGTTTGCGCTGGTTGGTGCCGTGTGTTGTTGCCTGTGGTTGCTGGGTGTGTTCGTTGGGCCTGTTTGTCTGCGGTTGTTTTGCCTCTGGCGTGCTCCTGCCTGGCCGCGTGGCCTGCTGCCCCGCTGCGTGCAGCGGTGTGTTGCGGCGTTCCGCACCCCTGTGCTGTGTCCTGTGTTCCGTGCGGCTGTGTTGCCGTGTGGTGCCGTACCGTGGCGCCCTGCTGTCCGTTGCGCTCCGTTGGCGGTGTTGGTTTGTGTCCTTTCCCTGTGTCAGCGGTGCTGTGTTGCGCCGTGTGGTTCATGCTGTTCGGTGCCGGTTAGGTCTGTGTCGTCGCTGGTGCCTCGCGCTGTGGTGTGCCGCTGTGTGTGGTGCTGTCTCCCTGGGCGTTCTGTGGTGTGGTGGTGCTGCCCTGTTGCGTGGCGTGGTGTGCCGTGGTGTCGTGCTGCGCTGTGTTGTGTTCTGTGGTGCCGTGTTGCCTTGCGGTGTCGTGCTGCTGGACTGTGCTGTGTGTTCTCCTTTGCTGCGGGTGGTCCTTTCGCCTTCTCCCGTTGTCTGGTGTGCTGGTGCTGTGTCCTGCGGCGTCCTGCGCCCTGTACTATGTCCCGGGCTGCTGTGCTGCCTTTTGGGGCTGTGCTGGCTGGCTGTGCTGTGCGTCTGTCTGGGCTGCTGGTGAAGCGGAATCGGTAACGATCCCCGCGTTTCCATTTTTGTAGCAGAGCTTAGCGTCGCGAAGGCTTCTGGCGCATAGCGCAAAGTCACGCAAATGACGCAATTTTGCATCAGGAGATTGACTGAAGGCAGCCAATAGCTGCCGTTACGTGTTTTTTTTTTGGCTTTTTTTTTATATAGTTAAATTCTGTAGCATAATATATGCGATTTGCGTCGTGTATGTTAACGCTGTTTGTTACGGAATCTGTTTGTCGTTGACGTTCAGGTTTGTGTCATATGGGAGGACCGTCCAAGGTTCTCAGAATTATTTGTAGGCCGACACTGGCCTGAACGCCGCATCCCTCGTCCTGGGGCAGCATGCCAGGGCATCGTGGACGCAAGCAACGCCCTCGTTGAGGGCCAAAGGTAGTGAAATACACCGGCGGCGCTTAGCATCGTGGCAAGAGCGCCCTCGTTGAGGGCCTACAGTTATTGGCCAAGGCGCTCAGCATCGTGGAAGCTGAAAACTGGTAGTTCTCAGCCTATGATGGATTCACTGAAAGAAACCCTCGATACAGGTTAGACCTCCTGTGGATTTGGTGCGCTGCGTTTGCTATTGGGTGCCAGCAAGGCTTGGACGATCCAAGGGTTTTGTATCTTTGCATGAGCAACAGGATATTTTATTATCAAAATCAATCTGTGGTTCAAAAAGCTCGTAAGGAGTTCAGCTTTTCTCACGTGAAAGCAAAGCAGGACCAAGAGTGCGGCGGCAAAGTATGCAGAAATACCAAGGGATCAGCATCTTGTTTTTCTCACGTCAAAGCAAAGCAAGGCTTGTTTTTCACACGTCAAAGCAAAGCAAGGCCAAGACAAGCTGTGATAGCAAAATGGCAGACAAAACGGTGGTGCACGAAAGGGGAAATCAGTGCAAGGCAGAGATCAAAGAAACAAGTTCAGCGCAGTGTCCCGTGGGTCTCAAGGGTCGAAGGCCTCACGCTCCGCGAGGCCCCACGGTACCGCTTCAAAATAATTCTGAAGGAGCGTCTAGCCGCCTTAGACGCGTCCGATCATGTGTTGCAAGCAGCCGCGTGTGGAGTGGACAAGAAAACTGAAGATTCCCGAATCATTCGAGAGGTACACGTTCCGTGCCAGCGTGTACACAGTATGGGTGCTCCCGACCATGGTCCACAGTTACTGCGCGCGGTGAAGAAAGGTGCACAGGACCAGCATCTGTGCTGCACGGAAGCCATGATGCGTGGGAGGGGACAACGTCAATGCAGGCCTTCGTTCAACCTTAGAGGTCTCAGCGAGAGTCGCCAAGTAACGCTGGAGAAGCCCGTCTTCGCGGCCGGCAACCTGGCTAAGCTCTTAGGAGGGGCGTAAAGCGGAATCGGTAACGATCCCCGCGTTTGCATTTTTGTAGCAGAGCTTAGCGTCGCGAAAGCTTCTGGCGCATAGCGTGAAGTCACGCAAATGACGCAATTTGGCATCAGGAGAGTGACTGAAGGCAGCCAATAGCTGCCGTTACGTGTTTTTTTTTGGCATTTATTTTTTATATAGTTAAATTCTGTAGCATAATATATGCGATTTGCGTCGTGTATGTTACGGCTGTTTGTTACGGAATCTGTTTGTCGTTGACGTTCAGGGTTTTTGTCATATGGGAGGACCGTCCAAGGTTCTCAGAATTTTTTGTAGGCCGACACTGGCCTGAAAGCCGCATCCCTGGTCCTGGGGCAGCATGCCAGGGCATCCTGGACGCAAGCAACGCCCTTGTTGAGGGCCAAAGGTAGTGAAATACACCGGCGGCGCTTAGCATCGTGGCAAGAGCGCCCTCGTTGAGGGCCTACGGTTATTGGCCAAGGCGCTCAGCATCGTGGAAGCTGAAAACTGGAAGGTCTCAACCTATGATGGATTCACTGAAAGAAACCCTCGATACAGGTTAGACCTCCTGCGGATTTGGTGCACTGAGTTTGCTATTGGGTGCCAGCAAGGCTTGGAGGATCCAAGGGTTTTGTATCTTTGCATGAGCAACAGGATATGTTATTATCAAAATCAATCTCTGGTTCAAAAAGCTCGTAAGGAGTTCAGCTTTTCTCACGTGAAAGCAAAGCAGGACCAAGAGTGCGGCGGCAAAGTATGCAGAAATACCAAGGGATCAGCATCTTGTTTTTCTCACGTCAAAGCAAAGCAAGGCTTGTTTTTCTCACGTCAAAGCAAAGCAAGGCCAAGACAAGCTGTGATAGCAAAATGGCAGACAAAACAGTGGTGCACGGAAGGGGAAATCAGTGCAAGGCAGAGATCAAAGAAACAAGTTCAGCGCAGTGTCCCGTGGGTCTCAAGGGTCGAAGGCCTCACGCTCCGCGAGGCCCCACGGTACCGCTTCTTTGGTTGTTTTTTTTTTCCCTTCTTGTCCTCTTTTGGTTCGCTACCCCCCCCTGCTGTTTTTCCGGTACTTTGAAAACTTTCTCAAAACCAAAAATCAAAATGTTTCTCACCTGAAAATTAGACACAACGCAACTCACGCACGCAGGCAGGCAGCAATACCAAAGTCACTGTGCTGTCTTACGTGTTCCCACGCGGCCTCGAAGATGGTGGTCTTGTTTGCAAGGGGTTGACCGCTTTTCCCCCAGGGCCGGTCGCATGAGCTGACGGAAAGGGTTGAGGTGGGGCACGAAGGAGGAGAGGTAGGTGCATGAAGAAGGACAGAAGAGGAAAGGAAGCAGGGCGAAGGGACGCGGCGGCTTAGAAAGAATGTTCGAGTTTTACGCGCTGCTCGCGACAGGTTTTCCTTTGCGCCTATGGCTAGTTAGACGACGAGACGGACTGCGTTGGGGTCCTACGAGCGTTAAAGTGTTTACGGCGTTGACTATTCAACTGTCTCACGTCAAAACGTTTTTCGTCAGGCTTGTACGCGTTTCGCAGCTCGCTTTTTAGCGTAAGCGTTTTTTATGCTGAATAGCTTTATTTTCAGCTATTCAGAAAATTTTTTCGTCGTGTTTTACCTATCTTTTTCTTTCGTTCTGGGACAGGACCCCAGCGCGCGCGACACAAATTCCTGTATTGTACCCCACGTTCTATAAGAGAATGGGTGGAGTTCCCCAAGGTTGCTTGCTTGCAACTCGATAAGAGGACAGCGTATTATAGGTCAGCCTGAGAAGCGTATAATACGTGGAAGCTGGCTTGGTTCCTCAGCCGCTTACCGAGTTCATCCACCTTTGCTTTCAGGTGGGAGGATCAGGGTGATTGGTGCAGCAGCAGTTGCTTTCGGCGACTTTGCATTTTTCTGCCCACGCTAAAAAGGGCGCTGATCACACAATCAACAAACTGTACCTCAGCCAGGGGAGGTGAGAACACTCCGACCACATCATCACAGACGCTGTGAACGCGAACAGAGCACTCCTTCCCTCCAAGACCTGACAGGGAAACGCGTAGTGGCGTCCCTGTTAGGCCACAGTCGCTTAGTAGCGCTGTGTTCTCTTGCACTTTCACAGGTGGGCCATTAAGGCCTCGGACATGTTCCTCCACAACGCCAAGTAGCGTGTGTGTGTAGGAGTGGTAGGCCTGGGTGAGGGCTTGAGCCCAGAGCTTGCTCATCCTTCGAAGGCTGGTGCCACTGTAGTGAGTGTAGAACCTGTAGTGTGTGTGTCACCAGCACAGCGAAGCAGAGCACCGCACAGAGCGGAGAGGACAGGGAACACACAGAACAGCACCCAAGAACACACACAGCACCAAGCAGAGCGGTGAACGACAGCACACACCACCACGCAACGACAAAACACACACAGCGGGGGGGAACACCGCAAAACAGAGCGCCGCAAAGCACAGGGCCGAGGGCGACGGGGAGCACCAGAGGGCACTGCACGACGAGCAGCGGCACCAACCGAGCGCAGCAAAACAACACAGCACACAACAGCACAACACCTGGCAACACAACGCGCAGCAGCGCAGCGCAGCACCGCAACCCGGGACACACGGCACACAGCACCGAGCGGAAGCGAAGAAAACCGCGAGACACAAAAGGGGGGGGGGGGCAGCAACCAGCAGGGAGCAAGAAACGGCCAGTCGAGACACAGAAAGAGGAGAGAGCGCACGGAGGCCCGAGAAGCGGGAGGCCCACAAAGCAAACAAAACACAGCGCGGAGGCCCAGGGCACCCGGGGCCGGAAACCAGAGAAAGCCAAAGACAACGGGGGCGCACGCAGGAAGAAAAAAAAACGGGGACACCGCCAGCAGCAGCGAAACCAGCCGGACACAAAGGATAGCGGGGGGGGCAGCAAGCAGCAAGGAGCAGCCAACGGCCAAGGGAAAAAAAAAAAGCGAGAGCGCACGGAGAGCCGAAAGGCGGGAAAAAAAAAGCAAAGCACAGCGCCAAGGTTCAAGGCACCCGGGGCCGGAGACCAGAGAAAGCGAGAGACAACGCGGGCGCGGACAAGGAAAGAAAAAAAAACACAAGGAACGGAGCGGCCAAGCAAAGCAGAAAGCCAAAGCGGCGAAAGGAAAAGGTGAGACGCACAAGAACGTGCCCGGGAGGCCGGCCTGCCCGACCCGGCCCAGAAGAGCAAGCACACGCACACACGCGCGGGACCCGGGCGTGGCGTCCCCCGACCCGCAAGGGGTGGTGTCGGCGTCCACACGAAACAGCCCCGGTGCACCGGCCGAGTTCCCTGTCGAACGACGGAGGGTCCGGGAAACCGGACGCTTCAGTGACCGGGTCCACACACGCCAACCACCGCAGCGCACGCAGCCCAACACCAAGGCCGGAGGGACCCGCCAGGGACAACCCCATCACGGGGCCCCGAACGAGTACGACGCGGAGCGAGCCCAGCGCTCCCGCCTCGGCGGGGGCCAGCGGCAGGCACAAAGAGCCCGGGTCTCGGCCGGCCTCCGCGTGCCCCGCGCAGCCGCCCAGTAAAGCCGGGGACGCAGGCCCCCGGGGTGGGGAAAGGCACCACGGCGACGGGAAAGCCGACAGGAGCACCAAGAGCGACCGGACCAGATGAGGCGCGGCGCACCACGCGGGGCCACGAGGCATGCCAGAGAGGCACCCCGCCGGCCACAACCAAGGCACACGGACAGGTGCCAAGCAGCGACGGCCGTCGGGTGCCACAGACCCGGAGAGCGCGCACAACACGCAACGAACCAGGGCACACGAACAGGTGCCAGGCAAGAGCCAACCAAAACACCACAAACCCCAGCGCAGAGTGGCGGGGCGCAGCCAAAACCCGAGCCCGAGCACACACACCCACACCGCGCACCCGGGGCAGGAGTGGCGGGGTGCAAGCAGAGCGCGCATACGAGCACACAGACAGCCCAACGCCCCAGCCAGGAGTGGCGCGGCGCAGCCAAAAACCCGAACCCAAACACACACACCCACACTGCGCAGCCGTGCCAGGAGTGGCTGGGTGCGAGCGGAGCGCGCACATGAGCACACGGACAGCCCAACACCTCAGCCAGGAGTGGCGGGGCGCAGCCGAAACTCGAGCCCAAACACGCACACCCACACCGCGCACCCGTGCCAGGAGTGGCTGGGTGCAAGCGGAGCGCGCACACAAGCACACACACAGCCCAACACCCCAGCCAGGAGGGGCGGGGCGCAGCCGAAACCCGAGCCCAAACACACACACCAACACCGCGCACCCCAGCCAGGAGTGGCGGGGTGCGAGCGGAGCGCGCACACGAGAACACATCGCCCAACACCCCAGCCAGGAGTGGCGGGGCGCAGCCGAAACCCGAGCCCAAACACACACACCCACACCGCGCACCCGTGCCAGGATTGGCTGAGTCACCGCGCACCCGTGTCAGGAGTGGCTGGGTGCAAGCGGAGGACGCACACGAGCACACACACAGCCCAACACCCTAGCCAGGAGTGGCGAGGCGCAGCCGAAACCCGAGCCCAAACACACACACCCACACCACGCACCCGTGCCAGGAGTGGCTGGGTCACCGCGCACCCGTGCCAGGAGTGGCTGGGTGCAAGCGGAGCGCACACACGAGCACACACAGAGCTCAACACCCCAGCCAGGAGTGGCGGGCCGCAGCCGAAACCCGAGCCCAAACAAACACACCCACACCGCGCACCCGTGCCAGGAGTGGCTGGGTCACCGCGCACCCGTGCCAGGAGTGGCTGGGTGCAAGCGGAGCGCGCACACGAGCACACACACAGCCCAACACCCCAGCCAGGAGTGGCGGGGCGCAGCCGAGACCCGAGCCCAAAAACACACACACCCACACCGCGCACCCGTGCCAGGAGTGGCTGGGTGCAAGCGGAGCGGGCACAGGAGCACACACACAGCCCAACACCCCAGCCAGGAAGGGCGGGGCGCAGCCGAAACCCGAGCCCAAACACACACACCCACACTGCGCACCCCAGCCAGGAGTGGCGGGGTCCGAGCAGAGCGTGCACACGAGCACACAACAGCCCAACACCCAAGCCAGGAGTGGCGGGGCGCAGCTGAAAGCCGAGCCCAAACACACACACCCACACCGCGCACCAGTGCCAGGAGTGGCTGAGTCACCGCGCACACGTGCCAGGAGTGGCTTGGTGCAAGCGGAGCGCGCACACGAGCACACACACAGCCCAACACCCCAGCCAGGAGTGGCGAGGCGCAGCCGAAACCCGAGCCCAGACACACACACCCACACCACGCACCCGTGCCAGGAGTGGCTGGGTCACCGCGCCCCCGTGCCAGGAGTGGCTGGGTGCAAGCGGAGCGCGCACACGAGCACACACACAGCCCGACACCCCAGCCAGGAGTGGCGGGGCGCAGCTGAAACCCGAGCCCAAACACACACACCCACAGCACGCACCCGTGCCAGGAGTGGCTGGGTCACCGCGCACCCGTGCCAGGAGTGGCTGGGTGCAACCGGAGCGGGCACAGGAGCACACACACAGCCCAACACCCCAGCCAGGAGTGGCGGGGCGCAGCTGAAAGCCGAGCCCAAACACACACACCCACACCGCGCACCAGTGCCAGGAGTGGCTGAGTCACCAGGCACACGTGCCAGGAGTTGCTTGGTGCAAGCGGAGCGCGCACACGAGCACACACACAGCCCAACACCCCAGCCAAGAGTGGCGGGGCGCAGCCGAAACCCGAGCCCAAACACACACACGCACACCACGCACCCGTGCCAGGAGTGGCTGGGTCACCGCGCACCTGTGCCAGGAGTGGCTGGGTGCAAGCGGAGCGCGCACACGAGCACACACACAGCCCAACACCCCAGCCAGGAGTGGCGGGGCGCAGCCGAAACCCGAGCCCAAACACACACACCCACACCGCGCACCCGTGCCAGGAGTGGCTGGGTCACCGCGCACCCGTGCCAGGAGTGGCTTGGTGCATGCGGAGCGCGCACACGAGCACACACACAGCCCAACACCCCAGCCAGGAGTGGCGGGGCGCAGCCCAAACCCGAGCCCAAACACACACACCCACACCACGCACCCGTGCCAGGAGTGGCTGGCTCACCGCGCACCCGTGCCAAGAGTGGCTGGGTGCAAGCGGAGCGCGCACACGAGCACAAACACAGCCCAAAACCCCAGCCAGGAGTGGCGGGGCGCAGCCGAAACCTGAGCCCAAACACACACACCCACACCGCCCACCCCAGGCCAGGAGTGGCTGGGTGCAAGCGGAGCGCGCACAGGAGCAGACACACAGCCCAACAGCCCAGCCAGGAGTGGCGGGGTGCAAGCGGAGCGCGCACAGGAGCACACACACAGCCCAACACCCCAGCCAGGAGTGGCGGGGCGCAGCCGAAACCCGAGCCCAAACACACACACCCACACCGCGCACCCCAGCCAGGATTGGTTGGGTGCAAGCGGAGCGCGCACACGAGCACACACACAGCCCAACAGCCCAGCCAGGAGAGGCGGGGTACAGGAGGAGCAAGCACACCAGCACACACACACCCCAACACCCCAGCCAGGAGTGGCGGGGCGCAGCCGGAACCCGAACCCAACCAAACACACCCACACCGCGCACATGTGCCAGGAGTGGCATGGTACAAGCGGAGCGCACACACAAGCGCACACACACACCCACATCCCAGCCAGGAGTGGCGGGGCGCAGCCAAAACCCGAACCCAACCACAACCCAGACCCAAACACAAGCGCCACGCAACAGTAGGAAACCCAGTGTCCATAGCCCGGGCACTGAGGCAGCCCGTGCCATGCAGGTGACCCGGCCAAACGAGATCCGGAGACCGGGGGTAAGGCTGCATCCTAAGGCCTGCGCTGCTTTGGGACTCGAGGCGGAGCGTGCGACACCCAAGCACCTCGGAACCCAGGTACCAAGAACATGCATGCATGCCTTGGAAACGGGATACGCCAGGAAGTCCGGTGAACCCCTAGGGTTCCGCCCAATAGAGGGGACTTGCGCAAGCACGGGGGCCCAGCCTCCCGGCATGACAAGCAGTCACGCTGGCGGCGATCAGCCCTCCCGGTGTTACCCGGGGCTGCTTTGTTGGGGGCCACCAGTCAGGTCTAGCGGGATGTAAGCCGCCTCCCCTCTTCACGCGCGGAATCTCTTCCTGTTTGTCACAGGGGCGACGCCAGAGGGAACCATGGGGCGCCTCTCCACGACCGAGTGCACCTACCCACCTACCTTCACGTCGAAAAGTTTTTCTTCGCGTTTGTACGCGTTTTGGAGCTCGCTTTTTAGCGTAAGCGTTTTTTATGCTAATTAGCTTTATTTTCAGCTATTCAGAAAATTTTTTCGTCGTGTTTTACCTATCTTTTTATTTCGTTCTGGGACAGGACCTCAGCGCGCGCCACACAAATTCCTGTATTGTACCCCACGTTCTATAAGAGAATGGGTGGAGTTCCTTAAGTCTGCTTGCTTGCAACTCCAGAAGAGGACAGCGTATTATAGGTCAGCCTGAGAAGCGTATAATACATGGAAGCTGGCTTGGTTCCTCAGCCGCTTACCGAGTTCATCCGTCTTTGCTTTCAGGTGGGAGCATCCGGGTTATTGGTGCAGCAGCAGTTGCTCTCGGCGACTTTGAATTTTTCTGCCCGCGCTAAAAAGGGCGCTGATCACACAATCAACAAACTGTACCTCAGCCAGGAGAGGTGAGAACAGTCCGACCACATTATCACACACGCTGTGCACGCAAACAGAGCGCTCCTTCCTTCCAAGCCCTGACAGGGAAACGCGTAGTGGCGTCCCTGTTAGGCCACAGTCGCTTAGTAGCGCTGTGTTCTCTTGCACTTTCACAGGTGGGCCATTAAGGCCTTGGACATGTTCCTCCACAACGCAGAGTAGCGTGTGTGTGTAGGAGTGGTAGGCCTGGGTGAGGGCTTGAGCCCAGAGCTTGCTCATCCTTCGAAGGCTGGTGCCACTGTAGTGAGTGTAGAACCTGTAGTGTGTGTGTCACTGTCCCGCCTGTTGGCTGAAACTTTATCAGGGTTTTTGTGGGCAGTGGCAGTGGTAGTCTAGGTTTTGGCCGTGTAGCAAACGGGCGCTTTCATCTGGTGCCAGCACAGAAATTGGGCAACTAGGGGCGGAGAGACCCAGGGCATACCCCGTGGCACCGTGTAAACAGATCCGCCGGGTTAAGCAAGGGTGCAGACTTGGGTATAATCAGGACACCATTTCTGCAGCTTGCTCATAGGTCCTCAGGATCAGCACACTCACACACACATAGGCCGGTATGGGAAGGGTTCAGTCGCTAGGCTTCTTCTGAGAGGCAAGCATTTCAGCGAGCCTCAGCAACTGTCCTAGCTTGTTCTGGGACACGTAGTCTACCAGAACAGATTTCAGGTGTCCCTCAGGAAGCAGAAAGGCAGAAAGGGGTTCCCAGACTGCTTCTTCAACTCCAAACCCTTCCCACAGGCTGAGGAAACGCCACACTTGGCGATAGCGGTGTCGGATAACCGACTTCACCAGGTAGAAGCCTTCCTTAGCCATCTCCTCGGCATTCATGTCGGGGAGTTCTCCTTCAACTTCCATTAGGCTGGCAGCGACCTGTAAGTCTAGAGCGGGGATCTCCTCGTCGTTTAGTTCCCATTCTTCCCCACAACGGTCCTCTGGGTTGTAGTGGCGCTTGAGCGGTTAAGCAGCGCACACAAGGGTCCCCCCTAGTCGGGGAGAACACCGCACGGTCATACGGTGACCATCCACAGATAGGATCTTGTAGGGCCCAAAGTAGAGAACATCGCTGGTGGAGCGTGGCCAGGCAGGTAGCCGACTGTGGTGCACCAGCTCCCAGTCACCCTCTTGGTAGGAAACTGGCACTCGGTGCTTGTTCTTCTTGTTCCACTGGCGCTCCCTCAGTTGATGGAGCATAGCCTTGGCTTTGTCCACCTTGTCTTGTTGCTTCTTCACCCACTTACCCACAGTGGGGTAGGAATCCTCAGGATAGGGAGCGTGTAGGAACCAAGCCGGGGGCCCCATGAACAGCGAATGGGGCGAATAGCCAGTTGCCGAACTCTCTTGGGAGTTCATCATCAAGGATATGACGGGGAGTAGTCTCACCCAGTCTTTGGTGCGCTCAGTCTTGCACCATATCCTCACGTTCTCTTTTGGAAGTCGTATCTGTCGCTCACATAGGGGGTTACTCGTATGAGTATAGGGAATCCCTGTTGAAACCTGGACATTGAGGGACCTCAGGAATTCCTTGTACCAGCCAGTCTGGGAGCGTACTTGGACGTCCTCGTCTGAGTTAATCTCTTTGGGTGCCCCATAGACACAGAACCACTCTTGCAGGAGTATCTTGATGGTCTCCTCGCATGTGATATGTTTAGTGCATGAAACCACCCTGGTAAACCTGGTCAGTCCACAGGAGACCACTAGGGCAAAGTCATAGCCCCCGAACTTAGGCATCTCCGTGTAGTCCAGTTAGAGAACACTATTGCCGCAGTGGAGGATGGGGAGAGTCGAATAGAGCACATAGGATTTTATGACGTTCAAAAATCCCAAAACCTGCAGCATGAAAAAAATCCCCCTTTTAAGTAGTTAGCATGCTTTAAATTCCGGTTGGGCGATCTGTGTGTCCAGACAACATGCTTTTTCGCATCCAGCACCCTCAAAATAGGGGGGGGGTCGTCAACTGCTCGTCTAAGGCAAAAAAACTTAATTTCTGACCAACAAACGGCAATTTTTGGCCATTTTGTCTTGAAAAATGGCAAAATTTGGTGCATACACATGCCGTAAAGTGTGTTACTCTGATCTGTGTGCCCCTAAAACCCGCTTCTTTGCATCCAGCACGCTCATAAAAGTGAAGCCAAAAGAAATCAATTTGTGACCAAAAGAGGCCATTTTTGGCCAACTTTTCATGAAAAATGGCAAATTTTGGTACATACGGATGCTGTAAATATGGCTGTTTTGAGGCAATTTTGGCTCCCGCCGTTCATTCATCTTGAGCCAAGAGCATTTAGGGTCACAAATGGTGGTTGGTCAAGGCCAAAGTAACCTTGGGAACAAGGTTGAGCAATTTCAAATCTCATGACACTTCCCCTAAATCTGCTTATACTAGAATTAGACTTCAAACAGGGCAAATATGGCTGTTTTGAGGCAATTTTGGCACCCACTGTCGATATATCTTGATGCAAGAGATTGTGGGGTCACATATGGTGCTTTGCCACGGCCAGGCTAACCTTAGGAACAAGGTGGAGCAATTTGAAATCTCATGACACTTCCCCCAAATCTACTTATACTAGAATTAGACGTCAAAAAGGGCAAATATGGCTGTTTTGGGGCAATTTTGGCACCCGCCGTTGATATATGTTGATCCAAGAGGATGTAGGGTCACATATGGTGTTTTGCTAAGGCCAAACTAGCCTTAGCATCAAGGGTGAGCAATTTGAAATCTCATGACACATCCCCTAAATCTACTTATGCAACAATTACAAGTGAAATAGGGCAAATATGGCTGTTTTGGGGCACTTTTGGCACCCGCCACTTATTTATCTTGATGCACCAACATTTAGGGTCACATATGGTGGTTTGCTAAGGCCAAACTAACCTTAGGGAGAAGCTTGACCAATTTGAAATCTCACGTGACGTGCCCGAAATCCACTTATGCGACTTTCTTTGTGAAAAGGTGCCAAAAGAGGCCAAAAAAGGCGGTATTTTGGAAATATCTCCCTACGGATTGATGAGATGACCGTCATTTGATTACAAAAGCAAGATATGATTGCAATTGGCGGATTGCGCTTCTTAAATCGGCTTACCTGCGCACAGAATTGGCACAACTCTTGCAAAATCACCCAAAAATGATTGCGGCCGCGCGAAAATCGCGACCGCGGCGGTTTCTGCGATAGTGCGGCAACTGAGTTTTGGGATCTGGCGACATCGTAAAATCATATGTGGACCTCTGTCCCTGATATCCCCAGGTTTACAGGACCGACACGGGCACTTGTCCACGATGGGCTGGAGGGCTTTCCGCAGGTGATCGTCCGTCCACGTAGAGTGGAACCACTGCTTGAACAGCTTCAGGGTACGGTTCGCTCCGACATGACCACTCAACTCATTAGTCCACTTGAGGAGTGCCGGGATAAGGTTGCTAGGCACGACTATCTGGTCCTCATGCCAGAGGTAGATCTTGTCCCGCTTCCACTGCTCCTGGTTGACCAGGGCGGGTTCCAGACGCTTCTCCACGCGTTTGTATATATCCCGAAACTCTTTCAGGTACTCCACTTGTTGGAGTCCATCTAGAGGACTGATCATGGTCATGTTGAAGTCCAGGTGTACATCCATACGGCTGAACGCCTCCTTGGCCAGCTCCTCAGACCTGGCACCAATCATGTCGTCAAGGTTTCTGCGGCTGCAGTAGTCCGCACACTCGTTCTTGATGCCCTGGATATGATGTACTGAGAGCCGTAGCTGGCTGAGGTAGGTCCACCAGCGTCTGAGCTTAGCCTTCTCAGGTAGGGGTCCCTTCTGGAGGGTGCCTACTGGTTCTTGGTCAAACAGCCAAACCACTGGGTTACTCCCCAACAATCGGGACTGAGAGGATAGCACTAGCATACCTGCGAGCAGTGCCTGCTCATAGGTGGAGTAGTTACCCCGCGCCTGGTTCCATTTCCAGTTCCAATGAACGAGGGGAACCAGGACCCATTTGTCGTCAGGGTAGCTGTGCTTGAGGGTACTGTCTCGGCTTAGTCCGTCAGTACCCCATTGGGAAATGGCCGAGTCGAACTCCTCCTTCTCTAGTGCTTGTCACTGGCACAACGTTCCACCTCCGCCCACATTGCTGACATCAGTCACCAGAAAAATTTTCCCTTGTGCTCTAGGCACACCTAAGCACTTAGCGTTGGCCACTTTGTCCTTGAGCTCGTTCAACGCTTGTTGACCTTGAGGGCCCCAGCGCCAGGTAGTACTCTTCTTAATGAGATCCGTGAGGATGCCGCTGGTGTAGGTGAAATGTTTGATGTGGCGGCGGTAGAAGTTGCAGGCCCCAATAAAACTGCGTACATCATGGAGTCCTTTTTTGGGGTCTTCATGTTGTACCTTAGCATCCATCAGGGGTTAGGCCTTAGAGGCCGCAGGGGTCCACCGAGCATAGCCAATGTCGAAACCCAGGTACTGCATAGTCTCCTGCATGAACTCACACTTCTCCAGTTTGAGTCTGGTGTGGTTCTCCTGGCAGACTGCGAAAAACTCGCCAAAGAGGATTAGCTGGTCTTCTTGAGTATTCGTTCACAGGCATACATCGTCGATGTCTGCTTCCATCTGGGCGCCCCGGGATATGAGTTCTTGCACCACTGGTCTCCGACGGAGGATGGACAGGATCTTGTTCATTAGCTCTTGAAAAAGAGCGGGTGCGTTAGCCACCCCAAAGGGTATGACCTTCCACTTGAAAACCCTCCCCTGAGGGGTGATGAATGGGTGTCAGGTTCACGTGCCAGAATCCACTGCGCTTGTCCATCTTCGTCTTTTAGTGGCAGGAGGCTATCATCTCGAGGGTTGACTCCATTTTAGGAATGGACCCTGAGTGGTTCAGCATCTTCTTGTTCAGCTCTCTGTGGTCCACTACCAGCCGTTTTGCTGTAGACCCAGGCTTAGCCACCACGAAACAGGGGCTGCAATGTTGGGGGTAGTCCCCATCCCTGTACTCCAGGATCAGGCCAGCGTCCATACATTCTTGCTCCTGTCGCTCTATCTCATCGGCCTGCTCTTTAGGAGCCGGGTAGGGTCTCTTACGTATCTTGTGACCCACGAACTCGGGCTTCAGCTTCAGGTCCATCTGTACCAGCTTGTCACAGGAGGCTGGAGGGGGTAGTTCTCCGAATACCTCCAGGTAGGTCCTGATCAGCTTCTGTACCCTGAGGTCCAAGAGCTTGATCTTGTCGTCCATGTCCTCATCAGAATGTAGATTGCTTGCCCCTTGGTGTATAGAAGCAGGGAGGTGGTCCTCAACCGGCTCAGCGTCCTTGGTCGTATCCTTCAGTCCTTGGTAGGCGTAGAGAAGGTCCCGTTCCACAGTCTCAGATGGTCGGTGACAACATAGGCACACTCGAGGGGGTTCGCATACGCATCCCTCTGAGAGTTCATCCTCTTCTGGGGTCCTCACATGGGGGCCCCATAGCTCTTCATTAGCTTCAGATCCACCTCTCGTTGCCAGGTGGTAATCTTCTGTTCGAGGTCCTCCTTCAGTTGGGAGATATTGAAGGATATTTGGGGGGAGGGGGCGACCTCGAAGCTTCCCTTCGTCATGCACGCCCTCAAACCCCCAAACCCGTGAAGTCCAAGTCTTCCACTCTTATTCACGATTGTCCAAAGGATTCTGTGATCCTTGCCTCGGCCATGACACAATCTGGCGTCCTGGGCAAGGAGATGAAGGTATATGTAGACAAAGAAAACATGTAGACAAGTAATATGTACAAGTAACAATTCTATACTATAAAATAGGATAAAAAAGAAGATGAAATGAAAGCGACGGCGTCGCCGCCATCAGAAAATCTGACGGCTACCAGGCGTCGCCATCAGGATCTCCACTGAGATCCTGCCCAAACTGGGCCAAGCAGTGGTTTTTGGGCGAAAAACAATGAAATAAAGTGATTTTTGAGCCAAAATCGCTCATTTCACGCGTCTCCCCCCAACGCGTCGCGTAGCCGACACGACGCGTTTCTGTACCAATTCAACCTACATATGAAAAGGCCCACTGTTGGGCTACGCCATGGGCGTCTGGGCGATTCCTGGAATCGCCTCAGCATTTTTTGAAAAATGCGTGAACGCGCCACTTTTCGCAAAAATGGACCTTCGCGGAACGCCGCGAAAAAGGTCACGCTATAATCTTTTAGTTCTAAAAACGATAAAACAATAATAAAATTGCCTAAAATCTTTAGAAATCGAGGAATAAATCCTCGTTCTGGAGCTGCGTCGCGCAGGCGACGACTGTCGTCGCCAGCCCAAAAAAGACGTAAAATGTCGATTTCTGGGGTATTTTACAGAAATCCCACAGAAATCAGGATGCCGTAGCATCAACAGGAAAATTCCTGATCTGGCCTGGCGAAGAGCGCCACAGGCTGGGCAGCGGGTATGGGTGAAGCACCCCATACCGCTTCACCCCCCTCCTTAGAAGCCTTGCCTATATCCAAAGGAAGGCAAGGCCAAGGAGGCGCTCTGACCCCTGCAGTGCCCTGGTTTCACAACTGATTCAGCAGAACAGTGGGGGGGGGGGGGCTTCGTAAGTAATTTACATGCCACCACACATGTAAATTATTTTTTTTTTTTGATCTTGATATATTCATAAGGCAATTGCCCCCCAGGCGTCCACACTGGTCCCTGGCACTCCTTGTGGCCTGTAGTTACACGAACAGAGGCGCTGCAGGGCCTTCCGCCCTGACTGATGGCGCTTAGGCGCACATATTGGCCCTTTTTCTCCATGGGCATGGAAATCAATAATTCAATAAATTCGAAAAAAAATTATTTAGGGTCAAACCCAAGGCAACAACTTCCTCGCGCCTGAATATAGGGCCATTTCCTGCCCAAGGCGACGAATTCCTCGTGCCTTTTAGGGTCGATTCCCAACCCAGGGCGACGAATTAACGCGCCTAATTTGGGGGATTTAGGGTCATTTCCTACCCAAGGCGCCCCACGCCAATTTAGGGTTGGACCTCCTGCAAAAGTCAACCAACCCAAGGCGACGAATTAACGCGCCTTCTTGTGCACTTCGCAGACGTCGTCGTCGTCGCTGTGGTCGTCGCCCAGTGGCGGCGGGCTGGACTTGGGGGCTCCATAGGGTCCATGGGGAAGCCATGGTCTTATCCATCGTCGGAGCTCCTTCATCGCGTTGATGCCCTTGACCTTAGCTCCTGCAGTTTCCCAGCGAACAGCGATCAGCGATCCGCGTACTCCTGCAGTCTGGGCGTCGTCGCCGTCCGCAGGCCGTCACGCGCCCTTGGTGGCCTTGGCGTCGGCAGAATCCTTTTGAAGGATATTTGGGGGGAGGGGGCGACCTCGAAGCTTCCCTTCGGCATGCACGCCCTCAAACCCCCAAACCCGTGAAGTCCAAGTCTTCCACTCTTATTCACGATTGTCCAAAGGATTCTGTGATCCTTGCCTCGGCCATGACACAATCTGGCGTCCTGGGCAAGGAGATGAAGGTATATGTAGACAAAGAAAACATGTAGACAAGTAATATGTACAAGTAACAATTCTATACTATAAAATAGCATAAAAAAGAAGATGAAATGAAGGCGACGGCGTCGCCGCCATCAGAAAATCTGACGGCTACGAGGCGTCGCCATCAGGATCTCCACTGAGATCCTGCCCAAACTGGGCCAAGCAGTGGTTTTTGGGCGAAAAACAATGAAATAAAGTGATTTTTGAGCCAAAATCGCTCATTTCACGCGTCTCCCCCCAACGCGTCGCGTAGCCGACACGACGCGTTTCTGTACCAATTCAACCTACATATGAAAAGGCCCACTGTTGGGCTACGCCATGGGCGTCTGGGCGATTCCTGGAATCGCCTCAGCATTTTTGAAAAATGCGTGAACGCGCCACTTTTCGCAAAAATGGACCTTCGCGGAACGCCGCGAAAAAGGTCACGCTATAATCTTTTAGTTCTAAAAACGATAAAACAATAATAATATTGCCTAAAATCTTTAGAAATCGAGGAATAAATCCTCGTTCTGGAGCTGCGTCGCGCAGGCGACGACTGTCGTCGCCAGCCCAAAAAAGACGTAAAATGTCGATTTCTGGGGTATTTTACAGAAATCCCACAGAAATCAGGATGCCGTAGCATCAACAGGAAAATTCCTGATCTGGCCTGGCGAAGAGCGCCACAGGCTGGGCAGCGGGTATGGGTGAAGCACCCCATACCGCTTCAATATCTCCCATAGACCCTTGCTTCAAGGGCCAGGAGCGGCGGGTAGTCCTAGCGTAGAAGTGCTTTTTTGCCACCAATCTCCTCTTGGAGTCCACGTACTCTCTCAGCCTGGATCGGGGGTCCAGCTCCTCGTCCAGGCAATCCTCTCCCCTCATGGAGACTAGGGGTTTCTGTGGGGCAGCGTAATTGGTGTTCTCCACTTCCTCCACGCACGTCTGCACGAAGAAGGCGTCATGCTCAGTCTCGTCATCAGAGTGTATAGAGCTGGGTAGCTCGGATGGCCCACACTCTGAGACTACATCAGGATTAGGTACATGGCAGGGGGAGTGGGGGGCAACAGTCTCAGACACGACGTACTCGTCTCCCCCAGGAGTAGTCTCTACGGCGTCTTGAGGTCGTAGTTGATTTTTCAGGACATCCAGGGCGTAGCCGCTGCTCTCACGTGGAATTTCCTGGACCATAGCAGGGGCCAGATCTTCCCAGGGCACTGGGGCTAGGCCCCCGTCCACCATGCTTAGCAAGCTCCCCCATCCCGGTTTCCCGATGGGCGGCTTGCGACCGAGAGGCACGTAGATGGTGTCGTCCGGCAGCTGGATGGGGGTGAGCATCAGCTTGTCCAATAGAGTACGCCAGTACTCATTTCCCCCTTGGGCTCCCCAAAAAGGGGAACACAGGACCATACAGGAACGCTCCAAGGCCACCTTGGTTAGGACCCTCCCCAGCTCACTGAACCTGGGGTTCCCGTAGGCCATCAGAAAAGAGGGCCAGTAAAATTTGTAGCAGCAATCTTTCTCTTTGCTGCAGTAGAGGTCCAGGACATGTTGCTTGTCACTTGCGAAAAGCTCCACGTTCAGGTCTTCCTGGGAGTATGCCAGCTCCTTCAGACCTTGGTCTAAGACATCCCCAAGGAGCTGAGAGTCCTCGGTTACGGAGGCGACCATCATGGTTGAGGTCTCCTTCTTGCATACCCTCAGGTAGCTAGACGTGTGTTCAGACTGCTCCAGAGGTACAGATTCCCATCCGTCACCATGGTCCACATGGGGGACGTAGGGTGCTTGCAGGGTGAGGGATAGAATCTGGGAGTGCTCGACGAAGAAGTCGGTCCCCAGTACAAGGTTGAAGGCTTCGGTGTCCATCACGTAGAACCAATGGGCAATGCTCCTTGATCCCATAGGCACGTTGACCTCAAAGTCCCCACAACTGTGCACCACATGCCCATCTCCCATGTGGATGGCTGCGGTAGGCATGATGTTCTTCAGGTCCCCACGAGGTAACATTTTTTTGCCACAATAGACATAGTGGCCCCAGTATCCAGTACCCCCAGGTATTCACGTCCCCGGAGTCTGATACGTACCCAGAACACCAGATCTGTAGGTCCCCCAGAGCGTCCCTGTCAGAACTCCGCGGGGCAGGTCACTTCCAACCCCTTCTTCTGCAGTTTCCGCGCCATGCGCATGAAACGGGAGCGTTTGCGGGCGTTTGACTGGTCACCATCTTCCTTAGCACGCTTAGTCCCTTGTTTATGTTGGGCTTGCGTCTGGGGACGGGTCGTAGGTCCCGTGTTGGATTGCCCACCAGAGGATTCATAGTTCCCCCCTGGCGTAGTATTGGGGTTCCCTCCGGAGTGGTCCGCGTTCTTGTCCTTGTCCGGCTTGCGGTCAGAGCCTCCTCGTTCACCTTTGCCTTTGCTACCTTCGCCTTTGCCATTGCCCTTGGACTTGCCCTTGCCACCATCCTTGTCGGCGTTGCCCTTGCCACTGCCCTTGCCACTGCCATTCTCGGTCTTAAGCTTCCCCGAGAGGCGTTGCTTGTGGTAGCACTCGTCCTCGTAGTACTTCCTCTTACCACAGAACGCACAGGTGATTGTGCACATGTGGTGTTCCGGCAGCTTGGCTTTGCCGCCGGTGTTGGTCTCCTGCTTCTTCCCCTGGACTACGAAACAGTCCCGCTGGTCGCAGTCAGGGGCATGAAGCAGGCAACCATGCTCATCTCTGGCATCACACCAGAAGAGGTCCTGGACATTCCTCATGAAGCGAGCTGTTTTGGGGGCAGTCCCCTGCCCAGGTCGGGTTCCTTGGTACCCTCGGCCATGGCTCCCAGAGCCGGCTCCTCCAGGACGGTAGGCGTTCAGGTGCTGATCGCTTTCTTTTTCCAGCGCCAGCTCCAAAACTAGCACAGACAGGTCCTCGCAGCCGAGGGCTCTTGCCTTGCGCTCTGCTGTTGCCCGGCAGTTCTCGTGGGAGCTTGGCCACCAACCAGAATAGTAGCTCATCGCTTCCATAGGAACCGGGCGTCAGTCGCCCTACCCAGTGGTCCAAGTCGGCAAGCAGCTCAGAAATCCTGGCAGGCTTGGGGTTGTTCGGCAGCACGGCCAGGTTCTGGATCTCGGCCCTGATGGAGAGGTCGGTCTGGTAGGTAGGGTACTGCCTCTCCAATGCAACCAACACGTCTGCGAAGGTGGCGGACTTTGTCAGGATCTGCTTGACCTGCTTCTCGAGGTACTTGGTCATGCAGCACTGCAGGAGCAGATCGCACTTCACTCGCCCACTAGCACGAGTTTGGCCGGTCATCCTCAGGAACCGGCCGAAGTTCTCAGCGAAGTCGCTGAGGTCCTCCCCCGTGAACTCCGGCAAGTTCACTACGATCCTGGAGGTGGTGATAGCCTTAGCCTCCTAAGACCTGCGTCCCACATGGCGCGTGGTCTTCCTCTTTTTCTTCTTCTTCTTGCCGCTCAGGTTCTCGGGGTCCTCAGGGTCATCGTCCTCAGAGGGTGAAGGAGACGTCAGAGATGGCGGCTCATCATCAGAAGGATCACCTCCCAGGTCACTAGATTCGTAGGGCTCAACATTGACCATGGCCCTTAGGGCTGTCAACCCTAACTGGTCCTGCTTGGCTCGCGTGGAGTTTCCCACGTGGCTGTAGGGGGGCTGGGCCGTTCTTGGTACGAGAGGGCTCCTTGGTATCACAGCGGGAGTTGGCATAGGCCAGCTGCTCTAGCCTGCGAGGGTGTTCGTCAGTCCCGCCACCAAATGATTGGCTTGTAGACGATGAGGTGAAGCTACCATGGTGGTAGGTGACGCTTGGGGAGGAATCAGGGGCTCCAATTTGGCCCGAATTTCTTGAGTTAGATCACCAACTAGTTCTGACGTGGCTCCACGAAGAGCTTCTCGTACCTCCGACCGCGTCAGGGATTTGTTTGAGGATCTTCCTGATCCTCGGCTCCTTCCACCACAAGACTCAGGGCGACGTGGGCCACTCAGAGAGGTGAAACCAGGTGCTGGTATGGTATAGCCAGGCTCGGGCACCGCACAGCCAGGTATCCCAGTCATGTACACGGCCGCCGCGGGTCTTTGATAGTCATCAT
The DNA here is from genome assembly GCA_964036045.1 of Eutreptiella sp. 'Long Island Sound 2002'. Classification (NCBI taxonomy): domain Eukaryota; phylum Euglenozoa; class Euglenophyceae; order Eutreptiales; family Eutreptiaceae; genus Eutreptiella; species Eutreptiella sp. 'Long Island Sound 2002'. Next base: position 30,281,648 of record OZ038387.1, read on the forward strand.
CATAGCGGCGCGGCATAGGCTCAGGAACACCGGTGTAGGTGGAGCGGGATGCCACTGGTTCGCGGACTGCAGTTGCCATACGTGGCACAGTCGCGGCTGGAGTCACACCGTAGGTGGGGTAAGGCATACCAGTAAAGCCTATGCTCTCAGCCATAGGTGGAGTGGTTGTGGGTGAGGATGTAGCTGGATTTGGGGCTGGGAGTGTAGTGGTTGTTGGAGAGCATACTACAGGGTAATCTGAGGGGCTCCTCGCGCTCTCAAAAGGTTTGTCATTAAAGGGCACCTCGTCGGATGGTTCGTGTCCATCTCCAGGATCCACCTCTTCTACTCCCATGTCCACTGCTTCCTTCTCCTTCTCCTTCTCTTTGCCTTCAGGTCCTGCAGCGGAGAGTCCACTGAAGCAAGCTCTCAAGCCCTCCAGAGAATCATCCCCCAACCTACTTAAGGGCACTGAAGGTACAGGCTCCTCAGGTTCAGGTTCACCAGCAGGCTTTGGCGCTGGCGCTGGCTTGGCTGATGCCACTGAGGGTGCTGTCGTCTCGGCAGTGTCCCTCGTGTCCATGTTATATTTCTTCGCCCTTCAGTGGAGTCAGTCTCGACCTACTGGTTGTACTGCACGGGGTTGCATGTACGCAAAGACTGAAAATCTCTGCTACCAGAAAGTTAGAACAGGCTATCACTGTTGAATGCTTTGATGATATTGTTCTGTTTGTGCCTCTGCTTGCTCCTGCTGCTTCTTGATGTAGCTCAGGTTTTCCAAATAAATATCTTTTGATGGAATCAACCAGAGATATAAGTACCCACAGTGCAAGCAAGGGACCACAGGATCAAATCCACCACATGAAGGACTGCAGTCAAAGGAGATGGTGTAACAACAAAGGACACTCACAATATCTACACATTTATGAAAAGAGAGTTAGAAAATATCCTACAATCAAGTGAAAACTACCCCAATGGGCACTCAATCTTCTCTAGTGCCATCTAGAGATGTGCACCCTTTGTTTTGGGTCCCATAGGTGCTGAGGTGGCATGGCGTGTGGCGCTGAGGTCACTGCCATGACACATGGGATCTTCCTACCCAGCCAGGCTGACTTGGAATTGAACCCAGGACCTCTCAAAAAGAGGTGCCCCAGCCCCCTAGGGTGCAGACCACTAGGATAGCGGAGCATTCATGAGAAAATATAGAAAAATGTATAGGCTCTAGATTAATGTCAGCGCCTCAGTCAGTCCAGGAATAAGTCCAATCAGTTGGGGCGTCAGGGGTCCACACAACATCCAAAGTTCAATGCTTGGTTTTATAGGTCAAAATGTCTTGTCACTCCTTTTTGCTTAGGCCAATACTGAGATAAAAATGTGATATGCCTTTAGGACTCTCTATGACAACTAAAGCTAACCTTTTGGCAGGGAACTACACTTTTTCTTACTACAAAAATGAGCAGTGAGTGCACCTACTGTGACTAAATGGATCCTCAGACCCCTGTGTGCATATGCAGAGCAGACAGTACATCAGCAGAGGCACTAGGGCATCCAGGGGGGAGGCACTGAGCCGTCCAACGTGAACAGCCTTCCACAGACCCATACCAGCCTTGATGAGCCCCAAAGCAGCCCTACAGAGCCCCAAGGGAACCTGACACAGGCTAAAAGGACAAACTGGTACACACGGATCTGGGCATAATATATTAATATTCACGAATAATGTTAAAAAAACGTGTCGTTGCTCGAACTGCAGAGTCCCCTGCCTGCAGAGTCTGCAAAAGAACACACAGTGGCAAATAAATTAGCATGTGTCTGTGTGATGTGACACGTAGGGATCAAACTGATCGCACCCATCATCAGCATCACTGCTGTTGTCGTCGCTGCTATTGTCTGCCTTTTTCCTCACTTCGGCGCGCTTGTTCGCGGCGTCGCGCTGGCTTGCTGCGCGCTGACGCGTGGCCTCGCGTCGCGTTGCATCGCGTTCCCTTGCTGCCCCCCCTGTGGTCCTCCTTCTGCGGCGTGGCACTGCTGCTGCTGCTGCTGCAGCTACATCCACTGCAGAAGGGTCGCCCAACCTAGGGGCAGGGGCAGGGGCAGGTTCAGCATCGTCTCCTGGTTCTGGTTCTAGGGCTCCTGGTCCCTGCCGTTCTCTCTCTGGAACCACTGGTTCCTCCTCTTCTCTCTCTTCAACCACTGGGCGCAATTTCACAGGTGGCCCCAAGCGATCCGCCCCCTTGGAATCTCAATCTCATCCACACTCCCAGCAATAGGAGTCTGATCCAGACACTACATCCAAGAAGAAGTGATCTGGGAACTCAACGCAGGGATGTGCATCCACTCACCAATCCAGCGCAGCAGCAACTTCTTCATTGTCCTCTCACTCATGTCCAACTTGGTCCGGCTCGGCAGCCCCTTGTTGTGCAACAGGATCCCGTGCTTTACTGCTTGCTCTCGGAATCTGTCATGGATGTACTTCCTCATGCTGGGATTTGGCAACTGATCCCCTGAATTGCATAGTCGAGACTTCGGGGGAATACCAAAAAAAACCCGCATGTGAGGGATCTCCTTCACCATCCGGAGGTGCGCACTCTCCTCCTCCCCCTCCGGTTGTTCGAGGAAGTCTTTGCTGTGGCAGGGAGCCCAGTCCATCAGGACAATTCAAAGTGCGTACACAGGGAGGTCCAGGGCTCTCTTGGTCGCCGTCAAGCGAGACGCAATCTGGTGCAGCACAGCAATAAAGGTTGGGCGTGTCTGCGTCGTCTTCTCTGCCTACATCTGGACAATGTTCGGGTCGATTGCATCGCCTTGCACCAAGCACTTCATTGACTTTCCATGGATGATTACCTGCGTGAGAAGCACCTTCCCACTCCCAGTGAGGCCAAGACACGCCTTCCGTTGTCGCTTGTCGTTCGACGACTCTTTTCTTCTTCGAGTAGTCACCGTCGGACTTGGCCACATACTGCAGTGGCTCCTCATCCATCGCAAGCCGCAGATCTTCGACGATTGCTCCATCCCATGGGATGCCAAACCTCCTTGGGTTGCTCACGACAGGGTTGTAGGTTTCGCGCCACGTGTTTTCTCGGATCACCTCCTGCTCATTGGACTCCAGTTGAATGGTGGTGGAAATGGCATCTGTGGCGGCGAGTCCAACCACAGCGCAGTCGTCACACCTTCTGAGACCAAACTCGTGTCCCTTTGTGAACTTGTTCGCCCAGTCTGGCGAGGCGCTGAGGTGCTCGGTCTCTGGTCTGTGTGCTCGCACCACTCCTTGCGCCAGTGCTTGGATGACCTTGATGTCAAACACAATTCCTTCGGCTTGGAGGGTTCGGATGTACTGATCAAGGCAGAGGCGATTGGTCAGGACCCATGCATTACGGCATTTAGCTCCCACCACATAACAGCATACTTCCAACATGTCATTCTCCTCCTCTGCCGTGAGTAACTCAGGAGCTGCTTGCTGGCCAGAGCCCTCGCCATTCGTGAACTGCTGCCGCCAAGTGCAAAGGGTGCTGAACGGCGGGCGGCCGGAGCCATACTGGAAGACAAGAGGAGCAAAGCTTTACAGTTGTCGCTGCGTACTACGTTGCCCAGACGTGGCCGGCTACCTGCAGGCACACACTCGCAAGATGAAAGCGTCGTATGATGTACTGGCGAGGCTGTTGACAGCCTCGCGGCTCTGGGCTTCACTTCACTTCAGCCAAGTCCTGTCGTCGCGAGTTACGTTGAGACGTCTCTTGGCAGGCGGTGCAGTGCACTGCGATCCTCTGGGACGCTTTTTGTTTGTCTGGGTGGTGGCTTCGTCCTGCGCACTGCGTAGGCGTTGTTGCAGCTGACACGCAGTGGCATCTCGCTGCAGATATCTTAACATCCATAACAAAAAAACGTTGGTCACGACAGGCACAAAACTTCATTAAATTACACTAAATTACACAACAATAACACCATTGCCTAGAAAACATTAGACGTCTACTACCGCCATCTAATACCGGTAGGTATGAAATGCCAATCTGGTAAAAATCTGAAGGACCTACGCGGGAAATGCTATAGAAGTACGACACAGTCACATACGAATTTCGACATTTTCGGAGTTTTTCCCCTTCGTCTTTTTGCACTGGTTCCTGTACTTCCTGGATTCTCTGCCTAATGCCTATAAAGAGATTGCCCAAGGTTGTTGCTACTGAAGACAAAAAGGTAAATTGCTGGAGTGCTTTGCGCTGAATATTATTGAGCACCTCTTACACTTTGTGTCTATTTGATGGCCGTATCTCCCTGACCGCATGCCTTTCCCAGAAGTCCGTTGATTCTTTGCAATCAGGTTGAGTCATGTGAGCGTGTAGACTATTGGTTTGCCTTCGGTCCAACATGTCAATGGTATCTTCTCGTGGAATCAGGTTTGGGATGTGGTCCGCTCATGGCGTACAGGGGGTGGTAATAGTTCATATATGCAGGGTTGGTACAAGGTGATGATGATTTGTCACACACTTCTGCATTCAAAATGCTGTTTCTGTTTACCTACTGAAATATTGTTTGTTCTTTTTGTCACTCACTTCTATGTTGAGAATCCTGTTTTTAGAAAGTTAGAACAGGCTTTCACTGTTGACTGCTTTGATGATATTCTTTTGTTGATGCCAGTGCTTGCTCCTGCTGCTTCTTGATGTAGTTCAGGCTTTCCAAACAAATACATTTTGATGATATCAACTACAAAAAAGTACCCACAGTTGCAAGGCAAAGGACCACAGGATCAAATCCACAACATAAAGTGCTGCAATCAAAGATGATAATGTAGCAACAAAGGAAACTCAGAATAACTACAGATTTATGAAAAGATAGTTAGAAAATATCCTACAAACATGGAAAACCTGCCCACATCGGCATCCTCTCTTTTATAGTGCCATCTAGAGATGTGCACTCTTTGTTTTTGGTCCCATAGGTGCTGAGGTGGCATGGCTTGTGGCGCTGAGGTCACTGCCATGTCACATGGGATATTCTTACTTAGCTGGACTGACTGGGAATTTAACCCAGGACCTCTCAAAAAGAGGTGCCACAGCCCCCTAGGCTGCCGACCACTAGGATAACTAAGCATTCATGAGAAAACATAGAAAAACGTATAGGCTCTGGATCAATGTCAGCGCCTCAGTGCGTCCAGGAAATGGTGTATACGTTCAATCAGTTGAAGGGTCAGGGGTCCACACAACACCCATATATAAAGGCTTAGTTTTATAGGTCAAAATGTCTTATCACCCCTTTTTGGATAGGCCAATACTAAGAGAAAAATGAGTTATGCCTTTAGGCCTCTTTATAACAACGACAGCTAACCTTTTGGCATGGAAATATTATTTTTCTTACTTCCCCCTTGTGCTGTGGTGGCCACCACTGTCGCATTTTAAAAGAAAAAGGGAATTTTTCTTGGCCTCCCCATGGCTTCAACATCTATTTAAATTTTCCTATAACATCCCTAACATTGGAAAGAAGGCGCTGCATCAGGGCAGTCGCCAGGTTTTACTCAGTCATCACAGACACCTACAGCTCCCACTGCGCTCATTGGCGTCGCTGGGGCAGTTCTGGCTTGCTAGGGGGCTAGAATGGGCATGCCATTTCGTCTGTGCGTAGCCCTCTCCCTCCAAAAAGCAAAACGCAGTGCAATACGCAAAACGGAACGCAGGATACGACCAGAGCACGCTGTATGGGGTCTGGATGAACCTGCTGTTCGACCTGATCTGTCCTTATTGCGTTGAAAATGAATTTACCCTCATGGGGGTTTGGGATTCTCGGCAGTGGTCCATGAGTCAGTTTTTCGGCCTGAACACGGCCTACCCCACTGTTTGCGGTCCAGGATATCTGCAGAGAAAGGACGAAGGGTTGAGGGACTGACAGACACGCAACGATCGGCGCAAACACCAAAATCCGTCAAATGACGGCTCAGAATTTTTCTGAAGGCACACACCTGTGCAGAATCTCCATGTGCATTAAATGCACATTTTTACGCAATTTTATTTCATCACATGAATTTCTAAATTCCTGGATTTACAAGCAGAGAAAAGCGGCGCGCCGGAGCGCGTCCTAATTGGGCGCCGGAAAGGACAGAAATAAAAAGATTATAACAGTATGTCACGTAATAATAAGAAAATGACGAGACACAGAATAAATATGAAAAGTAGAAATTCCACGTTCGCTTCTAGGATCAATCAAGAAGAAAGAATTCAAGAATTCAAGATCGAATCAAAGAACAAGGTATAAACATACAGGTCTTGTTTGCTTTGTATGCAGCATGCACATTGCTTGTCTCGTGTTATCGTGAACTCGACGTATAGCAACGTAAACATAGAGTAGAGGGACAGATTAGAAGATGGCACGATGATTAGAGGTGAGATCAGGTGATTGGAATATACACACGCCTGCATAAACGCTTGCTTTGCTTGTGTCTCGTTTCTACTCTCCCTTGCTTCGCTCTCCAGCGGTAGGTAAGGTGAGTATGCCCAGGAGGGGCCACCCCCTGGTGGAGTACGTGATTTTGGTATGGATTGTGAGAGAAAGGAAAGATCGGTTAAGATAGGAGATTGACGTCTTGGTGCATACCCGTGCATGCATATGACGCATTAAAGGGTAGGCCAGGTGTGTTGCGCACGGTAAAACCCTTGTTTGGGTTACCCAGGGGCTCCATCGAGAATGGGTGGAGTTCTTTAAGCTTGCTTGCTTGCACCTGAGTTTGGGAACAGCGTATTATGGGGCAGCCTAAGAAGCGTATAATATGTGGAGGCTGTCTCGGTTCCTCAGTCTCAAACGCAGGCCATTTGCCTTTGCTTTACAGGTGGGCAGGTCAGGGTGAATTGGTGCAGTTCCATGCCGTGCTAAAACATGCGGCGCTGATCACCCAATCAACAAACTGCCGCTCAGCCAGAAGTGGCGAGGGCAGTCCGACATCTTCTACATACACGCTGTGCACGCAAACAGAGCACTCCTTCCCTCCAAGCCGTGACACGGAAACGGTCACAGTTGCTTAGTAGCGCTGTGTTCTCTTGTCCTTTCACAGGTAGGCCACTAGGGCCTGTGACACGTTCATCACCAACACCAAGTAGCGTGTGTGTGTAGGAGTGGCAAGCCAGGGTGGGGGCTTGGGCCTCAGAGCTCGCTCATCCTTCGATTGCTGGTGCCACTGTAGTGAGTGTGGGACCTGTAGTGCGTGTGTCACTGTCCCGCCTGAATCGTGAAATTTTGTCTGGGTTTTGGTGGGCAGTGTCAGTGGTAGTCTAGGTTTTGGCCGCGTAGCAAACAGGGTTTTTCATGCCTCATAGCTTTTGGCCACTCAACCCCTGTAGTAGGCAGGCAGGTAGGAAAACCAATACCTTGGCGTTAACGCTAGGTATTCCCCCAAGGAAGACTGGTGCCAGCACAGAAATTGAGCACATAGGGGCGGAGAGACCCGGGGCGTAACCTGTGGCACCAGTAAGACATCCCTGGGTTCAGTAAGGGTGCAGACTTGGGTATAATTAGGACACCATTTCTGCAGCTTGCTCATAGGTCCTCGGGATCAGCACACTCACACCCACATAGGCAGGTATAGGAAGGGTTCAGTCCCTAGGCTACTTCTGCGAGGCAAGCGCTTCAGCGAGCCTGAGCAACTGTCCTAGGTTGTTCTGGGACACGTAGTCTACCAGGAACAGAATTCAGGCATCCCTCAGGAAGTACAAAGGCAGAAAAGGCATCCCAGGTAGCTTCTTCAACCCCAAACCCTTCCCAGAGGGTGAGAAAACGCCACCCTGGGCGATAGCAGTGTCGGAAAACCGAGTTCACCAGGTAGAAGCCTTCCTTAGCCATCTCCTCGGCATTCATGTCTGGGAGTTCTCCTTCAACTTCCATTGGGCTGGCTGCGCCCTGTAGGTCCAGAGCGGCAATATCCTCGTCGTTTAATTACCACTCTTGCCCGCAGAGGTCCTCTGGGTCGTAGTAGCGCTTGAGCTGTTGAGCAGCGCACACCAGGGTCCCCCCTAGTTGGGGAGAACACGGCACGGTGATACCTTGACCATCCACAGATAGGATCTTGTAGGGCCCAAAGTAGGGGTCATCGCTGGTGGAGCGTGGCCAGGCAGGTCTGTGGTGCACCAGCACTCAGTCTCCCTCTTGGTAGGAGGTGGGCATCCGGTGCTTGTTCTTCTTGTTCCACTCGCGCTCCCTCACTCGATGGAGCATAGCCTTGGCCTTGTCCACCTTGTCTTGTTGCTCCTTCACCCACTTACCCACAGTGGGGTAGGAATCCTCAGGATAGGGAGCGTGTAGGAACCACGCCGGGCGGCCCATGAACAGCTGATGGGGCATGTAGCCAGTTGATGAACTCTCTTGGGAGTTCATCATCAAGGATATGACGGGGAGTAGTATCCCCCAGTCTTTGGTGCGCTCGGTCTTGCACCATATCCTTACTTTCTCTTTGAGAACTCGTATCTGTCGCTCACATAGGGAGTTACTCGTATGAGTATAGGGAATCCCCGTTGAAACCTGGAGTTTGAGGGACCTCAGGACTCTCTTGTACCAGCCCGTGTCGGAGCGCACTCGGACGTCTTCGTCTGAGTTAATTTCTTCAGGTGCCCCATAGACAAAGAACCACTCCTCGAGGAGTATCTTGATGGTCTCCTTGCCGGTGATGTGTTTAGTACATTGAAACACCGTTGTGAACCTGGTCAGCTCACAGGTTGCCACTAGGGAAACGTCATAGCCCCCGAACTTAGGCATCTCCGTGTAGTCCACGTAGAGAACACTGTTGGCGCAGTGGGGGATGGGGAGAGTCCAATAGAAACCCCTGTCCCTGATATCCCCAGGTTTACAGGACCGTCACGGGCACTTGTCCACGATGGGCTGGAGGGTTTTCCGCAGCTGGGGGTCCGTCCACGTAGAGTGGAACCACTGCTTGAACAAGCTCAGGGTATGGTTAGCCCCCACATGACCACTGGACTGATGGGTCCACTTCAGGAGTGCCAGAATACGGTCGCTAGGCACGACTATCCGGTCCTCAGGTCCAGGTGTACATCCATACGGCTGAACGCCTCCTTGGCTAGCTCCTCAGACCTGGCACCAATCATGTCGTCAAAGTTGTTGGGTCTGATGTAGTCCGCACACTCGTTCTTGACGCCCTTGATATGATGTACTAAGAGCCGTAGCTGGCTCAGGTAGGTCCACCAGCGTCTCAGCTTAGCCTTGTCAGGTGGGGGTCCTTTCTGGAAGGTGCGGACCGGTCCTTGGTCACACAGCCAAACCACTGGGTTACTCCCCAACAGTCGGGACTGAGAGGATAGCAGTAGCATACCCGCGAGCAGTTCCTGCTCATAGGTAGAGTAGTTACCCCGGGCCTGGTTCCGTTCCCAGTTCGAATGACCCAGGGGAACCAGGACCCATTTGACGTCAGGTTAGCTGTGCTTGAGAGTACCGTCTCGGTTTACTCCATCAGTACCCCATTGGGAAATGGCCCAGTCGAACTCCTCCTTCTCCAGTGCTTGCCACTGGAACAGCGTTCCACCTCCCCCACATTGCTGACATCAGTCACCAGAATATTTTCCCCTTGTGGTCTAGGCACGCCCAACCACTTAGCGTTGGCCACTTTGTCCTTGAGCTCGTCAAACGCTTGTTGTTCGTGAGGGCCCCAACGCCAGGTAGTAGTCTTCCTAATGAGGTCTGTCAGGATGACGCTGGTGTACGTGAAGATCTTCATGTGGCGGCGGTAGAAGTTGCAAGCCCCAATGAAACTGCGGACATCATGGAGTCCTTTCTTGGGGTCTTCATGTCGTACCTTAGCATCCATCAGGCGTTTGCCCTTAGAGGCCGCTGGCGCCCACTACCCATAGCCAATGTCGAACCCCAGGTACTCCATTGTCTCCTGCATGAACTCACACCTCTCCAGCTTGAGTCGGGTGTGGTTCTCCTGGCAGACTGCAAAGAACTCGCCCAAGAGGATTAGGTGGTCCTCTTCGGTGTTTGTTCCCAGGCATACATCGTCGATTTCTGCTTCCATCTGGGCGCCCCGGGATATCAGTTCTTGCACCACAGTTCTTCGACGTACGATGGATAGGATCTTGTTCATCAGCTCCTGAAAAAGAGCGGGTGCGTTAGCCACGCCAAAGGGCATGACGTTCCACTTGAACACCCTCCTCTGAGGGGTGATGAAGGCTAGGAGTTCCTGGGCGTTGGTCGTCAGGTCCACTTGCCAGAATCCACTCCGCATTTCCATCTTAGTCTTGTAGCGGCAGGAGTCTATCTTCTCGGGGGTTGACTCCATGTTAAGAATGGACCCTGAGTGGTTCAACGTCGTCTTGTTCAGCTCTCCATAGTCCACTACCAGCCGTTTGGCTGTAGACCCAGGCTTGGCCACCGGGAGACATGGGCTGCAGTGTTGGGGCTAGTCCCCATCCTTGTACTCCAGGACCAGGCCAGCGTCGATACATTCTTGTATTTGTCGCTCTATCTCATCAGCCTGCTCTTTAGGAGCCGGATAGGGTCTCCTACGTATCTTGTGACCCACGAACTGGGGCTTCAGCTTGAGGTCCAACTGTACCAGCTTGCCACAGGAGGCTGGAGGGGGTAGTTCCCCGAATACCTCCAGGTAGGTCCTGATCAGCTCCTGTACTCTAGGGTCCAAGAGTTTGATCTTGTCCTCCATGTCCTCATCAGAATGTAGATTGCTTGCCCCTTGGTGTAAAGAAGTGGAGAGGTGGTCCTCAACCGGCTCAGCGTCCTTGGTCGTATCCTTCAGTCCTTGGTAGGCGTAGAGAAGGTCCCGTTCCATAGTCTCAGATAGTCGGTAACAACATAGGCACACTCGAGGGGGTTCGCATACGCATTCCTCTGAGAGTTCATCCTCCTCTGGGGTCCTCACATGGGCACCCCATACACTCTTTATGAGCTTCAGATCCACCTCTCGTTGCCAGGTGGTAATCTTCCGTTCGAGGTCCTCCTTCAGTTGGGAGATATGTCCCATAGACCCTTGCTTCAACAGCCAAGAGCGGCGGGTAGGTCTAGCGTAGCATAGCTTTTTCGCCACCAATCTCCTCTTGGAGTCCACGTACTCTCTCAGCCTGGATCGGGGATCCGACTCCTCTGCCAGGGGCTCCTCTGCCCTCATGGAGAGTAGGGGTTTCAGTGGAGCAGCATACTCGGCGTTCTCCACTTCCTTCACGCACGTCTGCACGAAGAAGTCGTCATGCTCAGTCTCGTCATCAGAGTGTATAGAGCTGGGTAGCTCGGATAGCCCACACTCTGAGACTACATCAGGATTAGATACACAGCAAGGGGAGTTGAGGGCAACAGTGTCAGACACGACGTACTCGTCTCCCTAAGGAGTGGTCTCTACGGCGTCTCAAGGTCGTAGTTGATTTTTCAGGACATCGAGGGTGAAGCCGCTGCTTTCACGTTGAATTTCCTGGACCAGAGCAGGGTCCAGATCTTCCCAAGTCACCAGAGCTAGACTCCCGTCCACCACGCTTAGCATGCTCCCCCATCAAGGTTTCCCGTGGGCGTCTTGCGGCCCAAAGGCACGTAGATGGCGTCATCCGGCAGCTGGATGGAGGTGAGCGTCAGCTTGTCCAATAGAGTACGCCGGTACTCATTTCCCCCATGGGCTCCCCAATCGGGGGAACAAACGACCATACGGAAAGGTTCCAGGGCCACCTTGGTCACGACCTTCCCCAGTTCACTGAATCTTGGGTTCCCGTAGGCCATCCCAAAGGAGGGCCAGTAACATTTGTAGCAGCAATTTTTTTCTTGCTGCAGTAGAGGTCCAGGACATGTTGCTTGTCGCTAGCGAATAGCTCCACATTCAGGTCTTCCTAAAAGTATCCAAACTCCTTCAGACCTTCGTCCAAGACATCCCCCAGGAGCTGAGAGTTCTCAGTTTTGGAGGCAACCATCATGGTTAGGGGCTCCCTCTTGCATACCAACAGGTAGCTAGACGTGTGCTCAGACTGCTCCAGAAGTACAGATTCTGAGCCGTCACCATGGGCCACTTGGAGGACATAGGGTGCTTGCAAGGTGAGGGATAGAATCTGGGAGTGCTCGAAGAAGAAGTCAGTCCGCAGTACAAAGTCGAAGGCTTCGGTGTCCATCAAGTAGAACCGATGGGCAATGCTTCTAGAACCCATGGGCACTTCGACCTCACAGTCCCCACAACCAGCATGCCCATCTCCCATGCGGATGGCGGCGGTAGGCAAGATGTTCTTCAGGTCCCCACATGGTAAAGTTTTCTTGGCCACAATAGATGTAGTGGCCCCAATATCCAGTACCCCCAGGTATTCGGGTCCCCCAAGACGGATACGTACCCAGAACACCAGGTCTGTAGGCCCCCGGGAGCAACCCTGTCAGAACACCGCGCGGCAGGTCACTTCAAAACCTTTCTTTTGGAGTTTCCGCGCCATGCGCATGAAACGGGAGCGCTTGCGAGCATTAGACTGATCCTCATCTTTGTTAGCACGCTTGGTTCCTTGTTCTTATTGGGCTTGCGTCTGGGAACGACTCGTAGGCCCCCTGTTTGGTTGCCCACCAGAGGGCTCAGAGTTCTCCCTGGCGTAGTGGTGGGGTTCCCTCCGGACGGGTTCGCATTCTTGTCCTTCTCCGGCTTGCGGTCGCCGCCTCCTCGTCCACCTTAGCTTTTGCCACCTTGGCCTTTTCCATTGCCCTTGGACATCGCCCTTGCCACTGGCGTTCTCGGTCTTAATCTTCGCCGACAGGCGTTGCGTGTGGTAGCAGTCGTCCTCGTAGAGCTTCCTCTTCCCACAGAACGCACAGGTGATGGTACACCTGTAGTGGTCCGGCAGCTTCGCCTTGCCGCCGGTGTTAGTCTCCTGCTTCTTCCCCTGGACCTCGAAGCAGTCCCGCTGGTCGCAGTCAGGGGTGTGAAGCAGGGAACCCTGCTCGTCTCTGGCCTCACACCAGAAGACATCTATGACATTGCTCATTATAGGAGCTTTTTTGGGGGCAGTCCCCTGTCTTGGTCAGTGTCCTTGGTACCCACGACCTTGGCTCTCGGAGCCGTCTCCTCCAGGACGGTAGGCGTTCAGGTGCTGGTCGCTTTCTTTCTCCAGCGCCAGCTCCAAATTTAGCACGGACAGGTCCTCGCAGTTGAGGGTTCTTGCCTTGCGCTCTGCTGTTGCCCGGCATTCATCCCACAGTTCTCGTGGGAGCTTGGCCACCAACCAGAATAGCAGCTCGTCGTTGCCTTAGAAACCGGGCGTCAATCGCCCTATCCAGTGGTCCAGGTATCCACGCAAATCCTGGCAGGCTTGGGATTGCTGGGCAGCACAGCCAGATTCTGGATCTCGGCCCTGATGGAGAGGTCGGCGAAGGTGACGGACTTCGTCACGATCTGGTTGACCTGCTTCTCCAGGTACTTGGTCTTGCAGCACTTCAGGAGCAGATCGCATTTTACTCGCCCACTAGCACGGGTTTGGCCGGTCATCCTCAGGAACCGGCCAAAGTTCTCAGCGAACTCGCTGAGGTCCTTCACCGTGAACTCAGGCAAGTTCACGACGATCTTGGAGGTGGCGATTGCCTCAGTTTCCTGGGACCTGCGTCCATCATGGCGCTTGGTCTTCCTCTTCTTCTTTTTCTTCTTCCCGCTCGGGTTCTCGGGGTCCTCCGGGTCATCGTCCTCGGGGGGCGAGGCAGAAGTCATGGATGGCGGCTCATCGTCAGAAGGGTCTCCGCCAAGATCAGAAGAGCCGTATGGCTCCACATCGACCATAGCCCTTAGGGCTGGCAGCCCCAACCGGTCCAGCTCGGCTCGCGTGGAGTTCTCCGCGTGGCTGTAGGCGGGCTGGGCCGTTCTTGGTATGAAAGGACTTCTTGGTCTTACAGCAGGGGTCGGCATCGGTCGGCTCCTCAGGCTTCCCAGGCTGTTTGTCAGCCCCGCCACCAAATGCTTGGCTTGTACTCGATGAGGTAAAACTCCCACGGTGGTAGGTGACGCTTGGGGAGGAATCAGGAGCTCCAGTTTAGCCCGAATTTCTTGAGTTAGATTACCAACAATTTCAGAGGTGGCTTCTCGGAGAGCCTCTCCTATCTCCGACCGCGTCAGGGAACTGTTTGAGGATCTTCCTGATCCTCTGCTCCTTCCACCACAAGACTCAGGGCCACTCAGAGAAGTGAAGCCAGGTGCTGGCATAGTATAGCCAGGTTCCAGTGCCGCATAGCCAGGTATCCCAGTCATGTACACGCCTGCCGCGGGTCTGTGATACCAATTCTCATAGCGGCGTGGCATAGGCTCAGGAACACCGTTGTAGGTGGAGCTGGATGCCACTGTTTCGCTGACTGCAGTTGCCATAGGTGGCACAGTCGCGGCTGGAGTCATGCCATAGGTGGGGTAAGGCATCCCAGTAAATTCTAGACCCTCGGCAATAGGTGGAGTGGTTGTGGGTGAGGATGTAGCTGGATGTGTGGCTGGGAGTGTAGTGGTTGTTGGAGAGAGTACTGCAGGGAAATCAGAGGCGCTCCTCGCGCTCTCAACAGGTGTGTCCTCGAGTGGCACCTCGTTAGATGGTCCGTGTCCATCTCCAGGGTATACCTCTTCGGCTCCCATGTCCACTGCTTGCTTCTCCTTCTCCTTCTCTTTGCCTTCAGGTCCTCGAACGGATAGACCACTGAAGGCAGCTCTCAAGCCCTCCAGAGAATCATCCCCCAGCCCACCTAAGGGCACTGAAGGTACAGGCTCCTCAGGTTCAGGTTCATCAGTAGGTTTGGGCGCTGGCGCTAGCTTGGCTGGTGCCACTGAGGGCGCTGTCGTCTCGGCAGTGTCGTTGGTGTCCATATTATATTTCTTCGCCCTTCAGTGGAGTCAGTCTCGACGTACTGGTTGTACTGCACGGGGGTGCAGGTACGCAAAGACTGAAAATCTCTGCTACCAGAAAGTTAGAACATTCTTTCACTGTTGAATGCTTTGATGATATAGTTTTGTTGAGGCCTCTGCTTGCTCCTGCTGCTTCTTGATGTAGTTCAGGTTTTCCAAACAAATAAGGTTTGATGGAATCAACCCCACAGTTGCAAGGCAAAGGACCACAGGATCAAATCCACAACATGAGTGGCTGCAGTCAAAGGAGATAATGTAGCAACAAAGGAAACTCACAATAACTACAGATTTATGAAAAGATAGTTACAAACTATCCTACAAACATGGAAAAACTGCCCACATGGGCATCCTCTCTTTTATAGTGCCATCTAGAGATGTGCACTCTTTTTTTGAATCATGGCGGTTACCCGCCCAAATCATTCACAATTGCGGCCAACGGTCCGAGGTTCTGCCCTACTTATGCATATTTACATGCTCACAGATCAGGCCTAGGTGTTTCCACTACCTTAGGGTACCAATGGCTAGGCATCTTCAATATGGCATGATTATCAAATGCACAAAAGGAAAAAACACAGAAAATCGAGCTGGACCTGATGCCAGAGTCTGAACTGGCTTTGGCTGCAAACACAATCAGAAACTCAGTGACAAAAAAAAACATTCCAGCTTGAAGGGTTTAGAAAACGACAAAGCAGAGCACATATTGGCTGACCCTCCCTACAGCGAGGCAAGCGCTGAGAGCGATCAAGAGTGGCGTTTGTGTTCATTAAAGGATGAAATCAGAAGTTTCGCCATATCGGCTGAGAACCAAGGAGAGTTCTGCTTGCAGGACCATGACCATGCTTTCTGGAAGGCTCTGTGGTTCTGGTGTGCTTCTTTTAGTGTGGAAGTCAGCGTGCTTCTGAGTGAGACATCCTTGAACGTGAAAGCTGTTGGGTCAGGAATGAAGAATTCCCGTGCCTTTTCGGTCTCCTGGCCATCGCTGTCAGATGATGACTCCAAGTTTGGCATCTTTCCTTCGCTTGTGTTGGAGTCATGAGTACCCATGCACCAAAACGTTTCTTGTTCAGAAGGATTGTCGTACTCGAACTCTTTTTTGTTATTTACGTCATGGTAAGAATGAGTATTGACCTCGAGAGGTTCTTTTGCAGAGTCTTGAGATGAGACTGATGTGGAGTCCCAGAAGGGTCCCTTCGGTTTATCGTCAGGAGTCGTGCATGAAGTTGAGGTCTTTCTGATTTCCTCCGAGGCCGATCGTTCGTATTCTTGCTTTTCTTTTCCTTGATGTCCTTTGGGCTTGTCTTCATGCATATTTGAGACGCTTGAGTGGGTAGCAGCATCGCTTGCTTGCGATTCCTCCTCATGGACTTCAGAATCAACACGTAGGGTTGTATTTCCCTTGTTCGAAGGAAGCTTGCTTCCTATGTGTGATACGTGTGACTGCAGCGTCGAAAAATTCACTTGGGTGAACGACGGCACACGGTCTCTTATCGTGTCCGAGTGGCGTAAAACCGAAGGCGTGAGGTCAGGTACAAACGGGAGGCGTGGAGCTGGATGTTTCTTTGGTG
The DNA here is from genome assembly GCA_964036045.1 of Eutreptiella sp. 'Long Island Sound 2002'. NCBI lineage: Eukaryota > Euglenozoa > Euglenophyceae > Eutreptiales > Eutreptiaceae > Eutreptiella > Eutreptiella sp. 'Long Island Sound 2002'. The sequence goes on from OZ038387.1 coordinate 30,298,007, forward strand.
TTAAGTCTTTTTTCCCTTGTCTGCATGCTTCGCACCTGCGGGGGATTTGAAGACTTCAGTCGAGGAACCATATCTTTGCTGACTCGGTAATTACGAATTCTTTTGAACAACTCTTGCATATAGGACGTGGTTCTAGGACTTCAGGCTTTTTGACACGAGGTCTCCATTTCTTGTTCTGGACGATCTTTCAGCTTCCCGATTCACTCTGAGTAGAGGTATCGTTATCAGAGCGCTGGCTTCGGGACACCTCGCTGATGTTTGCTTGAAGGTCTCCATCTCCAGACAGATGAGAATCATACCTTTGTTGATCGTAGTGTTTTTGGTTCGGCGGTTGTGTAAGTGCGGCTAGCCCCATCTGCTCAGATTTTCAGACATTCTGCCCAGATTGGCTACATTTTGGTCATTTTCTTTGCTTCGGCGGAATCGCCGCCTCGCAGCTCAGTCTCAGGATATTTCCTATATATTTCTGATATGCCGGATTTGATTCCGCGGTCCATTCCCCGTAAATCCGCCGCGTTCCGCTATTTTAGCTGGAATCGCCATTTGCCGCTGACGCGCGCTCGCGGGCCAGATCGGCCAAACATTTTTACATAATTGGATTATTTAAATCTTTTCAGACAGTTTTGGACACTCAGATGTATTTAGAATAATCCGCGTCAATTTTCTTCATAGACTGGGATTTTCTGCCGGATAACAATCAGCATGGACCTTGCTTCTGTTGTCGCTGCTCTCGCCTCCGTTGGTGTTCGAGTATCCGGTTCTACCCCCAATAACAACGTCCAGGGAGACTCCTCGCGTGCCTGCCCCACTGGTCTTGCCGGCCCCGAGCCCTCCGGCACCCTCAACGACCCAGGGCAGCACTTTCATGGTAGCAGAGGCTACCTGAATGTTGTTCCTTTGGTGTCCCAACCACAGTTAGCTCCCCAGTACGGCCCCGTAGACTCCGCCACCTCCGGAGACGTAACGATTACGCTGCCGTGGTGCTGTGCGAACGAGGCCTTGAGAGGAATGCCTTGCGCAAGCCCAAGCTGCCCAAGAAGGGCACAAATCAGCAGCTGTGGAGGCCCAGATTACCATCAAGATCCCAGTCGAAATTGGCCATCAAGCAGCTGGAATCTCCCAGCCTACGCCGATGGCAACGCTCCGGTGGACCTTACGGAGCTGGCAGGTACCCACATCCCTTACCAATGTCCCACATTCGAGACCATCGAAGCAGACATTGACGACATTGAGATGGGTGGTCCAGGTGAGGTACCTACCTATAATCGACCAGACAGTTGGGCACAATGGGACAACCATTTGTCTTCAGAAGTGACCCGTAACCTTGAGGCGCTTGAGGCCCTTTGTCTATTAGCCACGTCTAAGCTGATAGGACAAGAAAGAATCGCCTCTGATTTTTTATTCGAATATTTTTTCCTTCTTCAAGAAGAAATTAATACCAGGATGTGGTGGTGTTCTCAAGAAGATGACTCTTTTGCCATTTTTTTGCAGATCTGGGAGGCAAGCCCCTTCCCGAAGGAGAAGACCAAGGCACCTGTTGCCGGGCCCTCCGCCCCTCATCCCTCTGTTTCCATCCGCGACGATCTAGCCGCCGCGGTTGAGGAAGGAATTTTAGAGGCAGCCAGGCAGGCAAGCCTGGAAATTAGGGCTGAAGGAGCTCCCCAAGTGGACTCCTGGCTGCGAACCACTGAGATTAGCGGTCCGACAGCCTGCTCAGGCCCTTCAGGACACGGTATGTACTGTCCTGCCGACTGCTCCTGCAGATTACAGCGAGATACTGAGCTCCAATTGCTCAAGGATCAAATGCAACTCATCATTCAAACGCTGGGAATTAAAGACCTTTTCAAGACACACATGAGGTCTGAGGGCGCATCATCGGTGGAACAAACAACAGAACCGTCGGAGGAGGCGACAGAAATTTTTTCGATTGCTCCTTCGGTGGACTCTAAGACCACCGATGCAAGGATCAGCAGGACTAAGCTAAAGGAAAGGGTTACAATCTCTCGATCTCAGAGTAGGTCGGCGAAGGCTAGGACTGAGGCTCAGAATGCCAAGCGAACTGCCTCCCGTACTGCCCTGCCTGTTGCTGATTCTAATGCATTAGCCCAGATGTTGCTCGCCCAGACCCTCGCCGGAGCTGGTGTGGCTAATGATGCCGCCAAGGTGTCTGCCATTACGGCCGGTGTTGGGCTGGATTCACTTCTAAATCCTACTTCATTGCGACTTCGTCAGGTTGCCAAGCAACCGAAGTATAATGGAAACCCCAGACGTTGGCCTCAGTTCCAACGGGAATTTAAACTGTGGGTTAAGACTCAAAAACTCCAAGATGATCAGTTCCTGATGGCCCTCTTGGACTGCCTTGAGGGAGCGCCGGCCAACACTTGGCTCAGGACCTGGAGTGATCGTGAGGATTCAAGTTCCCCCCTTACCTTTGATGAGGTGTGGGAGCAGTTGGAGGTACGTGGATCCCGACTGCCAGAGGACCATTACCACCAGATGTTGAAGAATTTTCCTTCATTCTCGCGATTAATCTTGCACGAAGTGCAAGACAAGAGACAGCGCTTCTGGAACTTAGTGGAAGAATCTGAACATTCAGGCGAAAAGTTTTCTAGTGCCGAGCTGAAAAATTTGATTTTTGACAAAATCCCCTCCGAAACTGCCGCCACCCTTCGGAATAAACAATCCGAAGAAAAGGTCAAGACCTGGTGGGCGGAGGTCGATGGCTTCGATGCCTCGGCCAACAGGTTTTCTGTCAGGGAATCACTTCAAAAGTGTTCCCCCACGTCGTTTACCAAGGTGAAATTCACTGAAAACACGTGGAAAATCAAGTTTAATGAACACGAGGATCGGGACTTGTTTGTCCAAGTCCTCAATAGGGGAGTAAGTTTCCACGGCCATCGCCTGAAGGCCAGGAACTGGGTGTTTTCGTTCACCCCGCAGGAACTGTGGGAAGAGGTTGAGCGGCTCGCTGACGCCGCCAATCAAAATTTCCATGAGGGTCTTGGGGGAAACAAGAATACCCAGCAAAACACCCAAAATGGGGCCCAAAAGGGCAACAAAAAGGTGAATGACACCCGGAATGTTCAGGATCATTGTAGCATCTGTCTTCTTTTAGGTTCTACGAACCGAGCTAAGACGCATTCTACTGGTAATCACCGATGGTCTGCTTACGATCACAAGGTGATTGGTGAAAATGTCAGTAATTCGCAGAATTCAGACAGGAATGACAGACAGGTGCATGGTGCAAAGGGGGGAAAGGGTAATCCGACCCCCTCCGGTGGAAACAAAAATACTGGTGGCCCTGGCGGGTCCCAAGGCAAAGGAAATCGGACTCCATCCGGCTCCGGTGGGCAGCCAAACGGCCAGACAAGTCCCAATGGCAACGCCGGAGGCGGAAATCGAAATCCAGGCCAAACCCCTCAATCCGGTACAAACAAAGCAAATGCTCCAGGATCACAGGGTAAAGGTAAGGGAAATCCTTCAGGAACCCCTTTCTCTGGTAAGGGCAGAGGGCGTGGCGACGGTGGTGGTCCATCATCCGGCGGCCGTGGCCGTGGACGTGGAAAGGGCAACCATCGTGTGGATCAGGTCTCAGGTGCAGATCAGGTGTCCGATGCGGATCGAGATTACGTCGAAAATGCCCTGAATCCAGCAGATGATCCGTTCCAAGATGAGTGGGTCGACGAATCAGGGTGTGTTCACAACGTTAACGCATCCACTGGAGGTCAGAACGCCTAGGGGAGCCACGAAAATCGCCCCTCCCCAGGCGATTTCAGGCATGATCCCCAGATTCCTGATCGACCATTACTTGATGTAGGGTCGCTTGTCTCCTCTCCCCTGGATCCGGCAGCGGATCCTTCTGTTGTAGTGGACGAGGTTGGTGTACAGTCCAAGCACAGGGCCCGTCAGTTTGTCACAAAGCTGTGGGTCCCTGATTGCAAGGGAAATTTCCATCTCGCCACTTGTTTGTGTGACAATGGATCAGAGGTAAATCTCCAATCCAATTCATTCTTACCCGACGACTGCGTGTTTGAATCGCCTCATCCTGTTACCCTCGAGGGAGTTTCTGGACATTCTCTCGCAGGTGGGCAACGCGGTTGTTATATATCAACTCATTTGGTCGCTCAAGACCTTTGGGAAGAGCAAAATGTGGAAGAAGTTGTCCTTAAGGATGACTACTTCTATCGTGCCGACATAAAGTATGACCTTTACTTGGGCCATCCTTGGCTTCGCAAGAACAGGGTAGCGCCCGTAGGTCATCGTCGTTGTTTTTTGCTGGAGTCAGGTCCCTTGGAGCGTCCTGAATTTCGTTTTTTGCACGCAGGGTTTAAAAGTGCAGAAGAATTTTTGAAGCAAAAGGTGACACCAAAATTTGGTGAAGATGTCACCATTGCAGAGGTGAATGGGAGTGCTGATTACTCCCAAGAGTTAGAATGTCTTCGTAGGGACTCCCAGCCACAACGCCCTTCGCGCTGGCACTCTTCATCCTACAGAGTTGTCGACAAATGGCGCGATGCAATTTGTGAATATTTTCATGAACACCATTCCTTTTGGCCACAGTATGATGCCTTTGCTAACCGTGAAAACAAGCGCTTTGATAAGCACTTTAGCGACGCTTGGACCCATAAATGGGACAAGAAGTTGTGGATTAATCCTCCGTTTCACTTAATCCAGCAGGTCATCCACAAAGTCAAGCAAGATAAAACCCAGGCAATTTTAGTTGTGCCCTTGTGGGACGACAAGCCTTGGTTTCAGCAATTACAAGACATTTGTGTAGATTACATCGAACTTCCCAGGAAGATTAAGCTGTATGCCAGGGACGACACAGGTCCCCTGCCACAGCGGTCCTGGAGTTCGCTTGCATTCCTGGTGGATGGAAAGCTTTCTGACTCTAATTCTGCTGATTCTGGTACTGATTCTTGTGTTGGGTCTGAATCTGAGGTTGAGCGTGGTACTGATGATGAATCTATTTTTTCTGATTTTTGTCCGTCAGATACCCAAGGTGATCCAACGTCCAATGGATCCGCCTCGTCTCCCTCTTCCCCAATACAATCGACATCGAAGAGAATCTTCAGTGCACGGGCGAAGAAAAATTCCAAATCGCGCCGCAAATTCAGAGTTTTTTATGAAAAACCCCCTGTGGAAGCTTTCATGGATCCTTTCGAGGAGCTGGATCACGAAGAGAATCTCTGGGATTTCGACACACGACCCACCTATCTTCGAGAGGCAGTTGATACGGACCTGTTTAGGGACATCCGTAAGAAGATTCTTCCTGCCAAAGCCGAAGAAGTCGCCAAAGTTTTTTCGACAGTAATTCCTGGCGATCAGGTGGACACTGAATTGTGTTCCAAGTCAAGAGAAAAGATTTTTGAGGAACGGAAGGATACAACCCTTTCAGGGAAGTTGATCAAAGATCCCCCTGTCCGTGGACAGTTCGGTGAAGCCTTCATCGAGCTTCGAGAAGGGTACAAGGCAAAAAAACAGCGCCCTTATGAAAATCATGGACATAAACATGAGATCCTCAGAAAAATCATCGAGAGAAATCTCAGGGAATTTGGTTGGCTTGAGGGTTGTATGACCAGCGAATGGTGCTGTGCACCCTTCACAGTCCCGAAGCCGCCGCCTGCAGACCAGAACACTATTGATGGTTGGCGAATGGTTGTTGATTTTCGCAATCTCAACGCCGAAACCAAGGCGGATTCACACCCCCTGCCCCTCATTGAGGAGGAAATCGCCAAGAGGGCAAGAGGTCGTTTGTTTTCTGTGCTGGATCTCCGTCACGGCTTTCACCAAATGCCGTTGAGGAAGGACAGCCGACCTCTCACCTGTATGTGCACGCCATGTGGCCCAGTCCAGTGGACCGTCATGCCCATGGGCCTGAAGAACGCCCCCTCATTTTTTCAAAGAATGATGGAGGATGTGCTTTTTTCAGCCCATCCTGAGCTTCGTGCCTTCGTGAGCGTGTACATAGATGACATAATCATCGCGACAGAGGGGGAGGGACTGACCGAAGCCGAGCTGGTGGCCCTACATGAGAAGCAGCTGAACCAAGTTTTGGACATTCTTGACGCCAATCAGCTGATTTGTGGGCCAAAGAAGGGAAAATTATTTTTAAAATCAGTCGAATTTTGTGGTTCTCTCCTAGAGAATGGCACCCGACGACCCAGTCCAGGGAAGCTCGTCGCTTTTCAGAAGTGGAAGCGCCCTGAGACGATCACGGAGTTGAGAGGATTCCTGGGTTGTTGCAATTTTTACCACACGTTTGTGCCGAATTATGCCAAATTTGCTGCCCCCCTCACTGAATTATTGAAGGTAGGGAGAGATGCGGGCAAGGCAGGTTCAAAGGTTCGTGTCAAGTGGACTGACGAGTGCGAGGAGGCCTTCCATCACTTGAAGGCGGCCCTCTGTGAAGTCGCCACGTTGCATGTGCCCCAATTTGACCGACCCTTCTACATTAGAACCGACGCTTCTAGGTACGCGATCGGAGCTGTTCTTGAACAGGTTGATGAAGCCACCGGCGATCATTACCCTCTTGCATTTTGGTCTCGGAAGCTAGCCCCACGCCAAATGCAATGGTCGCCGCGTGAGCAAGAAACATATGCCATCATCTGTGCTTTAAAAAAGTACCAATCGTGGGTTGGCACCAATCGAGTCGAGGTCCTGACGGATCATCGATCTCTGGAGTATTGGGCCACCGAACACATTGATACTGTCGCGAGCCCAGCTGGTCGACGGGCCAGATGGCACGAATTTCTCAGTCTGTTTGACCTCCATGTGTCGTATTTGCCTGGAAAACACAACACGGTAGCGGATGCTCTGAGCCGATGGGCTTACCCCGCTTCAGAGGGGCTGCAAAGTACCAACATCCATGGTACGGAGCAGGACCGCCATGTAATCATCGAATGGGATCAGGAAGAAAAAAAGCTCATTCGACGTGCATGCATGCAGTGCGCTGTTAAACAGCACGCATTGCCGTGTCACGACATCACGGCCATCTCAGATCCGGCGCATGCCCATGAGATCTGCACCAAAACACTGAAAGTCGTGGAGAAAGTCACCGATCCCTCCTCAGGGAGTGTGAAACGGTTTGACTATACCCGACGAGTAAGTCGATTTCGGTTGATCCAAGGCATTAAGCGTCGAGATCCGGCCAAAACTCCACCCCTGCCTAAAGATTCCCTGATCATCCGTGACTGGACGTCCGATTATCTGCAGGATCCCATGTTTAAAGAGGTCTTTGGAAATCTCCAATCCAAAGATGCTCACAAGGATGGGATTTTTGCTGAGTACTCGTTGGATGGCGCCAAGCTGTGGATGGAGGGTAAATTGTGCGTACCGGACGCCCTGGCCCCCCGAGTGTTATACTGGTGGCATAAATGGGAGTCCCCCCACGCACATGGCCGTCGACTGTGGTCGATGATTAAACATAGGTTGTTTCGCTCACCGCTATATACTCACTGCATGAAAGTAGCCGCCGGATGCGCCCAATGTGCTGTCTCGACGCCCCCCAGCGCGAAGAAGCACGGCCATCTGAGGCCTCATCCTATTCCGGAGCGCCTCTTTAACAGAGTCACCAGTGATTTCTTCTATCTCGGTGAGCTCGATGACGAAGAGTGCCATTGGACGAATAAAAAAGTCAATGGTGTGCTCCTTATTCAGTGCCGTCATTCCGGCTACATTCAAGTGTTGCCTTGCAACATTGAGTCGATGACTGGCAAGGCTGCCGCCAAATGGTCCGCGCGGACCTGGATGGGAGGCTGGGACGTCCCATCCGAGGTGGTGACAGATTCAGGCAAAGAGTACACCTCCGAATGGTGGAGAGAATTATGTGCTCGCCTTGGAATCCACCACCTCCGATGTGAAATCCACTCGCATCGAGCGCTGCCTGGCGAAAGAGCCGGCCGCTCAATAGTAAATATGCTTCGTAAGGAGCTCGCGAGTGAAAAGGATTTCCATTGGCTTGAGATTCTTTTCGCCATGCTTCGCCGTTACCACAACACGCCTTTGTATCATGGCCTTTCTCCAAATGAAATTGTCTTTGGACGAAAGAAGTGTTGGTGGAACATGCCGTTGAATAATCCTCGCCCCTGTAAAGATGCTTCGTTGTTTTTGGACGACGTCCAACGAGCAGATAAAACTGTCTCGAAATTAATCGAGAAGCATCAAGCTGACTGGCTTTGGGTTCAAAATCAAGGTCGAAAAAACTCCCACAATTTTGGAGTCGATGATCGAGTTTGGCTTCGAAAATCCGAAACCACCCTGGACGGAGATGACAAGCTTCTTCCCTTGTGGGAGGGGCCATTCGCTGTTACAGCGCGTCTTGGTGAGAACAGGTGGAGGATTCGTGTGGATGTCAGCAGGGAAATTGACGTTTCGGGCGATCGCCTCAAGAGAGAGATCCCCTCCCCCAAGGATCGGGTTAAACCCCTTTTTTGGACTGCGAAACACTTGTCTGATCGGGTCATCGAAGGGGGAAAGTACGAACTCAAGAGGATTGTTGAAGCAAGACGTGACGCCAAGGGCGAATGGGAATTTCTGTGTGAGTGGAGGGGCTTTGATTCCAGTCACAACAACTGGGAACCAGCCCAATCTTTTGTCCATGGATACACCAAGGGGTTTATCGACTTCCTGAAGAAGCACCCCGAAATTGGTGTACTCCTGACAGACTGTTTGTCGAAACCAGACAGACAAGTGGAGAGCGACGGAAAACGACCTGTGGTGAATCGAGATCCAGCCTTTTACGGCCCTCAGCAGCCACATTCCAGGGCTGATCCGTCGATCCCCCCTCCTGCGGTCAGGCCAGCCCAGGAGCCAAATGAGGACCAAGCTTCGAGCTCGGCCGCTGATTTGCAGCGCCCAAGCCGTACGAGGGCCAGGCCAGACAGGTTGGTGGTCACATGTATTCGTGCTTGGCCGAATTGAGGAAGCCATCCTACCACATTCTGCTCAATCCAATGTTCATTCTTTCTGTTTATGTCATGATGTGGAGAACTGCGAATGTTTGATAATTTGACGTCAATCAATCAATTTTCCTTTGGTCTCCGTTCGGTAACGTATCGAAAGTCGAAAACCGAAAGCCACGGAGTGTGCTGCCGTTTTCAGAAAAAACCAAACTCAGGCTTAATTCAGGCAGATTCGGGGTAATCTTGTCTCTGTTGGTCTGTGCATCTTTGGAATTTGGCTACTCGTGCAGATGGAAGCAAATGTACATAATCAAAACGCTGGCCAGCGACATTCACCCCTACAGGCACCCCCTGTAGTACTGGCTGCACCAGATGCGACGCCAGGAACTCAGATCTTACCTTCATTTGCCGTGATGCGAAAGCCAAAGTCCAGATTCAGATCCAGGATCCTCAAATTTACCTTGAATTTCTCAGGTTTGTCCATCATTCTGCCACTGTTGTACGAAACCCAGACGTCAATTGTTCAGACAACCTTCAGATAGGAGCTCTAGGGACTTCTAAAAGCAACCTCTGAAGTCCGTAAGCTTCGTTGTATTTTTGGCACACGCCAATGTGAGCTCAATCCGACCAGAAACTGTCGAGAATGGTGAATTCAAGTGTCTTGTGGGACTCCATCGAAAGATTGGCCTTGTCCAAGTCGACTGACACCACCGCCACTGTAAATTCGGTGTCTCTCAGTTATATACTGTCAGTAAAGCGCCTTCAGCGAACCTTCGGCGCGTTACATGCCAAGGATCCAGGGCTATCATGTCCCATCATGATGCATCATCACATGATCCACATTTTGATGAAATCTGTTGGATGCTCGCGAACCAACGTGCCGGAAAGCACAATTGAGCTGAATAAACGACAATATATATTAACTTTAGTCTAAACGAAAGTGTTAGTAGTTTCAGTTCTAGACATTCCGCTTCATTTCACCTTCATCTCAGGGAATTTACCCATGTTAGGACAATTTAGGTTGATTGCCTTGTCATCTCCCACATTCCTCGAAGATCTGTTTAGATCTAAGTGCACAGAAAAACTTCCACACCTTCAATGGTTCACTTAGGGTCTGTAGACTACATTTGTATTTGTTTTACCTCTCTGTGATTGTTTAATCTCCTTCATCTCTGCCCTAATTCATTCTCATTTTGCTGAATCTTGTGATCATCCGCCAGATGCGCCAAATCTGAGCCACATGCTGCACTTTTCAGAACGACAAAAGCGGGATAACACGATGTAGAGTTCGGCGAGGACACCGTAGCGTGCCCGCGACAGCGAAACTGTGCCAGAGCGCTGAGATGTCACTCCATTTCTTGATCCCCCCACTCAATCCACCAATAATCTACCTCATTCTCAACCAATGCATGGTTTGGTATCGATTCTCGATACGTTTACATGCTTTTTAGCCCTTGACCTAATGTTTTACTGCACGGAGGACTGTTCGTCACTTCTCATTCTGTCTCATTTCAGGTTCATCCATCCTGATTCAGTGCCAATTCAGCCCAAATCAGGTCAGATCAAGCAGATTTCGCCCCATCGAGGCTACATTTCTATTTGTTTCTGGGACTTACCCGCACTACGTTCTTCGTTGACGTAGCGACACACCCCAGTGTGTTTTTGGAGGGGGAGTGTAAGTGCGGCTAGCCCCATCTTCTCAGATTTTCAGACATTCTGCCCAGATTGGCTACATTTTGGTCATTTTCTTTGCTTCGGCGGAATCGCCGCCTCGCAGCTCAGTCTCAGGATATTTCCTATATATTTCTGATATGCCGGATTTGATTCCGCGGTCCATTCCCCGTAAATCTGCCGCGTTCCGCTATTTTAGCTGGAATCGCCATTTGCCGCTGACGCGCGCTCGCGGGCCAGATCGGCCAAACATTTTTACATAATTGCATTATTTAAATCTTTTCAGACAGTTTTGGACACTCAGATGTATTTAGAATAATCCGCGTCAATTTTGTTCATAGACTGGGATTTTCTGCCGGATAACAATCAGCATGGACCTTGCTTCTGTTGTCGCTGCTCTCGCCTCCGTTGGTGTTCGAGTATCCGGTTCTACCCCCAATAACAACGTCCAGGGAGACTCCTCGCGTGCCTGCCCCACTGGTGTTGCCGGCCCCGAGCCCTCCGGCACCCTCAACGACCCAGGGCAGCACTTTCAGGTTGCTGCTTGCTTTTAGCGGTGTTTTCAAATTCCTTCTGACAATTTTGGCTTGTTCGGAATCTTCCAGAGCGCGGCTTTGGCGTTCAAGTTGAATCACTCTTGTCGTTGTAGTTGCTGAAATCAATGGAGGTTTGGTTGAAAGAGTTCTACAAACTGTCAGCGCTTGCCTGGGAAGTAGAAGAGGTACCTGGAATATCAGCAATCTCGTCTCCGAGGTTTGCTACCGTGCACGTACTCGTTTCGCTTGAAAGGAGGTTTCTGTGTGGAAAGGAGCGTAGATTGGAGAGAGGTGTTTTGTTCGTTTCATGTCTCTGACGTCTTTGAGTAAAGCTTTGTAGCGGAGCGTAAGGATCATACGTAAATTGAATTTCTGAGTTTTCCGGATGTTTGAACCAGCAGAGACTGGGCCCGAACCGACATTTCTGTAAATGCGGGCACGCACAATTCTGTGCTAGTTGTTTGGCGAGAAGTTTGTTCACATATAAGAGTACTGATAATTGCGTTTCTTCAGGGAAGGTCCGAACGGCGTCTGCAATAGCTGCCACTGTCGCTGAACTTTCTGCCGGCATAGAGCAACAAAATTACGCTTTTCAAAATTCTGCTGCATCTTCAATTTCTTCGTTGTTTTGAATCTTCATTTTAATGCGCAACAGCGCAGGCGACGGCAGTTCCTGGTGTTCTGTGCGTTGAGAGATGTGCACTCTTTGTTTTTGGTCCCATAGGTGCTGAGGTGGCATGGCTTGTGGCGCTGAGGTCACTGCCATGTCACATGGGATATTCCTACTTAGCTAGGCTGACTGGGAATTGAACCTGGGACTTCTCTGCCATGAAGTCCATCCTTCCGGAGGTGCAGAGGCAGGAGGAAGGCAAGGGCGGCCGAGGGCAGCTAGAGGCGGGAGCGGCAGGGAGCGGAGACAGCAGCGTCAGCGCCGGAGGGAGAGGGCGGACGGGCAAGGGAGAGAAAGGGCAGGCAGGCATGACGGGGGCTGTACAAGCGAAGGGACACCTGGCAGGAAAGGGGGGAAAGGGGAGTTGACGGGGGCGACAGTGGCCGCAGCCCCAACGCTCGTTCAGGCAGCCGCCGCCGAGGTCGCCCCCAGGGGTCAGTGCGGCGGTACGGGCGGAGGAGGGGAGGGAGGCGCGCCGCCAGCAGGCGGCGCGGTACGAGGCGCTGGCGCACGTGGAGCACCAGCGCCGTCGCCGCCAGCCCCCAGGGCAAGGGCCGGACACCATCTACCAGTTGGAGATGAAGCCGGGGAGGACGAGGATGGGGGGGGGGCAGGCGGAGCAGAGCAGCACAGCGGTGCGGGGCAGTGGTGCGGAACAGGTAGAGGCCGGCAGGGGCAAGCAGGGGAAAGGGGCGGGGCAACAAGGGCTACAGGGGAAGGGACAGGGGAGGGCGGGACTCCACGGAGTAGGCGGCAAGGGACGCGGGGCGATGGGGCGACAAGGCAAGGGGCAGGGGAAGGGGGGTGGCCTTGGGTACATGGGCTCGCCGGTGTTCCCAGGGACGGGATGGGGATGGTGGGGAGGTGTAGTCCCGCCAGCCGTCCCACCAATCGTCCCACCATTCCCGCCGCCGCCATACCCGGCGATGGGGATGATGCACCCGCCCCTGCCGACGTACCCGAGCATGCAGCCACAGGCGCACATGCAGCAGCACCAGCAGGCCAGTGGGACAGGGTGGGGAGCGCAGGAAGGGAAGGGAGAGGAGCACAGGAGGGCATGGGAGAGGTTCGGGGAGGCGGAGAGGAGCCTGCGGGAGAGGGAGGCCAGAGACAAGGGTGATGTGGGCGGAACGGAGGAGGGGAGGACGGAGGGGACCGACAGGCCGCAGGGAGGGGAAGCACAGGCAGTGGAGGGGCCGCAGAGGGCGTGGGCGCACCTTCTGAGGAGGCAGGAGGGGGAAGAGAGGGCGGAACGGGAGGGAGGACGACAAGAGGAGGGTAGGGGGCGGGAGGATACCCCGCCGGTGCCGTTCCGACAGCCGGCTATCCCACCGGAGCAAGAGGGAGAGATGCAGGAGAGGGCATGGAGGCGGATCAAAGGGGAGGCGGCGAGGCTGGCGGACAGGGACAGGGCGTTGGCAGCGCGGGAGCGCAGGGTGCGGGAGGAGGAGGAGGCGGTGGCCCGGGGGGCCCGCTGGGTCCTCCCGGATCCGGAAGGGGACACCCCCTCCACGGATGTGGAGGGGCGGTCGCCGTCAGGGAAAAGGGCCAGGGAGGAGGGCGAGGAGGCAGGGCAGGATAGGGGGAAGCGGCGCAGGGGGGAGGAGCGAGGGGCAAGGGGGGCGGATGGGGCACCGCGGCCGGCCAGCCCTAGTCCGGAGCCGACGCCGACGGACTGGGACTCGGAGTCCCCGCCGCCGCGGCAGTATGCGCCGCCGCCGGTGCGGAGGAGACCCGGTACGGTCGCGGGGTGGACAGAGGGGGACGTGGCAGAGCTGGCCCGCTACGTGAAGTGGGCGGGGAAGACGAGGGGAAGGCGGGATAAAAGGGGGTCCCGCCCCTTCAGTGACCTGGTCGGCAGGGCGGGGAGGCCCGGGGATAGGGGGCCGGAGATGGAAGAGTGGCGGTGGAGGAGGATGCTGGGGGCGGCGCTCCCGGGGGTGCGCCTGGACTGTCCCCATGAGGGGGAAGAAGCCCAGGGTTCAGATGCTGCGAGAGCTGTTGCAGCGGGAGGGACGGTACGGTGGCGACGCGTATGGCCGGGCAGGGGCAGGAAGCGGGAGCGCTAGGGGCAGGGGGCCAGGGGCGTGCTGAGGGACAGGCAGATGGGATGCGGGGAGGGGGATGCAGGGGGTCGGCGGAGGTGGAGGAGGGTGAGGAGGGGATGTGACGGACACGAGGAGAGGAGGAGGGGAGCAGAGAGGTGCAGGTGCGCAGAGGAGGACAGGGGCACGGCTGAAAATGGAGGGGGATGTGGTGATGGAGGACGCGGACGAGAACCCCAAGCGGAGAAGACAGGACCAGCGGCGGGGGAGAGGGGAGAAGGGGCGGCGGAGTACGGGGGCGCAGGAGAGTGCGGAGAAAGCAACCGGGCAGTGGGACGCGCGACGTATCGTGGGTACGGCGAGCAGAGTGGGGCAGAAAGGGCAGTAGACGGGAAGCAGTATCGGAATGTGGTACAGTGACGGAGCGGAGCGCGAGGTCGTGACTGGCGTGAACGGCCGGCGAAGGCGTGGAGCAGCGCTGTGCCCCTCGGGTGCAGCACGGCGTCAGGACTCGGGCTTGCAGCTCTCTGGGTGGCAGGAAGGTGCTGCATTGAAAACATTTAGCTTTCGTGCGCCATGTTTCAGACCTCCGCCGGATAGTCCACTGTGGTTGACATCTTTGTACAGAAGCAGGCAATGGACGGCAGACTCTCTCGTACCAGTACCCCTATTTGGTCGGTGAACACTTGGTCCGGCAGGTCGGGAATGAACGCATCACAGCTGTCCGGGAACAAACGGCGGCAGAACACACCCGGGGGTTGGACAGACAGGTTAGGTGCAAAACATTGGGTTGAAATATCCATCCGAGGTGCATGTACATGTTTTGTGGTTCCAAATGTTTGCCTATTCCGGTAACCTTACCCCATGAGACCCGGCCGGGGGGGTATTTTTTTCGAACGAACTTCAGTCTTCGAACGCAGATTCGAATTCGAAGATTGTATTTGCTTTAATCGCAATTCAATTAAATCCAATCGAATCCAAGCTGCTGGGGAGAATTGCCGCAAAAGCGCAGCAACAGCAGCGCGCGCACCAGATTGACAGGCGATTGCCGCAAATTTGTGCCAGAAAAACACAGATTTGTGCCAGAAAGACGCAGATTTGTGCCAGAAAGAAGGGTTTTTTTTGTTTTTTCAACTGATTTGTTGTATTTTTAAGGGTTGTCACTGTTTGACCAATGGTGCAACTTGGAATTACGCTCAAAAACGCGGTAGGCTTATAGCCAGGACGTTGAGGACGCGCTTGTGCAATTTTTCACCTCCTCTGGCCTGGGACGCCAGCTTTTACACTCAATCTACACACGAGTCAACCCAGGCGCTGACAAGCAGAGATTGAAGCAACTTCTACGGTGGCACAGCGATGCTCAATGCTCGCCTGAAGAAGCAGTCGCTTTGCTTCTCGATTTGGGAATCCCTAGACGCCGCCTTCGGGTTGTATCGCGCTTTATTTCCAAGCGTGCGGACGTATGGTACAAACAGACTGGCCTAAGGTTTGGGAAACCAATGCCAGGCCACCGGAGAGTCAACTTGGCTTGGAAAAGGATGAAGGAGCCCCTGCACCTTGTTGGCCACATCGACAAGAAAACTGGCATCCGAAATGTCTCCTGGCCGTTTGATCACTGGATCAACTACGTTTTCACACAGCCTTGCCTCTATGAAACTCTACAGCCCAGCAAAGATGGGTTGGTTTTCATTGTGAGTGGCGATGGTTATCCTGTAGCGGGTGTAAGCTGGACTCAGCTTACCATTCGCATCCGAAATCATGAGCATCTAGCCCGCAATGCAGCACACATTTGGGTTTTAGAGCTGGCATACTGTGGTGACTCCAATCTGAAGGTGTGTTATTTCTTCGAATATTGCCTTCGTTCGAACCTTCGACCGTTCGAACGAAGCTTTTCCTTCGAACGAACGTGTTTTTCGAACAAAATTTTGATTGCGCTTTGCACGCTACTAGGTCCTGCAGCGGATCATAACTACGCGATCCGTCGTCGTGAAGGGCGCACGCTGTGCGGCAAGTGTTATGCTGGGCGGAGATTTACCGTTTTTGAAGAAGTTTTTGGGACTTACTGAGCATTGGTATATACCGTCAGTTCACAACTTGGGCCTTTGGAACCCTCTCAAGAGGCGGTACCTGGGCTGTCACCGGCGCAGAACGCGCACCGGTGATGCGTCCCGACTTGGCAAGACCCCTGTCTGCAAGGGTGCTCGTGGCTGCGCTTCAAAACCTTTGCTTCAAGTACCACGACACCATGCCATTATTTGTGTTCTTCATATGCTTATGCGAATTGGTGCTTTGCTTGGGGAATACTTGGAAAGGCTATGCTTGTCCGCCAGCAGGGAAGCACGCAAAGCGATCAATAACATGCTGAAGATTGCTCTGTGTGGTTGGCAGCTAGGTGGAACTTGTAGACCTGATGGACAAGAAACGAAGCGTTTGTCTTTTATATGGGATGGTATTGCTCATGTTTTGGGGTTGGCCGACGAGCACTTGGGTAACCAGGCTGTCATGCGGTTGCGGGACGTGATGCAACGGCTCTATCGCACCTATCAGCGCATCGACATTGACCTCCCAGCGGACTGTCGGCAGGCAGCCTGGGAATTTCGCGCACACTGTTTGCCTGATACCCGTTCTCATTATCTGATAATCTTGGAGTTCTATGTGCCCAGAATCCTAGAGGCGATAGCACCTTACGGGCTTGGGATGTACTGCCAGGACTTGGCTGAAACCACGAATGCCAAGCTAAAGGATTTCTACTTGCGGTTCACAACCAGAGGGGGCAGCACCACAGATGACTACCAGCTCTCTGCTCTACTACAAACCATGGAGCATGCCTTCTTGTACACGCACTCCCATATTGTAGCTCACGGTACAACGCGCCCGATCTCTTGTCCAAACGCTGCATTGTTCGAATCTTTAATAGACGATGCCGCTCAATGGTGCTGACAAAGGAAGACAAGGCCGATGTCGCAAGACTGGTGGCGGTATGTGTTATTCTCCAAGCCCTGCAGGCATGCGTTGTAGTCCTTCGGCAGCACCTCCGGGGACTCGGGGAACAGGACGTCGTGCTGTACCTCCGCACCTCCGGCACCAGCACCCCCATCCGGGCGGCCACCCTGGTCCAGGCGGCCACCCTGGGGGAAGGCGTCAGAGACTTCCTCTTTGACGCCTTCCTCCACGTCGCCCGACACGAGCGCCCCCCACGCGCCACCCCAGACGGCGAGAGCCCCCCCCCCACGGGGAGCCGGATCTGGGTGCCCCCCATCGACTGGGGGCGACACCTGGTCGGACACCCCGTGCCGGAGCGGGACAGCACCCGGGGCTGCACCCGCTACCGCGAGCCCAACATGGCCCACCCCCCACCCGACGCCACCCCCGACAGCACCAAAGAGTGGGAGCGGGAAACATGGGTAGCCCGGATGGCCTCCCTAAGCAACTTCCGGCACCACGTCCCGGGGGACATCCCCACCCCCGACGAGCAGCAGCCAGCCCCCTCCACGTACATGACCCTCATGTACAATCTGCACTACACCCTCTCCACCACCACCTACGACGCACCCACAGACCACTGGGTGGTACACGGCACCGACTCCCTCCTCCCCGCCGACTACACCCCCCCCCTACACAACCCAGGCCCCGACACGTACGCCAGGGGGGACGACCCGGACGACCCCCACATCTGGGGCACGTGGGAACCCGCATCCCTGGACACGCTGCTCTCCATCCGCAGCGGCTGCCAGGGCCTTGGTAGGGCAATGTATTGCCTCGCCAAGTGGACCCAACAGACCTGGGGGATCCCCGCGGACCGATGGGTGTGGGTGGTCACGCTGCGCCCCCAGCAGAGGGAAGCCCCCCGAAACCGCGAGGGACCCACCCCCCCACGCCCCACCACCCCACAACTATGCCCGTACATGGTGGCAGCCCGCCTCATGGCGCTGCTATGGCCGGGCCCCCACACCCCCACCCAAAACTACCCCCACCTCACAGAGGAGGACATGCCCGGCATCCAGCGATGCTTCTTCCGGACCCTCGACTAACTCCAGCAAACACACCCCCACGTCCTGGAGCAGAGATGGCCACCCCCCGGGTAACCCACGTGCCCGCGCGGCCGGGACAACGCCGCCACGCCAGCACCAGCACGCACGGATCACCAGGGAAAACGCGCGCACACGCCCGATGCCCGAACCTGCACCCTCGTTCTCGCTACTTACAGGACATCATACGCCCGCCCCCGAGGCCCGGGACCCTCCGCCGTCTCCCGCGGCCCTCTCCTCCGCCTCCGACTCCACAACCTCCACCACCACGACCACCTCATCCACCACCACCACCACGTCCTCTTCCAGCACTCCACCCCCCAGGCCGCGCGGGACACCTCCCAAACGGGCCTCCAAACCCGCCCCCACCGCGAGCAGCCCCGCCGCCGCCAAAGCCCACGCCCCGGCGAAGCCCACGCCCACGACCCAGCCAAAGACCAAGACCGCCGCCAAACGGCGACCCGCAGCCAAGCCCAAACCCAAGCCCAAACCCGGCGCCACGACGGCAACGCGAGCCCGGCCCCCCGAGGATGTCCTCTACGACATCCGGCCCCAGCCGTCCCAGGCCCGAAGGCAGCAGCGC
Organism: Eutreptiella sp. 'Long Island Sound 2002'; assembly: GCA_964036045.1. Classification (NCBI taxonomy): domain Eukaryota; phylum Euglenozoa; class Euglenophyceae; order Eutreptiales; family Eutreptiaceae; genus Eutreptiella; species Eutreptiella sp. 'Long Island Sound 2002'. The sequence goes on from OZ038387.1 coordinate 30,316,443, forward strand.
CCAGCGCGGCGCCCCCCCACCGTCACCGACGCCACCGCCACCACCTTCATGGCGGAGCGCGCCGCGGCCGAAGCGCGACGCGCCTCGTCCCACCACCTCCCAAAGCCCGCACCCCAGGCCCACGGACCGCCCCCGACCAAGCCGGAACAACGCCAGGGTCCACCAGCAGCGCCCCCGCCCCCCTACCGGCCCCCGATGACAGCCCACATGCAACGCATGCCCCACTACCGCCGCTGCCGCGAATCCCCGCCCAACCGCGAGGCGGAGACCGTACGCGCCCACCCGCGGGTCCACATCCGTGTGCACCCCCACTCCCCACGCACCCCCACGGAACAGGACTACGAGGAATCCCCCAGGCCCGCCGCCGCCGCCGGTCCCCACGACCCCGTCACACCCACCCACGCCCACTCCTCCGCCCACGACCGCAGGCCCACCCAGGAACAGTGGTGGCAGCGCTGGACCCACACGCAGCTCTGGGAGCTGCGGAAGTGGGCCCGGGGAGAGCCCTCCCTCGAGGGCCTGGTCCATCGGCCCCGCAAGGGGTCGGTGGAGAACGGCCGCCTCCGGCCGGCGGGGGGGTGGATGCCGCAGGCCGCATGGGAAGCCATGCTGGCCGATGCGCTCCACCCCCTGGGAGTCCACCCCCGCAACCTCCCCGCGCCCCAGGACCACCCGTACGTCCTCAGGCGCCTGCGGGAGACCCTCCAGGAAACGCGGCGAGACGGCATCCGCCTGTGGGACATCACCCAAAGCCCAGCCCCGCACGCACACACCCCCTCACCACCCCACAAGCGTCGGCGCACCGACACCGGCGACACCCACAGCACCCCAGGAGCCCTGCGCGCCACACAGCACGACGCGCCAGACCCCCCGGCCAGCGGCGCCGCCATCTAACCCCGCTACCCAGCACACCACCACCACGGGGCGCCACGCCAGGCCCCGCCCAGAAGTCGCCAAACGAACCGGACGCGGAAGGAAGCCAACGCACACGACAACGAGCACCACTACGCCCAAAGGCGCCGAGCCCGGACCCGATACCGTGGGCTCCTCCCCACCCTCAGCACGACACACACGTCACTGACGTCACTCCTCCGCCGTGCCTCCTCCCACGCCACCGCCCCGCCCCCCCCCCTCCCGCCACACGTCCCCACACCGCCCAGCACCCGGCCCCACACACTGCGCCACAGCATCGCCTCACAGTAGACCGCCGTCCTGTGGTCCGGCCCCCCCAACACCGCTCCCGGGGCCGCACCCGGCACACGTCGTGTTCACCCCCACGTCGCGGGCCGCGGACATCCTCCCGCTCCTCGCCGCCACCCCTCCCGGGCATCGCATACTGCTTGCCGCCAACCCCTCGGTCCTCAGTGAGGTCCCCATCGAGCACGCCGACGCCCTGCACGTGCGCCCGCAGCTGCCCAACCTGCACACTGCGTACGCCCCCGGCACGCCCGTCGACCCCTCCGTGTGGGACTCCCAGTGAGGCCACCGGCCAACGGCCGGCCCGCACGCACCACCCCGCACTCGCCTCGGGCACACGACCCCGTGGACGCCGCTACCCACACGCCCGGCCCCGCGCAACCGCCTAACCGAGCCAGAACTCAAGCTGAAATCAAACCCGAGCCACACCCCGAAACCGCTAACCCTTGACTCCTAACCAAACCCGCCGAGGGAACAACGTAACCACAGCCCACACCCACAGCCCACACAGCCGCCTAACCAGCCAGCACCAGAAGCAAAGAGACACCTCACCAAACACACCCTGACCCAAGCCTAACCGAGCCGAAGCCCCAACACAAATCAAACCCGAGCCACATCCCGAAACCGTCAACCCTTGACTCCAAACCAGGCCCGCAGAGGGAAATACGTAGACACAGCCCACAGCCACAGCCCACACAGCCGCCTAACCAGCCAGCACCAGAAGCAAAGAGACACCTAACCAAACCCACCCTGACCCATACCCGTGTACATCAGGACACGCGAGCCGCACCCCTGGGGCGCGACCGCCGCCACAGCACCGACGACACACGCCAGAGGACACAACGCTATAGCACCGCCGCACCAGCTGCCCATGCCTGTGCCTGCAGTGTACGCACGCCCCTGCTTTCCTCTTTTTTGTTTTTTCTTTTTCTTTTTTTTTTTTTTTTTTTTTTTCAAAAAAAAAAAAAAAAACAGAAAAAAAAAAACGAAAATTAGGGGGGGAAGAAGAGGGACACAACCACCCATGGCACACGCGCACCGCACACAGCACGCACACCGGTGAACAGGAGCCCAGTGGCCCAGGACACCGCACAGGCAACACAACACACCGAGCGAGCACACCGGTGAACAGGAGCCAGCTGGCCCAGGACACCGCAGACGCACCACAGCAAACCGCGCGGGCACACCGGTGAACAGGAGCCCAACGGCCCAGGACGCTGCACACACGTAGGGCGGCCGAAGGACAGGAAAGAACCAATACCCCATGGGTCGGACGCACTGGGGCGACCCAGCCGACCCACCGGGCCAGTGGCAGGAGCGGTACTCCAAGGCCACTGGTCCGAGCCCGGCCAGGCTGCATCGGAGACCATGGCAAACGTCACCCGGAGCCATGGAAGCAACCGGTGACAGGCGAGCCGGTACACAGTCCAGGAGGGGGTCACCTGCCAAGCAGAGTGGCCCCGCAACTCAAGCCACAAGGGTGAGGCGGTCGTACCGTAGACAAGCGGGAGCAATACCCCTTGTGGTGAGAGATACTCCACACGGCTGGGCAGCCCCCCAGAGCTGCCGCCCAAAGGAGGGGGCATGTGGCCCTACCCATGGACACATGTGGGGACACCCTCCCACCTGGGACACATGGACCGGGTGGCTCGACAATGCCTTCCCAAGCACATGCGGGAGCGGCTCAAGAGGCACCTGACATAGGGCAGTGGGAGGGACAGGACGTCCCCTTGGTAAGACCTTCTTCCTGCAATGTCAAAGGAGGCATCCCGAGCTCCCGAAGATACCTACCTACATACCTACCTACGCGATCCGTCGTCGTGAAGGGCGCACGCTGTGCGGCAAGTGTTATGCTGGGCGGAGATTTACCGTTTTTGAAGAAGTTTTTGGGACTTACTGAGCATTGGTATATACCGTCAGTTCACAACTCGGGCCTTTGGAACCCTCTCAAGAGGCGGTACCTGGGCTGTCACCGGCGCAGAACGCGCACCGGTGATGCGTCCCGACTTGGCAAGACCCCTGTCTGCAAGGGTGCTCGTGGCTGCGCTTCAAAACCTTTGCTTCAAGTACCACGACACCATGCCATTATTTGTGTTCTTCATATGCTTATGCGAATTGGTGCTTTGCTTGGGGAATACTTGGAAAGGCTATGCTTGTCCGCCAGCAGGGAAGCACGCAAAGCTATCAATAACATGCTGAAGATTGCTCTGTGTGGTTGGCAGCTAGGTGGAACTTGTAGACCTGATGGACAAGAAACGAAGCGTTTGTCTTTTATATGGGATGGTATTGCTCATGTTTTGGGGTTGGCCGACGAGCACTTGGGTAACCAGGCTGTCATGCGGTTGCGGGACGTGATGCAACGGCTCTATCGCACCTATCAGCGCATCGACATTGACCTCCCAGCGGACTGTCGGCAGGCAGCCTGGAAATTTCGCGCACACTGTTTGCCTGATACCCGTTCTCATTATCTGATAATCTTGGAGTTCTATGTGCCCAGAATCCTAGAGGCGATAGCACCTTACGGGCTTGGGATGTACTGCCAGGACTTGGCTGAAACCACGAATGCCAAGCTAAAGGATTTCTACTTGCGGTTCACAACCAGAGGGGGCAGCACCACAGATGACTACCAGCTCTCTGCTCTACTACAAACCATGGAGCATGCCTTCTTGTACACGCACTCCCATATTGTAGCTCAGGGTAGAACGCGCCCGATCTCTTGCCCAAACGCTGCATTGTTCGAATCTTTAATAGACGATGCCGCTCAATGGTGCTGACAAAGGAAGACAAGGCCGATGTCGCAAGACTGGTGGCGGTATGTGTTATTCTCCAAGCCCTGCAGGCATGCGTTGTAGTCCTTCGAATTTAGCCTTCGTTCGAATCCTCGAATCCTCGAACGAACTCTCGTTCGAAGATTTTTCTTCGTTCGAATATTCGAATCTTCATTCGAAGATATTTTTCGAATCTTTCGCGCTGTGCTCAGGAGTTGCTTCAGGCGCACCCAACTTCTGCCCCAGCGTCACGATCATCGCCAGGAACAGCTTCCCAGAGTAGTACACAACTGGCTCAGCACCCAGCGCCGCAGCGTTCAGCAGATTTGGAGACGTCACCATCCCCTTCTCGCCGTTTGGATGACCTGCTAGATTTTGGATCCCAGGATTCAGAAGAATATGATCCGGATTACGTGGTGGTGAACGAAGTGTTCGATGTCGGCGCCGAGTTCGACACTTGCCGCCAGGTAATCGTTGAATCCGGAGTCACCCGCCCCTACCTTGACCTCATTCTAGGGAAATCCGCACCCAATCCGCATACGCCCATTTTCGGGGACCCGAAGTACGCTTGGCTTACGCCACTGTCAACCTATGGGCGCTGTTTCGGAAAGTGTTTATCAGCCGATTGCAAAGATCAGGCTGTGGAGAGGGACTTGCCTTGTGCACTGGTCGCCCGCGCCTTCCCCTTCGCAGTCCCGAACAAAAAAGGCACCCCAACCCCGATAATACGTATGCTTGCGCTTGTTTGGCACGCCTACGGCGCAGTGGAGAGCTGGCGTGAAGACCGTACCGTGATGCTCAGATTCCCCTCCTCAGAGCCCCCAGGGTGGGGCAAATGTACATCAACGGGCCGCTTGAAAGGCGTCAAGGTCACCGCTCAGGCACGGGGTGGTGGTGAGGCAGCCCAGACGGACGAAGGAGCGCAGCAAGCCGGGGGAGTACAACAATTGCAAAGCACAACACCGGCGAAGTGGCAGACGGTGCTCCAGGCAGCAGTCGCAGCAGGAGTGCAGCATGGCTACATGGGAGGGGACATTCCTGAATGGGAGGTACCGCATTTACCTTGTAGCTGAGCGCTTTTGACCATGCATGCGTCCTGTACGTTATTCTTCAAAAAACATTCTTCGTTCGAAGAAAAAAACGTTCGTTCGAACATTCGAATCTTCGAACGAAGATTGTATTCGAAGTCTATTACTGCTCCACTGCCCACAGGTTGCAGCAACACAAACCAGCGCCGTTGGCGTCAGGTGGAAGCTTCAGCTACCAAGTCGCGGAATTGAGACGACCGTGACTGCGGGCAGCCTGCTCAACGATCTCCTAACGAAGCCTGCGAGAGCACTGACGGTCCTCGGAGCACTCCAAAACCATGAAGAAGGTCGCAGAAAGGTGAAGTCGATGCCAACGTGGGTCAACCTGAGCCAGGGTGGTTCCACGTTGCATTCCCCTGAGGCAACCGAAAAAAAAGCGTCGACGACCAGTGCTGGTGTGCGGGGCAAAGATCCACAACCCGTTGTGTCCGGACGAAGGGCAAAGAAACTTGCCAAGATTCTCTCGTCTTACAAGAAGACAAAGAAGCCGAAGAAGAGACCACGAGCGAAGCGAGCGGCTAAGGAACCTCCGAAGAAAAAGGCAAGGCTGCTGCCGGGTGAGAGTTCGGAGAGTGAGGAGTTCGAAGAGACTGAAGAAGATAAGGAGGAGGAGCCGCCTTCCGGAGATGAGGAGGAGGAGCCGCCTGCCCGAGATGATGACGATGAGGACGAAACCCGGGAGACACAGATTCCAGACCGAGGGGCACTGCCGTGGGCATGGCTTCCCCTCCAACAAGAGGACCAGTGGGGAGCGTGGAGAGGAGTGCCGATTTCGAAGTGGCGCCCCTGGCGAACGGAGATACCCAGAGACATCCTGCAGCAGAAGACCAAACTGGGCCGTGCCGGTACAATCTATTGGGTCCCTGCAGACTACAACTCTGCCATGTGGCATTCTGTGGGGGAGTATTGTGTTGCGGCCCGAAGCTACGCAACGGAGGAGGAGTGCAAAAACGCGGCGGCAGTGGCGTCGGCAACCGGTGGCGTGCCAGCTCCAAGTGCCAGGAAGAAGAAAGTGAAGGCAAAGAGGCCAAAGAAGAAGAGGAAGACGCCAACGAAGAGTGGTGGAAAGCAAGAAGAAGAAGATGCCGGAGAGGGAGACAAAGAGGATACGGAAAAGAAAGACGAGGTTGCAGTACTAGTGTCAGGCAGTGAGTCGTGAGCCAGGAGTCAGAGAGCTACATTGGACAGGGACATTGGTGGTTCTGCGGTTCTGTTGTTGCCTGTATGTGCATTTGTAAACGCCGCGTCTTTTTCTTCGAAAAATATCTTCGTTCGAACATTCGAAGGTTCGTCCACCACATTTCGAAAACACATTTTCAGGGCATTTAGGTGGTTGCAGGCTGAATCCAAAGAACCAAACCCTCAAAAATACCTGTGTTGAGCATTTTATCGCAATGTTTGCAGCAAAACGGCCACAACAAAGGCGTTCGAACAGATCAAACATTTTCTTCGTTCGAAGAAATAATCTTCGTTCGAAGGTTTCGTTCGAAGAAAATAGCCCCAGCGGTGGGTCTCATGGGCCCTATGGTTCTGGTATCATAACCACAAGCCTAAGACGGATGCATTGGGTATATTCAGTTCTTCTCACCTCAGTGGGGGGGAGGGACCGCGTTACCCGTATCAGATTGTAAATAAAGTAAAGAACATGTCCCGTAAACGACAAATATAGCTCGATGACGAGACGACAAGTGCAGAGAATCAAGCACCCCAGGCGTGGGTGCTAGCACCGGGACAACAAGTGGGGAGCGCACTGCCGCCGGCACCTCAACTACTGGCGCAACTGCAGCACAATGACCAGCATTCCGTACCTCAACTCGCTGCTGTGATGGAGCGCATGGGGGGTACAGGGCCACAGCCCAAACCACAGATACACCAACCCCCCCCCCCCCACACACACACAGGACGCCAGGCAGCAAGGATGGGGTGAGAGGAGGGGACCGAGGGAGCACCCAGGGGAAAGGGTAGGGGCGAGGGGGAGGGGCAGGGGTAGGGCACGCGAGTGACACACGCGAGTGACAGCGCTGGACGGACAGGGAGGGCAGACGTGCAGGCAGGGTCGACAGCGAGAGGGAGAATGGGAGGGGAGACAGGCGAGAGAGGGGGCGCACGGCAGCGGGACCAGGGTAACACGAAGAAGAGCAGAGGGCACACGCAGGGCGCGCGGGAGCAGCAAGGAGCGCGAGCACAGAAGAGAAAAAAAAACAACGGCAGGACGGGCGGACACACAGGAAGGGCACATAGAGGTGGCAGGGCGCGGGAGGTGGGGGGAATAGGGGGCCAACGAGGGCGCAAGGGAACACAATGTCTCTCACAGAGAAGCCGGCCGCCCCGCCCGACCATCAGGGAACTGATGGAGGGGCGGCCGGCGGGAGAGGACGACGGGGGAGTCCCCCCCGAAGGGGCGTCTGGGGAGGCTGCCCAGGTCGGCCTACAGGTCGGAAAACAGGGGGGGGCCCTGAGGCACGTGAGGGCGCGCGAGATGCAACCATGGCATGGAGACGACCAGCGGCGAGCACACGGAGCAGGGGAACAACACAAAGAGGGCGGGCAGGAGACAGAGGGGAGGGGAGGGTAGAGAGGAGAGAGAGCGGATACATGTACAGCAACGCCGGCTGAATGGCTGGGATGCCCGGCATGGCCGGGGACCGCCAGGGGCAACACCACAGGATGGCGGAGGGACTGGACGTGAGCACCGAACAGAACCGAGACAGATGGCGATGCAGTGTTGTTGTGCGTGCATGCAGGGAGGAGGGAACCAAGCGGGAAAAAGCAAGGGAAAAAAAAAAAAAAGGGAAACAAACGCGGACAACACCCTGCAGCACCATCAGGAGGCGGGACAGAAAAGGACGAGTGGCTAGGGCCACGTGACGGCCCCAGGTGACTAGGACAGCTAGGGAGACGGCACAGGAGAGAGGGGCGGGGGAGGGAGGGGAGCGAACCGTGCTAGGCGCACAAAACGGTCCCCGGATGGATGAGGATCCAGTGGGCCCGCGCCACAGGGTTGCTGGCGGCCCGGTGGGGTATAAACACGGGAAGAGGGATGGGATGGGGCCGCACGACAACCCGGGGGAATAGGCCGGGGCCGCGGCACGGGGGAAGGCGGCGGGAAGGGAGCGACCCGTGCTAGGCGCACGAAACGGTCCCCGGATGGATGAGGATCCAGTGGGCCTGCGCCACGGGGTTGCTGGCGGCCCAGTGGGGTATAAACATGGGATGAGGGATGGGATGGGGCCGCAAGACAGCCCGGGGGATTAGGCCAGGGCCGCGGCACAGGGGAAAGGGACGGGGGCGGGAAGGGAGCGACCCGTGCTAGGCGCACGAAACGGTCCCTGGAAGGAAGAGGCCCCAGTGGGCCAGCGCCACAGGGTAGCAGGCGACCCGGTGGGGTATAAACACGGGATGATGGGACAAGGGGACGGGGCGGGGAAGGGCGTGTGGCTAGGGCCGCACAACAGCCCGAAGGGGTTGAGAGTCCATGGGACGCTGGGTACGGGCCGGTGCCGGGATGAGGCAAAGGGGAATGGGACATGGGAAGGGCAGGGAGGCCGAAAGCGCCAAGCAACAGCCCCGTGGGATTGGGAAACCAGTCGCCATGGAGTGGTGAACCATGGGCCAACCATGGGGAACCCGGCCACGGGAAGTCGGGAAAATGCCCTGAACTCCGGGACGGCCGTGAGGTGTCCGCAGGGGTGAGGGTTGACCTTGAGATCCCCGGGTCAATGGCCTGAGTACACGCAGGTTCACGCGTGAGCGGGACCAGGGGGAACGTGGAAAGGGTCGCCCCCTGGCCTCCAGCCGTGGATGGACGACAACCAAGTGCATCCGGTAGCCGAGTGGGTACTCCAGCCCGTGAGGGATGGGGAGAGGTGGAATGTGGTTGACAGAGAGAAATGCTCCGCTGTCGGCGAGGGCTATCCACAGAAAACCCGCCTGCAGGCGCCCAATAGGCTGTGCCAGGGGGGGAAGGCCGGGGGATCCTTCAAAGGGTGACCGGAAGGAGCTGAAACCGTGAGGGCAGCGACTGAAGGGAGCCTACCACCGGTCATGCCCCAAGGGAACCTGGTTGAAGTTCTCGGCCGTGAGGTGAGACAGGGGTCGCCAGGGGAACTGATGGTGGAGAGCACTCCTTCCCGCCAGAGGCGGCCACCATGTAAAACAAACAAGGAGGAGTCAGATGAGGCTGCGGACGCGGCCGCCCTTACTTACTTACTTACTCGGCTGAGAACCAAGGACAGTTCTGCTTGCAGGACCATGACCATGCTTTCTGGAAGGCTTTGTTGTTCTGGTGTGCTTCTTTTAGTGTGGAAGTCAGCGTGCTTCTGAGTGAGACATCCTTGAACGTGAAAGCTGTTGGGTCAGGAATGAAGGATTCCCGTGCCTTTTCGGTCTCCTGGCCATCGCTGTTAGATGATGACTCCAAGTTTGGCATCTTTCCTTCGCTTGTGTTCGAGTTATGAGTACCCATGCACCAAAATGTTTCTTGTTCAGAAGGATTGTCGTACTCGAACTCTTTTTTGTTATTTACGTCATGGTAAGGATGAGTATTGACCTCTGGAGGTTCTTTTGCAGAGTCTTGAGATGAGACTGATGTGGAGTCCCAGAAGGGTCCCTTCGGTTCATCGTCAGGAGTCGTGCATGAAGTTGAGGTCTTTCCGAATTCCTCCGAGGCCGATCGTTCGTATTCTTGCTTTTCTTTTCCTTGATGTCCTTTGGGCTTGTCTTCATGCGTATTTGAGACGCTTGAGTGGGTAGCAGCATCGCTTGCTTGCGATTCCTCCTCATGGACTTCAGAATCAACACGTAGGGTTGTATTTCCCTTGTTTGAAGGAAGCCTGCTTCCTATGTGTGATACGTGTGACTGCAGCGTCGAAAAATCCACTTGGGTGAACGATGGCACGCGGTCTCTTATCGTGTCCGAGTGGCGTAAAACCGAAGGCGTGAGGTCAGATACAAACGGGAGGCGTGGAGCTGGATGTTTCTTTGGTGGTAAGTCTTTTTTCCCTTGTCTGCATGCTTCGCACCTGCGAGGGATTTGAAGACTTCAGTCGAGGAACCATATCTTTGCTGACTCGGTAACTACGAATTCTATTGAACAACTCTTGCATATAGGACGTGGTTCTAGGACTTCAGGCTTTTTGACACGAGGTCTCCATTTCTTGTTCTGGACGATCTTCCAGCTTCCCGATTCACTCTGAGTAGAGGTATCGTTATCAGAGCGCTGGCTTCGGGACACCTCGCTGATGTTTGCTTGAAGGTCTCCATATCCAGACAGATGAGAATCATACCTTTGTTGATCGTAGTGTTTTTGGTTCGGCGGTTGCTGCTTGCTTTTAGCGGTGTTTTCAAATTCCTTCTGACGATTTTGGCTTGTTTGGAATCTTCCAGAGGGCGGCTTTGGCGTTGAAGTTGAATCACTCTTGTCATTGTAGTTGCTGAAGTCAATGGAGGTTTGGTTGAAAGAGTTATACAAACTGTCAGCGCTTGCCTGGGGAGTAGAAGAGGTACCTGGAATATCAGCGATCTCGTCTCCGAGGTTTGCTACCGCGCACGTAGTCGTTTCGCTTGAAAGGAGGTTTCTGTGTGGAAAGGAGCGTAGATTGGAGAGAGGTGTTTTGTTCGTTTCATATCTCTGACGTCTTTGAGTAAAGCTTTGTAGCGGAGCGTAAGGATCATACGTAAATTGAATTTCTGAGTTTTAGGGATGTTTGAACCAGCAGAGATTGGGCCCAAACCGACATTTCTGTAAATGCGGGCACGCACAATTCTGTGCTAGTTGTTTGGCGAGAAGTTTGTTCACATATAAGAGTACTGATAATTGCGTTTGTTCGGGGAAGGTCCGAACGGCGTCTGCAATAGCTGCCACTGTCGCTGAACTTTCTGCCGGCATAGAGCAACAAAATTACGCTTTTCAGAATTCTGCTGCATCGTCAATTTCTTCGTTGTTTTGAATCTTCATTTTAATGCGCAACAGCGCAGGCGACGGCAGTTCCTGGTGTTCTGTGCGTTGAGAGATGTGCACTCTTTGTTTTTGGTCCCATAGGTGCTGAGGTGGCATGGCTTGTGGCGCTGAGGTCACCGCCATGTTACATGGGTAATTCCTACTTAGCTAGGCTGACTGGGAATTGAACCGGGGACCTCTCAAAAAGAGGTGCCACAGCCCCCTAGGGTGCAGACCACTAGGATAGCTAAGCATTCATGAGAAAACATAGAAAAATATATAGGCTCTGGATCAATGTCAGCGCCTCAGTCAGACCAGGAAGTTCAATCAGTTCGGGGGTCAGGTGTCCACACAACATCCATAGATCAATGCTTTGTTTTATAGGTCAAAATGTCTTGTCACCCCTTTGTGGATAGGCCAATACTAAGACAAAAATGAGTTATGCTTTTAGGCCTCTTCATAACAACTAAAGCTAGTCTTTTGGCATGGAAATACACTTTTCTTACTTTTTTCTTATCTCCTGAAATATTGTTTTTCTTCTCTGAAGTCGCCAGAGTTCCTGCTTTTTTATGGACCACCATTGCAGTGCGCAACTCGCGTGAATTAGGAAAAATGGCAAAAAAAATTCGCTCTCGTGCGCAAATCGTCCGACCTTACAGACTTCACTGCCCTTTGGAGGACATGTCGCTGATGCAAAGGATGAACCACATATTCACCTTCATGGATTTGGTGTTATTCAACAGGAAACAGGAGGTACTACTCTCTTTCAGGGTAAGCAACACTGCACTGCCTTCATCATCCGAAGTTTGCACTGCCTCCCGGGGCTCCCTTGCTCCTTGCCTGTTCTCCCTGGCTACACGCTGAGCATGTACATCACGTGGTGCAGCACGAAACCTTTTGGCAAGTCTGTCCAACCGAGTCTCAGCCCTCCTCTTTGCTGCTCTTTGTATAGATGGTGTGCCTGGGACTGACAGCACGTCAATGTTGTCGTCCACCTCTGTCCCGGAGGCTTCATCTGCCTGTGCCTCTGCCTCTGAGGCTTCCTCGGAATCTGAAACAGGACCAGGAACAACAGACAGCAAAGGTGCAGGCATGGGTAAGGCTGCTGAAGGGCAGGGGAGGTCCACATCATCCGCATATTCTGTCACTAGCACCTCTGTAAACACCATGTTCCAGCTGCTGAGGAACGGTGTGATTCTCAAAGGGGATGCAGCCCATTCAGCAAGCCAAGTTACAAGGAGCGCCTTCATGGTACGCTCGCTGCTATCCAGCTTGGAGTGCTTTGGCAGCAGTCCATCGTGGATCTTCAGGCAATGGCTAATGTGGCGACGCTTTAGTCTGTCGCGGAACCATGCTCTCATGCCTGGACTGATGACCCGATCGCCAACATTGCTGACATGGCCGCGACGAGCGCGGCCAAAGAAAGCATATATGTGTGGCCGCGCCACAAAATAGTATAAGTTGACCAACTTTTTTTCAGCATCGTCGACGCGCTTCAACTCGTCATCATCGAGATGGCTTCCAACACAGTCCATGATGACGACACACGGGTAATTCTGCGCGACGCCATGGTCCCGTCTGTCCTTTGCTACTTCGGTGCCGACCTTGATCATCAGGCGTTTGAAAGTGTCGCCAGTCTCACACTTCTTCTCTGCCTGGTCTTCGTGCGTGTAGGATGGCAGGCCGTGAGGCGGATCGAGACGTGCATGGCAGCGACTTGTCTCTCCTCTGTGCAACACTTGTAGTACCTGTACAGTGCCTTCAAGGTTGACCACAGACGTGGCCATGGCCTGTCGCTTGTCAGCGCTGCTGCAGTGTCTGACCTGTTTTTCTCCGGCCGCATACCCTCCACGCAACTTGGGCGCGTACTGGAGGGGCGTCTCGTCCAGGCCCAACTGTGCCGACGCCGGCACCGACTGGGGTTCACCTTCCGGGATACGCACCCCATACTTTTGAGGCTGCTCAACGAGGTTCAAGAATTCACGTCTCCATTCGTTGTCGAGCGCTAAGTCAGACACTGTAGAACGCAAGCGGTCCGTCGTGATCTTCTTGAGACACCCCATCTTGTGCCTGCGACGGAAGTTTGCAGCCCATTGGCGGTCCAAAACAGGAGCAAGACCAGGCCGACGAGACCTCTCAGCGACTGTTCTTCCAAGCGCCGCAATGGTGTCCAGGTCAATCACAGCAGCCTCATACTTCAGCTCTTTGATGAACTTCAGCATGGTCTCCTCCTCTGTGCGGCTGAGAACTTAGTTGGTGCCATACCCTTGCAGTGGCTCACCCTCCTGTACCTTGTCAGCCCAGGTGCGAAGAGTGGTAAGGGGCGGCGCTCGACACCGGTAACGCAGCACAACCTGGTTGTAGTTACCTTCCAGGAACAGTTGCACAGAAAGGGACTTTTGCGCCGGCGTCCGCTCTAGCCCAGTCCTTGGCGCTGAACTCTTGTATTGACGGGCCTTAGAACTGCAGGACACCTTCTTGCTCTGAGCCTCTACGACTGCGGCTGGAGCGTCGTTCATGGACTGGCCTCCCTTTGTGAGGAAGCGCTGCATGACTGAAGACAGAAAAATTATCAATGTTATTGATCAGTATTGTTACTATCATCATCATTACTACTATTATGACCACAGAACCTCAACAGAGCGCGATACAAAAGGTTCTGTTCTGCTTTCCCAAAGGTGACCAAAATTGGAACGCATCTGCGGGGTTTTAGTTCGTTGCCACAGCGGTTCGTAACACATAGCGGTTTCTACATGCAGCAGTTCGCAACGTCACCGAAACGAACTGCTACAAAACGAACCTTTACACTTATGAACTATTACCACCCCCTGTAGTCAAGTTCTTGGTTCTTCTGATCATTGCCGAGTGGTCGCCCAAGCATGCACCTTTCCCTAAGCATCGAAGTCAGATCTCTAACCTAGGTGAACTTTGGACCCTTCCTCTCCGTGTGTTGTACAAGGCAATCTGCTCTCCTACCCCAAATGGTTAAGGCATCTTCTCTGGTCTTGGGATAGGGACACTTTGCTCTTAGTATAGGGACACTCTCCTCTCCTCTTTGGATAGGGACACCCTCCTCTCATCCTCGGATGGGGACATTCTCCTCTCCTCATCGGAAAGTGATTCGCTTCTCCTCATAGGATAGGGTAATTCTCCTCTCCTCATCGTATAGGGACTCTCTTCTCTCCGTGGGATAGGGACTCCAAGTGCGTGCGTGCTCTCGTTGGTCATGGTTAGGCAAAATCTTCTCTCCATACATATGCTCTACTGAATTGGGTTATGGGGAGGTCGAGCTCTAACAGGGCATGCATTGGTGAAGGTCTCTCCTAGGGCAATGGGGAGACTTACTCGATATATGTGCTCTCTTTGGGGCGGGACTCCTTGTCTTCGGGACAGGACAATCTTCCCATGTATATACTCTCACGGGTGTTCGAGTATACGTTCTGTTGGCATTTGGTTCGGGAATGGATGTGCCATGGGATCAGGTTGGGAGGTTTTGGGGAACCAGGTCTGTGTGGGCTTCGGGAGGAAACCCCGGAAGATCTCTTGGTCGTTAACCCATGGTTTTGGGATGCTTTGGCATGATCAGGTACAATCTTTCTCTCTCCGTCCATCCATTGAGCACGTGGGAATCCACTTCTCCGGAAGGTATGAGATCAATTAATTTTTTGAGGTCAAGTTCTCCATGGTTCCATGTGCATGCTCGCCGCTGAGTGCCTCTCATGTCTCGCTATTGCTTTGCCATTGACCTCGATCGTTGGTGAATCATGTGAGGTGCTGCATTGCAATGTTCCATGAGAATGACCGTGACCTTCAAGATTAGCGAGAGATTGGGATTCAGCTCTTTAGCCAATTATCTCTGACCGTATTGTATGTTATTCGATTTTAGTGTACATACTTTTGTCCTCTTTTACGTTAGGCGGCAAAGGTTGTATGTTTGTTTGTGTATTGCTCACAAGCAGTGAAGATGTGGATTCGTGTTGATTGCCAATGCTTTGATTTTGTGCAACCTTCCTACGGAAGGACCACCTCCTAGGACCGCCCGGAGGTCTTGGAGCGGAACCTCCAACACAAAGCCAACAAAGTTCCGAGCATCCGCCACAGATAAAAGGAGGGGCCCCACAACCTTCTGACCGGCGTGCCTGGTGGCGTACTGAAGCGCCGTTTGCAGGCGCCGCCACAGCCTTCACCAGAGGAGGAGCCAGAGGTGGGGACCCATGTGGTAGCACGCCGCACAGCCGCTCCGTTTGAACGCATGCCATCGAAGATGGCTCCACCTTGAATTCTGCAGCATGTGTTTAATGGTTTCTTCGCACCCCGGCGCTCCTCGCTCCGCGAATGGCTGTGCTGTGTCCGCTAAGTTACCCACCAGAGTCAAGAGATAAGCGGCCTAGCCAGCTGCCCTGCAGCCCGGAGGATGTCTCTCTTCCGACGACCCCCCCACTTTTGTAGCTGTGAAAGAAGCCATGCCGGACGCTTGCAGGACCTGTGGTGCAATGGTGGCCGCTTCGGATACTCACACCCAAAGCATGTAGCTGAATCATCCGAGTCCCAGCGCAATACGTTGTTCACGCGTGCGCGACGTCCCGGCTAAGAAGGACAGCGCGGGGGGACTGAAATAGGGCTGAAGCCCCGACGACAGTCCCTCTTTCACCAACCTCCAATGGATGGGGAGGACGATGGGCGGCATGAGACAAAGGTCTTCCGCTTCGCGTACCGCTAACACCACGATGCGGAGCGTCGATCGGGCCGCCCTTGACGATACCTTGCCTAACAGGTACTCCGAAAAGCATGTAGATGGTCCAGTAGGCAGCGTGCACTCGTCCTCAAATCTGCGACCGCAAATGAAAAACCTTGATAGCGTCGGGTGGTCCTAGACGCCCAGCAGCGCATGGCAGCGCTCGCCGGGTTGTCCGGACGAACACCGGAACGGGCAGGCGTCCAAGCCAATGCTGCCACACGAAAGTGTCCAGTAGCAATGGTCTCCGGCACGCTGACGACTCGCCGAACCCCTTATCCGGGCTTGACCGCAAAAGAACCTGGCGCCCATCTCCAGGCCCCCGCCCCTGGAGCTCAGCACCAGTTAGGGCACTGGGAGTGCCATTGCCTGGCAGCCTCCTAATTCATGCCCAAACCCAGGCAGCGCTTGCACGGCTGCGATGCCACTGCTCGGGCACCCAACGCCTTTTGGCCGTCCGCCAGTGCAACACCCCGCCCCGGGTGGCAAACTTGATACCTTTGTACGTAACGTTGTCCCAACCCTGGTTCCGGGGTTTCCGCCAATCGACGCCCTCCAGCAGGTTGGTCGCTTGAGAGGCGGAAAGCTCGGCCGGGTGGGCATACTTCCCCGTGTAGGCCTTCTGGGACTCGACCAACACCGACCACATCTGATACGCCAATCGATCCCCGGGATCCCCCCCCCCCCCGCCGACCCTGCCAACCGGCCGGGCTACAAGCCTCTCCACTGCCTTGACGTAGTTGCCCAATACGTCCCCATATTGCCGCATCCAGGACGCCAATTTCGGCTTGGCCATCAGCTCAGTGACCGGTGCGGCTGTCAATTCCGGCACTCATGACTTGTTATTGACACTGAGCTCGTCCAGTTTTGTCTGCAAAGAGGCCAGCGCCGCCTGTTGTTGCGCCAGGAGCGCACGCATCTGGTCCGGGCACGTATTGGCCATGTCCTGGTCGCGGGATCCAGAACTTCCGCCAGAATTAGCGGCTGTCTTCGCAGGCGACGAGGTGAAAGTAAACATGGTGCACACAAATAAAATTTTCGCAGAACTGCAGCAAAGACACAGATGGGGTTGCGAACTAGTATCCGCCCAGAAAAGCAGGGGCAGACAGCTGATTAGCAATCCCTTTGGACTGCGGAAAGAACGCTTAACTACAGTGGTTCTGATTGGGTATGTACCAAAACTACATGCCTAGAAGGCCCAAACGTTGAAACTCAACCACATGCATCCCCCACGCATCGTGAACCTCTAGCTTCTAATACAACACCCACGGGCCAAACTCATGCAACTGCGCGGGTGTGGTAGGGTCAAAAATGACATAGGTATAATGGTTGATGGCTTTAGGCATGACATTTTGCTGCCGAGGGCCAAAACCCTGTATTTGGTCAAAAATCCCTGACGGATTGCGCTCGTACTTCTCCACCACCGATAGCAGCTATTCCCCGGCCCTTTCCAACAAAGAAACATGGGATTGCCGCAGATTAGGGTGAAGATCAACAAACACCTACACCCTTGGAACACCCCTGGAACTGTGGCAACACATAGACAAAGATCTCAAGCAAGACGGCGGACCAAACGACACCTAACCCCCTTCTTATGCCTGTCCCTAGTAACGAATTTAAAACCTTTTGTGTCGACCACCCGGAAACCCGCCATATCGGCGATTGCATTGGCAAAATTCCGAAACTAAACGTATCTACAGACTATATCAGCAATATCAGCATAGGACAGTCTCCGCTACGGGGGTAGTAATAACATCCAGCATCGGTGGTATTCGGACCGTCATCAGTGCACAACGTGCATGGCATGCATCCATGCATGGCAAATGCAGGGCATACCAAAGCATAAGCGTCATGAGGAGGGCATGCACCGGGCAAGCAAGGCACGCAAAGAGCATGCACAGAGCATGCAGCCTGCATAAGGTTGCATATAACCATGCAAAATGCATCCATATATCACGCAAAGCTTTCATGGTGCACCACACACAGCGCATGCATAGGGCATGCACGACCATCTGCTGTGCAACCACACACATGTACAGGGCAAGCTCAGCTTGCACAGGCAGGCACAGGGCATGGCTAGGGCATTCACTGGGCACACAAAGCATTCGACAGTCTTGCATCAACAGCATGCAGCTCAACATGGGTACACAGTCTTTTTGCCTAATCGAAAACTTGAAATCGACATTTGCGATCATAAAACCCAAAACATGAAAGATTGGCATCACAATCTGAGGCGCTTCTCAATGGCGGGTAGTTGAAATTCTTATTTGTTCTACACCGGGGACGGTATGAAAGTGGAGATTTCAATGGCATCACGAGGCAACATACAACATTGAATCGCACGAGCGAAGCACCAACCCGGAGACTAGAGGAGGTCAGGCACTCATTTAGCAACTCTGATGCATCCTTCACTTCTTTAATTCGGTGCATGTGAGAGGTATAAACAAGAGGCTGTATGTGTGGTCAGATGGTGAGAACCAGCACAAATACGGATAACCCTTTCCTAGAGTGGGCTAACTGGGTCCAAGCTTTTTTTTTAGATGCGAAATCTTAATTTTTAGCACTTATCTTATTTTTTAGCATAAAAAAAAGATTTCGCGCTAAAAAAAGATTTTGCGCTAAAAAAAAAAGATTCTGTGCTACAAAAAAGATTGCGCGCTAAAAAAAAAGATTTTTACAAGATCATCACAATGTCTCAAAAAGTTGCACGGGGGGGGTTCCAAGGTGTGCTACTGCATCAAGCCGACCCCTGCCCATGTTCACAACTTCATACAGTAGGGGAACCTGGGTTTCGGGACTGACCCAATATGCACCCAGTGGCCCTCTTTCCTTGTTGCCTGCTGCATGCGGTGAGGAGGTACCCTATGCAGGGATGTCATGAATGTGGAAGGTTTTGGGTGCATTACGCAGAACTTGTGTTTCACAACAGGGGTGTCCCTTTGGAGCCGGGGGGCCTATGTAGAGAGTTCATCGGAGAGGATCACAGGTAATGTCTGAATGTTGTAAAGTAGGGTACTCAGCCACCTTGGCCAGAGCCCATGTTCACAATTTCATCTGCTCAGAAAACAGGTGTTTCCCTTTGCTGGGGGACCTATGCAGAGAGGTCATTTGAACGGATCATAGGTAATGCCTGGATTTTGTGAGTAGGGCACTCAACTATGTTGGACAGAGCCCAGGGGCACAATTTCAAGTCTCAGCGGAACCGACGTCTCAAGATCGAGGAAGGGACTACATGCTGGTAGCTGGAACAAATGTCTCACTCCTACCCCCCTGCCCCCCTTTCCTTCTTGCCTTTCACACCCATGCTTGACAATTTGCTGCAGTGATTGCCCCCCTTTCACTCCAGTGTCCACAACCCATGCCTGGCAAGTGTGTTTGTGGGGCAGATGCAACTGTGTCAGTGGCCGAACTGGGCGACGCTCTCCAGCGTGCTGCTGTTGCAATGTACCCACGGTGCCCAACTATTTGCACAACATGTTTCCACATCATCCTGAAAGGTGCCCTGCCAGCAGAACTGACGCTGAGTGTATCTGCTGAAGACCCACCGCGTCCCCCCACTCTCCCTCCCAGCCCTGCCACTAGTCAAGGCCCTCGTCAAGCCCCTTCCGGTTCGCTAGACAACGGTTCCACTGCCGGTTCGGCAAACAACAATTCCACCGAGGCCACCGTTGAAGACCCAGATGTAGAGTTTGCACCTTTGCACCAACAAGTCTTCGCAACTCGCAAGCTAGGCAGGGATGCTGCTCGCACAGTGGATGGGCATTTTGTGTCCATTCCTGGTCGGCAAAACGTGTACGCATGTTCTTGTGAGGGTTGTGACACCAAGCGGTACGTGCAACATGACCAGGTGGCTGGGCGGTGGACCATCAAACAAATCGGCCTTTGTGAGCATGGGACAAATTCGTCATACTTGGAGGGTACGTCTCTCCATTTGCCGATGCCCATGACCCTTAACCTCAAGGATCTTTTGCAAGGCAATTGTCCACAACGGGCTCTAGCTTTGATGCCGGAAGCATTCCCTGGTGACCCTGTGGTAGGCAAAATGTCGGCAAAGTGGATCGCCAATTGGAATGAACGGCGGGCCCCCCCGCCCCCTAGTACCAAGGCAGAGCTTGAGAAATAGATCAACAACCTGGAAGAGGGGCGAATTGATGACGATTCGCCGTACTACTTCAAGGAATCCGTTGCAGATGACGGATCCACCTTCTTGACTTGCTTGTTGACGCATAACCTGATTCGAAAGGCCCGCAGGGGACGTGGGGAGGATTTCTGGTCCATCGATGGGCAGTTCTCCATCACGGTAGAGGCCTTCACCATGCAAGTCCTGCGTACATGCAACGTCGCACACCATTTGTTGCCCATCGCTGTTTGCGTAGCAACATCAAAGAGGAAAGCAGTCACCGCACCGTTCTTGAAGGCGGTGCACGAGGAGGTGCAAAAGGATGGGTCCCCTTGGTGCCCAACAAAGGGGATGGCGGATCATGCTGGTGCCTTTCAGGATGTGCTCGCCGCAGAGTTCCGTGGGATGATGGTGGCCGACTGTTATTTCCATGTTGCGAAGATTGTTTGCGATAAGGCAACCCTTTTTGGGATCTTTTTACCCTTCTGTCATGGCAACGGTACGGGAATTGGCCAATTTGCCGTCCCCACAAGTGCACCACGACAAGAAGGGAGAGGCTATTACAGAGTGGGGTCCCCAAGGCGTTCCCGAAAAGTTCACGGAGGCTTTCCGGAAGGAGTATTTGGGCACATCATGGTGCATTGCGACATTGCCCGCCGGCTACCCAACCACAAACAATCATCAAGAAGGCATAAATTCTGCCGTGAAGCGCATTTGGACTCGGCATGCACGCCGGCGCCTCATCCCTTTCTTGAAATCGGTCAAGCGCATGCTCCACATTTGGTCGAAAGACCGCACCGGGCCTGTGGCTGGTTTGTACCCCAACGCTCTGCAGCTGAAACGCATGCGCTTGGCGAAAACTGCACACATGCAGTTTGCGGGTGGTTACTGGTTCGCAAAGGCGTTGGTGGATGGAGTCCCGCAGACCATTACTGCGGAGGAGACGACCGCTTTGCAGGCAGCGCTTGATGCAGGCCCCTTGGATGCGGCTGCTTGCAAATTGTTGCAGCAATAGAGGCGGTTCAACGCAATGCATTGATTTTGCCCAGAGTTTAGGCCGGTATGCTTCATGCTGGCATGTCTTTTGGGCACAAGAACAAGGTCAACAAGGGGAGTGGGACATCGTACGGATCCGTGAGGCCCGCCGAATGGGATACCAGCAACATCCACCCCGCAAGCTACGGAAGCCACACAAGGCCATGCCCGCAGAGGAAGAGGCCACAGTCCCATTGACGGAGATGCGACCCACACCAGGTTTGTGTTGTTTGTGCCGGCAGTCGAGACCCTAGGATGTATAGCAAGCATCAGACTAAGAATAATTCCTTGCATGCCGTAGGGCCGGATAGATGCAGAAATCGGGACCCCGGGACCTATGGCAAGCAGCAAACTAAAAAGCAAAACTTCCTAGTATGCCAGCAAGGGCGGATAGGTGCAGAAATTTGGACTGCGGGACCTATGGTAAGCATCAGACTAAAAGGCAAAAATTCTTGGTATGCCCACAGCCTGCAACCCCGATCCCTTTCTCTGCATGACACAGGACGGCCCCAACGTGCCCAAAAGCAAGGACAAAAACGATCCATTGTGGCTGCAAGCGCGCCCGTGTCCTACCCGCATGACAACGAGTGGTTGCAGGATAAGCATGTGATCACCTTCTTGGCAGAGCGGGCATACCTCAACGTTGTGGACGAGCCGCCGGCATGGAACTACCTTGTGCGGGCCATTATGCGGCATTGCAAAATGACGGAGGCCAATGCCAGCAAATCCAATTGGTTGCAGCGGCGCCACTTCATGTTGGTGAATTCCGAGGCCCATGACGTAGAGCGTGGTTCGCAGCAGGGCTGTCATTGGTTTGTGGTTGCCTTTGACGGCCGTAAGGTTCGGCAGGCGGGCTTTATTGTGTTTGCATGGGATCCCAAAGCCACCGATGAGTACATGTCCAGTTTCTTGGACTCTTGTAAGGAGAATGATATTGAAGTGCGAGCCAAAGCACTCGGGCATCAGCCCGTAGGCGACAATTGGACCTGTGGGTACCACTCCCTTGGCTATATATGCCTCTTGGCACGCACTGAAATAGGAACAGATCTAGGAGCATTGGTATTGCCACCGATGGCTGCCGATTTCGTCGGGCAGGTCCAGGCATGTATGAGGGAGGCAGCGATGACTAGTTCTGATACGGTAGATGAAACGTTGTCTGGGGTAACAGGTGCCGTTGCCTCGGTCCGCGTGAACACCCAACTGTGGCTTGGGGAAATGCATGGAATCCCCCCAACATTTCATTGGGTACAAGTCAAAGTGGTGGGCAGAAAGTGCCTAGGATTGGGCCCTTTGGAATATGTCCGACCACCTTACGCGAAGGTTCGGGCACCGTTGAAGCATTTGTTTGCCACGATGACAGCACAAATGCAGCGCATTGGCGGAAAGAGACCCAAAACGAACCACCCGTCCCCTGCCCAAGCCCTAGAAACCAGCCCATCTACTCCCTCCGCATTGGAACATGCCCCTGCCCAAATCTCAGAACCCAGCCCACCCCCTTCCCCTCCCCTGGAGCATGCTTCTGCCCCAGTCACAGATCCCAGCCCATCCCCTTCCCCTCCCCTGGAGCATGGCCCTGCACAAGTTCCAAAACCCAGCCCATCACCCTCCTCTCCGTTGCACGGTCCATCAGTCAAGTCAGTGCCTAAGGATTTGCATCGCAAAGCCTCAGAGGGCGACAAAGTGTGTGCAGTGTTCACTCACCACTGGCGTACAGGGGACAAGTGTTATTTGCATTGGGGTAACGTGCTCGCGGTGGAGGGCTCTGAGTGCACGATCAAGTGGCAGACTGATAAGAAGCCCAGTTCTCATTCCATTGCAGATGTGTTTCTTACTGAGGCAACTGCATGGGCTGCTTTTCATAGCATTCCAAGTTCTGATAGTGCATCAGAGGCTCCTTTGTATCCAGGCTCCGACCACGAAGCAACAGGCCCAAAAACGTCCCTGCGCTCAGCTGCACAGATGAATACCCAGCCAGGGACATCGCAAAGTCGTGAAGCCTTGTACATCAACAAGAAATGTTTTGAGGTGCCTGAGGGGTACACTGGTAACCTGCGCCACGACCAACAGAAATGTGATGAGTTCTGGAAGGTCGTTGTACATGACAGGCGCAAGTCTTCTGAGATCCGCCTTTCACCTGCGAACCAGGCACGCGCAGAGGCCGTTGAGAAATTGACGGGCTAGAAGTTTTCCAGAGAGCAGCGTGTCTTTCTGCGGGTGTGTGGTCAATACATGGAAGAAGAATGACAGCGATCCCCACTGTTTGCCTGTCCACACAAGCCGTGTTTTGTGGTTGCTTGTGGGGACCTCTTTTCAGACGCAGAGTGATCCAGCCAGGTTTTTTCTGCTCATTTCTTCTGCACTGCAAAGTGCCACCCACCTTCCTGTACATTGCTGCAGTGTCAGAGAGCCATAGTCATCAACTCCTGAGACATTTGCATCCTAACACATCCGTTCCTGCATTGTATGCTCATTTTTTGGAGCTTTGGCAGTCTGCCCAGTCAGTCCCCAGTTCCAGATTCCTTGCTCAGATTTTGTTCACAGGGAGGTTTTTTCAGAGTTTTTTTTTTTGCGCATTTCTTCTGCAGTGCATTGTGCCACCCACGTGCCTGTGCTGGAGTGTCTGCCAGCCATAGTGATCAACTCCTGAGAACCCTGCATTCAACACTTCCGTTCTTGCATTAGATGCTCATTTTTTGCAGCCTTTGTTGTCTGCCCAGTCAGTCCCAACGTTCAGATTCCTTGCTCAAACTTTGTTTCGAGGCATTATTCGGTGCACAAAGCCGAGAGGCATTGCCTCGTAGAGGTTGTTTTCAACCACTACTCAGCTGGTGCACAATTTTGCCCATAATTTCATGCTCAAGTTTTGCTCGTTTCAAATATCTTCAGGTGCAGACAAGGAGGGATGCTGCTTCTGTATTTGTTTGGCATTTCCAAAAATCCACGGCATTTTAGCCCTTCTCCACAAGGAAGGCGTCTTGTGCATCAGTTGCACAGTGGCATGTCCCGACGCCATCAAGTGGGTTACATCATCTTCACGTAATGTAGTGTGTACTGCAAAAGCACGTTCTGCAAATGCTCAGCCATCTGCTCCGGTCTTGTTGGCATTCTTTACCGTTCTTTGCTTTGTGCCTTGTTTTGCAGGGTTCGCCTCAGGAATGTGGATGATTCGTCCGGTGGGGTGCCCCTAGGAACTGCATTTCTGCCTCCCCTCCCCACCCCTGGCTTTGTGTTCTCTTAGTTTTACCAAAATCTCACTTTTTACCTGGCCATCTAAAAAAAAAGATTCTGCTTTTTTTAAACATGCGAATGACTTTTTTTTTGAATTTTTGGGTTTTGTTGGAATCTTATTTTTTAGTAGGGAATCTTTTTTTTTAAATGCGAAATCTTTTTTTTTAGGTGTTTTTGCTCATTTTTTAGCTGTTTTTGCTCATTTTTTAGCTGTTTTGACTTAAATTTTAGCACTTTTCTTAAATTTTAGCGCATCTAAAGAAAAAAATTTCGCATCTAAAAAAAAAAGATTATCCCGGCTAACTGGCCATGCGGTGCGACTGCTGGTGCTTGTTACCTTTGCATGGATGGCTGGCTGGGCACTGCAGCGCCCAAAAAGGGCAGCTTCAATAAGCCTGGTGTGGCTGGATCCAGCAGCATAGCGGTTGCCAGACAGCTCATCACCGGAAGAGATGCAAGTGACAGATACTTCTGGTTGCACTCTGTGTGCAAAATAGTGGCTTCATGGCTGGCTGAGGACTGTGGTTGGGACTGTGGTCTATGAAGCTGCAATTGGGCCTACCCATGCTCAGGCCACATGATCCAGACTCTGGGCTGGTTGAGACTGTCGGCTCGAACCTCTGCAAACCTTGCAGGCTTGGTCACCGTCGGAGCCAACACAGCCCACTGAAACAAGCCATGGGACCTGGCGGCTAGTGAGTGGCTCTCGCTCTCACTGCAGATAGACCGGGAGCCCACACAGAAAATGTCAAAAGTTCGCCAGGGGCCTGATATTCAGCGTTCAGGAAAAGCAGAGCAAAATTCCCTTTGCAATGAACAGCATTGTGGCTGGCTTTCCGCCTCTGCAGTACTGCCCCCGACAAAATACTTTTTGAGCACAAATGGCAGCTGCCTCACAGGCAAGTCCGTGACAGCGGCATGCCACAGCCATAGACCGCAGTCGCAAACACCGAAACCCAAGTTCAGCTTCCGATTATCAAACACTGCCCAACTCGACCCAGACGGACCGCTCATTGGAGCTGTCTTTGGCGCCAGGCCAGAATTTCAGAAAACCCCCATTGCTCCCTGTCCAAGAGGACAAGCAAGAAGACAGCCCTATGTTACCATGCACACCTGGCAGGTTGGTTGGTGTGTATGTACAGTCTCTCCCCCTCCTTTTGAGCAAACACGGGCCAGGTTGAGAAAAAGTGCGGAAACACGGGGTTGCCGTGTTTGCGCATGACACATACCATGGAACGCATGTTGCAGACATAACCCAAACCGACCCTTAAAACACCACAATACAAGGCCACATCTTCATCTCCAAAATTCAGGTACGACTCAGCTGCTTGGATTGTGTTTGACTGGGACCGAATGGAACCCCTTACCAACCTTTGCGCCTCATCTTGAAGAGCTGAACACGCCAACGTTTGCGGGCTCTCTCACTCCGCTCCGCGTTCATGACACGGCGCTGTCCAGCCCCTCCCACACACCCTCTCCCCCCTTCCACACGGTATCCGCCACCCATTCCCGCCCAACTTGCTGTTCACCGTGCTGAAACCACTGAGCGGGTCAGCACTTGACAACACCCCGTGCCTGCAGGTGGGTCAGTGTGCTCCCCCGGGGCTGCATGGGGGGCAAGGGGCGAGCTGTGTCCCCAGGGGCGTTGCTCACGCTGAGTCAGAAGTTATGGGCCAGTTCCGGTGTCCCACGCTTCAGGCCTTGGGGGAGGGGGGGAGCCCGTTCCATTGCAGCTGCCCCCCCTCCGGGTGTTTGAGGCGTTGTGCCCTGCCCCCTCCCCCCCTCTTCTCCTGTACCCACCCCCGCTGCGCTGACTGCACTCGCCGTGAGAAGGCACCCCCCGTGGGGGCCTGCGATGCATGCCCCTGAGCCCCACAACGATGTTGTATTAGCTGCCTTATATCCGCGGACAACCGTAGTATTGGGCCCAACCCCATCACCTCCGCCTCGTTCTTATACTCTTCATACCCCCCTCACCACATGAGCTCACAGACACTCGCATATTAGGGTTAGGAGGGGACTTGGTGTGCGCTGCCCTGGTCATGCGGCCGCCTTCATCCAACTTGGGTCAGGCATGGGGGCCAAAGTGCCATCCCGGACGGCAGTGAACGTGCATCTGGCCGGGCCGTACCTGTCGTCCCCAGGTCCCCAGTGTCGCACAGGGTAGACAAGGTCCGCTTTTAGGTCAGCACGGATGAGCACTCTCGCCGATATCACTCTGCGTTTTGCCCCGTGAACCTGCGATGACCATTCAAGGCCTTTGGCCTGTTGGCCTTCTGATGCGGTGAGCGTTGAAGAAACACGTCTGCGACGGCCCGAATCATCGACGGGCCCATGCAACGTCCATCGTCCATCCGCTTGCACGTGTCACAGTGTCCCGTGGAACTCTTGGGCACATGGGTCGCCAGAACACATGTACTGTGGATTGGTGGTCCGGCTCTGCTGCAACCCAAGGCGCGCCTCAACCCCAAGCGCAGTAGCTGGGGCATCGGTTGCATAATCCCCCCAGCGTGCAGGCCTTGAGAAGTTCAGCTTTCCATGATTGTTTTTTGGGTAGCTCCCGAATGCAAGCAGAAGGCAACGCGTGTGGCGCGTGCAAAATGCGAGAAGCCTTTGCGCTCGCCTTGCACTGTTCGAGCCGTGGTCGACAGCTTCCGAGACACACTTACAAACCGGTCCCGCTTGGGAAGCTGAACCACTCGAGATAAAACCTGCTGCACGGAGCTTGTGCCGCGTTCTGAAGGCTGGGCATATCCGAATACGCCCGTGCGCAGGTCACACTGTAGGAGTGGCAGGTCTGCCCCCAGGCAGAACCCTGGCCACGTAGCCGCGAGCCTTGCCGCACGCACAATTTCCGTAAAACCAAGCGAGCCAAGGTTGGGATGGCGGTGAGAATCCCCAGGCAAGGAACGTGCACGTGCATCCAAACTATCACTTGCAGAGCGCCCACACTTCAACGCCGGGGTGCACGTGGCGGAAAGTCCGAATCGGGGCCAAATTCAAGACTTGACCTCGAAACTTCTTCTGAAGCTTCCTGAAGAAGAGGGCCTCTTTGGGGTACCTTTGACACACAAATAAGCGATGGCTAGACACACACGCATGCTGCAGGAAACATATTATAGGGGACAGATGGGGTGAGTGTGTCAGTATGAGGTGGGTGCTGCGATAGGACATTGTGAAGGAAAACGTGAGTAAGAATGACGGTAGGACTGAAAGGTGACAGTGTGCAGCAACATTGTGGGATTGACAAAGAGAGCGAGTGACCGCTTGGGATGCTGATGATGCGTGGGTCTTCACACACGCCCGCTGCCCCCACAAAACACCCACCCACACACACACATACACACACAATGCTGGGGGCGTTGGACAGCGGGATACCAAGCAGGGAGGGGTGAGAGAAAACCCACAGGGACCGGGGATGGGGATCATTCGAAAGCGAACTCAGAGTTGCCCCTCCCCCGTCATTCCATGGATTTGGACAATTGCCTGGAATTGTCTGTTGTTTTGTGTATCGTTTGTATCGTTCCACCCGAAACGCAACGCCTTGTGAGTCTCAATGCACTCGTACGGCGCCCAGAGCAGCCACCAGTCTGATCGAAGCTTCACTAGTGCTGGGCAGCGTCGTGTAGTGGAATGTCGCGCACTGCGACAGTGCACCTATGGGGATCCCAACCGTCAGTTACGATGTCTATGGGAGCACACCACAGGAGCACCACAACTTAGGCAGTGCTTGTAACCATCCCCTGACATTTATCAAGAGGTGCATTTTGCAAGGAGCAGAGAATTGGACTCCGGTGTACCGTGAGTCGTGGTTTTTTGCAAGGATTGAGAAAGTTCTCGTGCCAGTGTGAACAACCACAAGCGAGACTTCTGTTCTTCACAGATTTTCGGGAAGGGGCGGGTGGGGCGCATGGTTGATACCAGCCAAGAGGTTGGGCAGCTGCATGGGAGGGGATGCAGGGGGCGTGGTGGAACCGGGATGCTCTTCCGTGACCGTGCACTTTGTCCCTGTGCATGTGCCGGGCCGCAAACGGACAGACAGAAATGTGCTCAGTCTCCAGGCCCCTGTGTATAACAGGACAGCCACAATAAGGAGCATGATGCATGCTTGCCAACAAGACCCGCATCAAATCAATAAGAGGCCCCGCGTCTTCTTGCATGGAGGAGAGGTTTTACACTCTTGGATTCTGTCTATTGCTTTCATGTGGGTGTCGCCGTTTGGCAAATTGAGAGCAATATACGTTGGAGAAATTGTGAACCAAAACTGGTTGGCTGAACAGAAGAAAAGCGGTTGGAGGCCATCTCTTCTCGTCCCCCTGTGTGACATTCCGTCTGGTTGTTGTTTCTTTACCAGGTCCTCGACAGTCACCCGTTCTTCCCTTTGCATGTTGCGTCGGGTCGCTGCTTTCTGTCGGCCGCTGCGGACGGTGCTCTTGCTGATGCCGTTTCCGCGTTTGCGGAGCCCACGGGTTGGTGTGCTGGGGCTGTGCTGGATGTGGCAGGACGTGCCGTTTGCGCGTTAGCGGCGTCCAGTAGTTGGCGTATTGGGGTTGTGCTGGTTGTTGCAGGGGTCGTTTGGCTGTTTTTGCTGTCCACATACCTCTGTCCTCAGGCCGTCCACAACCTGCCTCACTGTGTTTCCGCGTGCATGAGGCCCAAGTGCCCTGCTCCTCCACACGTTGTCCGTCCACCACATACACTCCCCCACTCCGTGGGTCGTGCGTGTGCAGGGCACGTTCCTTGTTGGTTGCGGGTAGCGTGCGCTTCATGGTTGGCGCATGTGGCGCGCGTGCCTGCATTGTGTCCCGTGTGCTTTGTGACCGCGCCGTCGTCCTTGGTTCTGCCCACCCCGGTTTTGTCGGAGGTTCCTTCCCTTGCCTGGCCCACCATTCCTTTCCATAGGGCGCCTCAGGGGCCCCAACGGTGGCCCACTAGGTGCTGGATCCCCTGGGCGCAGACGAACAGCGGCGTTGTGCTGAAGGGCCCCCAGGGTTGGCTCCATGGGTGCCTGATCCCTTGCGCACACTGGTGGCTCCACAGAACGCCTTAGGGGCCCTAGTGGTGGCCCACTGGGTGATGGGTCCCCTGAGCGTGGACGAACATAGGCGGCGCGCTGCAGGGGCCCCAGGGTTGGCTCCCCGGGTGCCTGATCCCCAGCGTGCACTGGTGGCTCCACCAAACGCCTCAAGGGCCCCAGTGGTGGCCCACTAGGTGCTGGGTCCCTTGGGCACAGGCAGACAAAGACTTTGCGCCCCCCCCCCCCCCCTTTTGAGTGATCTGCAAACAAAATTCCACAATTGACAACCAACATTTGTCATTCACGTTCCATCTGTCGGCATGATCGACATTGATCCATCGCAATGAGGTTTTGCCATGGAGCGGGAAGAGGGGAATGGCAGCTGTAGGCAACAAGACGGACCGTTTTGCGTCAATGGGGTTTGCAGTACTGAGGATGGAGGTTGTTTGAGGGGGTGAAGCCAAGGCAGCTTCCAAAGCGCGCTGAAATCGCTCTGGCTGCCCCCGCTGCTCGCCGTGGTACTGCCGGTGTCCTTTGGACACTGTGCCCTTGGCGCTTGGACGCACTGTCTGCCCCGTAATCTTTCTCCCTCACGCCATTCTTGTGCTGTGGGAAAAGTTTCCTTCTTTCACGTATCACCATGCAGGTGTGGAGGTGGATGAGCCGGAGGTTTGAGAAGAAAAATGTCCAGCAATCGAGGTACTTCCATTTTTGAGCCCCTTGGGCTCAAGACGGTGCCCCAGGGATGGCCCCCAAACCAAAAGAGTGACCACACGTAAAACGCGTCAGGGTCAGGAAACACTTCCGTTCAGGAACACGTGATCAGTTTTGGTGGTCACAATGCCAAAAGAGTCCGTTTCAGAACATTGGGTTTTCAGCTGGTGCAACCGGGGTCCACTGTCCTTCGAAGAAACGGCCGGATCAGGACGCTTCTTTCAAGCCATACGTAGAATCATCAGAGGCCCAAGGAGGAATGCCCCACGCCCATGCGTCACCTAGAAGGCATACAACCATGACCCACGACACCAAAGCACCCACCATCTGAACCCCCTCACCACCTAGACACTGCACCGGACAGAACAGAGTCAGAAGGATGCCCCGTAGATGATTGTTCATCACGTAGGGCGATCACAATATAAAAAAAGGGAAGGAAAGAACTGCAGAGTTTGATTTTTTTTGGCCCCATTAGTCACCAATACGCTGGAGACGACTTTGGACAGGAATAGTGTGCGAGGGGAAAAAGCGCACAACAACCGGTTGGTAGTTAAAGCACACTCACACCATCTCTATGTGCGGACCGAGCGCTTGCAAGGGAAAGGGAGCCACAGGAAGAGGACGTGCTATGCCGGTCTTCACGCGCATGCCAACTACGTTGCACCGCCACCGCCACCGCCACCGGCGGCGTGATAAACACGGGGCGCGTCAGGGACATCCAACAAAAAGATTTCGGGCGCAGCCTGATAAATGGACGTGTGTTTATTGGGGACATCCATATGGCTTGGTGACTTAACTCTGTGTGGAGTCCCACGAAATTGACCAGACCGCAACCAAGCCAATAAGCAGGTGTTGGCAATGCTGGTGCGTTGGCAAAGCGGAACAGGGTACCTGACCATTGGAGCCCTTCTCTGGCTCTCACATTGAGCAAACATGCTGGTGGCTCTCAAACCCCTTTTCCACCCGCCCCCCACCCCTCTATGTTGCAGAGCAACTAAAATAAAGGCACACACCGCGACTGGTGGGCCAACAGAAGTAAAGTCCTGGGTCCACATAGCATCTGCAAGGTGTCCAGAAGGGCAGCCCAAATGGTGTCATCTGAACCGAACACAACGTCCGCCGCGAGCAAAACGTCAGGGTGTTGCAGCTCAGCATTCGCGTTAGGACCTCACAAAAATGTAGAGACACACGGTGTTGGGGTGTGGGACCCATGTCAGACCCTCGCCTCCTATCAACCCACACCAAGTTTAAGCCGTGCCGGGAGCGATTGTCCACTCCGCTGCAACTACTCCCCGTCGCCCGCAACTGCCCTCCGACCATTTGTGCCACAATCCCCCACAAAAACCATCTTTCCAACGGTCAATAACCGCTGTCTGTGCATTGGGTCTTGAGGCCCCGCACCAGGCGCCCACAGGTCAGGCATGCAGCGGTGGTCGGCGTGCCGCGCACGTCATGGGGTGCAGTCAGTGTGCCTCTTCTGCACGTGCCCAATCCCCCACCAAGAGAATCCAACAAGAATAAGCGCTTTTTATTCTGATTTGCTTGTTCTTATGCGCTCCGACCCTTGTGCATCCGAAAACATGGCCTCTCGCGCATCGATAGCAGAGGTGAAGAAGCATCCCCAACCTCCCGCAAGACGTGCACTGAGGGATCAAGCACTGGCTACCCCAGCTGCTAACCAAAGCACGAGTCATGGCGTCCATGTAGCACGGGAGAGGGGGGCAGAGCCACGGGTATACCTACAACTCCAAGCGAGCGGAGGACGTCCTGAGCACCTGAAGCATTTCCCCATCGGAGCAGCTCCGCACGCGGCGCTTGCTCACAACCCCGAGTGTTACTCTCCAGATTTCGGGTCAAATGCTCAAGCAAAGTTGGCTCGCCGTCCGTAGCAATTACCGTGGCCCCCAATAATG
This sequence comes from Eutreptiella sp. 'Long Island Sound 2002', assembly GCA_964036045.1. Taxonomy (NCBI): domain Eukaryota; phylum Euglenozoa; class Euglenophyceae; order Eutreptiales; family Eutreptiaceae; genus Eutreptiella; species Eutreptiella sp. 'Long Island Sound 2002'. The sequence continues at coordinate 30,348,196 of OZ038387.1, forward strand.
CGGCAACAATGGACACGAGGCCACTACCTACGAAACGGAGAATCCATACACCCCTGGTGCCCCTCCCATTGCACTTGCATTACGTGGCCCTTGCCCCTACCCGTGTCCCTTCTTCGAGTCAAGCATCCACACGGCGGGCCACCCGATCGGCCGTCGCGGCGTCCAACCCCTCAGTAACCTTAGTCTCCGCGAGGCCGGAAAGCCGGCCCTCGTGCTAGGCCAAGGCTTGACACGTTTGTTGGGTATTGCACCGTGGTGCATTGCACCCTGCTCGGATTCTGTTTGCCACGGCAATGTAAAGTACGGCGGGACCACCCCCGTGTCACACCTGCACCAATTTCTATGACGCGTTTGTGCTTCCACGTCCAAGGACCACCCTAAAGCGACAAAGCGACAACTGCAAACACGAACAGCTAAACTCGAGCCGCCAACAAAGCTCATGAATGCATATGCCAACCTCGAGCTATTCACGACGAAGGGCACGGAGGGCCATCCCAAATATAAGCTATGGCGCTCGGCGTGGACCTGGACATCGTCAACGCATGGTCGTGTGCAATAGAAGACAACTAGTTCAGCTATGCACACAGGCACCAACTCCTCGGCCAATAACAATCTTGCTCATGGATAGACCTCACATCACAAAAAACCAAGCGATAGACCTCACATCACAAAAAAAAACACACCACCCCGAAGAGATCAGCTGGTATCGATTCCAATTGCACGTCATGTAGCAAAAGTTGCGACAATACCCTACCACAAGGCCATTGTGCCCCTCCGGTGCCTTTGCCGCCATGGGTTAGCACAACGTCGAGGATCTCGGAGGAACTGTGAAGGCCACATGTTGTTACGCATGGTCCAATACGCTGGTAAAGGAGTGCAACAGAACGAGCAAACTTGTCGTTATTTTCATGTATATTTTCTTTCACATGGTTGCCGACCATCCCATGGGCTCGGAAACTGTGACATGCTCATAGTGTCGGTCTTTCACTGAGAGAGTAACAGCAACCTAGTTGGCCTAACGGCTTCACATCTCGCTAGTGTTATGGTTCCACCATGACCGACTACTTATATCTTCAGCCACGGAATGAATGAATGGATGCCGTAGATTGGAACGGCAATGGGCTGGGCGATGCGTGTGTTGTTGCATGTGTTCCAATAAGGATGGGTGTGAGCGGGCAAAGACGCCGTGAGACATTGGAGGATCCCTCTTGCAAGACAAAATTGTGGAGTTCGGAAAACCACAAAGGGGCACTGTTAGCAGTGCTTTCCAGTACTTTGCACCCACGTGGAGAGGCAGCAACCTTATGTCCACGGGACACGTGAAGCGGATTGTGCTCTCGGTCTTGTAGAGGTCCGACAAAAGCGTTGGGGTCCAAGGAACAACAGCCCCGGAAACTTGTGACAACTGAGCCATGAGGGCGGGAACCAAGTGTGCTGGCGTTTGCGGTCGAACTAAGCACATATTAAGACATGTGGGCATTTTACGTGTCATACCGGGGGACCTCAGTCGCAGGCGGTCGCAGGCGCTTGAGATGCCCTTTTTTTTGCCAACAACCCGCTTTTGAGGGCTCCACACAAGTGTACTATGGGTTGTGACCCCTTGTCGTACATATTTTCTTGGGGGGTTTTCCAAGCCGCGGCTGGGTTGGTTGACCCCCCCCCCTCCCCCCCCCCTTGGCTGGCCGCGGCTGGCCAAAAACGGCTGGGGGGGAGTATGGCCAAAATCAAGGAAAATGAAGAAAAAACGGCCACACTTGGGGTCCCTAGGGATGCAAGCCATCCCCTTTTGACTTGTGGCTATGTATGCCAGTGGATTTGGGGCAACTAGGTTGTGTGGCCTCTTTTGAAGTGCAAAATGACGCCTCCTCCCTCCCATGGTCAACTTCACGTGCAGCTGAAGACACACAATGTGGCATACTTCAACACAAGTGAATTTTTTCAACGCAAACAATTTTTTCACCACAAAAATTTTTTCGACACAAAAATTTTCAACACAAAATTTTTCATCACAAAATTTTTGAACACAAAAATTGTTGTGTTGAACAAAAAGTTTTCTGTTGAAAAAAAAATTTGTGTTGGACACATCATCATCGTCATGTGATCTTGAGAGCAGGCAAAAACCCCCGCCCCCCCCATGGATCGCAGCGGATGGTGGATCGGATCCCGTCCAAAACACCTCCCCGGATACCTGGGGCGCAAATTCGAAAATCACCGAATCCACTCAAAACCATCGTGAAATCCCATTTTGGCCGCCACATGAGTCTATGTTGACGACACCTATTTTTGATCAAAAAGTGCGGGAATTTGCATTGAACATCGCATGGCACAAACACCAAACCGTCTTGGATTTTCTACCGTCTCTGCGTCAACGGAGGCTCTGGTTACCACGACTCAAGAGCAAAGCAAACGAGGCACATGCAAAAGAGCCAAGTGGCCTGAGCGAAAGCTTTCTGCAGAGAAACGGGTTGCAAGTACAGGGACACAGTGCCAGGGGCACAGCGGGTACAAGCAGCTGAAAAACCAAAATCGTATAGTCCCGAGACTCTTGTCCTGATCTGGGAGACAGGGCCAAAGAAAGGCACACATTGGCAAAAGAAGCAAAGCTAAACCTGATGATTAGGAGGGGAAAAAACCCTGCCACTGTTTTTCTAACTTCAATTGTCATCACAACAACACACTAAATTCAAAAGTACCATGGATTTGTTGCGTTGTTCATAAATTGGAAGGTGCACTTTTTGATCCGGTTGTTGATCCGCATTGTGGATCGGACCTTCGCCAAGACGCCCCCCCCCCCCCCATGGATCGGAGCGGATCGTGGATTGGACCCCGACCAAAACCCCCCGCCCCCCCCCGGGTACCTGGTCCCCCTTGTGCTCTTTGCCATGAAAGTAGTTTTTACAACATTTTTATTTTAACCGTTTTTGTACCCGAAGGTAACAGTTGCACAGGTTGAGTGTAGATGGTGACTAAACCTAAGATCAGGTGGAATTTAACGATGTGCGTGTTGAGCGTGCCAAGCGACGAAAGGCCAAGGTTCCATGCCTCCAACCACTTACAAGGAGCCAAAGAGCCATTGCCGATGCTACTATTTAGCGCAAGGGACAATTGCGCTATGTCGTTCCGTCACTGACTTCGCACATTGCACATTGCATTGTAGGGAGGGAGAGACTGCGCGTGGCATGAGGTATGTGTTATGCCATTAGCCGCGACGTGTACAAAAATTATCTCCATGGTCGCAGGCGGTCGCAGGCAGTGAGCACCCCCACCTCCATCTCGTCTTCGCGGCGGCACTTTGGGCTTGCGCTCGGGCCTATTGATGTGCAACCGTATTCAATTCCCAAAGATAATGGAACATAGATCACCAAGAGCGTAGAATAATGTAAAAGGCCAATGATACCTTGCGGCATACAATATGCAAAAAAATACGTGAAACCTAAAGAGTAAATTACATAGACAACGCCAAGCCTCGTCTCGTTAGTAGTAGCTCAAGTTCCTCACCATGCTTTTACCACCCTCCCTCTGGGCCACGCATGCCCGCGATGTGCACTCCCTATCCTTTTTCTGCTCTCGAGCTCCCCGTGCCCAAATCCAAGTCCCCGCGCGGTTTTTTTTTAAGGAAAACGGGCTATTACCCCCCCCCCCCTCGAGAAGTGACACGGTTGATTCACCTTTGGGGGGATGAAAAAAGTGTGAAGAGACACGGTTGTCACAAGCGACAAGTTCACACACAGAAATATGCACACAGCGGGGGTCCCCACATTGACGAGCCCAAATTGCACCACAAAAAAAACAGACACGTGAACATCTTCAATTGAGCATAATTTCTTTTTGGCCGCTCAAGGGCAGAAAGCACACTTGCCCTGGCTATTAAAAGAGAAGCACGGGGTACAAATAGATATGGCATATCTTGCACTGCTCACAAGTGCCTTGTCTCAATGAACGGCCGCACTTGACACACTTAGAGGGTGGCCCGTCGGCACCACGGTTATGGGCTAGTGCTAGGACAGGGGCGAAGCTCACAGCCCGTTTTTTTTGGGAGAAAAACGGGTTAATAGCCCGTTTTTTTTTTTTACAAGTTAAGCCCTTTTCACAGGCTTTACCGCAAGCTTACACGCAATGTCCACTATGAGGGGGGTGCAAGCACCACGTGAATTGTCAATGGTGGTGTTCAGTGCTGGGACTCACAGGGGTACACGGCAATGCATGCATTCATGCAAGCGTTATGATGACCATGTGTAGGTTGAGGTGCCTTTCAATTTTATTTGGGTCATACTCAGCCCCCCCGACAATAGACCCGGGTCGCTAAATTTTTTACCCTAGAGCCAAAGGCTTGGTCTCTTAAAGTGTACTTTTCCAAGTGGATCTCTTATATCGTAGACCCACGCCCCATTGTGACTTGTTTTCGAGCTCACGGAAACAAGCCGCATCCAGCCTTCAATCGGAAACATCGTATCGACACGAAGGCTCAGTCGGGGCACAAGACGGCTCTGGACATGGTCTTCAGCTGCCGGCGGTAGGTTTTTTGTTGCCGGCGGTCGGCGGTTTGCCCTGCGGTCTCAAGTTTCCTCGAAGTATTTACACTTTTTACTGGCATTATGGGTGATTTGGAAATGGCGGTTGCATCCACCTGGACGAATTTATTTTCTGGTGACCAGAACACCCTGGACGCCGCATGGGCCCTCTTCATGCACAACTTGCTGTCTTATGCTCGCCTTGCTCCACGAGAACTTCGGGATTCTATTTTGGAAGGTGGCGGTCGCTGGCGGGGCTCTGGTTATGGCCAAGGCAATTTATCACGCCTCATCTACGATTTTACCAAGGTTGCGGTTTTGGCCACCAATTTTGATGATTACCGAGACGTTGTTTTGGTTGGGTTGGAGAAAAGTTTATAGTGTTTTCAGCACTGTGTTTTTGCTTCTCCTGCTGCTTGTTGTTGCTGTAGGGTGTCCTGCTGCTGGTTTTGGATGATGAAAAGCTTTTGTTTGTTGAAATACAGTAAAGCCAACTCAATCCAGGATAGCCCAAGCCAACAGTATGCAAAGAGAAGGTAATTCAGGATCAAAGCATGAAGGGCTGCAGTGTAAACAGTGAAAGATGATTAGATATTCACAGAAACTGCAACTCAGGATACAAATGAATGCATATTCACAGAGATAGCTGAAATGTTTTGGGAAAAGAGTTAGAAAACTGCCTCAGGATCACTCTCTCTCCATAGTGCCATCTTAGGAGATGTGCACTCTTTGTTTTGGGTCCCATATGTGCTGAGGTGGCATGGTATGTGGCGATGAGGTCACTGCCATGTCACATGGGATCTTCCTACTTAGTTGGGATCTTCCTACTTAGTTAGGCTGACCAGGAATTGAACCCAGGACCTCTCAAAAAGAGGTGCCTAACCCCCTATGGTGCATACCACTAGGGCAGATAAGTATTCATGGAAAAACATAGATAAATTCATAGGCTCTACCTTAGGTATGTCAGTGCTCAGTCAACTCAGGAAAAGATGTTTTACTTCTGATTGAAAGGGGATTAAGGGGTCCACTCAATATCCTGATTGGGTGTTTGGTTCCATAGGTCAAAATGTGTTCTCACCACTTTTGGCTGGACCAATACTAAGATAAAAATGCATGGATGCTCAGTGCATCTCTAATACAACTAGAGTATGTCCCAAAGCAATGGAAAAGCACTTTTTCTTACTCCCCCCTTGTGCTGTGGTGGCCACCACTGTCGCATTTTAGGAAAAAGGGAATTTTTCTTGGCCTTTCCTTGGTTTCCACATCTACTTTAAAATACCTACAGTCTCCCTCACACTGGAAAATGGGCGCTCACCATGGCTGGCGTCCTTTTGCTGCTCTGATTGTACAGTTTCCTACAGAAGACTCAGCGCTCTTGGCGCTGCCGGGGCTCCTGTGGCTTGGTTGGGTTAGATTGGGAGCATGCCAAACATGTGCATATGCATCCCTTCCTCCAAGACGCAGCGTCGACACAACCCAAACGCAAGACACATTATACACACTCGCATGGGTTCTCGTAAACCTGCTGGCGACCTGTGACCTGTCTTAGGGCGTAGGGAGTCGAAAAGAAATTAATTTGCCCCTTGGTGGGGTCTTGGTTCTGCTCAGTCTCTCCAGGCACCTGCGTTTCGGCCCGAACACGGCCTACTCAGCGAGGCTGCGCGTGGGTATCTGCAGAGGCAGGAATGGGAGAATTATGGACGAATCCACGCAAAAACGAAGCGTCGACACCAAAATCCGTCAAATGACGGCGCAGAATTTTTCTGAAACGACACACCTGAGCAGAATCCAATTGTGCATCTTCAGCACATTTTTATAGAAATTATAGTCATCTCTGGATTTTTTAAGTCCAGAAATTCATACGCATAAAATGGCGGCGCGCAGGAGCGGCTCCTAGCGAAGCGCCGGAAAATGGAAAAATAATGGAATTATAAACGTATGTATCACGTAGTCTTGAAAATGACGAGACACATATTAATAAACAAACATACAAATTCCACCCACACTAATAGAAGCTTCAAAAATTCAAGAATTCGAAAATCAATTGAAAAGACTTCAATGAATCAGGTATAAACTACAGGTATGCTCGTCTTGCATGCCGCATACACATTGCTCGTCTCGAGTCTCCGTGACCGAGTCGTGTAGCAGCGTTAACAACGATAACCACGATAGGACGCGGTAGAGAGATTGATTAGAAAGATTGCAGATGATTAGCGGTCAGATCAGGGTGATTAGTCATACACACAAATGCATAGCAACGTTCTTCGCGTGCGCCCCTTTTGTTTTCTCTCCTTGCTTCACTTCCCAGCGGTAGGTAAGGTAGGTACGCCCAGGCGGGGCCACCCCCTGGTGGAGTCAAGATTGTTGTGGAGATGGGCAGGTTTGCCCACGTGATTGTGCATAGTCGTGCATGCACACACGCATTAAAGGGTAGGCCACGCGAAGTGCGCACGGTAAACCTTGTTTAGGCTACCCAGGGGCTCCTCGGTACGTTCTTTAAGAGAACCCGAGGAGTCCCTTAACGCTTGCTTGCTTGATAAGGGTAGCTGCTCCATGCAGCGTGTTTGCGGACAGCGTATTATAGGGCACACTGAGAAGGGTATAATACCTGGAGTGTGCCTTGGTTCCTCCGCCGCAAACGCCCTTTCATTTGCCTTTGTTTTACAGGTGGGCAGGTAGGGTGAGTGGTGCAGCAGCATTTTTTTATGCCCTGCTAAACAGGGGCGCAGATCACACAAACAAGTAACTCCGCTCCGCCTGTGGCAGAGCAGGGAGTCCGACTTCATCGACATCTGCGCCTTGCACACGAGAGCACTCCTTCCCTCCAAGCCCTTGCAGGGGAAACGCGTTGTGGCGTCCCCTGTGAGGCCACAGTTGCTTAGCAGCGCTGTGTTCTCTTGTCATTTCACAGGTGGGTCGCTAGGACCCTCGAGAACTTTCTCTTCGCAACGCCAAGTAGAGTGTGCGTGTAGGAGTGGTAGTCCTGCGTGGGGGCTAGAGCCAGTTGCCCAGCGCTCGCCCACCAGGATGGTGCCACTGTAGGGTGTGTAGGACCTGTAGGGGGCGTGTCACTGTCCCACCCTTTTCCTGCAATTTTAGCTGGGTTGGTGGGCTGTGACAGTGGGTTAGGTTAGTGTTTTTGGCCACATAGCAAACAGGCGTTTTGCATGCCTTCATAGCTTTTGGCCACCCCTCCCTGTAGTAGACAGGTAGGTAGGGAAAACAATACCTGGATTAACACTCTGGGTATTCCCCCAAGGTTTTGCGCCAGCACAGAAATTGGGCGCATAGGGGAGGGGAGACCCGGGGCGTACCCCGTGGCATCAATAAGCCAACCCTCCAGGTTCAGCAAGGGCGCAGACTTGGGTATAATTAGGACACCACTTCTGCGGCTTGCTCTCAGGACCTTAGGACTAGCACACTCACACATACGCTTTGGCAGGTAAGGGTAAGGTTCAGTCCCTAGCTTTATTCTTGGAGGCAAGCATCTCAGCGAGCCTCAACAACTCACCAAGGTTGTTCTGGGACAAGTAGTCAACCAGAACTGAGTTTAGGCGTCCCTCAGGTAGAACAAATGCAGAGAAGGGCTCCCAGGTGGCCTCTTCGACTCCAAACCCTTCCCAGAGGGTGAGGAAGCGCCAACCCTGGCGATAGCGGTGGCGTAGGACAGACTTCACCAGGTAGAAGCCCTCCTTAGCCATCTCCTCGGCGTTCATGTCGGGGAGTTCACCTTCAACTTCCATAGGGCTGGCAGCCCCTTGTAGGTCCAGAGCGGCGATTTCCTCGTCGTTCAGCTCCCACTCCTCCCCACAGAGGTCTTCAGGATCATGGTAGCGCTTCAGGTGTTGAGCGGCGCACACCAGGGTCCCCCCTAGACGGGGAGAACACCGCACGGTGATACGGTGTCCATCCACAGATAGGATCTTGTACGGCCCGAAGTATGGGTCATCGCTGGTAGAGCGTGGCCAGGCGGGTAGTCGACTGTGGTGCACCAGCACCCAGTCCCCTTCTTGGTAGGTGGCCGGTACACGGTGTTTGTTCTTCTTGTTCCACTGACGCTCCCTCACTCTCTGGAGCATAGCCTTGGCCTTGTCCACCTTCGCTTGTTGCTCTTGGACCCATTCACCCACAGAAGAATGGGTGTCCTCTGGATAGGGGGCATGTAGGAACCATGCCGGGCGCCCCATGAATAGCTCATGTGGCGAGTAGCCAGTAGCTGAACTCTCTTGGGAGTTCGTCATCAAGGATATGACGGGGAGTAGTCTCACCCAGTCTCTGGTGCGTTCAGTTTTGCACCATATCCTGACGTTCTCCTTCAGGACACGAATCTGTCGCTCACATAGGGGGTTGCTCGTGTGAGAGTAGGGAATCCCCGTAGATACCTGGACATTGAGGGACCTCAGGACCCTCTTGTACCAGCCAGTATCTGAGCGTACTCGTACGTCCTCATCGGAGTTGATCTCCTTGGGCGCCCCATAGACACAAAACCACTCCTCCAGGAGTATCTTGATAGTCTCCTCTCCGGTAATGTGCTTGGTACATGGGAACACCCTGGTAAACCTGGTCAACCCACAGGTTACCACGAGGGCGAAGTCATAGCCCCCGAACTTCGGCATCTCCGTGTAGTCCACGTATAGAACACTGTTAGCACAGTGAGGGATGGGCAGGGTCGAGTAGAGACCTCTGTCCCTGATATCCCCTGGTTTACAGGACCTGCACGGGCACTTGTCCACGATAGGCAGGAGCGTCTTCCGCAGCTGGTCGTCAGTCCACGTAGTGTGGAACCACTGCTTGAACAGCCTCAGGGTACGGTCAGCACCCACATGACCACTGGACTCATGGGTCCACTTCAGCAGCGCTGGGACTCGGTCACTAGGCACCACGATGCGGTCCTCGTGCCAGAGGTAGCTCTTGTCCCGCTTCCACTGATCTTGGTTGACCAGGAGGGGTTCAAGGCGTTTCTCCAGGCGCCGGTAGATATCCCCAAACTCCTGTAGGTACTCCGATTGTTGGAGTCCATCCAGGGGGCGTATCATGGTCATGTTCAGGTCCAGGTGTACGTCCATACGGCTGAACGCTTCCTTAGCCAGCGCTTCAGACCGGGCACCAATCAGGGCGTCGAAGTTGTTGCGGCTGATGTAGTCGGCACACTCGTTCTTCACTCCCTGGATATGGTGTACCGTCAGCCGTAGTTGACTGAGGTAGGTCCACCAGCGACGTAGCTTGGCCTTCTCAGGCGGGGGGCCCTTCTGGAAACTGCGGACCGGTTCTTGGTCGCATAGCCAGACCACAGGGTTACTCCCCAACAGTCGTGCTTGTGAGGATAGCACCAGCATACCCGCGAGCAGTTCCTGCTCATAGGTGGAGTAGTTCCCCCTGGCCTGGTTCCACTTCCAGTTCCAGTGGCCCAGAGGTACTAGGACCCACTTGTCGTCAGGGTAGCTGTGCTTGAGGGTTCCATCTCGGTTGAGACCTTCCGTCCCCCATTGGGAAATGGCCGAGTCGAACTCCTCCTTCTCTAGTGCTTGCCACTGGAACAACGTTCCACCACCGCCCACATTGCTGGCGTCGGTCACCAGGATAATCTCCCCTTGTGCCCTAGGCACGCCCAAGCACTTAGCGTTGGCTACCTTGTCTTTGAGCTCGTCAAACGCTTGTTGCTCTTGTGGGCCCCAGCGCCAAGTAGTACTCTTCTTGATCAAGTCAGTCAGTACCGCGCTGGTGTAGGTGAAGTTTTTGATGTGGCGGCGATAGAAGTTGCACGCCCCAATGAAACTGCGTACATCATGAAGTCCTTTCTTGGGGTCTTCGTGTCGTACCTTGGCATCCATCAGGGGTTTGGCCTTAGAGGCCGCTGGGGTCCACCACCCATAGCCAACGTCAAACCCCAGGTACTGCATGGTCTCCTGCACGAACTCACACTTCTCCGGCTTGAGTCGTGTGTGGTTCTCCTGGCAGACCGCAAAGAACTCACCCAAGAGGATTAGGTGATCCTCCTGGGTATTGGTCCCGAGGCATACATCGTCGATGTGAGCCTCCATCTGGGCCCCACGGGATATGAGCTCCTGCACCTTAGGTCTCCGTCGTAGGATGGACAAGATCTTGTTCATCAGCTCTTGGAACAGAGCGGGGGCGTTAGCCACGCCGAATGGCATGACCTTCCACTTGAATACCCTCCCCTGAGGGGTGATGAAGGCCAGTAGTTCCTGCGCGTTGGGCGTCAGGTCCACTTGCCAGAATCCACTTCGCTTGTCCATCTTGGTCTTGTAGCGACAGGAGGCTATCTTCTCCAGGGTAGACTCCATATTGGGAATGGACCCTGAGTGGTTCAGCGTCTTCTTGTTCAGCTCTCCATAGTCCACTACCAGCCGTTTGGCTGTAGACCCAGGTTTAGCCACCAGGAAACAGGGGCTGCAGTGTAGGGGGTAGTCCCCATCCTTGTACTCCAGGACTAGGCCAGCGTCGATACATTCTTGTATCTGTCGCTCAATCTCGTCGGCCTGCTCTTTAGGAGCTGGATAGGGTCTCCTCCGGATCTTGTGACCCACGAACTCGGGTTTCAGCTTGAGGTCCATCTGTACCAGCTTGTCGCATGAGGCTGGAGGGGGTAGTTCTCCGAACACCTCCAGATAGGTCCTTATCAGCTTTTGCACCCGCGGGTCCAGTACCTTGATCTTGTCCTCCATGTCCTCGTCGGAGTGTAAGTTGCTTGCCCCTTGAATAGACGTCGGGAGGTGGTCCTCCACCGACTCTTCGCCCGCGGTAGCATCCTTCAGCCCTTGGTAGGCATACAGAAGGTCTTGCTCAACCATCTCCGGTGGACGATGGCAACATAGGCACGCTTTAGGGGGTTCACATACACATTCCTCCGAGAGGTCGTCCTCATCTGGGGTCCTCACATGGGCACCCCATACGCTCTTCATGAGCTTGAGATCTACCTCCCTTTGCCAGGTGGTGATCTTCTGTTCGAGGTCCTCCTTCAGTTGGGATAGGTCTCCCATACGTCCTTGCTTCAGTGGCCACGAGCTGCGGGTAGGCTTCGCGTAGCATAGCTTTTTCGCCACCAACTTCCTCTTGGAATCCACATACTCCCTGAGCCTGGATCGAGGGTCCAGCTCTTCATCCACGGGGCCTTCCACCCTCATGGAGAGTAGGGGTTTTAGTGGGGCGACGTACTCGGCGTTCTCCACTTCTTCCACCGCAGTCTGCACGAAGAAGGCGTCGTGCTCAGTTTCGTCGTCTGAGTGGATAGAGCTAGGTAGCTCAGATAGTCCACACTCAGAGACTCCATCAGGAACAGGTACATGACAGGGAGAGTTGGGGGCGTTGGTGTCAGTCACGACGTACTCATCTCCTCCGGGTGTAGTTTCAACAGCATCTTGAGGTCGTAGACGATCCTTCAAGTCACCCAAGGCGAGTCCATCGCTTTCTCGTTGTATAGCCTGGACCAGAGTAGGGTCCAGGTCTTCCCAGGGGATGGTGGTAAGACTTCCGTCCACCACGCTGAGCATACTCCCCCATCCGGGCTTCCCAATGGGCGTCTTGCGTCCCAGAGGCACGTAGATGGCCTCATCAGGTAACCGCACAGAGCTGATAGTCAGCTTGTCAAGGAGGGTTCGCCAGTACTCGTTGCCCCCATGGGCTCCCCAATCGGGGGAACACAGGACCATACGGGAACGTTCCAAGGCCACCTTGGTCAGCACCTTCCCCAGTTCACTGAATCTGGGGTTCCCGTAGGCCATCCCGAAAGAGGGCCAGTAAAATTTGTAGCTGCAGTTCTTCCCCTTGCTGCAGTATAGGTCCAGTACATGCTGCTTGTCGCTGGCGAACAGTTCCACACTTAGGTCTTCTCGAGAGTAACCCAACTCCTTCAGACCTTGGTCTAGGACTTCCCCCAGTAGTTGATAGTCCTCAGTTTTGGAGGCCGCCATCATGTTCGAGGGCTCCTCCTTCGATAGTCTCAGGTAACTCGAGGTATGTTCCGACTGCTCCAGTGGCACAGACTCTCTGCCACTGCCGTGGTCCACGTACAGGAGGTAGGGCGCTTGCAGCGTCAGGGATTGTATCTGGGAGTGCTGCACGAAGAAGTCAGTACCCAGTACAAAGTCGAAGGCATCAGTGTCCATCACATAGAACCGATGGGCGATAGTCTTGGAGCCCATAGGTACCTCCACTTCGCAGTCCCCGCAGCTGTGCACCACATGTCCATCCCCCATCCGTATAGCGGCGGTGGTCATGGTGTTCTTCAGGCTCCCACAAGGTAAAATTTTCTTGGCCACTATCGATATTGTGGCTCCAGTATCCAGTACCCCCAGGTATTCACGTCCCCCTAGTCGGATACGTACCCAAAACACCAGGTCTTGGGTGCCACCAGAGCGTCCCCGTCAGAACTCCGCGGGACAGGTCACCTCGAACCCCTTGTTCCGCAATTTGCGGGCCATCCTCATGAAACGGCTTCTCTTCTTGGCGTTGCCGTCGTCACCACCTTCATGCTCACGCTTGGCTCCTTGTTCTTGCTGGGCCTGCGTCTGCGAGCGTGTGGTAGGTCCAGACTGCCCTCCAGAGGGCTCGGAGTTCCCCCCTGGATTAGGGTTGGGGTTACCTCCGTTCTTGTCCTTGTTCTTGTTGTCGTTCTGGCGATTAGCGCCTCCTCCTCGTCCGCCTTGACCCTTGTCTTGACCACCTTGACCACGTCCTTTCGACTTGCCCTTGCCGGAGTTGTTGCCTTTGGCCTTGCCTCCACCTTTGCCTGAGCTTTTGCCAGGATCTTCCCCCTTAAGCTTCGCCGATAGGCGTTGCTTATGGTAGCACTCGTCCTCATAGTGCTTCCGCTTACCGCAGAATGCACACGTGATGGTGCAGCGGTAATGATCCGGCATCTTCACCTTGGCGCCGGTGATCTTTTCCTGCTGCTTCCCCTGGACAACAAAGCAGTCGCGCTGCTCGCAGTCGGAGGCATGCTGCAGGTGGCCCTGTTCATCTCTGGCATCACACCAGAATAGCTCCTTCACGTTCTCCATTAGGCGGGCGTGGGCGTGTTTGGGGGTAGTCCCCTGCCCAGGTCGGGACCCTTGGTACCCTTTGCCTCCAGAACCTCCACCACCAGGACGGTAGTGGTTCAGGTGTTGGTCGCTCTCCTTCTCCAGCGCCATCTCCAGGAGCAGCACGCATAGATCCTCGTAGCGGAGGGATCTAGCCTTGCGCTCAGCCGTCAGACGGCACTCGTCCCATAGCTCACGGGGGAGCTTGGAGCACAACCAAAACAGCAGGTCGTCGCTGCTGTAGGAACCGGGCGTCAGTCGTCCAGCCCAGTGGTCCAGGTCCGCCAACAGCTCGGAGACCCTGCCGGGTTTGGGGTTGTTGGGCAGGACGGGCAGGTTCTGGATCTCGGCCCTGATGGAGAGGTCGGTCTCGTAGGTTGGGTACTGCCTCTCCAGGGCAACCAACACGTCGGCAAAGGTGGCGGAGTTGGTGACGATCTGCCTGACCTGCTTCTCCAGGTACTTCGTCTTGCAGCACTGCAGGAGCAGGTCGCACTTCACTCGCCCACTCGCGTGGGTTTGGCCGGTCAGTCGTAGGAACCGGCCAAAGTTCTCAGCGAACTCGCTGAGGTCCTTGCCTGTGAATTCAGGCAGGTTCACCACTATCTTGGAGGTGGCAATAGCCTTCGCCTCCTGAGCTCGGCGTCCTTCAGGGCGTCGGGTCTTCTTCTTCTTCTTCTTCTTCTTCTTACCCTTGGAGTCCTCGGGGTCCTCAGGGTCTTCGTCATCCGATGGCGAAGAAGAAGTCATCGAAGGCGGCCCATCATCGGAGGGGTCTCCGCCTAGATCACTGGAGCCATAAGGCTCCACGTCCACCATAGCCCTTAGGGCTGTCAGCCCCAGCTGGTCCAGCTCGGCCCTCGTCGAGTTCGTCACGTGACTGTAGGGCGGCTGGGCTGTCCTCGGGACGAATGGGCTTCTTGGTACTGCTGCAGGAGTCGGCATCGGTCGGCTCCTCAGGCTCCCCAGGGTATTAGTCAACCCTGCCGCCAGGTGGTTAGCCTGTACTCGGTGGGGTGACATCCCCACTGTCGTAGGTGACGCATGGGACGGGATCATCAGGGGCTGCAGCTTCTCCCTGATCTCTTGCGTGAGGTCGCTCACGATTTTCGAAGTGGCTCCTTGGAGCACCTCGTTGATCTCCGACCGCGTCAGGGACCTGTTGGAGGATCTTCCCGATCCTCTACTCCTGCCTCCCAGAGACTCTGGTCCTCTCCTCAACCCACTCAGGGGTGCATACCCAGGTGTACACCCAGGAGCATACCCAGGAACTTCCATGTAGGTTCCCGTGGCGTGGAGTGGATGTGGATGGTCAGCCGCATACCAACGCGGCGCAGAGCTGGAAGCCACCGGCTCACTGGCAGTAGTTGCCTCAAGGAGCGCAGTGGTAGGTGGGCCCATGCCATAGGCGGGGTAGTGAGGCATGCCAGTAAAGCCTGTGCCCTCTGCCATAGGCTGGTTGGTTGTGGAAGTGGATGTAGCGGCGGCTGGGAGTGTGGTGGTTATGGGAGAGGGTGATGCATGGAGGCCAGAAGCGCTTGGTGCGCCTTCGAAGGTTGGGACATCCGTCGGGTCTTGCCCTTGCTCCTCTCCTTCGTCTGCTCCTTCTCCAGCATCCTTCTCGCTCTCGTTTCCTCTCTTCCTCTTCACAGGCTGAGGCTGAGAGACCATTTCCTTCACCGACAGGGCCCCAAAGGCCGTCTGGAGGCCATCCAAGGAGTCCTCCGCCGTATCCATTGGCCCATGTAAGGGCTCCACCGAAGGTACAGCGTCAGGCGCCGGCCTTGCCGGTGTCTCTGGCGCTGGCGCTGTGTTCACCTCGGCGTCCACTCTTCCTGGATCCATCTTAATCCACCCTTCTGCTTATGTTTGCCTGCTCGGAGCACTGGTTGTACGGCGCGGGGTCGCTGCCGGTGCACAGAGACAGGCGGCCTCTTGCTACCAGAAAAGTTTATAGTGTTTTCAGCACTGTGTTTTTGCTTCTCCTGCTGCTTGTTGTTGCTGTAGGGTGTCCTGCTGCTGGTTTTGGATGATGAAAAGCTTTTGTTTGTTGAAATACAGTAAAGCCAACTCAATCCAGGATAGCCCAAGCCAACAGTATGCAAAGAGAAGGTAATTCAGGATCAAAGCATGAAGGGCTGCAGTGTAAACAGTGAAAGATGATTAGATATTCACAGAAACTGCAACTCAGGATACAAATGAATGCATATTCACAGAGATAGCTGAAATGTTTTGGGAAAAGAGTTAGAAAACTGCCTCAGGATCACTCTCTCTCCATAGTGCCATCTTAGGAGATGTGCACTCTTTGTTTTGGCTCCCATATGTGCTGAGGTGGCATGGTATGTGGCGATGAGGTCACTGCCATGTCACATGGGATCTTCCTACTTAGTTGGGATCTTCCTACTTAGTTAGGCTGACCAGGAATTGAACCCAGGACCTCTCAAAAAGAGGTGCCTAACCCCCTATGGTGCATACCACTAGGGCAGATAAGTATTCATGGAAAAACATAGATAAATTCATAGGCTCTACCTTAGGTATGTCAGTGCTCAGTCAACTCAGGAAAAGATGTTTTACTTCTGATTGAAAGGGGATTAAGGGGTCCACTCAATATCCTGATTGGGTGTTTGGTTCCATAGGTCAAAATGTGTTCTCACCACTTTTGGCTGGACCAATACTAAGATAAAAATGCATGGATGCTCAGTGCATCTCTAATACAACTAGAGTATGTCCCAAAGCAATGGAAAAGCACTTTTTCTTACTGTTGGCTCTATTTTGGCGGTCCGCTAGCATTCCCAAGGAGTTAAATGGCGATGCGAAATCCGCGGCTTTTCAATTGTGCGAAGCCTTGGATAAACCGTCCGTAGAAGATGAGGAGTTCACCATGGAGTTGCCTTGGACGGAAGGGCTTCTACCCTTGGGCCCATCTTTATCTCACATCATGAAAAACAGGACCGTTCAATTAGAACAATTTGAACGCTCTAAGTTGTTAAAGGATTTGCCTTATTTTGAAGGCATAGATCGCGAAGCTAACATCAACAACCACCGTCGTGATGCCACGGTTCCCGTTGAGAGAGTGCATAGAAGTTGGGAAACCGCTTCTCTTAATATTTTGCGCCTTATGGCACTTTTGGACACTTCACTAACAAGTGCTCAACCCCCTTGTGATTTGTCAAACTCCGAAATATTGGAGCGCCTCTTTTCTTATGCTTTGGATCTTTCAAAAAGAATTCATGAGTATAGGAAACAAAAATCCATTCCCGATGCCACGCCGGTCAAAAATGCCCTTTTTTCTAAAGAAGATTTGGCTTTGGCGAAGCAGAACCAATCTGTTAATAAGCTAAGCTCTTCTTCTTCTTCTTTTTCCAAAGGGTCTTTTCAAATGGGCAAGGACTGCTACGCCAACAACAACTACGGGCGTCAGCAACGACCCCAAGGACAACAATTTTCTTCGGGGTCCAACCGCGGAGGCGGCGGCAAAGGCAAAGGGGGTGGTCGAGGCTACGGTGGGGGTCGTCCCCAAGGAGCAAGCGGCGGTTCCGCGCCCGGAAATCCATGAAGGGGACCCGTCACTACCCAACCGGCTTCGCCTCAAGTTGGGTTGGTGGCGGCAACACGCACCCAGGGCCGTGATAGATATTCTCACGCGCGGGCTCTTGCCCAAGGTGCATCTCCCTTGCATTTCTAGTGCTTCACCCTCATGTGCACACCCACCACACTCCCTTGAATATAAGTTTGCCTTGGAGTTGGTGAGGGAATATTTGGATATTGGATCTTTGCAATCTTGTTTGCGAGACGATCTAACGTATCTTGTTCCTTGGTTCATCGTCCTTAAGAAGGACGTCCTTCCCGATGGTCAAATCATTGACAAGGGACGTTTCGTGGTGAACTTGAAGCGACCCAATTCTTTTTTACACACCAAGCATTTTAAGTTGGACCATTGGGGCACTGTGTTTCCTTTTCTTCGTCGGGGACAATGGGGAGCAAAAATCGATTTGAAGCATGCCTATTTTCACATTCCTCTTTCCGAAAATTTTCAAAAGTATGTGGGGATTTGTGTGGACGGTGCTTTCTACAAGTTTACGGCTTTGCCCTTCGGATTGAATATTGCTCCGCAAGTTTTTATGCTCTTCATGCGACCCCTCATTCGACTATGGCGCTCACAAGGCATCATGGTATTCGTCTATCTGGACGATATTTTCATTGTGGCAAATTCCAAAGATGTTTGTGCTTCACATGTGCAGGAAGTCCGCCGCGTGTTGTCACAAGCTGGATTTCTTATTAACGAGAGAAAGTGCGTGGACCCCACACAATTGTTAGAATTTTTGGGAATTGGTGTCGACTTTGAGTCCGGGTTTCTCACCATCCCCCCACACAAGCGGCGCTCGTATAAGAAAGATATGGGAAAATTGATCACACATTCTTCCATTTCCTTGAGGAGTGCCGCGTCCATTTTGGGTAAATTGCGCTCTTTGTTGATTTGTTTTCCGGGTTTACGGTTGTTAACGGATGAACTTTCCTCCTTTGTTCAAGGTGCTTCATTTTTTGGATATGAAGCAGTTTTGCCTATTCCTAAGCGGTTGAAGGCCGAAGTTGAGCGTTGCGCTGGGTTTCTTTCCACTTGGCAAGGTCGCCATATGTTAGGGGACCGTCCCACACGCCTTTTAGCTTCCGACGCTTCGGATCGGGAATTGGGAGCTATTGATTTGCATACTCACCGCACGGTGCATGCATATGTTCCCCGTCCACATTTGCTTCACATTAATGAAAAGGAATTGCAGGCAAGCGCTTTGGCGGTGCGCTCCTTGGCCCGTCCGGGTGACTATGTTCATTTGAAAGTAGATAACACAACTACTTATTTTTATCTCCTTCGTCAGGGCGGACGACTTCGTCGCCTCAACAACCACATCAAGGACCTGTTCCTTTGGTGTTGGCACCACCGAGTTCGGTTGGACGTGGAGTGGGTCAAGTCGGAAGACAATTCAGCCGATGTCGTTTCGAGGCAGGGCCAGGATCTCAAAGAAGTCGCGTTGAGCCCCTCCGTCTTTTGGCTCCTCGTGACCGCTATGGGGTGCCCTCGGCCGCCTATCGACCTTTTCGCTTCGAGTCGAAATTCGAAATGCCCGAACTTCGTGGGGCGCTACCCCTCCCACCACCCCCAACAATTGTTAGTGAACTCGTTGACCGCGGACCTGAGCCACTTGCGTTGGACCTACGCGTGCCCCCCTTGGAAAGTCATCCTCCCGTTTCTAGCGAGGCTCCCCCAATTTCAATCCCTTCGGGTGATGATGGTGCTCCCATTTTGGGAGAGGGCTCCGTGGTTCCCCCTACTGCTTCAGCTCTTAGATCCGTGTTGTCCGGCGTTGAGAGTGTGCAGCCACCAGGGCATGTTTCTGAATTGTTGCGAAGAGCCCATGAGCGCCCCTCGGTGGGACTTGATTTGCGTTTGTGTCTCCGGCAAGTTTTGGCATCAAAGGATTACACTGAAGAGACGATTAACTCACTTTTGGCGAAGTATGATCGTTCTATGAAGCGATACCACTCGGCTTTTTCTTTATTTGTGCGTTTGGCTTTAGAGATGGAATTTCAGTTTCCGGATTTGTCCGTTGCATCGGTAGTCTCTGTGATTTCTACGCTTCATCTCGTGTCACCGAGCCAGGCTCGCAATGCATATGCATCCCTGCTTATGTTTCCTCCTTTGTTGTCTTTGAAGCTTGACCCCGTTATCCGCCAATTGCGTCGTGAATGGAACTCTTCGGTTCCACAATACGCTTGTTTTTGGTCCGGCAAGTCACTTTTGACTCGCCTTGCTGACACGCCTGTGCAATGGCACTCCCGCTCTTGTGTTCGCGACAGGCTTATCATTGTTTGGCGATTGTTACACCTCTATAGGTCATTTGACCTTTCCAATTTGCTTCGGTTGTGGTCCCATGCGCCGGACCACAATGCTTTATTTATTGCCGCTAAGCGTAAAGGTTGGGACAAGTACCGTTGGGAGCGAATTATGTTCTTACCCGACCGTCCCCGCATTTGCCCAGCAACTTTGCTTTTTCGCTATATATCAATTACCAAGGACACCGTTTTGCACTTACCTTCGCCCGCTCCGGTTTTGGTGGGCCTTGTGAAGCCGCATCGCCCGCTTTCGGCGTCGCGCATCGCCTCTCTCACGAAGGTGATTATGGCGCGCCATGGCGTTGATACCACGGTTTTTAAGGCTCATAGTACGAGAGGGGCGGGGTTGGAAGCTCAAAAGGATTTAGATTTGCCCTCCGAAGTTTCATGTGAAGTCGGTAGTTGGAAAAATAGCGAAGCTTTCGACAAGCATTACAAGCGATTAGGTGCAGTGCAGCAGGTTGCGGTTGCAGTGAGTGCCTCTTTAGATGTGCACAGTAGTCCAGAGCCGTCTTGTGCCCCGACTGAGCCTTCGACTACTCCCTTAAATGAACATGCCAAGGGAAGAGGAGAAGGGGAAGGAGAGGCACAGGACGGGTCTGGACCCACCCGACCCAAACCCAAGCCTAAAGTGGCACTCGTGAGGGGTTGGCGTGCGTCGCCCCGTTTGAACACTTTGCCTAAGCGCCCGAGGGAGGCGGATGGTATACCTACTCGCAATGTTCGCACTCGGACGGGACGTGTGGGTACGAGCTTTCTTTTGGAGAGCGAGGAGTTTCAGTCTTGCTCGTCTCCGAAACCTTGAACTATCCGCCGACCTTTGGCTCCAAAACACCTACCACCGGCAGCTGAAGACCATGTCCAGACCCGTCTTGTGCCTCTCCTTCCCCTTCTCCTCTTCCCTTGGCATTTTCATTTAAGGGAGTAGTCATGCTGTCTTTTCAATAGCAAAGAAAGGTAGGTGAATCTGTCAAAGTGTGCAAAAGGGAGTTACGAGACATTGCATTCAGATCTTTGACTTCGTGTTTGCAAAAGTAGGGTTGTTTCGAACAATTTTGAACTGCGAAAAAGCTATTTTTCCAATTTTTTTTATCGCTTTTGCACGTTTTATGTATAGATCCTTGAAAAGAGAACATATATCTTTTTGTTTTGTCTTAGACCAAATGATGAAAGGATATGCTAGGCTTGGTTGGGGGGGTGCGTAGCGCCCCAGCAACCAAGCGTAGCCATGTAACATGCAATGAGCCCACTTTCGTTCAACCGAAAAACCGGTTGTTTGAAACATGGGGAGAGAATGATGCTCACTTCACTTCAGTTTCACTGAGGCTATGTGATTTGAAGGCCTATTTCTTGGAGTTGTGTAACACAATATTGTCAACATTCAATGTTGGAGCATGTGGTTACATTTGTTGTGTCACACCAGGGGTGGACTCCGAAATGGGGCCGGGTCCCTTATATCCGCTGTCTGTCTCACAATTTCTCAACAAGGGAGGGTGGAGGGGGGAAAGCAAGCTCAAATCATTCTGGATAGAACCATGAAGGAAGAATGCAGAGCTTTTGTAGGTAGCCTAGGCGTACAATTATGAAGAAAGAGCCGATGGACACAATGCATGCAGCACCATCCAAACGAGGTATAGCCTACCTACTAGGGCAATCACACAAAAGCATCAAAGCTAAGTCCTAGCAAGGAAGCATCGGTTAGAAAGGCAGCCCTAGACAATCGTAACCTTTGTGAATAGAAGCAAATTCTCTGCATGTATGTGGTGGCTCTAGTTAGATGGTTTAAAGCGTAAAACTGACTCTAAGGATGAAAACTTTTGTCTAGATGAAGAAGATGAAGAGACTGAAGGCAACATTGAAGTACTGGGGTTACAAAGTGATTTACAGTATAATAACGTCGAGGAAAAACGAAAATGTAAAATGTAAATGTTAAAAAAGAATAATGTGGCCGAAAAATGGATAATGTAAAATGTTATTTTTTAATGGAGGGGGGTCTCGGATAATGCAATTGGATGTTATTCTCAATTTTTGCTTCGGCGCCTTCGGAGCCCCATGTGGACTCCCTCTCACCCTGTGGAAGGCACATAAGACAAGCGGTACATCAAAGCAAAGAAACGAAAGCAACAAATACCATTCCCAATGCAATAATAGTACAAACGTCCAAAGCACGATTTTCGCAAATTGAAGTCTGTTGTTGCGCTCGAAGTCTCCCGAGGGACGACAGGGGACGTAGGGAAGGCGAGGGCAATGCACAAGACACAAGGGAGGCTGCTTCTTGTCTCCGGCAGTCTGAACGTTTCTTTTCGGTTACGCTTGAAGTGACGGCAGTTGGCGGTTATGAGCTGTCTGTTGACAAATCATTCACCTGAAAAACAAAACCTGAAACCTGCCGCCCACTCCTGGTACGTGACACGCGCGTAGGAATAGCATACGGCGACGCTGGCACCCGCTGGGCGCCCTGCGGTTGCAAATGCACAGGCAAAGGAGGATGTAGCCTGCGCCGCTTAGGCGGTGGTGAAACGGTCGGCCGCCTTGAGCGAAGCCGCGCTGTAATGGGTGCGTATGGCAACAACAAGGGGCGCTGTCGTTTGCCGACGCGCCGACTCGGGCCATCCCCACTGCTTTCCACTACCACGGGTGGCGCGGGTGGGTCCCTTGTGTCTTGTGCATTGCCCTCGCCTTCCCTACGTCCCCTGTCGTCCCTCGGGAGACTTCGAGAAGGCTCCGGCACTGCACCTGACCCAAGGGAGGCTCTCTGCACATCAGTGGGGATACTCAACCTTTCATTGACCACGCGTGACGCCTTGGAAACAGCATGTAAGCGCAAATAATGTTTTTGAAATGCATCCAAAGAACCCCATTGGCCCAACTCGGCCGTGACCTCGGGTGGCAACTCCCACGAGGAATACATAGCCAAACCACTACCACGTGTGCTGTGTGCTGCATACCCCTTAGGTACTCCGACCGAAATCAACGCATCACGTGTGAGACTTCCAACCGTGTCGGCACAAATGGGCGAATATGGCGCTTTCAATGCGCGCAAAAGAGGCGAACCAGGTGGAGCATACGGCGTGAGCTTAATATACAAACAATATAAATGCCACGGACTAATGGATTCGTCGGCCAATGTCATGACACATTCCAGTTTAGCATGCTTTTGATTCTTACGCCGAACCGCCACCATGTGCTGCCCGTTTTGAACCGCCACAACGCCATACGCCCTAGCTAAGTCAACGGACCGGAACAAGCCCAAAAACCGCCAAGAAATAATCAAACGGAGTCGTATATTTTCTACGGAAGAGGGATCATACGTGTAACGTGACATTAGCTTACAAAACACATCAAATGCATCGTAGAAGGCTGCATAGCGAGGGACGGAAACATTCCATTGCTGCTTGAGCTTCGAACAATCGGGTGATGAGCGATGGCTTGCAATTGTGGGAACAACACACATGCCGAATATGCATTCCTGGCCTGATGTACTGACTTAACTGCTAAATCACTCAAAACGGAAATCAATTGTTCAAGGGTAGAATCGAGAGAATAACCTCGCACCGTCGCCATAGCATAAAAAATTCGCCAAGCGTTATCATAACGCTTCAAAGATGTTCCTATCCTATCCAACGTATGTCTGAGGGAAATCTCGGACACGCCGCGCTCGCGGTAGACATGGGAGAGAGCAGAACGCAAAGAAGGGGCCATCTCGGCGGCGGTAGCTTCCGCCCCCTGCAATCCTTGAAAAGGCCCCACCTCGGGCTCACCGCTAGCACGGGCGACTGCGCGACGCGCAAAGTCATTACGAGGGGCATCCAATGAGATGACGCCCACCAAGGGACTATGAGAAGGCATCGGAACTTCGGGTCCTGCACACGAGCCACTCCGCTGAGCCATAGATGAAACAATCCCCACGGAGGGCAAGCATAGCAATGGCGGATGTTGGCCAGGCTGCATGCCAACGCGTCCACTCGGGCTGCTCGGTAATGTTCCCAACGGCTGACGAACAATGGCTCCTTGGTGGTGTCCGGCGAAGCCCACATGTCCCAAGTTGGATGGCACCAATGACGAAATTCGTACTTGACCCGCTGATAGATGTGGTAGTCCAAACTTGTGTCCCGAGGGTCGAACGTCCAACGCCTTATTGCATCGGCTGGCATGTCTTGAGAGGGTACCAACTCGCAATCCCATGTTATCCGACGGCGAAGACACCAATACACTAGATCTTGAACCAGTAAGTTGAAGGGGGTTTTGCGACCGCCCAACTTTTTGAGATACGAATAGGTCACGGAATTGTCCACTTGCAGCAATACGTGGTCCCCGGGGGCCGCCAATGACTTGAGTGTGACCACGGCGGCCTTGAGCTCCTTGACGTTGATGTGTAGGACCTCGGCCTCTCGCCAAAAGGCGTGCACCATGCGGAGCGGGTTTCCCAAATCCAGTCCGCCCCAAGCCAATTGAGAACTGTCGCTTGCCAACTCGCGAGTGAAAGGCTTGTCCAAAAACGGGCGACCGCCCCAACCGTGTAAGAAATTTTTGCACTTGAGCACTTCTTCGACCAAGGCGGACGGAATACTTCTGGCGGTGTTCCAACCTAGCACGGGGGCTTGATTTGTGAAGTCTTGTAGGAGTGTGCAAAAACAACGAAGTGCGGGAACGGCGACCAACAAAGATTTGAGGCGGCCCAACACGGCGGCCGCCTTGCGCAGTACCACGGTGTCCTTTGTGACGAATTGTCCGATGTCTTTGCGGCAAGCTTTCAACTTTTTGGGGGGAACTTTGAGACACCCGCTGACGAAGTCGAATAACACACCGAGATGCTCTAGGCGCTGCACTGGCTCCAACACACTTTTTGGCAGGTTCACGAACAAACCTCCTTGACGTAGCCAATTGAGCACCATTTGAACGTGTCGCCGCACTTGCTCTTGACTTGATCCCAGTATGAGGATGTCGTCCAAGTAGACGTAGATGAGAATACCCGCGGCTCTTGCCAACTTGGTAATCACGTTCATTATACTCATCCAGAGATACGGGAGCGGTGATAGGCTGAAGCACGCGGAGCGGAAACGATACCGGACCTTGTCTATTTCGATGACCACGTATTTTGCGAGCTCGGGGTGTAGTCCCATATGAAAGTAAGTGTGCTTGATGTCGATGCTTGCGGCCCACATGCCGCGGCGAAGAGCGGGAAACATGGTGTGCACCGTTGCTAGCGTGAACCTTGGAGCGTACAAATACTCGTTGATTGCTCGCGCGTTGCAAATGAGGCGATGTTTGATTCCCCCGGTAATGAAGCGGTACCCAGAACCCCATGGCTAGGTTAGGGCATACAACCGGTCTCCGGTCCACTAACCCTATGTACGGAAGGGAAGACCGGTCTCCGGTCCACTAACCCCATGTACGGAAGGCGCCCGTTGACGCCCGGTGCGAGCCCGGCGGGAGCGTGTTCCGTGCCGTAAAGCCCCGCATCGGCAACCGATGCACCGCCAGCGGAGATTTATATATCAGAACATCAGGAATCAACAGGGTTTTATTTTCATATTGTTTCCGTCAATTTTTACGCTTCCGTTCTGATATTCACTGTTTTGACTGCTGGCGGCTGGATCGCGACTTTACCGTAACCGCCAGTTTAACTGTTTATAATGGAAATTTTAACGCTATCCGTGACGAAGGCTCTAAAGTCTTCAGGAATTGCGTTGATGCATCCGCAATTTTCACATTCTACACTCGCAACCTTAATCCGAATTTTTCAGGATGTCGAAATCGGATTTTCGACTTCGACATCCCCGCACTTGATTTGACCTCTTTCGAGTGGACCTACGTGCTTCCCTATGCACGAATCAACTTTCCTTTTATCCTGCCCTCCATTTGTCTTAAAGATATGGGCAAAACAAAGTTGATTCGTGAGGCCACTTGTGAAGGTCATATCTCGTGTTGCTTGCGAGGAATGACAATAAGAAAACGTGGGATGTATTCACAATACTCCCGACGTAATTTAGGAAGCATCATATGCCTTGCGTCTCCACACGTGCGCGCTAGTGTAATGGATCATGGTCAAGAGGGTAGAGTTTGCGTTGTAACTCTATGGCCATGATATTGCGTGCGTTAAGATAACGTTCGAGTGTAGCGCGCGAGTGTTGGTGTTGCATAGGAACTCTCCTTGAGTTCCTATGAGTGATTGACACAAAGTTATGCCCTTGGAGGGGCATGACATATCGTGGGGTTAACTAACTTTTTTGGGCAATATGTGGTATGTGCCATGTGTTGTGTTGCGTGCCCATTTGGCGGGTCCATCGCTCCAAGCCAAACCCGCCAATGGACCTCATATTGTGCAAGCTCCTTCTCCGTACTACCCACGATCAATTGCAAGCCTAACCTTCGTCGAGGGAAGCTTGTGTGGCGATCCCAAAGCGATGCGTTGGGAGCAAGGTGTGTGTTTTGCAATTTTCCATATTTTCATGTGCCCACTTGGGAAGTAGCGCGCGTAACCTTTCAAGGCGCCCCAAGTGGAGCACATATGTGGAATCGAAGGTCATTGGTGTCAAGTCATTGTGTTTAGAAGGATTAGTTGATTGCACGATCCAATCCGAAGATATTATAATATAATTGTGCACCTTTCAAGGCACTTTTGTGTGTCTTTGTACCAATTTTGCCATTTTTGGCCCGTCATGATGTCAAGTGGCGACCGTGTATCTCAACGTTGCGCTCAATTGACATCATGACCCAAGTATGTTATGAAGGCACATACTTCGGTGCCCAACATATCTTGGACCCGGCGAATAACTCCTCTTGGGCTTGGCATACCGTGGCCGCCATGTTGGCGATTTGGGACTATCCCAAATCATGGTCTCACTTGGTGACCCTGCCATTCCCAAAACTGGAGGAGTTGGGCGACGCCCAAAAGATATGTTGGACACACATGACTTGATACCTATCCTATGGCACACTCCGGTCCAAGTCGGGCATGTGCCTCATTTGCCCTACCCATGAGTGTGCGCATTTTTGATCATTTTGAGCAATTTTTCACTTTTGCTGCCCGCCGTGCACTATGTTGAGCCCACCCGTGCACGCCGGACGCATGGACCAATGGACGATATATGACATGGGTGTTATGCATAATGGTCCCCATGGTTCACACACCACGTGGGCGAAGCGGAGCAACCTTCGTTAAGGCGCTAGCCCAAAGTGAGTGTGGGCAATTTTGCCATTTTGGCATTTGTGGACCCAATTGGGATTGTCACCACGCCAAGTGGCATGGAGATCTTTGAGAGCCAAGGGCATGGAAGTCTCCGTTGGACTCCAGGTGGATCAAGTATGGAATGGCGGATCCGATCTCCAAGCCGGCGTGGAGATATACTATTGGGAGCACCCCGAGTTTTGGCTCATTTCGAGCAGCCAAAATGACCCCATTTTGGGACCCCAATTTCACCCCTCCGTGTGGTCAATTGGCGGCCCCATTTCTCTCTGCCCACAGGGAGCCCGGACCTAATTTTAAGTTGTACACTCAGATATGAGTCCTAGGTCCTGCCTCCTACCCTGTGAGCCATTGGCCTTCCCCTGACCGGGCGAGCCACGCATGAGAATGGTGCCAATTTTGGTGATTTTGGCATCATGACCCCACTTGACGAACACGTGGTGCCCTGATGCTGGGACCTCAGAGGGAACCAAGTTGGGTGAGGGCTCCAGGGAGTTTGTACTCGAAGGGCATAGGGTCAGTTGCCTCGTCCCTACCTCTGGCGGGTCCGGACAAGGGGTCAATTTTAGGGATTTTTGAGTTAATATCAGTTTGGGCTGAAACAGCCCATTTTCAGCTATCAACTCCTGAGGGATAATGGCGGGGCCATATCTCTGACTCAAGGTGGAGTTGGGACCTGCCGTTGAGGGAGCATAGGGAGCGACTGTCGATTGGCCTTGGAGCACCTTGGTTTCCAGGAACTAGCCTGTGGCTGGGCGGGACACCTCCCTTATTGGCAGGGTTTCAGGGTCCGGACTGAGCAGGGCATGGGTTGTGTTTGAGCCCCCGCCCCCACCAGCCACTGAGAGGGTCGGACCTGGGATTGGAATACGTGTTGGGACTGAGTGTCTATTGTCCTGTGATGCCCTTACCCCAGTCCAGTCTTAACCCCATGTGTGCATATCCCGATGTGTTGCTGTACATACTTTCGTTCCCTTGTTGCAGAGTGGAAAGGATCCTGAAACGCTTTGTCACATGACACGAGCGTATTGATGCCCTTGTGAGCGTAGTGCTTTGCCTGCCTGCTCACCTGTGCGTGTCACCGCAGCGTCCCGTGGCCGGCCCCCCACGGGAACGCGTCAAAAGCGTTTCACCACCGCGAGGTTACCCAGACCTCGCGTGCCACTCAGGGCCACCAACCCCGAGCAGCGCGGCGCAGCTCGGAGCTCGCAGCGCAGCGCAGCGGCTCGCAGCGCAGCGCAGCGGCTCGCAGCGCCACCCAGCGGCAGCGCCGAGTTCGTCACGGAGCCCGCAGCGCCGTCCAGAGCATCGCCCTGACCGCGCAGCGACCGTGAAAGAGGTGCACAGACCAGGACTCCTGCATCAGCGAGTTTCATCGGCTGACCAGCAAGGCCGCGTCAACCACTTCCACAACCACCGGCTGACCAGCACCAGCCGCACTCCCAATCCAGTGCTGCAGCACCCGCCTCAACAACCACCACCAGTTCGTTGAGTGGAACGAGTGCACACCAAGGACCTCAAGACCAAGTACGCCCCCCGCTGCCATGGTAAACTGGCAAGAAGCGGGCAAGACGTGGCCGCGGCCCCACCCCCATGCAGCGCACCTACTGCGTGGGTTGGTTTGGGACCAGCACTACCGCCACAGCCACCCCCAGTGCGAAGGCGGCATGCCCCGGAGCTTCGAGCTCCGCACAGACATCGCCCCCGACCGCCTGCAGGCCGTGGAGGACTGGCTGCGGGCGGAAGGGTTCGCCTTCCGCTTCCAGCAGAGGCGCTGGAGGACGTGGACCCGGCCGGACAGGCCCGGCGAAGGCCTGCGTCCCGTTGGGATTGAGGAGGACGAGATGCCCAACGAGTACCCGTCGGGCGCCTCGATCAACGTCTCCATGTGGGACATGATCGAGAAGAACTTCCCGGAACCGGGGAGCGAGCGCAGGCTGCAGGGCAGCAGCAGCGCGTCTCCGGGGAAGGAGAAGCGGTCCGCCGGGGACAGGAACCGGGACCCGAAGTGGCGGGAGTACCAGGAGTCCCTGGCCGCCGAAGCCGCCCAAGGCGCCAAGGGCGGAACCCCCAGTCCCCAACGGGCCAATGGTGGTCATCAGCGCGGCCACGCCACCCTCGGCGACTTCATCCAAGTCGCCAAGCAGACCAAGGCCAAGCCCCGTCCGCTGCTCCTGAGGCCCCAGCAGGCCCCAGCAGGCCCCAGCAGCGACGTGGAGTAGGCCCACCGCGGGAGGATGCCGGCCGACCAGGCCAGCTCCAGCAGCAGCGTCGCTCCCGACAGGGACGTGGCGCGCGCCTGTGAGCGCGCCTGTGGGGTGCCCTGCAACCTTCGGGTTGCCCGGCAACGGGCCAGGCAGCACAGCGCTGCCGTGGAGGGCGCCGTCGGCATCGCCCAGGAGAAGGCTGCGGAGTGGGCGCATGGCATGGCCCTCCACGCCCAGACTGTGGCGGCCATTGCGGCCGGACTCACGGCCGTAGCCGCCCATGGGGCAGCGACTGCCAAGGTCAACGGTGAGTTGGCGGCAGCCGACGAGGAAGCCCGCCTGACGCAGGAGGCCATTGCCTGCAAGGAGGCCGAGGTGAGGGCGCTGGAAGAGGCGCTTGCCCAAGAGAGGGCAAAGAAGGAGGCGGAGGAAAGGGCCCACGCCGAAGCGACGGCCAAGGCCCAGGCGGACGCCGCCAAGAAGGACGCCATCGAGGCCGCGCGACGGAAGGTCGCTGAGGAGAAGGCCAAGACGGAGGCGGAGCTGGCGGCGTTGGAAGCGCAGAAGGCGCGGCTGCAGCAGGCCTGGGAAGCCGAGGCGGCTCGTGCTCGGGAGGAAGCCGAAGTGCGGGCTGCCGCAGCCACCGCCGCCGCAATGGAGGAGGCAGAGGCCAAACTCCGCCGCGAGACTCCCCCGGGAGGATCACGAGTGGAGACCCTTCGAAAACTTTTCGAAGGGGACGCCTCCTCCAAGATGACGCTGGATGAGGCGGACACGGGTAGCAGTGGGAGCAGTGGCCCCACCGCCCACCGACGGAGGAAGGGTAAGGGGAAGACCCCCGAAAGGGCACGGAGGCCAGCGGGCGGACACCCCCGCGACAGTGACCCCTTCTTCACCGCCAGCGACGGTCCAGCGACAGGGGATGAACGAGGCCACCGACATCGCCAAGTGGTGGCTTGGACGGCTGGAGGAGGCGGAGACGTCCCCATGGAACCGGAAGGTGAGGATGAGGATCTCCCTCCTCCCTACCGGAGCTCGGAGTCTTCCGAGACCGAGACGCCCAGATGGGGCGACATGGACGAGGATGACGACATGGACTTCGGCATCACGAGGAAACGCCCATCCTCGGACCCACCGAGGCGACCCGGCGGAGACCCACCGGGACCCCCTGGCGGAGGACCATCAGGACCCCCTGGAGGACGCCCACCAAGTGGACCCCCTGGAAACGGACCACCGGGCGGGGGAGGACCCCCTGGACCGGGCGGACCCGGCGGAGGCCCTCCTGGAGGACCCCCTGCGTACCCCGACGACCCACCAGGGAACGGCGACCCGGATACCACCTGGCGGTGGATTGTCTACCTCCGCAGGAGGGTCCAGTTCCTCGAGCGCGAGGTAGACACGGGCAAGGGCGAGATGACTCGCATCTCCGAGGTCGCCGCGCGCGCGCAGAGAGAGCTGGACATCGCCAGGGCCGAGACCAGGCAGCTGAACACGGTCATCAGCGGCCTGCAGCAGAGGCTGGACGCGCTGGAAGCCCGTGGGAGCGTCAGCAGCGACCACCCACCCCTGGAGTCTGGCTCGTCGGACGACGGCTGGGGACCCGGACCAGGTCCAGGCAGACCCCACGCCCCCGGCGGAGCCCCCAGGAGTCGCCCCAGCGCCAGTGCCCCCTCTCTCACCGCCCCCTTTCACCACAGCGCGGGCCGCCGCAACGAGCGCGTGCCGCCCGGCAGTGGCCGTGAGGATTGGCGTGATGAGTGGCTCAGCGCGGAGTACCGCAACCGCCATGCTCCACCGTGGACACCGGTACGCCCCCGGCGCCCCGCACCAGCCCTGGAGCCAATCCCAATGGCTGGTGGACGTTATGGTGGACTCAGGGATGAGGTCCCCAGAGGAGACGTGGAATGGGATGTCGGCGAAGGTGAGGACCTGGACCTGGACCTGGAGGAGTTCGACATCAGCCCGCCGCGTGGTGTACTACGGGAGGCCGCTGAACGCAGCCGCCGGCGCCCTGATGAGGATGCGTACATGGAAGGAGTACGGCGTGAACATCTGGGTTCAGCGTACCTGGAGGAACCGCGGCGTAGCCACAGGGACTCCATGGAGGAGATGGACGTGGCGGCCGTGGGAGTCCGTGGGAGAGGCCGATGGGAACCTCGGTCGACCTCGCGGCCGGCGTTCATGGTCTCTAAGGCCGCGGATGCCGCCGTGTGGGAAGACTTGAAGGACATCAAGCCCCCCATGTACGATGGCAACCCCCTCAACCTCGACCGCTTCCTGGAGAAGCTGGACGATTGGGGGCTGACCGTCACTGAAGACCTGCCTCCCGCGGATGCGGAGAGATATGTCTTCAGACGGTTCAGGTACCGCCTGCCAGAAGTGCTCGGCGAGCTATACTTCGTGGCGACCAAGGAGGGGAGAATCAAGACCCTCAAGGAAGCCAAGAAGTGGCTCAACGAGCAGGAGCGGGTGGACGCTCCGTGTAACGGCAGCAGTGACAGCACTCAATTATACACTGATGTGATCAGAATTTCAATGATTCTCAGATGTACATTAGTGCAGTAAATTTTCCGTTCAGTTTCATTTTTTCCGTTCGCCGCCAGATGTCGCCTGTGAGCGCGCGTCGAGTCGCATTTGTCTTTCGTGATTTCCCAATCGGATTTTTTTAAATTATTTCGAATGATTTCACGTCGTGTCATTAGTTGCGATGAATGCGCATTGAGATTCTATGTCTGCTCCATTTTTGTAGACCGGGTTGTCGTACTCTTCATATCTCACCATGGAGTTCAAAGGACTTACAAGTGCTTCGCATATGTCGCTCCAAGAGGCTGGATATGGGTCTGAAGAGGGTCAGTTGGGTTCGGAGATATCAGGGGCAGTGTCGGGCGTTACGACCCCTGGGGCATCAAGGCTACAGGCTTCGCAATCACAAGAAAGATCAACCACTATGCAGCGGTTACATGGTAGCAGAGGAAATCATGACTCTGCTTCTGGAATCTCCACTGATACTCTGAGATCGTCGGACTTTAGCGGCGCTATTACTCCTTCTGGGTCGCTGCGTGTTCCCCCTGAGGTTACCTTCGTAGCATCTCCCCAGCAAACCGAGGATCATCCGTCAGAGTGCCCTTACTGTGGCCATAGGCATTGGCCTGGAGTTCATACTTGTGCTGATTGTTGTGTGAACGCCCCACCCAACCTTAAACCCGGTCGAGAATCTCCCTCCTCGAGTGAATCTGGTTCCTCCTCTCACGCTTTGCCTGATCTGGAAGACAGCAGCAGCGAAGGAGAGCAGTCTGGTACTGGAATTAGTGGTGATTACTGGGAAAACCACTTCCAGCAGATTTGGAATGAGGAATTCCTGCACAGGCAGAATTGGCTGCTGGCAGAGGCGGGCTATCGTGCCCGCTTGAGGGACTGGTTCCGGGCGTCGTGCCAGTTCCTCAGGGACAGCGGCCGGTCGAGATTCGACGCCCAGCTGCAGGAGCAAGAGGATTGGGAAGAGCTGATGGACCAGTTCGACCACCAGGCCGCCGTGATGGTGCAGATGGCCATCATCGCCGAGGAGAGACGCCAGAATGTGCATCCGCACGCTGGTCCGTCGGGCGCCTGGGGTCGGAATGACGACGAGGTCGACGAAATGAGGTGTGATTCGACACATTCGCACCTCTCCAGGGAGCAGTTGTCCAAACTCCCCAGCTCTGCCTCCAGTGTTGACACTTGGGTCGACGAGGTCAGAAGCAAAGGAAAAGGGACGAGATGCCCTTCCTGTGGCGAGTGCGCCAAGGACTGCTCCTGTCGAAGGCAGATTTCGTCGCTGGAAACAAGGGTGAAGGAGCTGAAGAAGGCCGCCAAGGAGAAAAAGAGGGATGATGACAGCAAGTGGAAGGAGATGGAACAGAAGTTGGAGAAGCTTACAGATCTGGTACAAAATCTGAGCACTACTGGGCTCACTGGACCAGGGCCTACGATGGCAAGCCACCCAGCACCTACCTCCTCAGCTGCACCTACATCCACGCCTTACGGCGTTCCACATTCTCCAGCACCCCCAGCTTTTACTGGCCACCAAACTGGTTCACATCCAGCTTTTACTGGAATTTCTGGTATCCCCCCTACTGGATTTGGAAGTCCTATTGGGTTCAATCTGGGTACCGAAGGAGGAGAATCTTCGTCGGAGAGGTCTGTACTGTCTGTTGGTACTGTCGGAGATATTGATGGAGAAGCAAGGACCACCGTGAAGGAGCGATCCATGGCTTTGAAGAAGAAGGACCGGCAGCAGAAAGAAAACGAGGCCAAGATCAAAGAAAAGCAGAAGAAATTGAAGGAGATGAGGCTGCATCAAGCTCAACCAACGCCGTTCGTGCAGCCTACTGTGGACCA
Source organism: Eutreptiella sp. 'Long Island Sound 2002' (assembly GCA_964036045.1). Taxonomy (NCBI): domain Eukaryota; phylum Euglenozoa; class Euglenophyceae; order Eutreptiales; family Eutreptiaceae; genus Eutreptiella; species Eutreptiella sp. 'Long Island Sound 2002'. The sequence goes on from OZ038387.1 coordinate 30,381,410, forward strand.
GGCGTTGCTGGCGGCCGCAATTGCGCAGGCACAGGCCATGGGAGGCGCCGCAGTCAATCCAGTTTTCGTCAATCCGGTCGGCACAGCCACCAACTTCAACCTGAACCACTTGCTGAACCCTTGGCACATGAGGCTGAGAGGGTCAGTAATGAAGCAGCCGAAGTTCTCAGGGCACCCAAATTACTGGGCGTCCTTCGAGAGGCAGTTCATGGTGTGGCTGCAGACGGAGAAGCTGGACAAGGAACTCTGGATCCTTGGGCTGATGGACTGCTTGACGGGCAAACTCAGGGAGAGTACTTATAACCTTTATGTGGAAAGGCAAAATCAAGGAAAGCCCCTGAGTTATGAGGAGTTGTATCGCAGTCTCAAGAAGAAAGGGTCTCGACTACCTGAAGATCATTACAGGAACCGTCTGGAGAACTTCAGGGCGATCAAGAAATTATTTCTGGAAGAGATTCAAATTGCAAGGCAAGATTGGGAGTTTTTGGTGCAAGAGGCGGAGAACTCTGGAGAAGGACTTTCTGAAGGCGAAATGAAGAAGATCCTCCTGAGCAAGCTCACGCCGGAGACCAAGCAGAAGATCAGGGACTCTCAGGCGGACCAAAAAGTCCTGGGCAACTGGGTTGAAGTCCGAGGATTGCCAGAAACTATGGGAAAAATGGCTGTTCGGGAGTTGCTACACTCTATCAGTGCTACTGGATTGAAGGACATCACTATTCGTGAGGGCAGATGGAGAGTTGGTTTCCACGATTCTGAACAGTCGGAGTTTTTCTGCAGCATGGTGGATGGAAAAGTGAAGTATAAGGGAACAGTTTTGAAGGTACAACCGTGGATCTTCTCGTATGGAGTCGAGCAGATCTGGGACCAACTTGAAAAGTATGCAAACTTAGAACGTCAGAAGTCCCAGGATGCACATGGCTTCGGAGGCAAGGTCAACGCCGTTGGTGAGAAGGGATGCTCTGTGTGCATTGCCCTTGGAAAAGAAGGTCGACTCACACGACCGCAGATCACAGGTGGACGCCCTCAGATCTCAAGACAATTCAGTCCAAAATGGATGGAAAAGGAAATTCTCCAAAAAATCCCCAGCAGGATGGAGCACGAGATGCTGACCAGCATGGAAGGGGAAAGGGTAAAGGGCAGTCCAAAGGAAAGAACAGAGACTGGACACCAAAAGATTACTCACAGCAAGGCGGAGATCCGAGCGACTCAAGATGGACCGATGCTGGTGGTAAATCTGGTGGAAAATCTGGCCAAAAAGGTGGAAATGGCAAAGGAAAGTCCGGGAATCAAGATGATTCCAAGGTGAATGGCAACCCCCTGTACGCGGAGACGCCAGCGAACAAGACCTTCGGCAACAACAAGGATACTGGAGGTCGAGGCAAGGGCAGATCCAACGAATCCAACCCCAATTCCAACACCTCCAACAACAAAGGCCAAGGTGGTAAGAAAGGTGGTGGTGGAAAGTCATTTGGTGGTCGTGGACGTGGAAAAGGAGTGAATGCTGTCGAAGCAGGAGAAGAATGGGTTGACGAAGGACAAGTACAGGACGTACAGCCGAACGAAGAAGAAGAATGGCAATAGGGAAGCCAACTTGACCCAAATCCCAACACTGGGGTTGAGTGGCAGGAGACAAAGCCCATCAGGGTAGTTGGGGCGGTGGATGGACGCTGCTGGGACCGGCTGGCGCGCTCCTCCGGCCTCCTGTACCCTGCCTGGGTCCTCAGCGCTGTCCGGCGAGGCAAGCAGCGCCAGTTTGTCTGCTGGATCCAGGTCAGATCGACGGATGGTAAGGTTAAACTTGCCAGATGTCTGATTGACAATGGTTCAGAGGTCAATCTGGTGAGGAAAGGCTTTCTGCAGGAGGATGAGACGAAGATGTCCTCGAACCCTGTCCAGCTGGAGGGCGTCAGCGGACATCGCCTTGACGGTGGCGACAGAGAAGCAGAATTGGCGGTCAGATTGGTGAAACAATCTGTGTGGAGCGTGGAAGAGACGGTCACTGAGGAGTGGTTTTCTGGAAAATTCTATGAAGCCACCATAAAGTATGATTTATTCCTGGGTCAACCCTGGCTTCACGCCCACCGTGTGTCGCCCATGGGACACAGGACATGCTTCCTCCAGGATCCGTCGACCAGCGACCCGTCTGACCTGTATTATCTGCACCCATATACCAAGAGTATCCACCAATTCAAAGAGCGAAATAAGCTACATTTTCAGCAAGATGGGCAGGAATGGACAAGGAATCAAGAAGATTTCGACGAAGGAAAGGTGGATTCGTTGAACAGCAAGAAGTGGAAGTCAGTTTGCTATCGAGTAGTCGACAAATGGCGGGACATTCTGGTGGATTATTTCGAAAAGAACCACAATTTTCGTCCTGAAGTTGATGCTTTTGCAAACAAAAAGAATAAAAGATTTCCGAAGTTCTACGACGATGCCTGGAGTGAGGACTGGTCTGAACCTCTTTGGATCAATCCGCCCTTCGACGTTTTTCCTCGTGTGGTGCAGAAGCTGAAGCAATCCGGCGCAAAGGCGATTTTAATTGTCCCCAATTGGCCAAGACAAGAGTGGTTCAAGGATATTATGGACATTTCCATCGACATTGTTGAGCTACCTCACAAGGGAGTGAGGCTGTATTGCGAAGACAATGGCAAGCCTTTACCACAGCGTTCGTGGAGCACGTTGAGTGCTTAGTTGACGGAATCTGGGAGATTATTGGCAAGATGGCAGTGAAATGGGAACAGAAGAGGTTATATCAAATTCCTCAAGAATCGACGAAATTGAGCTGGATGAAGACGATCGAGAGCGGAATCCCGACGTATCGTCGCGGAAGGAGGGAAGGACAATCGGCGTCCCTCAAGAGAACGCCTCCATCCATTACAATTCGTCCCCATCAGACAAGAATCAAGCCAAAAAAGTCAAGATTTCAAGCAAGAATGAAGACAAATCCCCAAGAATCTCGCCTGAATTGACAGGAATGAAGCTGAATTCGTCCGACCATCCCTTCAAGACATTCGTGGACCCCTTTCATTGGTGGGATCCCACGGAGGAGCGAGCTCAGGTGAGCTTCAGTCGCCAACAATGCGACGAAGAAGTTTGGAATGAAGTGGCCAAGAACATGAGACCACGACCAACGATTCGCAAATTGGTGGACATAATGTCGGTGATTAAATGTGGGAATCAGGTCGACGGAGACAAGATATCTGCAAGAAGGGACGCAGTGTTCGAAGATTATCAAGATGACGTGCTGAGTGGGAAGTTGTGGAAAAACCCCCCAATTCGATGTGAAAATGGGGAAGCCAAGATTGACATAATCGAAGGCTCCAAGGTTCACAAACAACGTCCATTCTATCTCCACGGCACCAAAGCAGATGCCCTGCGAAAGATTATTGAGCGCAATCTCTATGAGTTCGGTTGGTTGGAGGGCTGCATGAGTTCTGAGTGGTGTTCAGCACCATTTACTGTGCCAAAACCCCCACCTGCTGACCAATCCAGCATACATGCCTGGCGTCTAGTGGTGGATTACAGAGCCCTGAATGCCGCCACAGTACCAGACGCGCATCCTCTTCCTCTAATCAAGAAGGAGATCGCCGCGAGAGCCAAAGGCAAGCTCTTTACTGTGTTGGATTTGCGCCATGGCTTTCATCAGATGCCCCTTCGAAAGGAGGATAGGCATTTGACGGCAATGTGCACGCCCTGTGGCACTGTGCAGTGGACTGTACTGCCGATGGGTCTGAAGAATGCGCCGTCGATGTTCCAGAAGATGATGGAGACTATTTTATTTCAGAAGCACAAGTCTCTGGATTTACAAGAATTCTGCAGCATCTACATCGACGACCTTCTGATTGCCACGCCGTTGGGAAAAAACTTTGATGAGTGCCTGAAGTTGCATGAAGAACAAGTTCGAAAAGTTCTCGAAGTCCTTCGACAAGAGAAGCTCGTGTGTGGACCCAAGAAGGGCAAGATGTTCCTCCAGAGTGTGGAATTTTGTTCCTCTGTCTTGGAAGATGGGACAAGAAGACCAGCCCCAGGAAAAATGGCTGCCCTGCAGCTCTGGGGAAGGCCTAAAACCATCACGCAGCTTCGCGCCTTTTTAGGCTGCTGCAATTACTACCACGAGTTCCTTCCTCTCTACGCCAAGTTCTCCGGTCCATTGACAGAGTTACTGAAGGTTGGCAAAATAGAAGGAAAGAAGGGATCTCATTTCAAGCTCAAGTGGACGCCAGAATGTGAAGAAGCCTTTACTGGTCTCAAAGAAGCACTGGCAAATGTGGTTACATTAAAGACTCCGTGGTTGGATGGAAGACCTTTTTATATTCGTACAGACGCCAGTCGTTACGCCATTGGTGCTACGATCGAACAAGTCGATGACGAAGGTCACCATCATCCTCTGGCTTTCTGGTCTCGCAAGCTTACTACAAGACAGCGAAATTGGAGTCCAAGGGAACAAGAAGCCTACGCAATCCTTTGTGCCTTACGGCGCTATGAAGGTTGGATCTTGGGCCATCGCGTAGAGGTACTGACTGACCACAAGTCACTGGAGAGCTGGAGGACAGAACATGTGGATACCCCTGGTGGACCAGCTGGGAGAAGAGGCCGTTGGCATGAAACTCTCAGCAGATTTGACCTCCATGTGACTTACATTCCGGGTCGCTACAATACAGTGGCGGACGCCCTGAGTCGCTGGGCCTACCCAGCCTCAGAGGCTTACTCTGAAGTGAGTTTTTATGGGACAGCGACGGATAAAGCTGAACTGATCGAGTTCGACAAGGAGGAACAAGCACTGATCAAGAAACATTGTCTCCAATGTTCGATTAAAAATCGGATGAAGGTGGATTTGGTCAGATGCAAGGAGATTACCAAGGCAGATCAGACTGCAGGAGTTAACTCTGACTCTGAGTCGTCGCTGCCACTCCTGAATGTGTTTCCTCTGACGAGATCCAAAGCGAAATCCACGCTCCCTCGAAAACAAAAGGACAAGGAAACTTCCTTCCTCTATGTGGATTGGACCTATTTTGGCTTGCTGTGAACTTCGCCACCCTGAATCCGTGGGCGATTCACTAATTTTGGTCTCAATTCAAGCACATTTTGTACCATAATCTGGCATCTGGTCTCATGACTGCAAATGACACCAGCCAGTTTCACATATCTTGGACTCCATGAAGGGATACCATATTTCTTTGACACTCGACGACATGGCGACGCTCGTTTTCTGTTTTCTGGCAGTGGGATGTCAGATCCTGATTTCATCATGAATCATGGATCATGGATCATCATGTACATTCTTCACTCAGACTTTCAATTTTCGAATTTTCGAGCTTGAACGAAGCTTTTTCTGTGTGCCCTGAGGTACCTATACGTTTCATTCAAGTCGATGACCATCGCGAAGCACAGATCTCAGCACAATTTTGCTCAATTCAGCTCATTTTCACACATTTTGCCGACTAATCTAGGTTTTTGGTCGATTTAGCCATTTCTTTCACTTCACTTGACCCAGCCTGACATACTGGCGTATGTTTTCAGAGGGGGGGTGTAACGGCAGCAGTGACAGCACTCAATTATACACTGATGTGATCAGAATTTCAATGATTCTCAGATGTACATTAGTGCAGTAAATTTTCCGTTCAGTTTCATGTTTTCCGTTCGCCGCCAGATGTCGCCTGTGACCGCGCGTCGAGTCGCATTTGTCTTTCGTGATTTCCCAATCGGATTTATTTAAATTATTTCAAATGATTTCACGTCGTGTCATTAGTTGCGATGAATGCGCATTGAGATTCTATGTCTGCTCCATTTTTGTAGACCGGGTTGTCGTACTCTTCATATCTCACCATGGAGTTCAAAGGACTTACAAGTGCTTCGCATATGTCGCTCCAAGAGGCTGGATATGGGTCTGAAGAGGGTCAGGTGGGTTCGGAGATATCAGGGGCAGTGTCGGGCGTTACGACCCCTGGGGCATCAAGGCTACAGGCTTCGCAATCACAAGAAAGATCAACCACTATGCAGCGGTTACACCCCGCAGGTGGCTGCCAAGCGCTGGAAGTCCATCAAGCTTGAGCATGATGGACGGGAGATCCGCCTACGAGATTGGCGAGACTTCCGAGGGAAATACACCCTCTTCCGCCGCAACGTGGAGGATTGGAACGAGGGTGACGAGCAGGCTCGCCTGCTCTCCATGCTGCCGGAGACATGGATCAAGAGGGTCACCAAGGAGGAATCCAAGAGGGCCAAGTCCAACCACACAGTCAAGATGATGCTCCCCAAAGAGTATCATACGCACGTGGTGGCTTGGACGAGGAAGAACGTGGCCCGGGATGTCAAACGGCACTCCCTGCGGAACGCTCTCCTCATCACCGTCTCGGGCGATCGCGAGAAGACCGCGATGTGGCGCCTTGACGAGTGTGAGTTGAGCGGCGAGACCATCCGTCTGCAGGCCATCCCGGCGCGGATGAGCTGCTACGAGATCCTGGAGTGGGTTGGCGAGGAAGTACTCAAGGAGTACCGAAACCTCCACCACACCCGCGGGTTGAGGCCCGGCAACCGCGACGTCAACTACGTTGGCGAGGGACCTGGCGGGGAAGCTGCCATGGACCCAGCGGGAGCCGGCGGCGATGAGACTCTCGTCGACGATGACGACGACGATGAGCCCGCCGAAGTGGCCGTGTGTGCCTTCGTGGCCAAGAACCTGAGCGCGGGGAGCAAGCCAGGAAGCTGGAAGCCCCTGCAGCAGGGTTGGAGGAAGCAGGAGAAGAGGGACCCTCGCCGCATTGGCGACCCTCCGCTGTCCTTTGGGGAGTTCATACGAGCTCACCCTCAGGGCTGTTTCGTGTGTTATGGGAGGCAGCGAGGCTTGAACCATGACCACCGAACATGCCCCACCCACAAGGCCGACACGGAGGCTTACAAGAAGGCGCACGGGTCGAAGAAGCGTGCGCCCGCGGGTATCCGGGAAGCCAAGGTGGAGGTGGACAGGGACGAGCTCTCCAAGCTGGTGTCGCAGGGGACCGAGTTGGCCAAGGAGATCCAGGAGATCAAGAGGAACTGGGTCCCCAGGTCGGACAACAAGAACAAGGAGAACAACCAGAATGACCAGAACAAGGACAAGGACAAGAACAAGGGTAAGAAAGGCGGAAGGAAGAAGGGCGTCAACGAGGTTGATGCGGAGGAGAACACCCCTTCCTCCACAACCGACGCCCCCTAGCGGAGCCCCTGCAGCCAAGGGCCCCAGCTAGGGCGGTCGCAGGATGGTGACGTGGGAAGCGCCGAACCATCCCAGTCGGGAGTCGATAAGCACAAAGGGACTGCCGCGGGCGGAAGGCCCGGTCCGGCACCCAGTCGCGGAGGCGGGGTGGGGGCAGGTGAAGGCACGAACCCTTGCACCCGTCCGTCCTTCGCGACCAAGAATGTGTTTGATGTACTACAGGATCTATCCGAGAGTATCGGAGGATCACCCGGACCGCAGCTGGATGCTGCAGATGGTCAGCCTGAGCCCCTTGTCCACGACCTGCACCAGTCGCTTGTTGAGCTTCTGGAACGGCCGGAGATCCTGAGCTTGCACGCCGTGCGCCGTGTCGGTCGCGAGCGGCAGTTGCATCTTAAGGTCCGTGCCTTATGCGGGGAAGTGGAACAGGTTTTCGACGTGTTGGTCGACACGGGAGCTCAAGTCAGCTTGGTCAAGGCTGGCCTACTTCCACCAGAGTGTCTGACCGACAGTCGGAAACCTGTCAGGCTGAAGGTGGCGAACGGCCAGTACATGGTGGGAGGCACGAAGGAAGCGGCCATTGGGCTGCAGTTCGTGAACCATCGTGAGCTGAGCCGCCCAGACCTCGGCAAGGAAATCCTCCTGCACGGTCGCTTCTACGAGGCCGAGATGGACTGGGACATGATCGTCGGGTACGACTTCATGATGGAGACGGACTCCGGCGTCCTCCCGGCCCAGGCCTCCATGACCCTGTACCAGGACGACCAACTCTCGTGGCTTTCGTCACCTGAGCACCATGTGGAATGCCAATGGAACCACTCCGAACGCAATCAGCTCGAAGTGGCCGCGCTGGACACTGGGCCAACTGGTCCTGCAAACCAGGAGTACGGCGTAAGGCCGGAAGTGGCGAACCGAGTGGTCGCGGACCTGGGAGCTTCGGATCTGGCCCTGGATGCGTTCTCTTCAGGAACCTCCGCCCATCTGCGGGTGTGTGAGAAGTACTGGAGCGCACAGGACTCCACGTGGAAGAAGCACTGGGGTCCGCATCAGGGATTGATGTGGATCCATTGCCCCCGTTGGGACATTTCAAGAGCGATAGCGAAGATTCGCAAGGACCGCTCCAAGGCAGTGCTGGTTGTTCCTATGGGATGCACCGAGGAGGAAAGTACCCGACATTGGGTAGCCTCATTGACCAACATGACCTTAAACAAGGTCGTCCTACCGGCTGGAGAGAGTGTCTATCAGGACGCTAAGGGACAGCCCATGCCACCCCAGAGATGGCCAACGGAATTCCACTATGTGGATGGGGGCCTTGATCAGGCCGACGCCACGGACTTCGTGTCCGTCAACCGCATCATAGCGGAGCCATGGCGGCAATGCTTTGCGGTTCCCCCTGTTGACATCGAAGAATCGGAATCGGACGACCCCCTCACTGACGAGGAGTGGGATCTGGTTCAGGGGTATATGGATCAGCCCTTTCACGACTGGGGAAACCAGCGTGAGGGCAAAGGCCAGGACAAAGCCTGGTGGGAAGTGGACTCGATCGTCTCTGGTTCCTACGATGGAGATACCTTCGTAAGGAGGGTACTGGACCACTTGTCCAGCCAGGACGAGCCAATCGGGGGTAACCCACCCACCTACGGCGATCTATTCCGAGGCAAGACCAGAGATGGCCCTTTGGGCCACCTGGGAAGACCGCCTGAGCCGAAGACGAGCGGAGTAGCTACCCCTCAAGTAAGCTCCGTGGTTCAAGTGCCCGGAAAAGCCAAGGCGGAGTCCGATGACTGCCCCAAGATCCAGGCATTGAGGGCCAGGCTGAAGCAGAAGTATGGTGATACCTTCTTCAGCGGTAAGCCTGTGTTTCCCCCACCGGTGCGTGGACCGTATGGCGAGGCCAAGATACGACTGAAGCAGGACCCCCGTGTGTATCGGCACCGGGAGTTCGCCCTGAGGGGCAAGAGGAAAGAGGCCATGGAGAAGATCCTCCGTGACTTCATCCAGAGAGGCTGGCTTGAGCCGTGCCACTCTGAGTGGGCCTCTCCGTGCTTCGTCGTCCCCAAGAAGGTTGCCAGTGAGTGGCGGCTCGTGGTCGACTACCGCGGCCTAAACGCCCAAACGCAGCACAACAGCTATACGCTGCCCCTCATTGAGGACATGCTGCAAAAGCAACACCGGCGGAGGATCTTCACGGTGATTGACCTGAAACATGGTTATCACCAGATGCCTCTCGCCGAGGAGTCCCGTGCCTGCACAGCCATGAGCACCCCACTTGGACCTCTCCAGTGGAAGATGATGCCCATGGGCGTTACCAACGGCAATGCGGCTTTTCAGCGTATGCTCGAGAACCTGCTCGAGCCGGTGCGCGACTGTGCGGACCCTTTCGTGGACGACGTGATCATCGCATCCGGGGACCCCAGTATGAGCTACGAGGAGCTCCTGGAGGCACATGAAAGGGACGTCACTCGAGTGCTGGACCTTCTGGTTCGGCACAAACTCACGGGCAGCAGTGACAAGGCCACCATTGCGGTAAGCAAGGTGGTCTTCGCTGGCCACGTAGTCGGGAACGGGCAGCGAAAGCCCATACCTGGGAAGGTGGCTGCGATTGAGCACTGGGAAAAGCCCAAGACGGTCTCTGAGCTACGGGCGTTTCTGGGGTTCTGCAACTACTACTCGGGGTATATCAAAATGTATGCCGAGTATGCAGCCCCCATGACGACCATGCTCAAGGGCAACCGAGAGGAGACCAAGAAGGGGTCCAAGAAGGCTCTGGTCTGGACAGCTGAGTCCGACCATGCCTTTGAGGGGATGAAGCAGGCGCTGCTATCTGCAGTGGGTCTGCACCTCGTGGATCCCGACCGAGGGTTCGTCCTGCGCACCGACGCTTCCGACTACGCCATTGGCGCTGTGTTGGAGCAAGTGCTTGACGACAGGAGGCACGTGCCCGTGGCCTTCTGGAGCCGAGTCCTGGCGGAAGGCCAGAGACGGACTTGGACGCCCCGTGAAAAGGAGGCGTATGCCATCGTCATGGCTCTCAGGAAATGGGCTGGGTACATAGCCCTCCATCCCGTCACCGTCTGCACCGACCATCAGAGTCTGCAGTCGTGGCACAAGGAGCACGTGGACACCCCCTCAGGTCCCGCCTCCCGACGGGCAAGATGGCATGAGACCTTGGCCAAGTTCGACCTCACGGTTGTGTATATTCCTGGAAAGGATAACACCGTGGCGGACTGTCTCAGTAGGCGGGCCTATCCCGCCAGCAAGGGCATGACGGATATCTCTGCCCATGGCGATGAGGCTGAGACCGCTGAGGCCAAGAGGATCATCGAAATGGAGCGCCTGATGGAGGAGGAGGGTGCTAAATGCTTCGTCGTCATGGCTGCGGATGCCCCCCTCGCGTCGAGGGTGAGCAGAGCGGTCAGAGTACTCGCCCCTGATGGAGCTGAGTCCGACAAACACCTCTTCCCGGAGTCTTGCCTCCAGGACGACTGGACCGACGACTACGCCAAGTCTGAGGCCTTTGCGGCCGAGTATAGGGCTGTGACCGACCCTGATGACGGGCAGAAGTGGCCAAAGGGGCTGACTGAGGAAGATGGCAAGCTCTACCGGAATGGTAAGCTGCTAGTACCAGAGTCCCGGGTGCTCGAGCTGTGTGAAGCTTGGCAGCACCACATGCTGCACCCAGGGGTCAAGAAGCAAGCTCTTGACATGCAGCGTCGGTTCGAGATCAACCATATCATTCTCTACACCGCCATCAAGAAGGTCAGGAAGGGTTGCTCGGTCTGTCAGGCCTGCAATCCCGATAACCGGAACGTCAAGGGGGAACCCAATGGACCCCGGTTCCTGACCAGCCCATGGAGAGCGTGGCCATGGACGTCTTCTCCATGCCCGAAGTGCACATTGGCAAGGAGACCTTTGACTGTGTGGTTCTCTGTGTGGACCGCCACAGCGGCTACGTGGTGGCCGTTCCGGCACGCAAAAAGGGGTTGCTTGCCAAGGAAGTGGCAGTCTTGATGATTCGTCATTGGCTGACCGTCTTTGACATCCCCCGCACCATTTGCAGTGACCGAGGGCCCCAGTTTACTGGTGGCTGGTTCAAGGCTATGTGTTCCCTCATGGGAATACGACATGCCAAGAGCGTCGCCTATCTCAGCCGGTCTAACGGCCGTGCTGAAGTGGCTGGACGGCAGCTGTTTGAGAAGCTGCGCAAGATCCACATCACCAATCCACGTCGGAACTGGTTTGAGGAGATGTGGCCTGCTCTGAAGGCCCATCATGACACCCCCACTCCGGGCGGTTCGTCCCCTCACCAGATTCTGTTCGGCAGGGACCCCATGGGTAGGGGACTTCCCTTGTCTGGTGATGGCATGGCCATGGATGCCAAGGAATTCTTTGCGCGGCAAGAGCAAACGGCGCGGGACATCCGCCAGCAGCTGGAGAAGGAGCATGCTGAGCGTCAGAAGTCGGCCCCGAGCTCGACAGCGCAGAAGTTCAGGGTGGGAGGCCCGGTGTGGGTGATCAGACCCCGCCCTATGGGCACCCACCGCACCAAAACCTGGTTCACACCCGGCGAGGTGGTCCGCAGGATTGGTGAGGACACCTACCACATCAAGGTGGGTCACGGACAGTTCCGGGAGCGCCACGAGAGTCAACTCTGTGTGCGGGAACCCAACCTCCGTGGCCAACATGTGTCCCTGAGCTATGCCGCACATGTGGCTGATTCGGATGATGACTATGCCGAGCAGGACGACTATACTGTCGAGAAGATCCTGGCTCAGCGTCCGAAAGCCTCGGCACCCGGAGGTCTGGAGTTCAAGGTTCGTTGGCGAGGCTATGGGCCGTCCCACGACACCTGGGAACCCGTCTCCTCGTTCGTGCCGCGGGTCAATACTCCCTTCATGGAGTACATCCGCAAACACAAGACCAAGATCCACGTTTCGGACTTGGCAGCACTCACCCGGGCGATTGCAGCCAGGGGCGCCTGATCAGTGCCCTGAGCTCTCCCCTGATGTGTTATGAGCGCTTGTGAAACCGACGAATCGTCCCTTACTTGCTTGCTCTCTTCCATCTTTCGGTGACGGAGTGGCCATATACCCCCCCCTGCTGAATCCAGAGGAGGATGGCCCCTCTCTTCAATTCTATTCGTCACTCCCCACCTGCTGAATCCTTGGGAAACCAGGTAGGGCGACTGACCTTCATATTTCTGAGCTCTTGGGGCCTTGAAGCCCATACGACGTTGCGCAACGGATGCCGCTGTCATCGGCATTGCGATTTTTGGTGTGTGGTCTGGTTCCATGGCACTTGCGGAATCCAGACCAGTCGACGTGTGTCTCGAGACTATATATGCCTGAAGTCAGGCGTTATCCTGTCCACCCTCCTGCATTTGCCTTATCCTGACCGTGGCGTGGTTTGGCACTCTGTCCAGAGTGTGTTTACACGCCTGTTTACCTGATTATTGCTTGCTTTCTCTGTTCCCCAGGATATGTGCATCTGTATGTTAGCCCATCACTGAGATGGGACTGTTTTTCCCCCGAGAGGATGCGAATCGTATACAAAGGCGCCTTGAGTCGCCGTGTACATGTTCTTACAGCCTCGTCCAGCCTGGACGAGTACCTGAGTACAGATTCTACTGTTTGTGTTGCCCTATTCGCTGTGATGTGGAGATCCTGATGGCGCCAGGCGGGAAGCCCAGTTGCCTGACTACACTCCCAGCGGTCCGCCACTGTCAGTCCCAGTGTGAGCCTACCGACTCGCAGACGCACTTGCAGTCGGATGGCGGCCTCCGATGCTCCTGACCTCGGTCAGTCTGCCTGGGAAACTGGTGGTTTGAGGAGTCGACGCCTCCGCCCACACTGCATGAGGACTCCCTCATGTATGGCCTTCGTGGTAATAGGGCGAGGGAAAAGACGGCCTTGATGCCCGATCCCTTAAGGAGGAGCTCCCTTAAGATCCCTTAAGGAGTTCGGCTGTATCACTCTGGACTCGCGTCGTATGGATATGGACATGGTGCGCCCGAGGAAGGACCCGTGGAGACTCTCCCCAGTCGGCGGGCCTTGGGAAGCTTGGGGTAGCCTGATGGATCTTTGTGGTCGCTCTCGACCTGTGTGACCACCTCGGTCGTCGTGTGTCGCCTATGTTGGCCGTGTATGCCACTGCCACTGTGGTGGTGACCGTAGCAGCCGGCACCCGGTGCGCCTGGTATGGGTTAACGGGTCCTTTGGATGCCGAACAATCGCCGCTAGGACCCGGGATTTGATACTTGATACTGTACTTGCAGCTACCAGCCTTTACAGCATCATACCTGTCTTACTGTGGAGATTGACAGCCTAACCTGCGAATCAGCCTGAAGTGAGGATGTGACACCCCCCCCTTCAGGAAATAGTCCTGGGTACCCGCTGCCATGCGTGGGTGTTATCGAGCCCCCCCCAGGGTTTGCTCTAAGGAGGGGGGTGAAGCGGTACCCAGAACCCCATGGCTAGGTTAGGGCATACAACCGGTCTCCGGTCCACTAACCCTATGTACGGAAGGGAAGACCGGTCTCCGGTCCACTAACCCCATGTACGGAAGGCGCCCGTTGACGCCCGGTGCGAGCCCGGCGGGAGCGTGTTCCGTGCCGTAAAGCCCCGCATCGGCAACCGATGCACCACCAGCGGAGATTTATATATCAGAACATCAGGAATCAACAGGGTTTTATTTTCATATTGTTTCCGTCAATTTTTACGCTTCCGTTCTGATATTCACTGTTTTGACTGCTGGCGGTTGGATCGCGACTTTACCGTAACCGCCAGTTTAACTGTTTATAATGGAAATTTTAACGGTATCCGTGACAAAGGCTCTAAAGTCTTCAGGAATTGCGTTGATGCATCCGCAATTTTCACATTCTACACTCGCAACCTTAATCCGAATTTTTCAGGATGTCGAAATCGGATTTTCGACTTCGACATCCCCGCACTTGATTTGACCTCTTTTGAGTGGACCTACGTGCTTCCCTATGCACGAATCAACTTTCCTTTTATCCTGCCCTCCATTTGTCTTAAAGATATGGGCAAAACAAAGTTGATTTGTGAGGCCACTTGTGAAGGTCATATCTCGTGTTGCTTGCGAGGAATGACAATAAGAAAACGTGGGATGTATTCACAATACTCCCGACGTAATTTAGGAAGCATCATATGCCTTGCGTCTCCACACGTGCGCGCTAGTGTAATGGATCATGGTCAAGAGGGTAGAGTTTGCGTTGTAACTCTATGGCCATGATATTGTGTGCGTTAAGATAACTTTGGAGTGTAGCGCGCGAGTGTTGGTGTTGCATAGGAACTCTCCTTGAGTTCCTATGAGTGATTGACACAAAGTTATGCCCTTGGAGGGGCATGACATATCGTGGGGGGAGCTACCTTTTTGGGCAATATGTGGTATGTGCCATGTGTTGTGTTGCGTGCCCATTTGGCGGGTCCATCGCTCCAAGCCAAACCCACCAATGGACCTCATATTGTGCAAGCTCCTTCTCCGTACTCCCCACGATCAATTGCAAGCCTAACCTTCGTGGAGGGAAGCTTGTGTGGCGATCCCAAAGCGATGCGTTGGGAGCAAGGTGTGTGTTTTGCAATTTTCCATATTTTCATGTGCCCACTTGGGAAGTAGCGCGCGTAACCTTTCTAGGCGCCCCAAGTGGAGCACATATGTGGAATCGAAGGTCATTGGTGTCAAGTCATTGTGTTTAGAAGGATTAGTTGATTGCACGATCCAATCCGAAGATATTATAATATAATTGTGCACCTTTCAAGGCACTTTTGTGTGTCTTTGTACCAATTTTGCCATTTTTGGCCCGTCATGATGTCAAGTGGCGACCGTGTATCTCAACGTTGCGCTCAATTGACATCATGACCCAAGTATGTTATGAAGGCACATACTTCGGTGCCCAACATATCTTCGACCCTGCGAATAACTCCTCTTGGGCTTGGCATACCGTGGCCGCCATGTTGGCGATTTGGGACTATCCCAAATCATGGTCTCACTTGGTGACCCTGCCATTCCCAAAACCGGAGGAGTTGGGCGACGCCCAAAAGATATGTTGGACACATATGACTTGATACCAATCCTATGGCACACTCCGGTCCAAGTCAGGCATGTGCCTCATTTGCCCCAACCATGAGTGTGCGCATTTTTGATCATTTTGAGCAATTTTTCACTTTTGCTGCCCGCCGTGCACTATGTTGAGCCCACCCGTGCACGCCGGACGCATGGACCAATGGACCATATATGACATGAGTGTTATGCATAATGGTCCCCATGGTTCACACACCAGGTGGGCGAAGCGGAGCAACCTTCGTTAAGGCGCTAGCCCAAAGTGAGTGTGGGCAATTTTGCCATTTTGGCATTTGTGGACCCAATTGGGATTGTCACCACGCCGAGTGGCATGGAGATCTTTGAGAGCCAAGGGCATGGAAGTCTCTGTTGGACTCCAGGTGGATCAAGTATGGAATGGCGGATCCGATCTCCAAGCCGGCGTGGAGATATACTATTGGGAGCACCCCGGATTTTGGCTCATTTCGAGCAGCCAAAATGACCCCATTTTGGGACCCCAATTTCACCCCTCCGTGTGGTCAATTGGCGGCCCTTTTTCTATTTGCCCACAAGGAGCCGGGACCTAATTTTAAGTTGTACACTCAGATATGAGTCCTAGGTCCTGCCTCCTACCCTGTGAGTCATTGGCCTTGCCCTGACCGGGCGAACCACGCATGAGAATGGTGCCAATTTTGGTGATTTTCGCATCATGACCCCACTTGACGAACACGTGGTGCCCTGATGCCGGGACCTCAGAGGGAACCAGGTTGGGTGAGGGCTCCAAGAAGTTCGTAATCGAAGCGCATAGGGTCAGTTGCCTCGTCCCTACCTCTGGCGGGTCCGGACGAGGGGTCAATTTTGGGGACTTTTGAGTTAATATCAGTTTGGGCTGAAACAGCCCATTTTCAGCTACCAACTCCTGAGGGATAATGGCGGGGCCATATCTCTGGCTCAGAGTGGAGTTGGGACCTGTCGTTAAGGGAGCATGGGGAGCCACTGTGGGTTGGCCTTGGAGCGCCTTAATTTATCGGAACTAGCCTGTGGCTGGGCGGGACATCTCCCCTATTGGCAGGGTTTCAGGGTCCGGACTGAGCAGGGCATGGGTTGTGTTTGAGCCCCCGCCCCCACCAGCCACTGAGAGGGTCGGACCTGGGATTGGGATACGTGTTGGGACTGAGTGTCTATTGTCCTGTGATGCCCTTACCCTAGTCCAGTCCTAACCCCATGTGTACATATTCTGATGTGTTGCTGTACATACTTTCGTTCCCTTGTTGCAGAGTGGCAAGGATCCTGAAACGCTTTGTCACATGACACGAGCGTATTGATGCCCTTGTGAGCGTAGTGCTTTGCCTGCCTGCTCACCTGTGCGTGTCACCGCAGCGTCCCGTGGTCGGCCCCCCACGGGAACGCGTCAGTAACATCGGTTTTTGTAATGATGAACCACGGCATGAGAAAGGGTACCTTTTCGGTATCGGGCAATCGCACCACGGCGTGCCACTCCAAATAATCTGGAATGAGGACCTTGGTGATGGCCTCTTCTTTGGCATAATGATGCTGAGGTCGATATCTGAGCGGTGGTGGGCGTACCCAATTGGGAGGTACGCCCTTGGCGATGAGTTGCACCACTTCTCCGCTTGCATGCTTGCGCCACCAACTCAAAGAACCGCGTAGGCGGTTTGTTAGATCTTCCGGGACCACCGGATGTTGATGGGGCCGAACGCCCACTTGAGAGTCACTCTTGATTGGACTTTCCACGACCATAGCCACCGGTCTTGTATCCTCCTTTGTAACCACTGTATCCACCACCATATCCTTTGTATCCACCATAACTTTTGCCACCTTTTCCTTTTCCTTTGCCTTTGCCATAACGAAATCCACCTTTACTTGAGCCGCCCAATCGGTTGATACTCTTTTGAAAATTGGCAACCGCCAAATCGTTCTTGTCGAATAATACATTTGCCTTGGCCACGCTTGTAGGAATACTCCTTGTCTTGCGATAATCCTCCGGTCGGTGCATGAGCTCCGCCGTCATAAAGAACGTCCTATGAACAAGCTCTTGCGGGTCCATGGAAGGCTCTTCGGACTCCAAGCAATCGGTAATTGTGGACAACAAACGCAAATTGCCCAACAAAGACGTTTGCCACGAGCGTATCACTTTGTCCATGCAAACCATGTTGGATGTCTCGCCTATGATTGTTTTCGGGTGCCCTCGTTGGAACTTCGTCTACCTCCGGCACATCCTCAAGAAGGTAGGACCTTGTTTCCATCGACATCGGAGTGTGTGCTCGTTGCCAAGCCGCCGCCAACGAAGTGGGCAAGGGGATGGAAGGAGAATCCCAAGGCAAAATTGCACTAAACTCCTCGTCCTCGTCGGCTGTCTCATCTCCAAAGACCTCGGCACCCCCGGGGACGTTGATACGCTTGCCCCCAATAACATCAGACACGGCGAAGGCGGCCTCACTTTGTTGGGCGTCCAAGTCGTATTGGTTCGCTTCCACGCCCCATGCGAGAGCGATACCAAAAAGAAAGGCGTTGCGGTAAATAAGAAATGAACTTGAAACCAACGTGACCCAAAAAATGTCACGAAACAACTTCGCCAAACGGGTAGTGTTCAACTTAGTAGTTGAAGACCAACCATCAAACCAAGTCTTCAATATCTCTTCACGGCGATCCTCCGGAATAACCAAAGCCCAAGCCCTAGGATTGGATAAAAATACGCACAAGCAGTGTCAAGCACTGAAGGATCCAAAGCAAATAAATTGGTAAACTCCACAGTAGTAGTAGCCATGATATGATGCCAGAAAATCCAAAGTACTGATAATGAATAAGTAAATAGCCAGAAAGATGCGGAGTAATGTCAATCCAGAGAAATCCAAATCCAAATCCCAATGGAACGAAGAAACCAGGTGACAGTTATGTCTGAGACAGGGCTGTAATCCGCCAACTGCCGGAAACAAAAAGCGTAACCGAAAAGAAACGTTCAGACTGCCGGAGACAAGAAGCAGCCTCCCTTGGGTCAGGTGCATTGCCGGAGCCTTCAGAACTGTGCCACAGCGGTCCATAAAGTCCCGGTAGCTGATTCCGCGACTTGCATTTTGAGGCCTGCAGTACACCTCAGATGGGCCAAACAAGCAGGAAATCGGGTTTTTTTTGGTGTATTGGAACAAATTGACATGCGATGTCCTACCTCATTACCGGATCAGCCGCCGATTTCCATTTCGATGCCATTCTCGTTGCACTGAGGTTTCAGCATGTGGCCCTAGGTAGACCATTGCCACCCTGCCGTAATGCAGTACGAGACTCGCCGTAACAAAAATCTGATGTTCACATCCTGGTTTACATCGATTTCCACCCCTAACCCTAACCCTACCTATAATTTAGACTAGTAAGCACGAGATTTTCGACTTTTTTCGCAGCATGAGCCCTGCAAAAAGCTCGCCGTGAGTGCCGTGGGCGCTCTGGACCTAGCCACCGGTGTCATCGTGGACCTCTCGCAGCGTCTGCACGTGGCACAAGCTATCATTGCCACCCATCAACAACAACTGCAGCAGTTCAGTCAAGACACTTCTGAAGCACTGGTCCTTCGCTTGCGTTCGCTGGTCGTGGCGCACCTGCCTCTGTATCCTTCCAAGGTTCGCGCATATCACTTCTGCACTGTCGCTGGTGTTCCTGTAGCACATGCATGTCTTTTTGTGAACAATTTGAGTCAGTGATGCCGTTTTTCATTCTCTTGCTGCTGGTACCTTGCAGATTCGCGGTGGTGGTACTGCAGTTGTACGCGGTTTTCGTACGATGCTCAGCGCGACCGAGTGGGCGACACTGACTGCTGCGCAGGCGCCGGTGAAGAGGGGCAAGTACAAGCTTTTGGTGGTGTGCAGGCCTGCTCCCTCCATCCTGTTGCAGCAGCCCGTGGACATCAGCAAGACCAAGAAAGGACGAATGCGCAGCATCAAATCTCTCATTGTGCAGTACAATCCGCGAACCAAGAAGGCCTGGGTACGAATTTTTGGTCGCATTACTAACAGCTTGGGTCGCAACATCCCTTATCTTGCTGTCGGCAGAAGACCACCTGCCAATCGCCGTGCTGTTGCTCCCTTGATTGCTGTGCTGTAGATTTGGGTGCTGTAGATTTGGAGAATCCGTGAGATCGCTTCCGTTGCAATAGCTTTGGAGAGTCCAAGGATCCGTTGCTGCGATTGTCCACTTCGCCCACCGTGCACTTCACTGTTGGTCCGAAACGCCGAGCACACCTGGTATCTGCACGTGGTGTCACACAGTCAAGGCCTGCACTCCAGTTGCTGAGACAAATCCAGCATTCGCCAAGCACTCTGAAGTGATGTCTTTCTTCGGTCGCACTGAAGTACCTGCACCATACCTGCTATGTAGCTCTTGCCTTCCCCACTTCAAAGCGTTCAAACATTCCTTCTATGGCCCCCTGCAAAGATGTGGCTGTAAAGAGGAGGCAAGCATCACATGCAATGACACATTGCTGCATTTGAAAAGGCGCAGGGGCAAATACTGCCCACCAAAGGTGCTAACTCGTGCTGTGGCCACTCAAACAAAAACTCTGACACCCACACAATCACTGGAGCAGTGCATCCTGCAATGCCTGGGTTTCATATTCTGGGTCACCTCCACTTGGCATGGAATGCAACATCAGATGTTGGAAAACGAACCTACCTGTGAGGCAGTGGTGTTGCTACTGGCAGATTTTTTCAGACGCAAGCACTGGACACCTCTTCTTCAAGCAACAGCTGTGTCTGTAGGTGTGGGCTCCTTTGCGCTTGCACGGTTTGAGATGGAGCAGGGCATGGATGTTTTTCGGAGTGTCGACATTGCACAGGGTATCCACGTCAGCCGCCGCAGATGGAACAAGTTGCGTGCAGTCTTTCAGACAGACTCTGTGGGTAAGCGTCGCTGTTTCAGTGATGGGTCTGCATTTCTGAAACTAATTTTCAGTTAGAGGTCTGTGCGACAGGTTCGCCAGTGTTTAGCTTCGACTTTAGAATTGGAACATGCTGAAATGTCGTGTTCTAGATCCGTCACCTCTCTGCTGCACTCAGTGTTTAGATGTAGACCAGTGTGCGCTGCCCTTGGTGTGCAGCTTGGCGAGGCTACATGTCAGTTAGATGGCCTCTGTGGTGTAGATGCACTGGCTATCTGCAGATATGGAACAGTGCTTCCTACACATCTGTGCCATTTTAGTATCAGCTTCCTGCAATATCGTGAAGCCTGTCGCAATGTCTTGTTTCGCCATCTGTTGTGCCTTTGGGAAGGATACAGCATCAGAGATGCAGAAACATCTTGGTAGGACAATGAAGCAGTTATCCGATTTCAGCAGAGGTGTTGACTTGGTGGTTACAGAGACGTGGACCATTCTGCTGTTCATTGAACCGCATTTGACAGCAGATCATTTGGCTCTCTTTGTCTGGCGAAAGGGCAACACGGTTACGTCACTGCAGCGCTGTTACAAATGTGCTCCTTGCCCCTCCAGTTGCTGTTGTGATCTTCCCCTGCTCGACGTGCACTATTTCATCTACACGCCATTCATCCTCAGAACATGCATACAGACTGCGGCCTCCATTTTTTGACGAACTGGTCCATCCGTGTGACAAGAGTTACTGAGTGGTGGTGCTGTCACATCGGAGGAGAAGCAGAGAATGCCTTCTACCGTGCTTTCAATTTACCTGGGTCCGCGGCGTCGGAGTTCGGCAAGAGGAAGTAACAGAGCTCAGGTTTCTGGAGAGACATGTAGATTTTCTGAGAGATGCCTTTCCACCCATGGCATGCATTCTGAAGCAATATCATGACTGTCCTGAGGAAGTGCCTCTTCTGATAGAATATTTTTGCATTCCGGTTCCCTTGCTGAAGGCCTGGAAGGTAACAGAGGTACAGATGCGTGAGATCTGCCATTGTACTGTAGTAATGGCACACTGCCTTTTTTTGGTGTGGCCAACGCCGGAGGACATGTTTGCATACTGGCACATCTCTGATGCAGAAGTCAGTCGCGAGGCAGCAGATGCATTCAACAGATTTAGATTTGTAGATGGCATGGGTTTGGGGCCTGGTGCAATGGTAACTGTCAGGCAGTGGAATCTTTGGGCCACCACATTTTACTTGCAGCAGAGCTGTCCGGCTGGAACCCTCCCGCGTTTGTACACGAAATTTTTGTCAACCTGAGTATGCGTTTTGCTGCGAAGAATCGAATGCTGCCTCTTCTGTTGAAGGTACAGGACCACAGTGCTCTTGGTGAGGAGGTCAGTGAGGCTGCACGGTGCCCTGCTACGCGCCGGGGCAGGCCTCCACTGAAAAGAGTATGTGTCAGGTGAGATTTTTACCCTTCACAGCCCGCCACAGCCACATGCTGCACAATGTGTGCTGTTCCCCTGTCCTGCTGTACTGCTGTTCTCACTCATCAGGGAATAACGCGACACAGCCACACACAGCAAAATGTGTGCTTTCCCATGAACACAGAGCAGTACAGCGGTGTATACTGTTTTCCTGTGTGACACGTCTTGCCAGTGTCACGCGCACAGGTGCCAAATCGCACGAATGTTGTATAACATTAGACCATGTGCTGTCAGTGTGATGCCATGTGATGCCACAGGGACATGCAAGGACATGCAGGGGTATGCGATCGGACAGAGGGAGAGCAAAGCTGGCCTAGAAGAAAAAGCAGATCTGTTCCTGAAAAATGAATTTGTGATGCCAGTCCTGACCGGAATACTCAGACTAATGCCTGTGCTGCAGGACGTGAATGGGGAAGTTTCCCGAAAATTATTGCTGAACTACATGACAGGAGGGGTGAAAAGTATGCATGTACGGTCCTGGGAAGGATAGTTCTGGTGCAAAACGGGGGAGGGGGTCCTGACAATGAATTTTGAGGTGCAGGATAAGAGGGGGTGAAGTGGTGCAAATACTGCATTGCTGGACTGGACTGGAGTGGACTGGAGTGGGTTTCCAGAACATAATGTGTGTTCTACAGGAGGGGGGGATTCCTGAAAATGATTTTTGTGCCGCAGGACCGGGGGGGGAGGGGTGCTGAAAATCATGTCATGCTGCAGGACCTTGGGGGGGGGGGGGTCTGTCTATCTCACAAAGACCCCGCCTCCACCCCACCAGGACCAGGTGTCAAGCCACATCCCTGAACTAGGCACAAGGGCAAGGGTGCAAGAGGCAAGCGGGGGGGGGGGGGGCAGGTGGGGCTCAGTTGTACACCATTGGGCAAAGAGGAAGCCAAGGGCCGCGAAACACCCAATTTCAGAAATTCAGTGAAACAACCGGCAAACGGGTCGGTTTCCCATGGGACCTAGCGCTTATTTTGCCCATCAATGTGGGTGATCAGGGGGACCCAGGTTCGAGGGGTATGCACACACTAGCTTAGGCGGCTCAAGTTGCAGGGTATAAAACAACAGAAAGTGCCCAAAATACAGGGCCTCAAAAAACACCAAAAGAACCATTCTTTGGCTTGCAAAAAATCAAGCCGTTTTTGAAAGACCAAAAGAACTCTTATGTAAGGAATTTTGGCCTTTTCTTGCTCCTGATCGGTCCAAAAAATGCATTTTTGGGGGCAATGGACTGTTCCTTGCGCGAGGCCTCGCGCAAGGAGCAGTCCATTGCCCCTCCAAAGCCAGGTAATGATGGTAGAGTTTAGGGGTCAAGCAGGCGCCTACACTGTATTGACATTACACGCACCCTTGACTTGATCACATTGTACCATATGTTTACGCGGGCGGACATTCAGCGCTCTAAACAAGCCTTGCAAATCTAATTGATGACTCAAGAAATCATTTCTCATGTTGTTGCATTCCTAACAAAAGGAGCACATACTTTGGAGGTGTTGCACAGGGTGCATCCTTCAGCATTGCTCATGATGCACACCTGCCACAAGTTATGGGGAGTGTCAAGCAAAAAAAAGAGTATCACTGGTAACACATGAAGCATGTCCACTCAACAGATGACGCTGAGCTGTACAGGGACCCCCCTTGTAGCTTTGGCTGGAGAAAAGTTGATCGTTCCATTGTTGACTATAAATCAAAGTAAAATGTGCAAAGAAAATATGAATTTGCCATGCGTGGCACTTTTTTGAGCGTTTGTTTGGGCCAAAAAAACTCATTTTTTGGAGAGTAAAATGCAATGTAGTGCAAACGACACCAATTATCAAGATGATGTTCGATACCTGGAAAAAGAAGGTGCCCTGGGGGAAGCAGTCTGCCAAGCGCAGGCGCTGACCAAACCCAAAAAGAGTTTTTCTGCCTCTGGGGGGGCAAGGTTCTGGTAGATTTCAATGACTCAACGACAATTTAGGTACTCGTTGCTTCAGTAAAGGTTGTGCACAAGCGCTATCAGATGAGAACCCATCACAATGGTACAAAGAATATATTTTCTGGGCCTTTTTTTTGCGCGAGGCCTTGCGCAATGAGGACTGCAATGCAGTCCCAGAACTTGAAAGTCACACCCTCTACCTGTTTTTTCAGGCAGTGCAAATCAAAAATCAAGCCGTGGGGTGGGTGGTAAGACCACTCGACCCTGAAGCCGCCTTTCCAAAGGAAAATGAATCGGGTGATGTCCTTGGTTTAGTAAGTTATGCGCGAGACCTCGCGCATGGGGCAGCCCTTGAACCACATGTTGCATATGCTTTGCATTGATATTCAATCCGCCATGCTTCTGTTTTGATGATCCTTGGTCTTCATTGCGCGAGGCCTCGCGCATAGAATTCGATCAATAAATCATTTTTCCACGTCTGCAATGAACATGAAGAACAGAAAATGATGTTGCAATCATTTTTTCTGCAGACCATGTTCATCCAAAAAACAAGGGGAACGCAAAATGTATTTATTGGCCAATTTCCGCTAAAAGCACATCATTTTCCACTGAAATCAGAAGAGTTATTTATTTTTTTACAGTTTTTTTTTGTTTTCGGCTGTCCGAAAAAAGGCACAAAATGGCACAAATGGTAAAAAAGATACTTTCTCTGGACTAATATTCTGTTTTCAAAAAACAGAGCCTGTGAAAAACTATTTTTTTGCATGGTCCAAATTGGGTGCATTTGGTGTGATTTTGACCATGCAACTTGAGCCGCCTAAGACTGGTGGTTTTTGATGGAATTAGTACGGTGAAAATCGCGACAAAGACTTTTTGGACCGTTCTGGCACAGCGAGGGCGTTCTTTCGCTACCAAGGGAAGGAATTGACTAGGGAAAATGCGCGCCAATTGCGAGCTGACACTGCCTATGGAGAGGCAAATCATAATCAGTGGTATAGGGTTAGGGTTGAGATTTTTTGATCTCATTAATTTTTTCACGCAAAGCAATACCCCCCCGCCTGCAACTAGGGTTAAATCGCCGCCGGAAACCCAGCCTAATTGCAGGCTGGGGGTGATCGCTTTGCGTGTAAAACTTGTGTACGCGCGACGGATTCTGCGAGCTCGCATCAGCTCACAATTCGCGCGCATTTTCCCTAGGTAGTGAAGGCAGTGCCCTCAGCGATCGCTCAGGCCGCTGGGCACGCTGATCGCTGCTGAAAATGCACATCGGCGAGTGCATAAGCGCATTCCTTCCCGTGCAAGTGCCGGAATGGAACCCATGTTTGCCAAGTCGAACCCCAGCGAGTTGGCCGCTCGGGTACTCCCTCTCAGCAG
Source organism: Eutreptiella sp. 'Long Island Sound 2002' (assembly GCA_964036045.1). NCBI lineage: Eukaryota > Euglenozoa > Euglenophyceae > Eutreptiales > Eutreptiaceae > Eutreptiella > Eutreptiella sp. 'Long Island Sound 2002'. The sequence goes on from OZ038387.1 coordinate 30,406,302, forward strand.
AGGTCACCTGTATAATGCAAATGTAAATGTAAAGTAAATAATAATGCTCGGCACCACATACTGTAAATGTAAATTTAAAAAGTGATAATGCAGCCGGATTCGGGCAGTGTTACTGTAAATCACTTTGTAACCCCAGTATGGGATCCCTGTACATATGTGTAGGAATGGTTACCTCAAAACATCAAGCAATTCTAAGAAACAAGATAGGTGTGATGCCTGACTCAGTCAAGTCAAATCACCAATCACACCGCTCCAGTCGACTCTGTCCAGTCACGATGTCGCGCCGTGACTCGCTGTGACGGAGCGATCGGTCCATCATTGAGATCGGCCGGGATCGAACCTACTCTGTGGCATTTTTACTGCCAATGTCACCGTACATTATTGCACAACAATGTTGCACTTAGAAGCTCATCTTGTGCTTTTGCATGCTTCGTGGGCTGAGCTTCAGATGGTACCGTGCTTTTTTCAAAATTTTCGAAAAAAATTCAGTATGACTCTCATGAGCCAAGTTTTTGGGGCGACTGAGTGATGACTGATTCATGAGTCACGATCGCCGAAGACTGATCCTCTTGTGGCGGGCACTCCAGAGTGCCATTCACGACACGCAGGGGGGCTACGAAGTCCTTGCCAGGGCGCGGGGGAAGGGGGGGGCAGTCGCCCTCTGCTGCGGTGAGCCAACGGTGTACCCGGGCCGCCGCGCTTAGGGGCTCGCGGAGGAGTTGCTCCAGCCGGTGGTTGCGAAGCTCCCATGCGAAATCTCCTAGCCGGAGCATGTGCCGGAGGAAATCGTCCACGGAGGTCCCTCCCGGCGGGTTGTAGGGGGCGATGGCGTGGAGCTGCGCCTCTGCCTCCTCGGGCACCAGCCCAGAGCAGAAGACTTCCGCCCATGCGGCGCCCGCGGAGCGCCACGAGGCCACCCACAGGGCTTTGTCCCCGGGTGGGAGGTGGCGGGCCGCCTCGTGCACCGCCTGGCGGTAGTGGGGCCAGAGGAGCCGCGGGTGGGCGCACCCCACGTGCATGTGCACCGGGGTCTCCTCCGGGCCGCCGCATAGGAGGCACGGTTGTGGGAGCATGGCGACGCCGGAGAGCCGCTCCTTAAGGACGCGGAGCCTGCGATGCACCGGCGTGTGGCCGTCTCTGGCCCGCAGCGCCCGGTGGTTGGTGGCCGTCGCGGTGAGGTCCCGGGCGTGGACGTAGGCTATGGCCTGGGCCATGCCAAGAGGTGTGTGTCCTCGGTGCTTCAGCGCATGATCCGTCTGTGCTGGCTGTGCGATCTCGCTGAGCGTCCGCATCGTGGGGGGGCGTAGGTCGAGATGGCCGTCATGACCAGCGACAATTAACTGGGCGTGGCTAGGGCCCGGGTGCGTGTTCTGCAGGACGATGTCCTGGGACGCCGCCCAGTCCGCCTGGTGCAGCAGGGCGTCGCTGTGGTGTGAGGTGGCTCAGACATACCAGAACGGGTGCCCGGCGTGTTGTCCTCGCGCGCGCAGGCCATCCCGGTGCCACCGTAGGGGTATCTGGTTGACTACCTTCGCCGCGCCCGCGGGGACCCCCGTGGTCCGCTCGCGATCCGCGTGTCGCAGGAGGTGGAGGATGACTTCGGCGTCCACCGTATGGACCCATGGCCGGTGGGCGCCGTATTGCAGGGGGAGGGAGGCGGCCAGCCCTTCCCCGTCGGGCACCGTGCCCGAGATGGCCACCGCCCACGTGCGGGTGAGGTCGGCGGCGAGAGCGACGCTGGTGGCGTGTTTGCAGGGCCCGCCCCCCGACGCATCGGAGGAGGTATGGCCCCAGGCCTCCGGGATTCAGTAGTACCCGGTGGGGCTGAGCCACCCCCGGTTGAGGTCGGCGGAGTGCCACCGGACGTCGGGGTGGCTGGGGGTCAGCTGGTCCACGCTCAGCGCCCTGGTGTCGCCGGGGCAGATCACCGGGTGGTCGTGCAGTCAGATTTCTGCCCCAGCGATCGTACTTGCCCAGGACCAGAGTGCCGTCACATGTTCTCTGAGCCACGCCGGGCCTCCGCGCTGGTGCACCAGGGTTGGTACAATACAGTACGTGTAATGTATTGTATCGTTCCGATACAGTACTGTAATCTAATGTATTGTATCTCAAATCTTTCTGGCAAAGTACTATTTCCTCACAGAAGTTATGTTCCTTTACTTTGCAGCTATTCTCTTTTAGTTTACACCCTGCAATTGCTTGCGATAAACATGACTTGTCTTTCCTAGAACAATCCCATTCCTCTCCACCAGACCGCATCCATAGCTCAGGCTGCTTTTCCCAAAACTGCAAAACAATTTTAGAACACTCTCCTCAAACAAATTTGAAAAACCTGCAAAATGTCTCTTAACCTAAGGGAAAATACTGCATTGGTTTTAAAAACCTGTGGTGTGGCGTGCTTGTGCTTGTACTTGTGAATGAGTGGTGTGCTTGTGTGGAATGCGAGTGCACATGTAGTTAGTGAGGTGCAAAACTGGTGATTGAAGTTCCACCTCAAAACTCAAAACCAAATTTTCCCAATAAACAAATATACACAAACAACAACGCCTTATAGGGACAGGGTCAACAGAAAGAAGTCCTTGATTTATGGTCTAGATATTTTGATGAAATCCTGCTGGTTTTGTAGTTGAAAACCCAAACCAAAGCAGCAAGTAGAGCAAGAACAGGATGTGGATCAAATCTATTATTGGTTTTGGAATCCAGTGTAACACAGAAGGACTGCAGATAGACAAAGCAGGTTTATACACAAAGATTCAATCACAAATGGATAATACAAAAGATTTTATATGAAAATTGGTCTGACTCTTGCCTCAGAGATAGCATTAGGCACTTCATGTGCACTCGTTTGGGTGAAATGGTGCTGGTTAGGAATGTGGGGCATAGATGTCAGGACCACACAGAAGGTGACTTGGCCAAGCAACTGAATTCAGAAACAGTTACAAAGTAGGACCACAATGAGTGGTAGAAACAATTGAGTATAGGGGTCTTGGGGTGGGAGACCACTAGGCTTAACCTCCAAGGCCTAAAGCATGAAATGCCTATTTTTTTTCGGTATATCCTCCATGAAGGAAGCTACCTCCGCTCAGTTGAGTGGTAGGGGTGAACTTCATGGGGGGCTGGGGTCACAACCCTAGTTACTTTGAGAAAGTGTACTTTAGGCAGCAAAAGAGAGATAACAACACTTAAGTTTGTCATAGCATCAACAAAAGGGTTTCAAGGGGGGCTTGACCTGGATCAAGCCCTCCAAGAAAGACATGGCAGTGACTTTTTCTTACTCCCCCCTGGAGTACTAGTTAGCTAAGCTAGTAGGACCAAGGAAAAAGGCTCAAATATTCCCAAAATTGCCTCAGAAAATGCATTGAACTTACCAAAAACATCCTCATCACTTCATAGAAGCCTATCACACTGTAGGTACCCTTGAAAAACAGTGTAATGTACCGTGAATGATGTCCCTTCGATGGGGCATTCCTCAAAAGTCGCCGGCGTGCGACGAAAACTTTTGGAAAAAGTTTGGGGGTAGTGGGGTTTGAACCCAGGACTCCCTCCCTAGAGCACATATGCTTGCCCACTAGGGTACAGTCGAACGCTCTAATGCGAACGACTATTGCTGCATAAACAGCGTTTTAGTATACGTCCTGACCAAGGGCCAGGGCGGAGCAATACTCCCAATGGAGGACACAAAACCCTCCAGGAGCTGGAAAAAATAGAAAATGTAACCGACAGGGAGTGATTCCTGCGGTTTAGCGGAAGGGGTTGCCATTTAGCAAGTGAAATCGTTAAAAATCGACGAAACCACGCGGGAAATCGTCATTTTCACACATAACTCAAAGTCGCAGACAAGCGCAAAGGAAGCGGACTTCAAAAACAAGGTTGCGCAAGCGTAAACGGCTTTTTGAAAAGGAAGGTATGGGCCGTAGTTTTTTAAAGTTCTAAAGGAAATTTTTGCACAGTTGCATCAAAATTTTTATAAACTTCAGAGAAAAGTCTTCAAATTCAACCCACACCACAGAGCAGGTCAACAACCCACCTCTCAGGTATGTCAGTGTCATCTCACACGCACGCATTGCGTTCATGTTGGTTGCTTCCTCAAAAAGTTAGGGTTGTCAACGCTGTGTTTGTTGGGGGTTCGGGTGTTCCTCTCTCGTGCTCTGCACAGGTCAAAACGGGAATGAAAGGTATGCGATGCGAATGGAGCGCGCAGCGCGCACGTAGGGTTAGAATATGCGCTGTGCTCGCGATGCATGTGCCTAATCGAGGCATTCACACGCTGTGACAAGTTCCCTGTACCCTAATTCATCCTTGTTCTCTCTTCACAGGTTAAAAAAAAGAAAGTGTTTGTTCGTGTGCAGCCGTAGCGTTAAAGTAGGGTTGTTTAAAACGCTTAGGGTTGTTTTGTGTTCGCTTCACCTCGGCATTCACACGATGCATGGTGAGTAAGGTAGGTTAGCCCAGGAGGAGCTCACCTCCTGGTTGAGTCAGTGTGGAAACGGTTCTGCCTCCCTTCCCTGCGTGCACATGATGCATTAAAGGGTAGGCCACGCGAATTGCGCACGGTAAACCTTCTTTAGGTTACCCAGGGGCTCCTCAGTACGTTCTTCAAGAGAACCTGAGGAGTCTTTTAACGCTTGCTTGCTTGACAGGGGAGCTGATCACAAATCAGCGTGTTTGCGGACAGTGTATTATAGGTCACACTGAGAAGCGTATAATACGTGGAGTGTGGCTTGGCTCCTCCGCCGCAAACACCCCTTCATTTGCCTCTGTTGTACAGGTGGGAGAGGTTCAGGGTGATTGGTGCACGCAGCAGCTGCCTTCGGCGGCTATCCCATTTTTCTGCCCCAGCAAAACAGGGGCGCTGATCACAAATCAATTGCCTGTGCCTCAGCCAGGAGTGGCGAGGGCAGTTCAACTTCATCGACATCCGCGCTGTGCACACAACAAGAGCACCCCTTCCCTCCAAGCCCTAGTAGGGGAAACGCGTTGTGGCGTCCCCTGTTAGGCCACAGTTGCTTAGCAGCGCTGTGTTCTCTTGTCTTCTTCACAGGAGGGTCATTAGGACCCGAGACATCTTCGACAGCAGCACCCAGTAGCGTGTGTAGGGGTTGGGGTCAGCAGGCCTGGCAGGAGTTGAGTGCAAGTGATGAGTGCTCACCCTGCCTTCGAAGGCCGGTGCTGGCGTTAGTGAGTGTAGTGTAGTGGTGTCTCCTGTCCCGCGTGCTTTTCCTCGTGGGCAGGGGGGTGCGTTAGCTTTTGGCCTGTAGCAAAAATGGGCGTTTTGTATGCCCTTACCACACTTGGCCACCCCTCCCCTCTAGTAGGTGGGGCTTTTGTCGTCTTCCCCCAAGGATAGGCGCCAGCACAGAAATTGGGCGCCATAGGAGTGGTAATAGTACCTGATTAGGACCTTCGGTCCGACGTCAGCGAAGCCTGGTCTCCGGGAGCCACGCCGGGGAGAGAAGTGAGACACACACAGACATACGTAGCACACATAGGGGTATGGTAAACCCTGTAAGGAAGGGTAGAACCCCATGGGTCTGGACCAGTCAGGGGTCCTAACTGTGGGCTCGCTTGTCCCCAAGGAGGGAAGACACACCTTGCCTCATAACACCTTGCTTGTCATTCCTCCCTGGTGTAGTAAGCCACCGTTCTTCGTTGGCTCCCCAAGATCATTACATCAGGGCAGTTCCCATGCAACACATGGTCAACAAGGCATACACTCGCTGGGTGGCTGCAATCCTGATAAGCGGCCACCTGGCCCACGCTGGAAACCATAGGCATGGGTCTGCAGGGCACAGACAGGGTCAGTGCAGTGCTCAGTAGGCAGTAGTCTGTGAAAAAACCAATGGCCTTCGGCCAGGGAGTGGTTGTCACGGGGGGCTAACGGTCCTGTCCTGCGATGCAATGCGGGGCAACTGTGACAACTGCTCTTACACCCATACACAGGCACATTTGCAGAAGAGTGCTCACTGCACCTGTCAGTAGACTGACACAGGGAAATTAGTTTCGCTTCTTACGCTGGGACATAGTCTCAGCACGGGTTAGGAGCTGCCCCTCGTTGTTCTCAACGAGGTAAGTGCGGAAGATGGGGTTGATACTCCCATCTGGTTGTATGAAGGCTGACATAGGTTCCCAGGTCGCCTCAGATAACCCATAGCCATCCAACAGGGTTAGGAATTTCCAGCCCTGTTTATACTCCTGGCGAGCAATACCTGCAACCACGTAGTAACCATCGACTGCCATCTCATCGGCAGTCATCTCTTCGAGTTCGTCTGCCTCCTCTGGACTGGCAGCGTTCTCTAGGTCTATACGCTCAACCTCACTGTCGCTGAGGCGCCACTCATCCCAAGACAAGTCGTCAGGGGAGTGATAGTGCCTCAACTGCTTAGGTGCACATAGCACTTCACCACCTTGACGTGGACTGCACCTGACATGGATCCTGGATCCATCTATCCTGATGATACGATAGGGTCCAAAGTAAGGGTCCTGTAGGCAGTTACGTGGCCAGGAGGGTAGGCGTGAATGGTGTACCAAAACAAGGTCACCAACCTTGAAGCTGGCAGGTCGCCGTAGGCGGTTCCGTCGGCTCCGTTCACGGTCACGAATGTGTCTCAGGTTAGTACCAGCCTGGTTAGCCAGAGACTGCTTGTCTTCCAGCCAATCTCCCACAGGGCTCTTGAAGTCCTCAGGAAAGGGGGTTTTGAAGAACCAAGCAGGTCGTCCTCCATGGAACAGTTCGAGGGGGCTGAAACCCGTAGAAGAGCTCCGCTGTGAGTTCATGGTCAGCACTGCCCAGGGCACTAGGCGTACCCAGTCCTTGGTGCGCTCCTGTTTCATCAGGATTCTTAAGTTTTGCTCCACCACACAGTTCTGTCTCTCACAGAGAGGGTTTGACATGTGGGTATAGGGCACACCTGTGGTTACCACCACGTTGAGGGCATTTAGCACTCGTTTGTACCACCCAGTGTCACTGCGGATGCGTACATCCTCATCAGAGTGCACCTGCTTAGGTGCTCCATAGGGTTCGAACCATTGTTCGACGAACATTTTCACAGTCTGCTCACCTGTGATTTTCTTATTGCAAGGGAACACACCGGTGAAGCGCGATAGACCACAGGTGACCACGAGGCAACTATCATAGCCGCCAAAGCGTGGTAGGCCGTGGATGAAATCCACGTAGAGAAGAGAGTTAGCACAATAGGGTATGGGTAAGCTGGAGATCAGGCCCCTATCCCTGCTTGGTGGCATGACAGCCACAAGCATCCACAATGGTCTGCATATACGACCTCAGTTCAGTCAGGGTTAGACTAGAGTAGAAACACTCACGGAAGAAGTCCACTGAGCGATTAGCGCCAGTGTGACCAGAACTGAGATGGGACCACTGTAGGCACCCATCCAGTCGTGCCTCAGGCACCACAATTCGGTCCTCGTAGAAGTGGTACTGATTGTTTTTATACCACTGGTGCCCGTCAATGACACGGGGTTCGAGACCAGTGCTGAGGGTTTGGAGAATTTCTTCATACTCTGAATGATAGTCGGTTAGACTCCAACCCTCCAGGATTCCAGCAGTGCACATGGACAGGTCAAGCTGGACATCCATACGCTGGAAAGCCTCTCTGGCGAGTGCCTCAGAGCTCTCACTGATAAGCGCATCGAAGTTGTTGCGCGATATATAGTCAGACAGTTCATTCTTTATCCCAGGGATATGATGCACTGTCAGCCTGAACTGGCTCAGGTAAGTCCACCACCGTTTTAGCTTTGCTTTTTCTGGTGGTGAGCCCTTCTGAAACGACTTCACAGGCTCCTGGTCACACAGCCAGACAATAGGGTTAGATCCCAGGAGTCAGGATTGTGACGATAGCACCAACATACCGGCCAGGAGTTCCTGGTCATAGGTGCTGTAGTTGGAACCCGCTTGGTTCCATTTCCAATTCCAGTGTCCCAGTGGCACCAGTCGCCACTCACTGGTAGGAGAGTCATGTTTCAACGAGCCATCACGGTTCAGTCCAGTAGATTCGGGCCACGCGAGGCAGGCGACGGTGAAATGCGGCAGGGAGCGACAGGAAGGCGACAGGGTGGCGGCAGGAAGACGATAGGGTGGCGACAAGAAGACGACAGGCCAGCGGCAGGAAAGCGGCAGGGAAGCGACAGTAAGCGACAGGCAGGCGACAGGAAGGCGACGGGGGAGGTGCGACAGGAGGGCGACAGGAGGGCGACAGGGCGGCGACAGGGTGGCGACAGGGAGACGACAGGGAAGCGACAGGAAACAAGACATAGCGACAGGATAAGCGACAGGAAAGCGACAGGAAGACGACAGGAGGGCAACAGGGCTAGCGGCGACAGGGAAGCGACAGGGAAGCGACAGGAGAAAGCGACAGGAGAGCGACAGGAGAGCGACAGGAGAGCGACAGGAGAGCGGCAGGGTGTTTTTTTGCGACAGGAAGGCGACAGGAAGGCGACAGGAAGGCGACAGGGGTGCGACAGGAGAGCGACAGGCCTGTGGAAGATAACAAGTGGGACAAAATAGTACATGGATTTTTATACAGGTGGATATATGTAAAGAAAATGAGAACCAATGTTTTACATTTATTTGGATTCTTATGAAGATGTCATTTCATTGTTAGATGGATAAACTTTTAGCGTGTCGGTGAATTTTCATCTTTTATCGATTCATTCCGCAGGTAGATTTCGCCTGAAACTGAGAACTAAATGATAAAGATAAGTGTCAACTGCAAACTTTCCCGATCAGCAATGACCCCGACAGGTCCCGACAGCAAGAACTCGTCCCGACAGCAAGAACTTTTATTTATGCAAGCATTTCATTGAGTTAATCCAAAAATTGTTTCTGATTGCGTTTTTGTCCTCTTCTTTTCACATTTTCACATTCTCCTGGGCCTTTGCATGGTACTGAGGCAACGGCCCGACGAAACCGAGAAGGCACGGTTGCAACCCTCCTACGCAGGGAGTTGGCGGCACCGAATGCCCACGAGGATGGCAATAACCTGACCACCAATGCCTACCGCAACAAAGTGTGTACCAATCCTTGGAGGTTGTGCAACTCGCGAGTGCCGGTTGACTGCTCCAAAAATTTGTGTTCCACTTGTTGCCGTGGGCTTGGGGTGGCCCTGTTGGTAGTTTCCAACGCTCTAGGTGTTGGTCATGCAATGCCAGAGTGCTTGAGCAATCCAATGGTATGCCATTCCGTTGGAAGTGCACGGCGACCTGGGCACATCCCTACTCCTTCGCATTCTTGGACGAGTACGTGCATTCTACAACATCAAGAAGTTTGGCCTTTTTCATCGAGTTTAGAGCCGAGGTGGATCATACGAATATAATGAGTTGACCTACTTTTTCTTGGCGGCGTGTGTACTACATCATTGTGAGATTCAGTTTGATTTTCAAAATGGTTGCGAGCCTACAGCTGAGCGGCCATGCAAATGTGCATAGTAAATCACCAAGGGTGTTAGGAATTTATGATTGTCAAACAATGCAAATGATTGGACCATCGATCTGCGATTCGCATCATTGCTTTGCACGCCTTCCGGGAGGTTTGCTAAGGCGAGATCTCACAATTTGGCATGAACAAAGAACATTTTTGTTATTATCGAACTGCCTGTTTGCGGTGTTTGTGGCTTTCCATCGATAGGGTAACACATTGGGCGACAGGGAGGCGACAGGGAGGCGACAGGGAGGCGACAGGAAGGCGACAGGCAGGCGACAGGCAAGCAACAGGAGAGCGACAGGTTACCACATTGGGCGACAGGGAGGCGACAGGGAGGCGACAGGGAGGCGACAGGGAGGCGGCAGGAAGACGATAGACAAGCGACAGGAGGGCGACAGGGAGGCAACAGGAAATAGCGACAGGAGAGCGACGGGAGGGAACGACAGGAGAGCGACAGGCGAGCGACAGGAAGGCGCCAGGCAAAAATTAGCATGGCGACAGGAAACAACAGGAAGCGACAGGAAGCGACAGGATAGCGACAGGAGGGCGGCAGGAAAGCGACAGGGAAGCGACAGGGAAGCGACAAGGGAGCGACAGGGGAGCGACAGGAGAGCAAAAGGCAAGCGACAGGGGAGCGACAGGGGGCTAAAAGTGCCAAAACAGCGACAGGGAGGCGACAGGATGGCGACAGGAGAGCGAGGTGGCCCGAATCTAGTAGTACGATAATGGCAGTGGGTTAGTTCAGCAGGGTTAAGCTCCTGCCATTGGTAGATCGTACCACCCCCCCCATACATCACTGGCATCAGTGATCAGGACTATCTCGCCCTCACGGCGGGGCACTCCCAGGCAGTTGGAGGAGGCAATCTTCTTCTTCAACTCTTGGAAACACTCTTCCTCTCGGGAGGTCCACCTCCAGGGAGTAGTTTTCTTGATTAGGTCAGTGAGGGGTGCAGAGGAGTAAGTAAAATTGTGGATGTGACGCCGATAGAAATTACAGGCGCCCACAAAACTCCTCACATCGTGTAGGCCCTTCTTAGGGTCATCGCGAATCTGCATGTCCTGTAGGGGCTGCATCTTAGACGCGGCTGGTTTCCACCAGCCATACCCCACGTCGAAACCCAAATACTACATCTCCTCTTTCATAAACTCACATTTTTCGAGTTTGATTCGGAGATGGTTTTCTTGACAGACAATGAAAAATTCACGGAGGAGAAGGACATGGTCCTCTTTGGTATTAGTACCCAAACTCACGTCGTCAATGTGAGCCTCCATTTCTGCACCCCGAGAAATCAACTCTTGTACTAGAGGCCTGCGCCTCAGTATGTACAAAATTTTGTTCATAAGCTCCTGGAAGAGCGCTGGGGCAGTAGCCACCCCGAAAGGCATAACCTTCCACTTAAAGACACGACCCTTAGGGGTTATAAAGGCCAACAGCTCCTGAGCTGCGGCGGTTAGGTCCACCTGCCCGAAACCAGAGCGTTTGTCCATTTTGGTCTTGTACCTGCATTTGGCAATACGCTCCAGGGTGTTTTCCATGTTAGGAATACTCCCTGAGTGGTTCTGGGTTTTCTTGTTGACCTCACCATAGTCTACAACCAGACGTAGGGCAGTCGACCCTGGTTTGGCAACAAGGAAACAGGGACTGCAGTGATGGGGATAGTCCCCGTGCTTATACTCTTCAACGAGGCCAGCATCAATGCATTCCTGGATCTGGCGCTCCATTTCTTCAACCTGTTCCTGTGGAGCGGGATAGGGACAACGCCTCACTCGCGTCTTTTCAAATTCTGGTTTCAATTTCAGGTCCATCTGGACCAGTTTTTTACAAGAAAGGGGAGGCGGCAAGGCGCCGAACACCTCCTCATAGGTTATCAGCAGTTTCTTCAGGCGGGGGTCAAGGTTAAGACTCTCGAGTTTCTGAAGGAAATCCTCCTCAGCATGGAGGTTGCTTTTTCCATGTTCTTTCTTTTTCTGCCGATCAGCAGTTTCGGCAGGCACAGAGCCATCGTCCCACTCAGGGGGACATTGCTTCCCATAGTGCAGAGAATACACTAGAGGTATCTCAGGATCAGGCAGCGTATAGGACTCATTGTCCTCCTCAGACCAGATGGAGGATTTCCAGGTCTGTCCGAGGTATTGCAGCCGCTCTTGGCGCTCAATACCTTCGGCCTTCAGGTACAACAGCCGCCGGAGTTCCTCCAGTGTCATGCTCAGACAATGGCATGTTATTAGCAGCAGGCCGTGCCAGAGCATCAGCACTCCGGGCCACGGGTTCACCTGTGTGCATAGGCTGCATGTGTAGCACTGGCTTCCCAGCAGGGGAAGCGGGTTCAGAGGTTGACTCTAGCTCTACCTCCTCTAGCAACAGCTGGGCTAGGAAGGCACTATGATTTAGGTCAACACAGCTGGGATCAACAGAAGGAATAGTGCTGGCGATCTCAGACAGTTGGTCGTCAGCATCCTCTTTTACAGCTGCAGGTTCCAGATAGTCATCGGGAGACTCACACCCTGTAAGTGTGGCAGATAGGTGCTCAGGAGATCGATTTTTGAGATCACAAAGGGTCAGGCCACGATTTTCGGCCATGACCTCTTTCAGTAGCACCTGGTCCAGGTCACACAGGGGTACAGGATTGAGAGATCCATCGACGATGGACAGGAAACTGGCCCACTCAGGGGCCTGCATAGCTGTGTCTGAGTCCTCAGGCACATGGATGGGGCCGTCGGGGAGTTGCACTCTTCCCACAGTCATTCGATCTAGCATACGGCGCCAGTAAGCATGTTCACCAGAGCAGCCCCAGTCAGGGTGCACATAACAACCCTTCCTCCCTCATAAGCGATTTTGGTTAGAACCTTCGCGAGCAGGAAGAAGGGAGGGTTAGCATACGCTAGGCCCATTGCTTTCCAGAAGAAACGGAAAGCATTGTTCAGTAGTTTCGAGCAGTACAACTGGATGATGTGCTGTTGTTGGCTCGCAAACAATTCCACCTGGATCTCATCAAGGTTTACCTGAAGGGCCGCCAGTCCATTTTCAAGAACGTGACGGGCCAATTGGTAGTTTTCAGTACGATAGTTAGTCTTGGATATGTAGCGCAGCCCAGACTCTTTTCGTCCTGACAGCTCCAAAGGTACAGAGAATAGCCCACTGCCAAAGTCGCAGTGCAAAGAATAGGGGCGCTGGAGGGACAGCATTTTTACCTGGGGGTTTCTTCGTAGGAAGTCGGTGCCAATGACGATGTCAAAGGCGTCAGTGTGCAGCACTCTGCAGTGTTGGGTCACAGTTTCGTCGCCCAGACATATAGTCACATCGACCCCCCCCAAGGAATGGATGGTACGCCCATCCCCTACTCTTATGGCCACGGTCTTAGTTTTCTTCAAAGTCTTTAGCAGGCGCCGGGCCACTATGGAAAGTGTTGCACCGGTGTCAAGCACCGCTCGAAAAACCTGATCCCCGATTTTCACGAGGATCCAGAAAACCAAGTCCCCCTCTTGGGAGCCGCCCCCCTACTCCTCATCAGGGAACTTGACATCCACCCCTGCAGCAATGAGGGACTTGGCCATCCAGGCCAAGCGCCTCTTCTTGGAATTATTCCCCTCAGGGGTAGCATTATCCCCTTGGGGGCGCTTCTTGGGGTCACCTGCGGCAGGAGCGGGTGTAGCAGCAGGAGTGGCTGTAGAAACGGGCGCTGATGAGCGCCTCTTGGGGTTACGAGGTCCATTTTGGCCACCCCCCTTGCCACCTCCTTTACCACCTTTATCCCCATCCGGGGGATTTCTGGCGGGCGTTTGGGTCTTCTGGCGTTCCGCTTCCTGACACTTGAGTTTGTCACTCTCGCGTTTCTTGATGTGGCATTCGTCCTCGTAGTGACGACGTTTGCCACAGTAACCACAGGTGATGGTACACCTGAAATGGTCCTGATGGGTCACAGGTTTCCCATCTTTGGTATGCTGCTGACGTTTCATCTGCAGCATACAGCCACTGCGGAGATCGCAGTCAGAGGCATGACAAGGTCCCCCCTTGTCATTGACAGGTTTGCAGTAGAACAGGGGGGGTGTACCTGCATCAGGTTTAACCTCATTCATGGCACGTAGGTTACCCCTCTCTTTACCACCTCCCTTGTTGGTGTTAGTGGGATTCTTAGGCCCTTTCCCTTCGCCACGTTCGGGGGTAGGGGTACCACCTCGACCCAAATGCTTCTTGAGGAATTTCTCCATGTGACAGTCATTCTCTCTCTCAAGAGCTAGCTCAATCAAGAGGTCCACCAGTTCATCGTACGAGTCGGTCCTGCTCTTCCTCTCAGAGGTGGAGCGGCAATCATCCCACGTACGTTGGGGGATCTTACTCATGAGCCACAGGTGGGGCTCAGTGGCTCCGTAGGAGCCAACGTTCATCCTCGAAAACAAGTACTCCAAGTCGCACACATATTCAGAAATTCGCGCAGCGGATGGAAACTCAGGGAGCATAGGTAGCTCCTCGATCTGTGTGCGTACGCTGAGGTCAGTCTCATAGACTGGGAATGTTTTCTCCAACCTCAGGAGTACCTCTGCCCAGGTAGAACAGGTTTTCACAATCTGTTTCACCTGTTTTTTCAAAATTTTCTTTTTGCATGAGCGTTTCAGCAGTGAGCATTTGGTGGCCACATCTACATGGGATTGGCCAGTCAGCAAAAGGAACTCCGCAAATTCTTCTGCCCATTCGGGCAGATTTTTGGGGTCGAACTCCGGCAGTTCCAGCTGGATGTTCGCCTGGGCAATGGGTCTGCCCGTCTTCCCACCCCCCGGAGTTAGGCCTGAAGGCGACACGCCGGCAAGAGGTGCCAGGGCTGACAGCCCTCTTTTCTCAATCTCTGTGACAGGCACGTCCTGTAGTTCAGCCATGGGCACAGTCCTGGCACGGGGGTGAGAGGCGCTGGGGCAGGTGACCTTAGGCAACAGCCTTGAGACCCTTGATCTCTTAAGATCTTCGGCCAGGGTACTCAGTCCTGGAGAGAGAGAGGGCAACTCTGGCTTGGGTAAGGGTTCTGCAATACCCAGTTTAGCCTTAATGGCCTCCGATAGGGCCGTCACATCTGGATCTTCTGATCCAGACAGGAGTTTGGCCAACAGTTCGGCCGTATGATTCAGGGCACCGTAGGTTGGCCTTGGATGATGTTGTTCCTCAATTCGAGTGGGGCGCACTTCGGGAGCCCTTGGGGCTGGACAACATGCTCTTGGATACTCAGGTCTTGGTCGTCTTGGCAGGGATGCAGTCTCGGCTCTGTCGGGCGGCGGGCCAGAGTGCGCGTAGGACCCTAGGTCTGTACCTGGTCTGGATCCATGTACTGCCAATGGCTCCTCTCCATCTTCTCCACAAATGGATTTGTAGTACTCCTCATGGAGGATGTATTCATCCATTTTCTTCCTCAGTTCCTCATACTCCTCAGGGCCTTCAATCGCTGTTGAGGATGAAGCCGGACAGTTGGATCTGGATACTGAGGCTGCTACACGTCTGTGGAGATGACTGAAGCTGTCTCCACCGTGGGCCGCTCAGGCCTCAGTGGTAAGGCCTTTATTTTCTTCCGCCCTTCTGCGTTATGGATCTCCTTGGGACCCAGATGCGCCACTGAGATGTTGTGGAGCTCGGTAAGGTGGTTCACCCATAGGGTGGGCCATGCTGCCCATTTGCACTTGGACAGTTCTGATGGGCCAGGTCCTGACGCTTGGCGTGGACATGATGAACTTGTTGTTGAGCTTTGTGTGCTGCACTTCTTCTCAGGGTCGGTTCAAAAGGTCACAAGGGACTGCCTCTGCTACCAGAAAGAAGTCCTTGATTTATGCCCTAGATATTTTGATGAAATCCTGCTGGTTTTGTAGTTGAAAACCCAAACCAAAGCAGCAAGTAGAGCAAGAACAGGATGTGGATCGAATCAATGATTGGTTTTGGAATGCAGTGTAACACAGAAGGGCTGCAGATAGACAAAGCAGGTTTATACACAAAGATTCAATCACAAATGGATAATACAAAAGATTTTATATGAAAATTGGTCTGACTCTTGCCTCAGAGATAGCATTAGGCACTTCATGTGCACTCTTTTGGGTGAAATGGTGCTGGTTAGGAATGTGGGGCATAGATGTCAGGACCACACAGAAGGTGACTTGGCCAAGCAACTGAATTCAGAAACAGTTACAAAGTAGGACCACAATGAGTGGTAGAAACAATTGAGTATAGGGGTCTTGGGGTGGGAGACCACTAGGCTTAACCTCCAAGGCCTAAAGCATGAAATGCCTATTTTATTTCGGTATATCCTCCATGAAGGAAGGTACCTCGGCTCAGTTGAGTGGTAGGGGTGAACTTCATGGGGGGCTGGGGTCACAACCCTAGTTACTTTGAGAAAGTTTACTTTAGGCAACAAAAGAGAGATAAAAACACTTAAGTTTGTCATAGCATCAACAAAAGGGTTTTAAGGGGGGCTTGGCCTGGATCAAGCCCTCCAAGAAAGGCATGGCAGTGACTTTTTCTTACTTCAACCCTGGCAAACGTTGCACAAAGAAAACAGTCACACACTTGTATTTTCTGAAAACCAGTAAGTATCCGTGCCGGACCTCGCTGACCTCAGGCAAGTTCATCAACACCCCTTGGAGGCGTACAATTAACCTCTCAAATGGGAAAACAAAAGCAAGCTTGCACCGCAGCAGGTCAGTACAAAGCCCTGTTCAAATCTTCAGGGCTGGCTGAAGCACTGGCGTGAGAGCCACAATTTCAGATTCAAACATTTACAGTGCATCTTGGTGAGCAGCACGCGCGAACACGCCAATGACACCCACAGAACGCAGCGACACTCAAATGACACCCACAGTACGCGCCAACACTCAAATGACACCAACAGTACGCCCAAACACTCAAGTGACACTCACAGCACGCGCCGACACTCACATGACACTCACAGCACGCGCGAACACTCAAGTGACACTCACAGCACGCGCCGACACTCACATGACACTCACAGCACGCGGGAACACTCAAGTGACACTCACAGCACGCGCCGACACTCACGTGACACTCACAGCATGCGCAAACACTCAAGTGACACTCACAGCACACGCCATCACTCAAATGACACTGAAAGGAGGCGCCGACAGGCAAATGACACTCACAGCACGCGGGAACACTCAAATGACATACAGAGCAAGCAGCAGCAGCAGCAGCAGCAAGCAGTAGCACCTGCAAGCAGCACCACCAGCGAGCAGTAGCAGGGCTTGCAGCAAGCAGCAGCAGATCCAGCAGCACGGCGGCAACGGCAGCTTCAGCAGCAGCAGCGCCACTCAAATGACACGCACAGCACGCGCGAACACTCAACGACACTCACAGCACGCGCGAACCCTCAAGTGACACTGACAGCACCTTCTTCCTCTTGTGCTCCTTCTTCGTCTTCTTTGTGTTCACTCCTCAGTCTTCTTCTCCTCTGCAGCTTCTCGATCTTCTTCTGTCTTCTTCTTAACGTCTCTTTGATCTCCTTCGCCTCTTCCGCTCCTTCTTCTGTTCTTTCTCTCTGCATATTCTTCCCTCCTGTTCTTCTTCTCCTTCTGCTTCACTTGCTTCTTGTGTCGCACTGCACACGCAGAAGAAGCAGAAAAATTCAACCACCAATCGTAATCAAACAAAATTCAAATCAAATTCATTGCAAATTTTATAAAATACCTTACATTTGCACCGTTAATCCTTGGCAACGTTTGTTTGCTCTGCGGCGGCACGCGCGTCTGGCGCCAGTCGGCGGCCACCCCAGAAGACACGTACTGAAACCAGGCCGGGTGGTCAGGAGCAGAGGTGGCAGTGGCATGGGCAGCAACATTGCTTGGCACAGAAGACATAACGATAGTGTTGACTGAATAGTATCCTGCAAACAGATGTGGTACACATAGCCAATGAAATACCTGATATGCACATGTGAGAAATCCACCCTATCATCCACTGATTGATATAACTACTAAACATCCAAGATTGCCTTATCTATCCCACATCCTATGTTCCTAACAAGGAAATGGAAAATGATATACCCTATCCCACATATATCCCATATATAGGGCCATATAATGCTCCCTTAGGGGTAAAATGCCAGGGTAGGGTTGTGATCTGCTTCACCCCCCCACTTAAAAGGACTGCCACGGGCAGGAAGTACATGCCCAAAAGGAACGTAGCAGTCACAAACAGCAGCAAATCTCACGTTAGCAGATTCCCTCCAAATGGGAATCGAACCTACGCAGGCACTCTCGGAGCCGGCGGCACGGCCGCTGAAGTAGCTCCAATCGAACCACCACCGGAATCGACAATCTGACAAACGAGATCCCGCAGGTCCCGCAATAAGTAGTAGGCAAAATCGCGAGCTGTTGCCCGCGTGTCGCATAAGGCATGTGGGGTCCAGCAGGTAAGGGCAGGTAGTTTTTCAAAGAATGAAAACTAAAGGCAAAGTGAAATCACACTTTTAAACAAAACTGAAGGTAATGGTACATGCGAAGCGGTGCGACGCGAAAGTGCAAAAATTTCACTTTTTAAAAAAAACTGCCAGGAGAATTGACAGGAGTGTCAAACAGCAACGTAGGACTGTGCCTGCACAAGAGAACACGAGGGATAAAAGAGATAGAGGCCAGGGAAACATTCACAAGGGACACAACAAAACTTGATGGCCTTCGGCCAGGGGACTGTTACCACGGGGGGCTAACGGTCCTGTCTCGCAGTGCAACGCGGGGCAACCGTGGTAACAGTCCTTACAGCCACCACAGCCCTTTTTTTTCACACTTTGGAACAGTGACCACCGTGATCTTGTCATATTGTTGCCTTGCGATGCATCACCGTCTTGTGCCTGCCTCTGTCTTGTGCATGCTTAGGCCCACTAATAAACACGGCCACGATGGCCCCACAGTGCGCGCGGTAGCTCACTAAGTAGAGGAAAGAGGTCACGATGGCCTCAGTGTAATTGATCGACGATCATGTAGGCACAAACCAAAACACGGGAACGATGCCCACACCTTGCACCCACGTGCTTTAGATCGTTTATGAGGGCTTGATGTGCTTGATGTTCTTGATGTGCTGGCCTGTAACGCTTGTAGTAATGAGTGAGCTCTTGCTTGTAAGATGTAAAATTGCTGGATTACTTGCTTGTAAAAGACCGAGACAAGGCCTAGCCAAAGGCCCACTTGTCAAACAGACCAGACACCAAAGAACAGAAACAAAGGAGTCGGATCGTGAGTGGACCGGGGATCGTGAGACGCCACGGCTGTGGCTGGTGTGTTGATGGGCACGGCTCAGCCAAGGGTGGTGCCCTGGTCCCTGTTTAATTGTAGCATGTGTGTCACACGTGATGCACCACTTAGAGGGAAAAGGAGGAGGTACGGAGATGGGATGAGGGTGTGAGTAGACACACTCAAATAGACAAACCTCTTAACCATATAGTAATAATCTGACCTCACTACTAACCCCTCACCTAGGAGCCATACTACGTATATATATCATATATACACATAATAGAGCGATGCACGCTAACAAACACAAGACACACTTGTGCGCGCACACCCATTGGCAGGGCCCGGGGGCACACACTCGGCCGGAGGGCATCACAGAGTGTGGGTCTTGCGGTGGCGGCCTTGGGGCATGTGATGGGGGCACTCCACACATACGGCACGTGCAAGAGCTTCCACAAACTACTCACGTACACACAACAAACAGTAAGCATATCCACAATAGAACACGTGTATAGATACGCCACCTTGTTGCTTGGTGTTCGTGTGTGTCTTGGGGGCGTGCGTATAAACACTTAGGTTAGCTTGCGTGTTACCTTTGTCGGTGGGTGTGCCCCCGGCGGGCCGTAGCGCAGGGGGTCACCTCCAGGTTGCAAATTGGGGAGGTCGCCCGTACGGTCCCGCTGGTGTATCAGCCCACCCTACTCCCCGGGGGCACGATGACACGCCCCGAAGGAGTTTTACTCCCCCAACCCCTCTACACCGTGTATGACGGTTCATGTTTACACCTCCGTGTGTAAGCTTGGGCCAGTGTACACGGCTACAAAACCCCAAAGGTAGGTGTCAACCTAGGTCTTGCTTGTTCGGGGGGCGGGCGATAACCAACGTAATAGGCAACCATATAATCCGGTAACTAAATTAATGGCATGCGCACACACACGCTAGCATTGGCCACGGGCACACCCGGTTTCGGTGTGTCTCGGAAAGAGAGACTCCCGTGTGTTGTGGAAATCCAGGTCCATGCACGGGTCTCTATAAAGAAAAATGCCACGCCCATATCCCAACCTGTTTGGCTGGGTGTTGGGATAGAGGACCCCTCGGGTGTTGTGGAAATCCAAGTCCACTCGTGGGGAACTCTAGAGAAAACATTAATATACATATTCTCTCATAAACATATGCATGTGCACACTCGCCCTTTTCATCATATTGTTTGTTCCCTCTCGTTGCAGGCAGGAATTCCTCCGCGAAATTCATCAAGGACATGAAGAGCACACCCAGCCAGCATGCGGCCCCATGCAATGGCAATAGAGGGTACCCACTCCCAACCCGGGCACGCATAGCGACCAAGGACAAATACCCAGGCGGCGGAGACGGCCCAAATCCGCAACGCCACTCTTTGCCTTTGAAGACCCAACCCACTCATAGAGTGACGGGGCAAAGGCACCCATTGCAATTCATATTCGAATACTTGTATTGTAGAGGACGACCCCTCCCTCTAGGCTTAAGTCCTCGCCGTATGTAGTGGTAATTTTGCACGCCACGAAATTTTTTCCACGTAATGTGAGCCACACGAGTACTTCGTACCTTGTATACCTACCCTCGTGTGGACAAGGGCAAATCGGTGGAAAACCATCACGCCCAACACAAAAAGGGAAAATGGGTTGTACCCGCCAACCCAACGAAGTTTTCAAGCCTTCGCCATTTTGGAGCAAATGATTTAGCTCGTTGGCTTGGGTCACGGGTCAGGGACGGTCGTGGGGTCGTGGTTTCGGTACGGGGCGGCACTCCGAAACCTTGCAAACACCACCATGCGCACAACCCGGTAGAGTCTTCGGGAAGTGCTTGCCACGTTGTTAGCACCCTTGACGGGGGGCGTCATCGTGGGCAGGACTTGTGGCAGTAGTCCTGGTGGTGGTAGGAGTGCTCCAGTAAGACCCAAGGATAGGGGTTTGAATGGCATTAAGACCCCCGAAAGAACACGTCTCACTTCCGCCCCAGGCTATATGCCACGCCACCCCACCCCAAGGACTCTCAAGCCTTTAGCGGTGAGAGAGGTAGACGGTGGGGTAAACCTGCGGTACCCACCGCCCTGCTCTGGTGGGGATTTTTGTAACCGAGGAGCGCGCCGTGCAAGACATCTTCTTTCCTGTCTCCCACCGCTTCTGGCTCTCTCCTCCCTTCCCCAAACAATAGAATATCCATATTGGTTAGGGTTTTCTTTTCGTGGCACGCTCATGAGAGCGGTCCAACAAGGTGGGCAAGGATGTCAACGGTTTGGGTGAGATTCTGTTTCTGCAAGTAATCTCTCCAAACTTTGTTGTAAGACGGTAAGAAGGTTTCAACCGGTTCCTCGGTATCCCAATCTTTGGTATAACCCGCCCACCGCACCTTGAAGAGAAGTCTCTTGCCGTAAGTACGCTGACTTAATACTTTCTTGACATTATAGGTGTCCTCCTCAAACTGGGAGGGCACTCTAGCAACCTCCTCTGTGTAATTTAGAGGCACGGGGGAGCGAGGGGAGTTGACCGTTTTCATTAAACAATCAACGTGGACGTCAACTAACCTCCGTTGGTCCACTTGAATAACATAGGAGTCGTGCGCCTTCTTGGCGACAACCTCATAGGGCCCATCCCAATAGGGACAAGTCTTATCGCCAAGATTTTTGCGTTGGCGACAGACCCATACGCGGTCCCCTTTTGAGAAATTGGGGGACATCCTCCTACTCTTATTATACTTCTGAGCCATTGTCTCTTGCACTTGAATCATAGCCCTCCGTGCAAGAGCAATAAGCTCCTCACGCCGTTGGAAGTAGTGAGCGGCGTCTTGGGCCACCCCCTTAGGCTCAGCAAGAGGAGGCCCCTTAGTACGGTTGTGTTTACCAAACACAATCTCGTTAGGTGTATAACCTGAAGGACCTGTAGTCTCATGCCACGCTCGTACAACAGCGGGCAAAACCTCTACCCAATTAGTGCCTTCCCTCAAGGTAAGGGCTTTAGCAACGGCACGCCTTAGCTGCTTGCCAGTATTTTCGGTCTTGCCGTTACCTTGGTGCCTACCCGCGAGACACATAGTCGAGTGGGCACCAATCTTAGAACAAAGGGTTTGGAAATATTGGCTCACAAATTGTGGCCCACGGTCGGAGCATATTTCACGAGGGGCTCTGAACCTATCCACCCAGCGCTCCATTACCAAATGGGCCGCTCTTCTCCCCGTTAGCCCTTCATCCTTGTCTTCATGACGGGGTTTAGGAATAGGGATCGCGATGACGTAGCCGGAAAGCCGGCATACACATAGGAGCATTCGGTCATACACCTCTCCATCGTGGGAAGTGGAAGGGTAGTGAAACACATCAAGCGCTATGGAGTCCATGGGCTCCATAGGTATAGGCATAGGGGTTATGTACCCTTGCTTGCGCTTGGTGTCATGCGTGTGAATGGCACATGAGGGACACGTTTGACATTGCAGTTCCACTGCTTTGTACAACCCCTCACCTTCCACGCCATGGTTAATTTCCTTCCAGTGTTTTTCCATACTGGAGGTAGTTAAGTGAAGTGCATCATGGTATTCGGCCACTAAACGATGCACTAGCGGCGTAGTAACACACCACTGTCCATTACGGACGAGCTTGTTATCCACCAACCTCACTCCATCTTGGAAGCTCCCATTCAAGGCATCTTGCCACATTTTTTTGTAGCGTTGACAATTTGGGTAGTGTTTAGCCCAATTCATCTCAAAAACATACCGAGCATCCTCCCCATGTATAGGAGTTGCCTTCTTGTGGGACTTCCAAGATTTTTTTATCTTGACAATTCGCTCCAGTCTCCGAAGCTTTCTGTTTTGCTTCGTCCCCCCCCCCCCACTGGAGGCGAAGCCAGAGGGGGTGGATCACACGCGGGTGCCCCTTGAGCCCGAGGAGCCGCTTTAGACCTAGTAACAACGGGCGCCACAACCGCCCTAAATACAAGGGGGCGGGCGAGAAGTTCCTCCTTCTCGGCCGCCATCATGTCCTGCAAATCCCCGGCCGCTTGGGCCGTCCCATGTATGGACACATCACCCAACGCCGGGTTAGCAGGTACGCCCAACGGGACAAGAAATCACCCACGGGGTTTACGGGCCCCGGAGTGTAAACCACATGGAGGTCGAATTTAGAGGACAACTCATGCCGGCGTGCTTGGCGTGGAGAGGGACCCCCCACGGTTTTGAGGTCCTCCATAGCCCAGTTTTCAAGGCTACGGTGGTCCGTACGGACCTCCACGCGCTTGTTCCCCACCCAACCATGCCATTTTAAAAGCGCCGCCACTATGGCGTGGCATTCTTTCTCCCGAGGGCTGGATGTCAATTGGCTGCCTGATAATTTGCGAAAGAAAAAGGCAAGGGGGCGTAGGGCACCATCGGGACCCTCCTGCTGTAGAGCCGCCCCCACCGCCCAATTACTAGCGTCCGGGGTGGGGACATAGTCCTTATCCCAATCGGCTAGCTGGAGGGGAACAATATCCGTAATAGCACGCTTGAGCTTCAAAAAGGCTGCGTTAGCCGAAGCATTCCATGTTAGGCCTATCTTTTTGCCATTCTTATGCTTAGGCAAATTCTTCAACATCTCAATCAAAGGAGTAGCTATGGAGGCGTAGTTTTGGACATAGCCCGAATAATAGTTGGCGAGCCCCAAGAACCCCCGGAGCTCCCGAACATTATCTGGTTTGTCCCAACGCTCAAGCGCCAACATTTTCCCTGGCGCCGGCCGACGTGTGCCATTTTCCAACACATGGCCACAAAACTCAACCGAACGAACAAAGAAATCGGTTTTGCTAACCGAAGCAACCAACTCCTCTTTTCGTAGCCTATCCAACACGGCACGCACGTCGCGGTCGTGGTTAGCCAATAGATCCTCCTCCGTCGCACCGGAGGAACCAATAATAATATCATCAATATATACGTCCGCACAATCCAAACCCTGCAAAACATGGTCCATGACCCGTTGAAAAATAGCAAGCCCATTCTTGATACCCATAGGCATAACACGCCATTGGTATCGCTTACCCGCCAAATTCATGGCGGTTGTAGCCCGGGACTCAGGGTGAAGGGGAATTTGATGAAACCCTTTACTCAAGTCCACAATAGTGGAAATCTTGTGTTTGGATTGAATTTCGAACATGTTTTCTATGAGGGGGAGGGGGTGTGCGTCGGGCAAGGTAGCCTCATTAAGTTGGCGGTAGTCCACCACGAGGCGCCATTTTCCTTTCTCTTTTTTGGGCACAACGAAACGGTTGGACGCCCATTCGGAGGCAGAGCACGGCTCAATCAAGCCAGAAGCCAAAACGTCCTCCACTATTTCTTGCTCCGCCGCGGCGCGCTCCCCCACAAACCGTATAGGTTTCACGGACTTGGGTTTGGCGTTCGGGTATAGGTCAAGTTTAGCAAACCCCAATCGCTCCGTACCACGGACCTTAGGGTGTTCCTGGCCCGGACGGAGACGAACCTCCCCACTAAAAACATCCCGCTCATAGTCCGCGAGGATGCGCCTCCTCATGAGCTCAACCTCCGGAGACACAATAGGCTCTTGGGTGGTGACAACGCCACCCACACGAGAAGCCGCCAACAATCGTGTGGCG
Organism: Eutreptiella sp. 'Long Island Sound 2002'; assembly: GCA_964036045.1. Classification (NCBI taxonomy): domain Eukaryota; phylum Euglenozoa; class Euglenophyceae; order Eutreptiales; family Eutreptiaceae; genus Eutreptiella; species Eutreptiella sp. 'Long Island Sound 2002'. The sequence continues at coordinate 30,430,554 of OZ038387.1, forward strand.
CCTCTAGTTTTTCGGTAACGCTTAACGGTAGTGGCCCTCCCACCTAATAACTCTCGTTCAATTTTCGCAATGCGTGAACGCACGCATTCTTGTGCCTCCAAATCTTCGGGGGTAGGATCAAGAGTAACGGGTGCGAGAAGTTTTTTATGGGTCGCCTGATACTTGAGGGTGCGCACCAAAACCAAATGGTTAGGCACCCTTTCATCCTCCGACTCTTCCTCCGAGGTCATGCCCGGCTCGCCATCCGTGTTGGGGTTAGAGACGGCCGGCGCCAAAACGGAGGCCACATGACATTTAGTGGCCGCCAAATTTTCCTCCGCAATACCACCGTCCACGTATAGCGCCACCGTGGACAAACCCCGTTGAGGAAGGGGCGTGAGGCGGTCATTTTGGTAGAGACAGGCTTTAGTCCCCGGCCCAGGAAGGTGGTACCCGTCCAAAGTAATTTCCATAAGGGGTTTCCACCACTCCCTATGTGTCCACTTCGGCCCTACGACGATGGCTCGTAGTTTTTCTTGCCGAATTTTCCGAACACAATCGGAAAACCGCTGATAGGGAGGGCACATCCAATACAATTTGGAGGGGTCCGCGGGAGTGGAAAAGAAATCTTCAAGCGGCGAAACCCAACGGGTAGCCTGGGCCATACCCGGGACCCTATTGAAGGCGTCTACGTTGGGGTTTTTGCCAAATTGTTTTTTGACATTTGCGGCCCAATATGGCGTGAGGCCATAGTCAGACCGGGTCCACATGGACCCATCACGCCGTGTGGGTAGAACATCACGGGCAAGGGCTTCAGGAGCAAATTCAACGAGCTCCAAAGCACAAGCCCGATCCTGTAGGGGGGCCACGGAGGAAGCAGTCAAGGCATAGGATATGTGCTTCTCGTCCTCAACACGGTTAGGCGGTTCGCCACCAGGGGGCGTAACTACAATGGCCGGGGCAGGGTGCGTAGGAGTGACCGCCCCAATGACTGGAACGGTTAGGCCCCACACGGACTGACGTGACACCTTACCATGAATGGGTCTCACCAAAAATGGTTTGCTGGTTCGTGGAGCCTCACGGAAGTCCTCAATCCAAAAACGGGGGTTCAGTGGATGGTGAGAGTACAAACAATTGAAACGGGCAAAATGGCTCACCCAATGTTCGTAACCCCATTGGTGCCCCAAAACCATATCCCAAGGTAAATTCGGGACAAGGTACGGGGACACGCCATACTGGGCAACACGAGGAAATGAAACACTACCATCCACAACCCCCGTAAATTGAATTTTGACGTCTATTTGCTCGTCCCCCCCCGGCAAAGGCGTCTCATTATCGGGTTGGAGTAGGCGCCTCCGTTCGGGGGATTCATATTTTTCGGAGAGTTGGTCTCCAAAAACATTGGGGTTGGCCAAAGCGACCGCTTGGCACCCAAAATCCACCAAAACACGGAGGGCCTTGAATTCTCCATTGGGCAAAACAACCCGAACACAAAGTTCGGTTTGAATCTCACTAGTCACTATATCCCCCTTCATTACTCTCGATGGAACGAGAGCCACGGTAGTGTCACAGGGGTGCCCGAGGGTTTCTTCTTTCGAAGGGGGAGCCTCTGGGCACTCCTACCAACGTCCGCGCCCGTTCGGCGCTCCCTTGCCTCCTTTATCGCCCTTGCCGCCGCCACCCTTATGACCACCACCACCCTTATCACCACCGCCACCCTTATCGCTACCCTTATCGCCACCCTTAGGCTTACCACCTTTAGACTTACCTGCAATGTTCCAATGAGTGTCATTGCACGGAGAATTAGGCTTACACGTCCAAAGGGTGGTATTGGTGGCACCCCAATCAATCCAAGAGGTGTCCATCTCCGTTTGTTTACGTGTTTTCCAATGTTTGGAACACGGAACCCAAAAGCTAGGTGGCGGTTTAGCCCTGGGGTCGACAGGTTTCTTCGCCGGAGGTTTAGGGTGACCCACGGTGTTGACGGAGGTGTCAGCGGGTTCGGAGGTGTCAGGGTCCGCCGTAGCCTCCGCATTAACCGCATTCACCGCGGTTTTATTGTGAGAAGGGCGATGAGTGTACGTCACAGTCGTCTTGTCTCCTTTATTGAGGCGTTCGAGAGCTTGCCTCTCCGATACGCTTTTATGGGCAAGGGCGTAGATTTCCGCAGGCTTCAAACGAGGCCTACGTTGCTCCACTTTCATAGTGTAGCCGCGTGTGTGAGGTGTGTTGTTGAGTTTCAAGATCCACTCCTGGAGAGCCGGGTCTTTGCAGTCAACTATCACCCCCGGCCCCGAATAGGAACAATCTCAGGAACCGTAGTGCAAGCTTGAGCGCTATATTTCCTGAGTTCTTTTTCGAATGGGGCGCGACCCGGCGAAGGGTCAAGGCCACTAAAATCCACCACATAGATGTCTGGGCTATTCTTAGCCTCTTGCTTGACGACCTTCTCCTTGATCCACGGGAGCTTGCTTAGGAGCTGCTCCCGGATCACGTGGGGACGAGTCTCATTGTTCAGAGGCAACAAACGTTGCCAACGAGCATAGAAATCTTCAAGGTCGATGAGGGTCACTTGCCCTTTAACCACCCTGGGGGTGAGGGCTCGCCACCTTTCATCAGCCCTTGAGGGGTCATACTCGTGGAAACGTTGTTCCAAAAAGTCCCACAATTCTTTGAGGGTGGGGGCCGTGCGTGTGTGGTGGGTGGCCTCGGCATGCCGGGCATTAATGATCGCCTTTAGCCATGGGGGCAAGGTACTCAAAATCATTTTTGCCTCGTTGGCCTTTCGGTACACGGGATCACACACCCCCAACCATTGTTGAAGCTTCTCCACCCACTCGTCGTAGCACTCTAGCTGCCCATCAAATTGCGGTCTAGGCATATCACTATCCTCCACCGCTTTGGTGTAACTATTTTGCACCATAGGCATTTGGTACGGGTGGTAAGCAGGGGGAGCCATGGTTGGGGGTGCACCTCCACTTGCACTTGGTGCAACCTTCACTGGAGAGACTGTACACGTATCCGTAGGATGAGAGGGCGTGTAGGAAGGTTTCCCAGGGGAAGTGAAAACATTTTTCGTGAGGGGATTAATGTTCCCCAAAGAGGAGGTGTTCTCCTCTTCATTGGCCCACGGGGCCGTAGGCTCCGTGGGGTGTTCTTCGCCCTTAGGCGTCGCCCTCCACTCGGGAACAGCGAGTTCCTTCTGCTTTTCGGCGATTCCCCTCGACGTTGTAGGTTCTTTGGGGTGGGGGTGTTCGTCGTGTTCTTCCCCCCCCCTCGGCCACCCCGAATCCGGACAAGCGTTCGGATGGTAGATGCAATTGTGGGATGGGTGGACAGAGAAAGGAAGGACACACCCACCACCAGATGAACCGGATGGCGCGCCCATGGGCGCCGTAGGCGCCGCCGGTGTAGGATCAGGAACGGGTGGAGGCGCCGATGGCGGGGGTAGGACCACCGTAACGGGTTCCGCAGGCGTGGAGTACCAGTGGTCCCACGCATCGATCCTAGATGCAACGGCGGCGTAACGTGTAGCGAGCGACTCCACTGCGCTAAGACACTTAGCCGTGTTGGTGTTGGACATCTTAAGATGATCTGCCACGCTAGCCTCCACCACTTTAGAGTCGCGGCGGTAGCCCTGAACCGCCGCGTCAAATTTAGCCAATGTAGACAAGATTTGGGTCATCCGGTCCCCGTAGGACTGACTGATGCCCACGGTAGAGGCTACTGCCTGAGAAAGTTCCTGATGGGCTCGCTGCAACTCTAGATTCTGAGTTCGCAGGTCCTTCACCTGTGCCATCAGAGATTGGATGCACGTTTCGTAGTGCACCACACACCGGGGACAGCCACAGGTGTGCTGCAGGTCTTCCTCCCCCCGTGTAGGAGTGGGGCCGCCAGAATGTTGAAAGGATGGACCCCCCCCTCCACGAGGAAGAGATGACCCACCACCGCCCCCCCCAGCAGCCCCCCCTGCCACGGAGGGACCGGAGGGCCCCCCCGCAGGGCGAGACGGGGGTGTGGGGCGCACAGCAACAGGTCCTGGTGCCCCCCCACTAGAGGGATGCCCCCCCCCCCGAACCCCCACAATTTGATGGCCGAACCAGGTGCGGGATTCCTTGCATGTGCACGATGTAAGCCACCTGGCGGTGGCGGGGTGACGGCGGAGGGGGAACAGGACCAACAGTATTGGGCCGCGGCGGTGGGGGTGGGGACGCGTCCACCACAATATACTGTGGCGACTCATGAACCACCATAGGTGATTGGGTTCTCGGATGGGAAGCAAAAACAGGCTCCGATCCCGTTGCAACCTCTGGATCCCCCGCCCAATTGGGCAGTTGAGGGTCCTCCGTAGGAGATGTATTTGTGGGGGGAGAGACCAAATTTATTGGGAGGGTTGCTGAACCTCCCTCCACCGGATTCCCTCCCCCCCAGCACAGATTGTTGACCTTCGGCATTGCCGGAGAATCATCCACTAGGGATGGACGATCTTTCGTGCCACTCATAGGCACTGGAGATGTAGTACCAGCCCGGTCCTCTGTAGGCTCCGGAGATTCCACGACAAGACACGGGCGGTTTCTGACGCCGCTCATAGGCACCGGGGACTCTTCCACAGCAATAAACTGAGGGGCCGGAGAGTCCTCCACCGTGATGTAGTGGGGGGCCGGGGATTCTTCCACAAGCATGGGGCGATCCCTGGTCCCTGACATAGGTTCAGAAGGTGCAGGCGACGAGGCAACGGAAATTGGGGAATGATGGAGTTCATGACGTTCCAACACTCCAATCTCCTCCTCCTCATCGTCGTTGCCCTGCTCCACCGCCAGGGGGAACCACTGGTCACACTCATCCACCTCGATTTGCGTGGGGGATTCCTCGATGATCGTAGGATTTAGCCTGGATCCGCTCGGGGGATTGGGATACGCTCCTAAGGCAGGAGATTCCCCCACCAGGGAGGGAAACCGCCGCGATCCACTCATTGGAGCGGGCGACGATTCCACTGAAGTGGGGTTCTGCCTAGTCCCCGACAGGGCTTGCTGGATCAGGGCCACGGCCTCTCCAGCCGGACCCAGATGGCCATGGGGATCAGGCGTGAGCGCGAGGACTCGACAGTTTTCAGCGTCGAGTTGGTCAACAATGGGGCTGATGGGCCCTGCTGCAAACAGGTTTTTTCTGACCTGAGGCTCTGGCAACCCCCCTAGCGACGGAGGAGTGCCAGAGTTGACCGCGATGGGCCCCATTGGCGAAGCCATCGTACCCCAGTCGGCAGCGCGTGAGGGCGCAGCGTTCCTACGCTCGATCACCCCAGTAGATTGGTCGATTACTGCCCGATTCTCGGCGCTAGCAACGGTTCCCGAGCCCAAAATACGCGATTGTGGTCCTCTTATCGCTCCCTGAGGGTGGCAGTCTATTTCCCCCCCAAACAAACCAGGTACACCAGCTGGATTTCGAGGATGGGGGGCCCCGATGGGAACGTTCGGGGATTTCGGAAACTTAGGATTTGTAGCCACTTGGGGCTTGGCCCGTTTTTGCGGCCCCTGCCCGGTCGATGGGGTCAGGGCCCAGGAGGTCCTGACAGTGGGGACCTGGACACCCTCAGCTATCCCTCCCGGGGAAGAGATTTTAATTTGAATTTGGTCCACGATGTCTTGGACCGATCGCTTTCCGCGATGCCAAACGCCCAACAGAGACGAAACATTTTCGCCTCTGCTACCATGAAACCAGACCGGGTGGTCAGGAGCAGAGGTCGCAGTGGCATGGGCAGCAACATTGCTTGGCACAGAAGACATAACAATAGTGTTGACTGAATAGTATCCTGCAAACAGATATGGTACACATAGCCAATGAAACACCTGATATGCACATATGAGAAATCCACCCTATCATCCACTAATTGATATAACTACTAAACATCCAAGATTGCCTTATCTATCCCACATCCTATGTTTCTAACAAGGAAATGGAATATGATATACCCTATCCCACATACATCCCATATATGGGGCCATATAATGCTCCCTTAGGGGTAAAATGCCAGGGTAGGGTTGTGATCTGCTTCAGTACTGTATTGTATTCTCGCGATACAGTACGCGTATATATACGTTACGCGTATATATACGCCGTCTTTTCCAACCCTGTGGTGCACCACCAGGTGTCCCGTGCCCTCCGGCTGGTCCTCCAGCGCGTGCACTGCCATGTGTGGGTCGTGCGGCACTTCTGTAGCTACCAGCAGGGCGGTGCCGCGGGGGAGTCCACGGGGCCTGGGCTGGCCTGCCCCCACCTGTATCACCACCCACTCGGTCTGGAGCTGCGCTTGATCCGACGCTTGGGTGCATTGGTCGTCCGTGGTCACCAACCACACCGCCGTCGGCGCGTGGGGTCGGGGGCGCAGGGGCTCGGGCCACGCCACATCCGCGTTAGGCTCTCCGTGCTCGCTTTCTGCGAATACGTTGCGGAGGATGTACATGAGGGCCGCCGGCGGGTGGTAAACCGCCCCCCGATTGGGGGGGGATAGGCTGCCCCGACGGCGGTAGCCCCCGACGTGAAGGTGCGGGCCGTCGGGGGTCACCCGCGGGCCAGTGTGGGCGTCCTGCTTAGCCCTTGTGGGCTGGACGAGTCTCAGGCGGGGGTCCCGCGTGCCGGTGGTGTGGAAGAGGTGGACCAAGGCGTTCCGCCACCGGGGGTGGTTGGTGGGCTCCTGCTCGCGGCGGCAATAGCGGTGGTGCTCATCGGCGCATGGGTGGAGGCATTCCCGCACCGCTGTCGGCCGCGGGTCGTCGTTGTCGGGGAAGGGGTGGTGTGGCCTGTGGTGCTCATGCCACGGCGTCGTGTGCGGCACCGTCAGGCAGCACGTGTCGCGGTGTCGCAGCTTGGCGGTGCGCAGCGTGACGATGTTGCCCGCCGGGGACTGTAGTTGGACGTGGGCCGCCCTGGGGCACGCGATGGGGTTGTAGAGCCCCACTCCCAGGGCGGCCAGGGCCCGGGGTATGCGGTGGACCCAGTCGCCTCCCGTCAGGGTTGCGAACTCCGGGATGGGGTAGTGCACCTTGGGGCATATTCTGTGCGCGCCGGCTATTTCCCAGAACATCTTGGTGACCTCGGCGCGCACAGAGGTTGAGCGGAGGTGGACGAGTGTACCCACGAGTGCCACCGCCGCCTGCTGGCACCGCGTTGGCACCCGCGTGAGCCCCAGGGTCCGGTCATCCTGCAAGCTGTCTCGCGAGGCGTCGGTGGCGTACCGCGTCCTGTCCTTCACGACCTGGACCGTGATGTGGTCCAGGTGGCGCGCGGTGTCGGAGTCGTCGGCGATGAAAGGGGCGACGTATTGCGTCACCCCCCCGAGAATCGCCAGGATGACGTCCTGCACCACTTTCCGTGGCGCGAGGGTGTTGAGGCACCGGTGGTGCACCGCCGCCAGGTGCAGCCGGTGTTTGCGCTGCAGGGAGAACTCCCCGTCCGGCTGCAGCTGGAGTCCCAGGTAGGGGACGGAGTCCGCCGCTGGTACCCAGTGCCATGGGTTTTCCAGGTGAGGACAGAGGCGCAGCTGTAGACCCGGGACCCCCTGCGTGGTGGCCATGGCCCACTTGCGGGGGTTGAGCTCCATGCCCATCATCCCCAGGTACGCGGCCACCGCCTCCACGCCCTCGACGAAATGCTGCAGCGTGTCGGCGACTACCAGCAGGTCGTCGATGTAGGCCTGGATGAGGCCCCGTTCGGCCTCTCCAGGCGGGCACAGACGGTGCCCCTGTGCCCTGAGCAGGGGCTCCAGAAGGAGCGCGTACAGCAGGGGGCTCTCGGGGTTGCCCTGCCGGACACCACGCAGCATGTGGACGGGTTTCGTTAGCCCGTGCGCGGTGACGATGCGCAGCCTGGCGCACGTGTGGAGGAAGAGCAGGAGGTCGATGACCTCCGGCGGCACGGAGAGGTGGCGCAGGATGAGGTGGAGGGCGCCGTGCAGGGCGGTGTCGAAGGCCTTGCAGGCGTCGAAGGAGAAGACGTAGTTGGGCCTTCCCCGTTGGAGCTGCCGCTGCGCCATGAACAGTGGGGGGGCGGTGTTGGAGCCAGGGAGGGCCCCTTGCTGCCAGTCGCTGACCACTCCGTGCCGTGTAAGCACTTCCGTGATGCGCTGGGTGAGGGGGCCCCTAAGCAGCTTCATGTCCAGCTGGCCTAGGGCTATGGGCCTGTAGTCGTCCAGTCTGGCGGAGCCCGGTACCTTGGGGCTGAGCCAGATGTGCGCGTCCCTGCAGTGCATCGGTGGCGGGGCGCCGCGGAGGATGGCCCGGTAGGAGTGGACCAGGAGCCACTGGACGGGTGCCGGGGAGGCTTGATGAAACAGGCCTCCACGTGGTTGGGACGCGGGGCCTTGCAAGCTTGCTTTTGTTTTCCCATTTGAGAGGTTAATTGTACCCCTCCAAGGGGTGTTGATGAACTTGCCCGAGGTGAGCGAGGTCCGGCACGGATACTTACTGGTTTTCAGAAAATACAAGTGTGTAACTGTCTTCTTTGTGCAAGGTTTGCCAGGGTTGACCCTGTCCCTATGCGGCGGTGTTGTTTGTGTATATTTCTTTATTGGGAAAATTTGGTTTTCAGTTTTGAGGTTGAACTTCAATCACCAGGTTTGCACCTCACTAACTACATGTGCACTTGCATTCCACACAAGCACACCACTCATTCACAAGTACAAGCACAAGCACGCCACACCGCAGGTTTTCAAAACCAATGCAGAATTTTCCCCTAGGTTAAGAGACATTTTGCAGGTTTTTCAAACTTGTTTGAGGAGAGTGTTCTAAAATTGCTTTGCAGTTTTGGGAAAAGCAGCCTGAGCTATGGATGCGGTCTGTTTGAGAGGAATGGGATTGTTCTAGGAAAGACCAGTCATGCTTATCGCAAGCAATTGCAGGGTGTAAACTAAAAGAGAATAGCTGCAAAGTAAAGGAACATAACTTCTGTGAGGAAATAGTACTTTGCCAGAAAAATTTGAGATACAATACATTACATTACAGTACTGTATCGGAACGATACAATACATTACACGTACTGTATTGTACCAACCCTGGAAACAGGCATGTTGTTGGGTGAGCGTTTAGCGCCAGGTACCTGAGCTGTAGGGCAATCAGTGGCCTGCATGGAGAAAACAACGTGGTCATGGAACCCGCCATGAGTGGACTCACCAAGGTCCACCTAATCCATAAGCAGCTGCGCTAGGAAAGTGCTGTGCTTCAGTGTCACCACGTCCAGCTCCACCGGGGGTATAGCACTGGCAATATCGCAAAGGCGGTCGTCAGCATCAGCCAAAGGTGTGGAGACTGCTGGAGTCTCCTGCTCATCAGAGCACTCACCACTCGTAGTAGTGACCGAAGAGTACTCGGATCTTTTCTTGACACCGAGGAGGGGAAGTTAGGACACCTAACTGGTCTAGACCCCTGGGGTTCTACCCTTCTTGGCGGTGTTACCATACCCCTAAGTGTGCTACGTATGTCTGTGTGTGTCTCACTTCACTCCCCGGCGTGGCTCCCGGCAACCGGGCTTCGCTGACGTCGGACCGAAGGTCCTAATCAGGTACTATTACCACTCTTATGGGGCCCAATTTCTGTGCTGGCGTCTATCCTTTGGGGAATACGGCAAAAGCCCTACCTACTAGAGGGGAGGTGTGGCCAAGTGTGGTGAGGGCATACAAAACGCCCATTTTGCTAAAGGCCAAAAACTAACACACTGCCCTGCCCGCGAGGAAAAGCACGCGGAGCACGAGACACCACTACGCTACACTCACTAATGCCAGCACCAGCCTTCGAAGGCAGGGTGAGCAAAGCCGCACTCAGTCCCTGCCAGGCCTGCTGACCCTAACCTCTACACACGCTACTGGATGGCCATGGCACAAAGAAAATCACCATTTGGCTCCGTTTTCACGGTGTTATTTCATTATAAAAACTGCGAAAAGATTCATAAAAAACTTTCAAGTCTAAAGGCTTTAGCTAAACAAAGACGCGAAGCATAGTGTCAATGGATCACATAAATGCCAAACCAATATAGTGTGTGTTCCTCGTAGTCCATTGTTCAGCATCGTAGCTTGCACAAGATACTATGTACATCTCATGTGGCACAAGCTTCTTACTATTCGTCTCCCACAAGGTTCACATCGTACCTTCAACACGCAAACTACTCCTAGTCCTAATCCCCATGCACCTTAACACCTCATGGCTGCAAAGAGAAAGGTAGGATGTGGTGTGATCAACTACACTCATGTATGCAAATGTGATATGCACTGAGATACGTGAAAGAAAGCATAATCACGGGGAAAGACGGCGAGTATGTACAGACACATGCGAGACGTCCCTTTGATCTGGCGACAGTAACGATAACAATCCTTCTCTTTACATCAGCTCAGGGACAAATCCGTCAGAACTATCTACGGGGAAACAACAACTTGTCTCTTCATCAAATCTTTTAATGAAAAATGACGACACACGTCAATTCTCCCAGATCGCGGTCTTCAGCCCGGCGATCTGCAGTTGCGCACTCCTCCTCACAGAGTTATGGATAAACTACAATCGGTAATCAATCGGCATCTGAAGTAGGCGCACCCTTAAGGAAAGTCTGTTTTTTCTTACTCCCCCCAGACCTCACATCGAAACTGTGGGTGTCTTAGGGGGGCGCCCTCCCCATCAGGACTCACAAAATGCACTCTATAAGGTGGGGGGCGGAGGACCCCCCCCCCCAATCGGACTTCTGTAAGCTGTAGCATTTCTGCACGGAAATGAAGTGACAATAGCAACTAGCTTTAACTGTCCCCAGAACGAGCACTCGGATCTCCAATGGTAGTCTCACACCATCTCGGCACCCTGGGTGCCAATGGAAACATGGAACCTTCTACCAAAACAAGGACCTTGGTCAGGCTCACCATCAGTCTGTGGCTGTGCAAACATGATCCCAGCAACTGATATCATTGGAGCCGTCTGCACTATGCATTGCAGGGACAATGGGGAAACCAGAGGAAACACAGACATGCAAGGGTAAGAGAAATGGTTGACTTCAGAGTTATCGCTTCTGTTGCAGAAAATTAACCTTCCTGCACCATGAGTCTCCCCGCATAACCAGACACCAAGTGACCTAACATTCAAACCACCACGTTGAACCTCATCCAGATAAAGGATCAGAGAGAAGGAAAGAGCAGAGGTAGGTTGTATGTATGTGTGCTGATGCTTGTTAACACAGTGATAGCATCGAGGTAGCAGGTTGCCAATGTTTCTCCTTCTCCACATTTGCAACAGCACTGTCCAATTTACAGTACTAGGCAAAGTTGCCAAAAAGAAAATTTTCTTTTCAGTAGCACCAACGGACATGGGTCGAATTTGACCACAAAAACGTTTAGGAGTCTGTGGACAGAGTGAGCACTGGTCTTAGACCCGCTTGACCTCGCATCGCCATCACGCATGGAACAGTGAACATGTAAATTGGCCACATAGTGACAAAGCATTGCAATCCTCCCTGGCGTGCCCGAGGAGAAAAGTTTATAGTGCTTTCAGCACTGTGTTTTTGTCTCTCCTGCTGCTTGTTGCTGGTGTAGGGTTTCCTGCTGCTTGTTTTTGGAGATGAAAACCTTTTGTTTGCAGAAATAGAGTCAATCCAGGATAACCCAAGCAAGAGGTGTGCAAGGAGAAGGAAATCAGGATCAAAGCATGAAGGGCTGCAGTGTAAACAGTGAAAGATGATTGGATATTCACAGAAACTGCAACTCAGGTCAAATCGGAATGCATATTCACAAAGATAGCTGAAATGTTTTGGAAAAGAGTTGGAAAACTGCCCCATGGTCACTCTATGCCCATAGTGCCATCTCAGGAGATGTGCACTCTTTGTTTTGGGTCCCATATGTGCTGACGTGGCAGGGCATGTGGCGATGAGGTCACTGCCATGTCACATGGGATCTTCCTACTTAGCTAGGCTGACCAGGAATTGAACCCAGGACCTCCCAAAAAGAGGTGCCCAGCCCCCTAGGGTGCATACCACTAGGATAGCTAAGAATTCATGGAAAAACATAGATAAATTCATAGGCTCTGCCTTGGATATGTCAGTTCTCAGTCAACTCAGGAAAAGATGATTTGCCTCACATTGAAAGGGGATTAAGGGGTCCACTTCATATCCTGATTGGGTGTTTGGTTCCATAGGTCAAAATGTGTTGTCACCACTTTTGGTGGGACCAATACTAAGATAGAAATGCCTGGATGCTCAGTGCATCTCTAATACAACTAGAGTATGCCTCAAAGCAATGGAAAAACTCTCCTTCTTACTCCCCCCTTGTGCTGTGGTGGCCACCACTGTCGCATTTCAGGAAAAAGGGAATTTTTCTTGGCCTTTCCTTGGTTTCCACATCTACTTTAAAATACCTATAGTTTCCCTCACACAGAAAAATGAGCGCTCACCATGGCTGGCGCTCTTTTGCTGCTCTGTTTGTAACATTTCCTACAGAAGACTCAGCGCTCATGGCGCTGCCGGGGCTCCTGTGGCTTGGTTGGGTTAGTTTGGGAGCATGCCAAAACATGAGCATGTGCATCCCTCCCTCCAAGACGCAGCGCGACACAAACCCAACGCAAGACACAATATACACACTCGCATGGGTCCTCGTAAACCTGCTGGCGACCTGTGACCTGTCTTAGGGCGAAGGGAGTCGTAAAAAATTAAATTGCCCCTTGGTGGGGTCTTGGGTTCTGCTCAGTCTCTCCAGGCTGCTGCGTTTCGGCCAGAACACGGCCTACTCAGCGAGGCTGCGCGTGGGTATCTGCAGAGGCAGGAATGGGAGAATTATGGACGAATCCACGCAAAAACGAAGCGACGACATCAAAATCCGTCAAATGACGGCCTAGAATTTTTCTAAGACGACACAACTGAGCAGAATCCAATTGTGCATCAGAAGCACATTTTTATAAAAATTGTAATCATCTCTAGATTTTTTAAATCCAGAAATTCATACGCATAAGAAGGCGGCGCGCAGGAGCGGCTCCTAGCGAAGCGCCGGAAAATGAAGAAATAATGGAATTATAAACGTATGTCTCACGTACTCTTGAAAATGACGAGACACACATTAATAAATAAACATACAGATTCCACCTACACTAATAGAAGTATCAAAAATTCAAGAATTCGAAAATCAACGAAAAAGACTTCAATGAATCAGGTATAAACTACAGGTATGCTCGTCTCAAATGCCGCATACACATTGCTCGTCTCGTGTCTCCGTGAACGAGTCTTGTAGCAGCGCTAACAACGATAGGACGCGATAGAGGGATTGATTAGAAAGATTGCAGATGATAAGAGGTCAGATCAGGGTGATTAGACATACACACAAGTGCATAGCAACGTTCTTCGCGTGCGCCCCTCACTTGCTCTCTCTCTCCAGCGGTAGGTAAGGTGAGTAAGCCAAGGTGGGGCCAACCCCTGGTGGAGTCGTGATTGAGGTGCGGATGGGCAGGTTTGCCCAAAACAGTCGTGCATACTCGCGCATGCACACACGCATTAAAGGGTAGGCCACGCGAAGTGCGCACGGTAAACCTTGTTTAGGCTACCCAGGGGCTCCTCGGTACGTTCTTTAAGAGAACCTGAGGAGTCCCTTAACGTTTGCTTGCTTGACAGGGGTAGCTGATTCTTCAGCGTGTTTGCGGACAGTGTATTATAGGTCACTCTGAGAAGCGTATAATACGTGGAGAGTGGCTTGGTTCCTCCGCCGCAAACGCCCCTTCATTTGCCTTTGCTTTACAGGTGGGCAGGTAGGGTGATTGGTGCAGCAGCATACCATTTTTTTATTGCCCTGCTAAACAAGGGCGCAGATCACACACAAAGTAACTCCGCCTCTGCCTGTGGCAGAGCAGGGAGTCCGACTCCATCGACATCTGCGCCGTGCACGCAAGAGCACCTCTTCCCTCCAAGCCCTAGCAGGGGAAACGCGTTGTGACGTCCCGTGTTAGGCCACAGTTGCTTAGCAGCGCTGTGTTCTCTTGTTACTTCACAGGAGGGTCGCTAGGACCCACGACATGTTCCTCAACAACACCAAGTAGAGTGTGCGTGTAGGAGTGGTAGTCCTGAGTGGGGGCTTGAGCCAGTTGCGCAGTGCTCGCCCACCAGGATGGTGCCACTGTAGGGTGTGTAGGACCTGTAGTGCGTGTGTCACTGTCCCACCCGTTTCCTGCAATTTTAGCAGGGTTGGTGGGCTGTGGCAGTGGTTAGGTCAGTGCTTTGGCCACTTATCAAAACGGCGTTTTCAAGCCTTCATAGCTTTTGGCCACCCCTCCCTGTAGTAGACAGATAGGTAGGGAAAACAATACCTGGATTAGTACGCTGGGTATTCCCCAAAGGTTTTGCGCCAGCACAGAAATTGGGCGCTTAGGGGAGGGGAGACCCGGGGCGTACCCCGTGGCATCAACAAGCCAACCCTCCAGGTTTAGTAAGCGTGCAAACTTGGGTATAATTAGGACACCACTTCTGCGGCTTGCTCTCAGGACCTTAGGAATAGCACACTCACACATACGCTTTGGCAGGTAAGGGTAAGGTTCAGTCCCTAGCTTTAGTCTTGGAGGCAAGCGTCTCAGCGAGCCTCAGCAACTCACCAAGATTGTTCTGGGACAAGTAGTCAACCAGAACTGAGTTTAGGCGTCCCTCAGGTAGAACAAATGCAGAGAAGGGCTCCCAGGTGGCCTCTTTGACTCCAAACCCTTCCCAGAGGGTGAAGAAGCGCCAACCCTGGCGATAGCGGTGGCGTAGGACAGACTTCACCAGGTAGAAGCCCTCCTTAGCCATCTCCTCGGCGTTCATGTCGGGGAGTTCACCTTCAACTTCCATAGGGCTGGCAGCCCCTTGTAGGTCCAGAGCGGCGATTTCCTCGTCGTTCAGCTCCCACTCCTCCCCACAGAGGTCTTGAGGATCATAGTAGCGCTTCAGGTGTTGAGCAGCGCACACCAGGGTCCCCCCTAGACGGGGAGAACACCGCACGGTGATACGGTGTCCATCCACTGATAGAATCTTGTACGGCCCGAAGTATGGGTCATCGCTGGTAGAGCGGGGCCAGGCGGGTAGTCGACTGTGGTGCACCAGCACCCAGTCCCCCTCTTGGTAGGTGGCCGGTACTCGGTGCTTGTTCTTCTTGTTCCACTGACGCTCCCTCACTCTCTGGAGCATAGCCTTGGCCTTGTGCACCTTCGCTTGTTGCTCTTGGACCCATTCACCCACAGAAGAATGGGTGTCCTCTGGATAGGGGGCATGTAGGAACCATGCCGGGCGCCCTAGGAATAGCTCATGGGGCGAGTAGCCAGTAGCTGAACTCTCTTGGGAGTTCATCATCAAGGATATGACGGGGAGTAGTCTCACCCAGTCTCTGGTGCGTTCAGTTTTGCACCATATCCATACGTTCTCCTTCAGGACACGGATCTGTCGCTCACATAGGGGGTTGCTCGTGTGAGAGTAGGGAATCCCCGTAGACACCTGGACATTGAGAGATCTCAGGACCCTCTTGTACCAGCCAGTGTCTGAGCGTACTCGTACGTCCTCATCGGAGTTGATCTCCTTGGGCGCCCCATAGACACAAAACCACTCCTCCAGGAGTATCTTGATAGTCTCCTCCCCGGTAATGTGCTTGGTACATGGGAACACCCTGGTAAACCTGGTCAACCCACAGGTTACCACGAGGGCGAAGTCATAGCCCCCGAACTTCGGCATCTCCGTGTAGTCCACGTATAGAACACTGTTAGCACAGTGAGGGATGGGCAGGGTCGAGTAGAGACCTCTGTCCCTGATATCCCCTGGTTTACAGGACCTGCACGGGCACTTGTCCACGATAGGCTGGAGGGTTTTCCGCAGTTGGTCGTCAGTCCACGTAGTGTGGAACCACTGCTTGAACAGCCTCAGGGTACAGTCAGCACCCACATGACCGCTGGACTCATGGGTCCACTTCAGCAGCGCTGGGACTCGGTCACTAGGCACCACGATGCGGTCCTCGTGCCAGAGGTAGCTCTTGTCCCTCTTCCACTGGTCTTGGTTGACCAGGAGGGGTTCAAGGCGTTTCTCCAGGCGCTTGTAGATATCCCCAAACTCCTTCAGGTACTCCGAGTTATGGAGTCCATCCAGGGGGCGTATCATCGTCATGTTGAGGTCCAAGTGGACGTCCATACGGCTGAACGCCTCCTTAGCCAGCGCTTCAGACCGGGCACCAATCAGGGCATCGAAGTTGTTGCGGCTGATATAGTCGGCACACTCGTTCTTCACTCCCTGAATATGGTGTACCGTCAGCCGTAGTTGACTGAGGTAGGTCCACCAGCGCCGTAGCTTGGCCTTCTCAGGTGGGGGACCCTTCTGGAAACTGCGGACCGGTTCTTGGTCGCACAGCCAGACCACAGGGTTACTCCCCAACAGTCGTGCTTGTGAGGATAGCACCAGCATACCCGCGAGCAATTCCTGCTGATAGGTGGAGTAGTTCCCCCTGGCCTGGTTCCACTTCCAGTTCCAGTGGCCCAGAGGTACTAGGACCCACTTGTCGTCAGGGTAGCTGTGCTTGAGGGTTCCATCTCGGTTGAGACCTTCCGTCCCCCACTGGGAAATGGCCGAGTCGAACTCCTCCTTCTCTAGTGCTTGCCATTGGAACAACGTTCCACCACCGCCCACATTGCTGGCGTCGGTCACCAGGATAATCTCCCCTTGTGCTCTAGGCACGCCCAAGCACTTAGCGTTGGCTACCTTGTCTTTGAGCTCGTCAAACGCTTGTTGCTCTTGTGGGCCCCAGCGCCAAGTAGTACTCTTCTTGATCAAGTCCGTCAGAACGGCGCTGGTGTAGGTGAAGTTTTTGATGTGGCGGCGATAGAAGTTGCACGCCCCAATGAAACTGCGTACATCATGAAGTCCTCCCATGGGGTCGTCGTGTCGTACCTTGGCATCCATCAGGGGTTTGGCCTTAGAGGCCGCTGGGGTCCACCACCCATAGCCAACGTCAAACCCCAGGTACTGCATGGTCTCCTGCATGAACTCACACTTCTCCAGCTCCAGTCGTGTGTGGTTCTCCTGGCAGACCGCAAAGAACTCACCCAAGAGGATTAGGTGATCCTCCTGGGTATTGGTCCCGAGGCATACATCGTCGATGTGAGCCTCCATCTGGGCACCACGGGATATGAGCTCCTGCACCTTAGGTCTCCTTCGTAGGATGGACAAGATCTTGTTCATCAGCTCTTGGAATAGAGCGGGTGCGTTAGCCACGCCAAACGGCATGACCTTCCACTTGAACACCCTCCCCTGAGGGGTGATGAAGGCCAGTAGTTCCTGTGCGTTGGGCGTCAGGTCCACTTGTCAGAACCCGCTCCTCTTGTCCATCTTGGTCTTGTAGCGGCAGGAGGCTATCTTCTCCAGGGTAGACTCCATATTGGGAATGGACCCTGAGTGGTTCAGCGTCTTCTTGTTCAGCTCTCCGTAGTCCACTACCGGCCGTTTGGCTGTAGACCCAGGTTTAGCCACCAGGAAACAGGGGCTGCAGTGTAGGGGGTAGTCCCCGTCCTTGTACTCCAGGACTAGGCCAGCGTCGATACATTCTTGTATCTGTCGCTCAATCTCGTCGGCCTGCTCTTTAGGAGCTGGATAGGGTCTCCTCCGGATCTTGTGACCCACGAACTCGGGTTTCAGCTTGAGGTCCATCTGTACCAGCTTTTCACATGAGGCTGGAGGGGGTAGTTCTCCGAACACCTGCAGATAGGTCCTTATAAGCTTCTGTACCCGCGGGTCCAATATCTTGATCTTGTCCTCCATGTCCTCGTCAGAGTGTAAGTTGCTTGCCCCCTGAGTAATAGACGTCGGGAGGTGGTCCTCCACCGACTCTTCGCCCGTGGTAGTGTCCTTCAGCCCTTGGTAGGCATATAGAAGGTCTTGTTCAACCATCTCCGGTGGACGATGGCAACATAGGCACGCTCGAGGGGGTTCACATACACATTCCTCCGAGAGGTCGTCCTCCTCTGGGGTCCTCACATGGGCGCCCCACACGCTCTTCATGAGCTTAAGATCTACCTCCCTTTGCCAGGTGGTGATCTTCTGTTCGAGGTCCTCCTTCAATTGGGATAGGTCTCCCATACGTCCTTGCTTCAGTGGCCATGAGCTGCGGGTAGGCTTCGCGTAGCATAGCTTTTTCGCCACCAACTTCCTCTTGGAATCCACATACTCCCTTAGCCTGGATCGAGGGTCCAGCTTTTCATCCACGGGGTCTTCCGGCCTCATGGAGAGTAGGGGTTTCAGTGGGGCGACGTACTCGGCGTTCTCCACTTCCTCCACACAGGTCTGCAGGAAGAAGGCGTCGTGCTCAGTTTCGTCATCCGAGTGGATGGAGCTAGGTAGCTCAGATAGTCCACACTCAGAGACTCCATCAGGAACAGGTACATGACAGGGAGAGTTTGGGGCGTTGGTGTCAGTCACGACGTACTCATCTCCTCCGGGTGTAGTCTCAACAGCATCTTGAGGTGGTAGGCGATCCTTCAAGTCACCCAAGGCGAGTCCATCGCTTTCTCGTTGTATAGCCTGGACCAGAGTCGGGTCCAGATCCTCCCAGGGAATGGAGGTAAGACCTCCGTCCACCACGCTGAGCATACTCCCCCATCCGGGCTTCCCAATAGGCGTCTTGCGTCCCAAAGGCACATAGATGGCCTCATCAGGCAAACGAACAGAGCTAATAGTCAGCCTGTCAAGGAGGTTTCGCCAGTACTCGTTGCCCCCATGGGCTCCCCAATCGGGGGAACACAGGACCATACGGGAACGTTCCAAGGCCACCTTGGTCAGCACCTTCCCCAGTTCACTGAACCTGGGGTTCCCGTAGGCCATCCCGGAGAGGGCCAGTAAAATTTGTAGCTGCAGTTCTTCCCCTTGCTGCAGCAAAGGTCCAGTACATGCTGCTTGTCGCTGGCGAACAACTCCACACTCAGGTCTTCGCGAGAGTAACCCAACTCCTTCAGACCTTGGTCTAGGACTTCCCCCGATAGTTGATAGTCCTCAGTTTTGGAGGCCGCCATCATGTTCGAGGGCTCCTCCTTCGATAGTCTCAGGTAACTCGAGGTATGTTCCGACTGCTCCAGTGGCACAGACTCTCTGCCACTGCCGTGGTCCACGTAGAGGAGGTAGGGCGCTTGCAGCGTCAGGGAATGTATCTGGGAGTGCTGTACGAAGAAGTCAGTCCCCAGTACAAAGTCGAAGGCCTCAGTGTCCATCACATAGAACCGATGGGCGATAGTCCGGGAGCCCATAGGTACCTCCACTTCACAGTCCCCGCAGCTGTGCACCACATGTCCATCCCCCATGCGTATAGCAGCGGTGGTCATGGTGTTCTTCAGGCTCCCACAAGGTAAAATTTTCTTGGCCACTATAGATATGGTGGCGCCAGTGTCCAATACCCCCAGGGTTTGGCGTCCCCCTAGTCGGTTACGTACCCAAAACAGCAGGTCTTGGGTGCCACCAGAGCGTCCCTGTCAGAACTCTGCGGGACAGGTCACCTCGAACCCCTTGTTCCGCAATTTGCGGGCCATCCTCATGAAACGGCTCCTCTTCTTAGCGTTGCCGTCATCACCACCTTCATGCTCACGCTTGGCTCCTTGTTCTTGCTGGGCCTGCGTTTGTGAGCGTGTGGTAGGACCAGACTGCCCTCCAGAGGGCTCGGAGTTCCGCCCTGGATTAGGGTTGGGGTTGCCTCCGTTCTTGTCCTTGTTCTTGTTGTCGGGCTGGCGGTTAGCGCCTCCTCCTCGTCCACCTTGACCCTTGTCTTGCCCTTGACCACGTCCTTTCGACTTGCCCTTGCCGGAGTCGTTTCCTTTGCCTTTGCCTCCACCTTTGCCTGAGCCTTTGCCAGGATCTTCACCCTTAAGCTTCGCCGATAGGCATTGCTTATGGTAGCAGTCATCCTCGTAGTGCTTCCGCTTCCCGCAGAATGCACACGTGATGGTGCACCTGTAATGATCCGGCAGCTTCGCTTTGGCGCCGGTGTTCTTCTCCTGCTGCTTCCCCTGGACTACGAAGCAGTCTCGCTGCTCGCAGTCAGGGGCGTGCTGCAGGTGGCCCTGCTCGTCTCTGGCATCACACCAGAATAGCTCCTTCACGTTCTCCATGATACGGGCGTGGGCGTGTTTGGGGGTAGTCCCCTCCCCAGGTCGGGACCCTTGGTACCCTTTGCCATGACCTCCAGAACCTCCTCCTCCAGGACGGTAATTGTTCAAGTGCTGGTCGCTCTCCTTCTCCAGCGCCAGCTCCAGGAGTAGCACGCATAGATCCTCGTAGCGGAGGGATCTAGCCTTGCGCTCCGCCGTCGAACGGCACTCGTCCCATAGCTCTCGAGGGAGCTTGGCCACCAACCAGAACAGCAGGTCGTCGCTGCTGTAGGAACGCGGCGTCAGTCGTCCAGCCCAGTGATCTAGGTCAGCCAACAGCTCAGAGACCCTGCCAGGTTTGGGGTTGTTGGGCAGCACGGGCAGGTTCTGGATCTCGGCCCTGATGCAGAGGTCGGTTTCGTAGGTCGGGTACTGCCTCTCCAGGGCAACCAACACATCGGCAAAGGTGGCGGAGTTAGTCACGATCTGCCTGACCTGCTTCTCCAGGTACTTGGTCTTGCAGCACTGCAGGAGCAGATCGCACTTCACTTGCCCACTAGCGTGGGTTTGGCCGGTCAGTCGTAGCAACCGGCCAAAATTCTCAGCGAACTGGCTGAGGTCCTTGCCTGTGAACTCAGGCAGGTTCACCACGATCTTGAAGGTGGCAATAGCCTTCGTCTCCTGAGACCTGCGTCCCTCAGGGCGTCGGGTCTTCTTCTTCTTCTTCTTCTTCCTCTTCCCCTTTGGGTCCTCGGGGTCCTCCGGGTCATCGTCCTCCGAGGGCGAAGTAGAAGTCATCGACGGCGGCTCATCATCGGAGGGGTCTCCGCCTAGATCACTAGAGCCATAAGGCTCCACGTCCACCATAGCCCTCAAGGCTGTCAGCCCCAGCCGGTCCACCTCGGCCCTCGTAGAGTTCGTCACATGGCTGTAGGGCGGCTGGGCCGTTCTCGGTACGAAAGGACTTCTCGGTATTACTGCAGGGGTCGGCATCGGTCGACTCCTCAGGCTCCCCAGGGTATTTGTCAACCCTGCCGCCAGGTGGTTAGCCTGTACTCGGTGGGGTGACATCCCCACCGTGGTTGGTGACGCTTGGGGCGGGATCATCAGGGGCTCCAGCTTCTCTCGGATCTCTTGAGTGAGGTCGCCCACAATTTTTGAAGTGGCTCCTCGGAGCACCTCGTTGATCTCCGACCGCGTCAGGGACCTGTTGGAGGATCTTCCCGATCCTCTACTCCTGCCACCAAGAGATTCAGGTCCTCTCCTCAACCCACTCAAGGTTGCATAGCCAGGTGCATACCCAGGAACATCCACATAGGTTCCAGTAGCGGGTAGTGGATGGGGATATTCAGCCGCATACCATCGCGGCGCAGAGCTGGAAGCCACGGGTCACTGGCAGTAGTTGCCTCAGGGAGCGCAGTGGTAGGTGGGCCCATACCATAGGCGGGGTAGGGAGGCATGCCAGTAAAGCCTGTGCCCTCTGCCATAGGCGGGTTGGTTATGGGAGTGGATGTTGCGGCGGCTGGGAGTGTGGTGGTCATAGGAGAGGGCGATGCGTGGAGGCCAGAAGCGCTTTGTGCGCCTTCGAAGGTAGGGTCATTCTTCAGGTCTTGCCCTTGTTCCTCTCCTTCGTCTGCCTCGTCTCCAGCATCCTTCTCGCTCTCTCTCTTCCTCTTCACAGGCTGAGAGACCACCTCTTCGACTGACAGGGCCCCGAAGGCCGTCTGGAGTCCATCCAGCGAGTCCTCAGCCGCTTCCACTGGCCCATGTAAGGGCTCCGCCGAAGGTACAGCGCCACGTGCTGGCCTTGCCGGTGCCTCAGGCGCTGACGCTGTCTTCACGTCGGCGTCCTCCTTCCTTGTGTCCATCTTCAGTCACCCTTCTGCTTATATGTGCCTGTACTCGGCGCACCGGATGTACGGCGCGGGGTTGCTGCTGGTGCGCAGAGACAGACTGCCTCTTGCTACCAGAAACGTTTATAGTGGTTTCAGCACTGTGTTTTTGTCTCTCCTGCTGCTTGTTGCTGGTGTAGGGTTTCCTGCTGCTTGTTTTTGGAGATGAAAACCTGCCGTTTGCAGAAATAGAGTCAATACACGATAACCCAAGCCAGAGGTGTGCAAGGAGAAGAGAATCAGGATCAAAGCATGAAGGGCTGCAGTGTAAACAGTGAAAGATGATTGAATATTCACCAAAACTGCAACTCAGGTCAAATCGGAATGCATATTCACAAAGATAGCTGAAATGTTTTGGAAAAGAGTTGGAAAACTGCCCCATGGTCACTCTATCTCCATAGTGCCATCTCAGGAGATGTGCACTCTTTGTTTTGGGTCCCATATGTGCTGAGGTGGGAGGGCATGTGGCGATGAGGTCACTGCCATGTCACATGGGATCTTCCTACTTAGCTAGGCTGACCAGGAATTGAACCCAGGACCTCTCAAAAAGAGGTGCCCAGCCCCCTAGGGTGCATACCACTAGGATAGCTAAGAATTCATGGAAAAACATAGATAAATTCATAGGCTCTGCCTTGGATATGTCAGTTCTCAGTCAACTCAGGAAAAGATGATTTGCCTCACATTGAAAGCGGATTAAGAGGTCCACTTCATATCCTGATTGGGTGTTTGGTTCCATAGGTCAAAATATGTTATCACCACTTTTGGTGGGACCAATACTAAGATAGAAATGCCTGGATGCTCAGTGCATCTCTAATACAACTAGAGTATGCCTCAAAGCAATGGAAAAGCACTTTTTCTTACTCGAGGAAGGCAATAGGGAAGAGGTTAGATCTGATATGATAGACCCTGCCTGACTCAGAGAGTACTCCTGCTAGACCGGCGGGTGGAAATCAGTAACTCTTGTTCATGACTGACAATACATCGGGAAGGGTCCACCGCTCTCGTTACAAAAAAAAAAAGCAGCAGCTTCCTGATTCTACTGCCAAATGACACCACTTTCACCTGAAAAGGTAACAAGGAGCAGGGGTTACACTGACACGCACAGGGTGGTTCCATTCAGGATACATGGCACCCTCACTCAAGTGAAAAGAGACCATACTCCTTCACCAGGCGTCCCTCATATAAGGGCAAAAGAGCATTTTTCTCCCTAACTGAAAATTCCCGGTCAGTTTTTCCTCCCTGACTTTTCAGTCCTTGTCCGTCTCAAGTTCAATCCTGCATAGACCGTCTCAAAGGGATTGCGGCTACAGGTCTCCTGCGATACCCCACCTTCCTCTTCCGGTCCCGGCACACAGTTAAGGCTGACACCTGGGTTCCTACTCCGGAAGGTTGGGCTCGCTGTAGTGGCCCTCTGGTGGATTCCGGACCCTGGGTACCCTGGTACAGTTCAGTGGTCTTCGTGTAACTTGAACCATAGTTAGGTACCCCCGAGAGGTCACACTTTAACTTGGGGACGATAAAAACCCTGTTTAAACTGGCCAGGTAAGAAAATCTGTATCTGTAGTGGCACTCAGGGTCTGATGACTGACTGAGGCTGGAACAGAAAAGCACACATTGACTACTCCTCCAGAGGTCCGATGTGTACTTGGAGAGGTGACATTTCATATGTGCTTGTTTGGGCTAGTATCCAGTCTGACTCACGGGTCCCTCCCGAGACAGAGGGCATACATCCGTCGGTATCCGTCTAGATACTCTGCAGGTGTCCATCCGGGTATCAGTTGTACATACCCTAGTTCCACATTTGGTCCTCTGGACGACACAGCCGCTTGCCATTGTGTGTGTGACCTTCAAAAAGGTGCAAAAATGCCTCATGGGCCTGAAGAACGTAGTGATTGTTCTTATGTGTGATACGGAGGGCTCATGCAGTGGGAACTTGGCATTTGAATACAGACAGCTTGGGATTCCTTCCTTCGGTGATCTCTAGTTAAGGAGTTTCTGAACGACCTGAATCCTCACAGGCCTTCACAGACAAGTATACTGAGCAAGACCATCGGACCTACAAATTAACAAAACCATACACGATGAGGCACCATCATCGTAAACAATTGAGCAGTGGGTGTGGATTGACTTTCGGATCACATGATAGAGTGGTACATAAACAACAGACGCGAACCGGGTCCAGTCTGGAGGGGAAAACCAGTACTGCTCTGTACGATAAAACAACCGCAGGGTTCTTGAGGGATCATCAGACATGAAAACCGGATACACCATCTGCTTGTGTCAGGAGACCACAAAACAAGTGGAATCCCGACTGTAGTATCACGACTGTCACAAAAGATGATGGGAGCGTATGTTGCTTTTAGTGGCAGACACTCACACTGCTGACTGTGTACACCTGGCAGACCTTGCACTGGGAGCGTCGCCTGCGTGTAGAAGAAATATTTGACGCTCAGGATGCAATTGTGCTGCAAGGGGGCACTACCTAACCAGACACACTGGAACCCCCCGGCCATTCACTGTTCATCTTCTTGCAACACAAAGGGGAGGTAAGGAAGAACAGTGTGGATCGCAGGGCATGTCTCCCAGATGATCTGCCTGAGCAAAAACGGGACACGACCCCGTACACCAGCTGGTAGTAACTACACATCCTGGAGTAGCTCTTCTGTTGTACTCTTGTGCTGCACGACGTGACTGTACACTCCTCAACACTTACAGTGAGTTCAGGCAGGCTTAGAAGCCATGGATGGCCTTCAGAGGTTGTTCATCACAGCCTTTCATCGCCTTTGTGACAGCATATTCCAAACGAAATTGCGAATTTGGTGGCCTGAGGGATGCCACCTGGGTACCCTAGTGACCCCTTTTGCACACCATGGTGCCATGTCCTATGTTCAACCGGTGTTCAACTGACTTCACCTGGGCCCTTGAACCACCCCTGAACAGCGGTTGAACACCCCCACCGCGCGTAGTGCAATTTTACCAAAAATTAAACTTTTGACGTATCACCATGCCATTCCAAACCATCCATGACGATGTACCATGCTTTTAACAACATACTAATGCCCAATGCACTATTCCATGCCATACCCCTCACATTGCCACTCCCTTTCTATCATGTCCAAGAGTAGCGTCAACGCCGCCTTGGTGTTCAACCATGCGGTTGAACACCCCACTTGACACATTCCCCTAAGCTTCATGTATGTGGTCACCACACCGCCACCTGCCCATTGGTAGTAGGTTCCAGGTTTTAACTGGGTTTTAGGGAACAGCTCAAAACCAAAATTGTGGGACAGGCTACATTTACCAATTAACCACTGTTGAACGCGTGATCGCGCGAGCACGCGCCACCGATTGGCGCGATAGGCCAGTTGAACTGTTCAACCGCGTTCAACCGAGTTCAACTGGGGGGTTGAACAGCAACATGCTGTTCAACTGGGTTCAACCGCTGTTCAACCGCTACGCTCCAAGGTGTGCAAAAGGGGTCACTAGGGTAGTTGAAACCAGTGAACCCTGTGCCCTGAGCGCTGTCCACGGGTTCTCCACCAACTGATCGCTTGTGTATCATGTCAGACACCCAGCAATTTCTTGTGCAGCGATGCATCACCAAGGGTATGCACAAGGGCTCTGGCCTGAAATGCTTCCTAAGGGAGGAGACACCACTCATCAAAGATGTGCAATCAGTTGTATACCCTATACTCCCCAAAAGATTGTGACATGGCTGAAAACTGTAATACAGGCAATCTGGACAGTCTATCACTGCCTGGTAGAGCATAGCCGCAAGCAGGTTGTCAAATGTGTGGACCCTGCTTTTATCTCATTCAAGGCTATGTACAAAGCATGGTTGCAGGTCTGCATTAAGGAGAACAAAGTATACATAACAAGACAAAGTCCCAACAGTCCCCAACGTCCCAACCACCGTCAAGAAAGATAAGAGGAAAACAAACCCGAACCCAGGGTGACTGCTATGAAGAGCAGCAGATTCCCTGATGGAGAGGGTGAGCAAAAGACAGAGAGTGAGAGACACCCAAGGCCATAAAATACAATGCCGCCAACAAGGAGCCAAACAAACAGCCAAAACACCTGTGGAAGTGAACCTGCAGTTATTTAAGTCCCCGAATAGCACTGCAGAATGGCCCGCGGGACGGTGGGGCTAAGGTCCAAAAACCAGATATCCAGGCGGTAATGGGCTGCAAAAGTAGTAGGCTCCCCTGGTATGCCCGTGTAGGTGAGGGCAGAAGCAAGGGTGCCCTCCAACAAAGCGATCCAGCGTTCTATAGGCTGCCAGCACTAAACAGAGTGATTCTCAGAGTCACTCCCACTGGACAGTTGCTGGTGGCCATAAAGGTGACTCCCACCATTCATCGTCTTGGTAGTTCGCCTCTTGGAGTCGTTAGACTTGTTGGGTTCAGCTGCTAGCGTTGGGAAATGGGTCTTCAAGTGGTAAAGAGGAGGAGCCCTTGGTGGGACCTCCTGTGCAGGTACTCAACACACTAAGATGCAGCAACCAAATAGAGCTGGATGGCAAGTTCGATCCACCGAACTTGACCAGTCGCCTCGGCCTGGACCATTAGCCACAGTTCTCGACAGATCCCAACGACCATGGATGACGCCACCCTCATCATAAGACCGCAAGTGCTTGGGGTCAGCGCCCAGGCCAGCGATGTGCTCACCATAGTCACCTGGGACCAACACGGTAAGGTAGGGTAAAGCACTGGGTAAAGGACCCAAGAACAACCTGCAGTCAGAACACCCATATCATTTTCTGGGTGTCAGTGGCAAAGTAGTTCATCCAAATTACCGTCACAGCATTGGTCATAGGCTGTCAGGAGCCGGAACTGGAACTATAGCTGGTCGAACTGACTCTCATGGACGTTTCAGCGCCATTTGCCGAATACGGCTCGCATTCTCGAATCTCTCGTTGAAGTAGTGCAAGAAAGGAGGCAGTTGCTGTAGGCGTAGTCACGTCACTCGTTTAGGCTGTCATCAGCAAATTGGAAGCCATCATCTGGCTAGAAAAACAAAGTGAGCAGGTAATGGGAGATGTTCTCCTCTTCAACATCCATGAAAATGGCCTAGCAGCGGCATAGACAGAGTAGATCCAACAACACAGCTCTCATCTATCTCAATCCTGTTACACCGAGAGGGCACCTGGAAGTACTTGTGCAAGATGTCAGCAATCTTCTCCCCAAATGTAAGTTCGACAATCTCATCAATGGTCAGCACATCTTCAGACATCGTACTCATTCCCATGAGACTGTCATGGGCCGTGCAAGGAATGGCGTAAGTAACATTCCGCCAAAAAAAAGTAGTAGCGCGGCCTGCATCTTCTTTTATGGACCGGCTTGGCCAGGGTGCTCCGCACTGGCTGTCGGCTGTAGGGTGAGTTCCTCCACGCAGTCAGGAAATGGACGGTTGTACTTGCACATTGGTCCAGGGCGAGTCAACATCCTCAGCGTCGCTGAAATAAACGTTCATCTTCACAACGTAATAGCGGCCGGGACTTTCTGGCTGCATAAACGGGTAGTATGCAGCGGACTTGGCCGGTAAGGCTGATCTGCATATGGTGAGAAGCAGGTAGAACGAGGTCCTTCACCCCAGCTGCAAGGCAGTGCACGTTCAGTCCGTATCCCTGGCGTGGGTAACTTCGGGCAGTGGCCTTGTAGGTCGCTGAGCCTCTGCTTGAGGCGTTCACAGGGCATCTCCTAGCAGAATTCACACTGACCAAATGCACCAGGGGAGGATGGAGCGTAAAGGCCGTCATCTGAAACTTGGTATCAACAAAGAATCAGACCGCCCAACTGATCGGTGACTCCATCACCTTTCCTCAGCAATCGTCGTCAGCTTTCGGCAGCTTGACCCCCAACGGCCTGTAGTTCCCGAGCAGTGCTTATGTGCTCTGCCTGCCCTGGGACAGTAGTTCCTTCATCATGTATGGCGTGGAACACATAACTGAAGCAGGGTGCATGACAACACAACGCGTGAAACCTTACTGCCCCTCCTGGGATCTGGCATAGGCATATTCCAAAGGGTGCAATGCTGCTGCATCCACATAAGGCAGCGGCGCTCCAATTTCTGGTTCCTGCGCTTCTGCTGCGTTGGGCAGTGGTGCCATGGGGGCCAGTTGCACGCCAGTGGCAAAGACTCCTTCAACAACTCCCACGTACACCTCTTGCAAAATATGTGGTTTGTCAAAGGGTTCCAACCGTAGATCCCCCAGGGGTACCTGGCTCCTTTCTTGATGACACATGCAGCAGACGACAGAAGCTCCCGCAAAGCCAAAGTGCACCGGGAGATGGTCCATAACATCCTGGTCCCCGTGGACCTGCTTTTGCGGCAGTGGGCAACTGCCCATCTGTCGTTGCGTGAAATCCGCTGGGCAGGGGGGTTTCTTGCGTATTTCTCTCGCAGTTTCGTGCATTTGCCGCCTCTGGGGCTGTAACCAGGAACGTAACAGTGTCCACGTCCTTGTAACCGGGGTTTACCGCCATGACGCCCTCCACTGTTACGACCACGATGATTGAGTTGTCCACTTCCCGCTTCATGACCAGAACCACCAGAAATTTCCTTGGGGCATATTTCTGGAAAGCAAGGGTGCATGCCGATTCATTTTTCAAGAACCATTCATTCGAGTAGCTCAAACTTCTCGGCAGAGGCCTCTTGCTCACAGCGGGTCGGTGTACAGTGTTGCCATTCAGGCACATTTTGAAAGTCAGGTGGAAAATTCCTGCAGGTGTGACACAGACAGCCGTACAGCAGCCCGTCTGACGTAGAGGAGAAGAGCTTGCAGAACTCGAGTTGTTGACATATTGTTGGACGGCTTGCTGCCTGGACATGGGGATACAGTACTCCTTATTCGCATGAACACCATGACCTAATCGGCACGACCCAGGACCACACGTTGGACGCAGGGGTCTGTACGCTCCTGGGAGAAACTGGACTTTTCGGAGGTCAAGTGTGCCAACAGCTGCTTGGCTATAGGCACGTCGCTGGTCACCAACTGTTTATCTGCCCATTTGGTCTGGGACACCAGAGCACCGTCGTTGAGCATCACAAGATCCAACTAATTTCCCCACGCAGTTGGTCAAGGGCAGTCAGCAAGATGCGCCGCAAACAGGGCAAACACACTGCACGTCATATTCTTACCCGGCACCATGAACTCCGGAAAGTAATTGGGTAGAAAGAAGTAAAATTTAACACCAGGAAATCTCCGTCCCCAAGTTACACGTTATTCTCAGCGAAGAAACTCTCGCACGACTCAGCATAAAGGCGTGCCGTGCCTGCGACGACAAAACCATTTCAGTTCATAAACTTGAGCCTAGGGGCAATTTTACTGCAGTCAACCATGCCCATCTCTGTGCGCCCTGTGATCTGCAAATCCATGAACTTGAAACAAGCCTGACAGCGAACAAGGAAAAAGGCACAGCTCCAACCCGAACATGATATTGCGGCTCGTGATAAAATTCTCCAAGCGCTTCATTAAACCAGTGTCCTGCCTCCACGGGACTTGCTGAGTACACAGGAACACAGTTGCCTCACCCATGATCTCCAGTGCACTGTACCGCATGGGGCAGGGGCCAAGGCACTTGCTGCCGGCCATCCTCTGCCCTATGGCTTCACTGCTTGAAGTCACGGACGCGATGTAGTAGGCTGTCCCCACAGAAGGTACTCTCCCAGGCTAGATCTCGCTGGGCTACGCTACAGAACATCCCTGGGGTCAGTAGGTCTACGGTACCTTGGGTGTATCCAGCGCTCACCTGTACGGCAGTATACCTCTGGACCGCCATCTGCTTCTGCTCTGCCTGACGCGCTGGTACCACACCAGTGTCCATACCCAGGTAGGTAGGTAGGTGCACTCGGTCGTGGAGAGGCGCCCCATGGTTCCCCCTGGCGTCGCCCCTGTGACGAACAGGAAGAGGCTTCGCGCGTGAAGAGGGGAGGCGGCTTACGTCCCGCTAGACCTGACTGTTGGCCCCCAACAAAGCGGCCCCGGGCTACGCCGGGAGGGCTGATCGCCGCCAGCGTGACATACTTGTCTCGCCGGGAGGGTGTGCCCCCGTGCTTGCGCACGTCCCCTCCTTTGGGCGGAACCCTAGGGGTTCACCGGACTTCCTGGCGTATCCCGTTCCCAAGGCGTGCATGCACGTTCCTGGTACTAGGGTTCCGAGGCGCTTGGGTGTCGCACGCTCCGCCTCGAGTCCCAAAGCAGCGCAGGCCTTAGGATGCAGCCTTACCCCCGGGCTCCGGATCTCGTTTGGCCGGGTCACCTGCATGGCACGGGCTGCCTCAGTGCCCGGGCTGTGGGCACTGGGTTTCCTACTGTTGTGTGGTGTTTGTGTTTGGGTCCGGTTGGCGGTTGGGTGCGGGTTTTGTTAACCCCGTCTGTCCTGGCTGGGGTTTAGGGTGGGTGTTTCTGGGCTCGATTTGTGGTGTTGTCCCCCTAGTGTCGGCTATTTGTGGTGTTCGTGGTTGGGCTTCGGTTTCGGTCTGCTTTTGGGACGTGTGTGGTTTCGTGGGCGCCCCGCTTGCCCCCCGCCGTTTCCGGTTCCGGCGCGCGGTGTGGGCGTGTGTGCCGGGCCCGGGTCTCGCCTGTGCCCAGTCCGTCTTGGCTGGGTTGTCGGGGTGTGTTTTTTTTTTTTTTTGCTTTGGTTTTTTCTTTTCTTTTTTTTTTTTTTTTCCGGGCTTTGTGGTCCTTGTCCCTCCATCCCCTTTCTTTCGGGCTGGGCTGGTGGCTCTCTTTTTTTTTTTTTTTTTTCTGTCCCTTTTCCCCGTGGTCCGCTGTTACTGGCTTGGTGTTGCCGGTTTTGGGTGGGTGGTTCGCCTGTGCCTCTGCGGGGGTCCCCCCTTTTTTTTTTTTTTCTTTTTTCTGGGGGGGGGGCCTGGCCGCCTGTGGTGGTGTTGGCGGGTGGTTGGGCGGCTGTGGGCTGTTTTCGTGCCTTTTCCCCTTCCCCCCTCCTTTTCTTTTTTTTTTTTGGGGGGGGGCTTGCCTGTTCCTCCCTCTGCCTTCCCTGGGCTGGCGCACGCACTGGCCTGTATTCAGTGTTGTCTTCCGGGCTGCTGTTTTCAGTTGCGTTCTGTGTGGCCATGTTCCAGCCCCATGGGTCGGGTGGGCTCTGTACACTGTGGGCTCGGCGCCCCTTCTTGCTGGGTTAGGTCCTGGCTCTGCCGGCTGGGCGGCTGCGCCAGGCGGCTGCTTGTGGTTTTGGGTTAGGGGGCTGGGGTTGCTCGTGTCCTTACCCCTCCGCGGTGCCGGCTGTAATCTTCTGGGTGGTCCGTCACCGTTGTCGCCTGGCGCTCTGTGGTCCCGTGTGTGGCCTGTGGTGCCGGTGTGTGGCGTGGTGGCGCGGCGCCTTCCCGGGTGTGCGGTGGCTGGCTTCGGTTAGTCCCTCAGGTTAGGGTCAGTTGTGTCGTGTTGTGCCGCTCTGTGCCGCGTCGCGTCGCGTCGTGCTGTGGTGCGTTGCTCTGTGGCGCGCTGTGGTGTGCCGTGGTCTCGCGTGGTGCCGCGGTGGGTCAGTGGAGGTCAGCCTGGCCTGTGTGGGTCGGTTAGGTCTTCGGGAAATTCTGCTGAATGATCACGGTGTCCTTGGGGCGTGCACACTGACTCTCACCCATGGACTCAATCTTCACCGGGCCTCGCAGACAGGCAGGTGTACTCGGGGTGTAGGAAAAGCGTTCCTTCTCCAAGGCAGACAAACAGACATCAGGAGTCGGACGGTGGAGGTGGCTTCCGGACGCTGTTTGAGTGGCGAATGGCTTTCACTGCAGCTCGGCTGCGCTGGCAGGCTCCGGGTCGGTGCCGCCGGCAGGGATGAGCTCACACTGTAGGGTCAGGGGGATGTCCATATCTCCGGTGCTGGACTGCTGGGGTCCGGGGCATCGGTAGTATTCTTGGTACTTCCAGTCTTCACGGCGCTCGGAGATGGCGTTGAAGGGGGGCACCGTCCAGCAGCACCAAAGCCTTCGCGATCGATCACAGCGTTTCGCTTCCCCTTGCGATGCTCGATATTCATCATGGACGGGATCGGTGCGCCGCCGCAGTGCCATTCCTCCACTGGACGCAACAGGTTGGTGACGGACGCCCTCACGGACGTGAGACCAGCCGAGATCAAGCCCCCGTAGCAATACTCTGCGTCAAACCGCGACGGTAGCGCAGCCCGGCCCTTATAGCCCATGGTGTGGTCGCGTGACGGTCCGTGGGGTTGCCCTCCCTGGGGGCCTGTGCCTTGGTCTCGTGTCCTCTGGGGCTGTCGTGGTGCCCTTTTCCTCCGTGTCTTGGTCCCCGTTCCCGTTCCTTCCTGGTTCTTGGGTGGTGTCCTGACCCCATGTGGTGTCGCTTCCGGCGCCCTGTCCCTGCGTGTGCCTGCCCTCACTTGGGGTCCTTCCGTGCCCTCTTGCCTGTGTGGTCCTTGGTGTCCCTTGCCCTTCCCTTGCCCTTGTCCTGCCCCTTCCTGGTGTGGTGGTGGTGGGAGGGGCGGGGTGGGGAGGGGGCGCCGGTGGCCCAGGCTTGGGGGTGGGTGGCCTGGAGCCACCGGCGGAGGGCTTGGGGGGTGTAGGGGGGGCGGAGGCCCTGGACCGCATCGCGGAGGAGGGCCTCCCATGCCGCTTGCGGCATGATGGCCTCCGGGGCGGCCTCATTGGGGTTTGCGGGGGTGCGGGTGCGCACCTCCTCGAAGGTATGTACCGTGTGTACCCCTCTGTGTCTTCCCGCTCCCCCGGCCCATTTCACCCAGCGGCGGAGCTCCTGCAGAGCGGAGGGAGACCACCAGGCGAGGTAGGCGGGGGCCCGGGGGGGGGAGGGGTCCGTGCCTGGGGTCCTGGAGCGGCGGGGGGAAGATGTGGACCTGCGGTGGTGGCGGGGGTGGCGGTGCCTGGGGGAGCGGGAGCGGCGGCGGCGGGGGCTGGGGGTGGAGGACGGGTACGGGCGGAGGGGGGAGCGGGAGGGGGAGGTGGACATGGGGCGGCGGTGGCGCGCTTGGTGGCGTCCGGGGGAGCGGGAGTGGTGGTGGCGGGGGCTGGGGGTGGTGGATGGGTACGGGTGGCGGGGGGAACGGGGAGCCCGGCGGGGCGTGTGGGGGGAGGGGGAGGTGGACGTGGGGCGGTGGCGGCGTGCCTGGCTGCGTCGGGGGGAGCGGGAGTGGTGGTGGCGGGGGCTGGGTGGCCGGTGGGGGGAGGGGGAGGGGGACATGGGGCGGCGGTGGCGCTCGTGGTGGAGCCCGGGGGAGCGGGAGCGACGGGAGTGGGGTCCCTGGGGGTCGTGGTGGTACCTGGGGGAGCGGGAGCGGCGCGAGTGGGTGGTTGAGGCGCGGTGGGAGTGTGGGCGCCGTGGGCGAGTGTGCCGTGCGGGGGGGGAGCGGGAGCGCCGCCGCTTGCGGGACCGGCCCTCGTCGCTCGAGTCGGGCCAGTCCGGAAGCGTCGGCGGCCTCTGGGGGGGCTCGCGCGGCGCCGCTTGGGGGGGGAGGTCCCCCGTCGTCCTTGGGGCCCCTTCGGCCATCGGATGGTGGCCGGGGGGGTACGGGGCGTCACGCGGTGCTGGTTGGGGGGGGAGATCCCCCGTCGTCCATGGGGCCCCCTCGGCCATCGGATGGTGGCCGCGGGGGTACGGCTGGTACGGGGGTGGTGGCTGGTACGGGGGGGGTGGGTATGCGAGCGGGGCGTTCGGCGGCTGCCATCCCGTCCGCTGGTGCTGTTGGTGTACGGGGGGTTGCGGCCCGGTGGGGTAGGGCGGTGGGCAGTGGTAGTGGTGGGGGTGGTGTTGGTAGTGGTGGTGGTGGGGCCGCTGGTGGTGGTGGTGTGTGTAGTGGTGGGGTTGGTGTTGCGGGTATGGCCCATGGAGTCCTTGTGGGTTTTCCGGTCCCCCTTGTGGGGCTGGGGGGTTGGGCATCGTGGGCAGTCCCCGGGGCTGCACTATGTGGTGGGCATGGAGGAAGGGTTGGGGGGCGGGCTTGACGGTGACGATGGTTGAGGGGTCCCACGTCCCTGGGTCGGTTTGGCCGGCGGTGGTGGTGGTTTGTGGGGGATGGATGACGGGGCGTTTGATGACGGGGATTTTGACGAGGGTTTGGAGGGGGTCGTGCTGGGTGGCCGTCTCCGCGGTGGTGGTGGGTGCCGGCGGGAGGGGGGCGCGGGTCGTGGTGGGTGGGGGGTCCTGGCTTGGGCGAGGGCCTGGGCGGGGGTGGTATCGGGTGGTTTTGTGTCGTTGCGTATGCGGTGTTGTGTGTGGTCGCGTGGGCGCCGGCTTGGGTTTGGGGTTGGGTTTGGGGTTGGGGTCCGGTTTGGGTTTGGGGTCGGGTTTGGGGTTGGGGTCCGGTTCCAGGTTGAGGAGTACCTCTGTCCGGAGGTGTGAGGGCGTCGATGCCGGGTCGGGGGTCGTCCCGGTGGGTTGCCGGGGTGCCTGAGTCGCCTGTGTGGGGGTTGGGGGGTTGGTGCGTGCGGCCGCGGCTTTGGCTTTCGCCGTGGCCTTGAGGATGAGTTTGGCGGGGAGGGGGGGGTCGGAGGATGAGGTGGAGGAGGTGGACGAGGCTGAGGACGAGGAGGAGGTGGTGGACGCGGGTTGGGCTGTGATGCGGGCGGGCTTGCGGGCGGCGGCTTCTGCCGCGGCCACGGCGGGGAGGATGGAGGGCATGTCCCCGGGTTGTAGGTTGGGGGCGGGCGGCTGGGGGGGCCCGGTCGTGACCTGGCGGCTGCGGCGGGGGAGGGAGGCGCGGGGCTGCGGCCTTCTCTTTCTGGGCTCGGCTGGGCCCGGGTCCTGCAATGTGCGAGGTCGTGTGGGTTTGTGTCAGCGGGGGGGAACAGTTCGCGTGGGCTGCATTCAGGGGCCGGGGGGGGTGGGCCTGGGTCCTCTGGGGTGTGTGTGGGGGGCGTGGGCGGGCCACTGGGTGGGGTGGGCGTGCCGCGGGGCGTGGGGCTCCCCTTGGCGGGTGTGTGTGGGTTGTCGAGTGTGGGGGGCGGTGAAGGGTGGCCGGTGGGTGGGTGTGTGGCGGGCGTGTGCTGGTGTTCGGGCGGGTGGGGGAGGCCCGTGTCGCGGGGCCCGGGGGTGCGCGCGATAGTGGGCGTGTGTGGGTCTCCGGTTGAGCAGCGAGAGGGGGGGGGCATGGGCGGGGATTGTGCGGGGGGTTGTGCTGCGCCGGTGTATGTGTCCGCTTGCTGCGCGCTTGCGTGGGCAGTTGTAGGCCGGGCGGTTTGGAGGAGAAGCTTGCCGTCTTCTGCTGCCGCGGCAAGGATTTCGCAGACGAGCGTTCGTATCTGGTGGACCTCTTGGTCAGTGGTGGGAAGGGGGCATGCTAGCTTTGGGCTAAGACCCGCGCGGTTGAGGACCCTGTGGATGGCGTGGTACCCGCAGGTGAGGGACTGCTGCGGCCTGGGGGGGGGGTTTGGTCGTGTGTCCGGGCCTGCTTCGACTTGTGTGTGTGCTGTGGGGATGGCCCAAACCCAGGGCACGGTCCCCGTGGGTGGCCAGTGGCGCTGGATCCAGTGGGTTAGGCAGAGCATGGACAATCCCAGGTGGTAGCCCGCCTTCCCTGAGGTGATTTGGGCCAGGGCGCGGGCTGGGGGCGTGTCCCCTGGCTGGAGGAGACCCCTGAGGATCCTGTGCTGGGTGGTGGGGTCCCCCACTGCCCCTGGTGGGGCGGTCTCCGGGGCGAACGTGTCTGTCCCCTGGATGATCCATTGCGGGCCGTGGGACGTAGTCATAGCGGCTATCACGTAGTAGTGGCCGCGCTCGAGGACTGTAACCCAGACCTCCGGCGGGGGGTGGTCACTGTCTGTAGGTGGGGGGGGAGGTCGTCGTCCGGGGTGCGGAGGCCGGCGGCGCGGAGGGCGGTGTCGCGGTTGGGCGCGGTGGCCTGTTCCCACTGCTCCGGGTGGTTCGGGTCCGCTGGGTGGTCCGTCTCCGCTTGGGCCCGCCGTAGGCGTACGGTCCCTCGACGCGTGACGTTGCTGCCGGTGTCGTGCGTCAGGGCCTGGCCCCACTCGATGGGGGGGATCCAGATGGGCTGGCCCTGGGTGTGTTTGCGGGCTCGCCAGAGCACGAGGTCTACTATGGTCTCGTGGAGGCCGCTGCCTGGGGTGGTCAGGTCCCGGAGGGCTTTGACGGTGAGCTTGGTCCAGTCCTCTTGTAGGCGGTACCAGCCCAGAGGGGTGGTCGGGGCCCTGTCTTGGAGGGTCGCTCGGAGGAGGTCGGGGTCGCGGATGGTGGCCGGTGTGAGGGGAGGGTGTCCCGGGTCCGGGGGGGGTGGGCTGGATGGGCTGCCGGGGTCTTGCGCGTCTACGTCGATGGATGGTTGGCCCTGGCTGGGTTCGGCCGGACTGGGCGGTGCCGGGTGGCTTCTTGGGTGCGAGACGGGTCTCGGGGCGCTGTGGTGGTGCCTTGGAGACCTGTGGATGGAGACGGGGGGCGCGTGCGGGGCGCGGAGCGGGTTAGTGGACGTCTGGGTCATGCACGGCATGGTAATGGATGAGACGCTGCATGTGTTCCCTGGCGGTGGGGTCGGTGAGTTGTTCCGCGTGTGTTAGCAGGAGGTGTTTGCGGTGTACCATTTGGGCTGCTGCTCTGCGGACCGCTTCTAGCTGGAGGTGTGCTGCTGCTTCCATGGGGCTTTCCGTGTGTTTGGTGAGGTGTCGGTGCAGGGCCTGTGTCACTGCCCCTCTCATGGTGGCTTCTTTGATCAGGGGGTCCCGGAAGAGGTGTTCGGTGGCCTGGTGTGCGTGGCTGTGGGCTGGCCATCCTTCGTGTTGCCGCAGGGTTTCCGCCGGGGACCAGCCCACTAGGGTGTCCCTGTCCGTGTGGAGGGGGCATTTCTTGAAGTGTTCCCAGTCCTCCGGGGTGGTGTGGTCGCATGGGCAACGGGTGTGTTCGTCGGGGACGTTGATGTGCTTGCGGGCGAGCCATCTGGCGACCCTGGTGAGGAAAGGCAGTTGCTCCCTGAGGAGCTGGATGCGTCGTTTCTGGAGGTGGGCTGGGACGTTTGCTGGGCAGAGCGCTGAGTGGTAGAGGGGGACTTGCAGTCTGTCCTGGAGCTCCTGGATGTGCGCCCGGCTGTCTGCGTCGCCGAGCACGCGGGCTAGATGTTGGACGGGGTTGGGGTAGTGGTACGCTCTGTCGTGGGAGGAATAGGGGGCGTCCTCTGGTACCCAGTCCGGGGTCTGATGGGGCTCGGGTACAGGGGGCACGTGTTGGAGGTGTGTGTGGTTGCGGCCGAGGTCAGGGATCTGGAGGGCTGGTAGGTGTGTTGTGCGCTGGTGTACTGCCTGGTTGTCCACCTTACCATTTCCGTATTGGTGCCTGTGGGACTCTTGTTTCACGATGTGGAGTTGGACGTAGGGGGGAAGGCTGCGTAGGGCTTTCCAGAGTAGCAGTGCCTGGGTGCCGAGGCTCGTCGCGGTTGCTTTGTGAAGTGGTTGCCTTGCTATGCGGAGGAGCAGGTGCGTGTCGACAGTGGCGTCTACCACGAACCAGACCCGGACGATGTGCGGGGAGTGGGCGGGTAGGTGGGCCGCGACCTCGGTGATGGCGTCGGCCATGGCCCCTAGCTCCCCGTGGGAAGAGGCCCCATAGGTGGTGTGGCCCGTGTGGTGGCCCATGTGGTAGTGTTCCCCGGTGTGGGTTAGTTGCAGGGTGGCCCCCCCGGTGATGGGCGTGAGGGCGGATTCGCCTGAGGCGTCGGTGAAGAAGAGCCGGTCCGCCGGTGATGGTTGTGGGAGGCGGCATGGGTTCATGGGCAGGTAGGCGTATATGGCAAGGCCCGTGGCGAGGTGGGCTACTGGGGTTGTGGGCTGTAGGATGGGGGTGGCGTACACCCCTATTCCTTTGGAGATGATGTGCTTTGCTTGGGGGGACAGGGCTATGAGTCCCTGCTCCGGCTGTCCTTGTGTGAGGTAGGAGTAGATGTAGTGGAGGATGTAGGCTGTGTCGGGGTTTAGGTCGTGGCATGTGAGGGTTTGTGTTCGGTGCTCCGGTGTGTGGCAGGAGTGGTGGAGTGGATAGTAGGGGTGCTCGTGTTTGCCCGTTCTGCCTGGTTCGTACATGCTGTAACGGATGGCGACCCCTGCCGGGTCGGGGCGGGGCCATGTGGGTGTAGTGGTGAAGAGCCATTTGGGCGCGTGGTCGGGGTTCCATGCTACCGTGGGGTTAGTGTCGGTGCGGTGGAACCATGGGGCTATCCATGCGTAGGCCTGTGGTGGTAGGTGGGTCGTGGGGTGGGTGTGGTGGCGTGCTATGAGGTGTAGCACGGGCCATGGTGCGGTTGGTGCCTCGGGGTCACAGGCCCAACATGTGCGTGGCATGCTCTGGGAATCTTGGGGGACCTTTGGTAGGTCTCGGGCGGTCATGTGGTGTTTCGGTATGCGCCATTTTGCCCCGTGGTGGATGACGGTGGTCTGCGTGGGTTTGGCTTCATTCGGGGCCAGTAGTAGGGTTAGTGGTGGGACTGGGCCCGTTACTGGGGGGACGGGTTCGTGTTTCGATCCGGTGGGTGCGTAGGGCGGTGTCTCTGGGATGGGTCGCGGGCGTTGTCTTGTGAATTCTCGGTAGGCTTTGCGCATGTCTTTGCTGCCCGGTAGAGTGTGTCCCGCTGTTCGTGCCGTCTGTGTGAGGTAGTGGTGGAAGAGGCGGTATTGTGGCCATTCGGGAAGCTGTAGAAAGGGGGTGTGGTGTGCCCCGCTGTGGTGCAGGACCCGCATTTGGGCGAGGGTGACGTATACTACGGTGATGGAGGCCCCGACAAGGTCTATGGTGTGGATGGTGCCCTTGGGGTGGTGGTGGAGGTCTCCGCAGAGGACCGCCAGTGGCCCTTTCTCTGGGCACGTGTGGTTGGTGAGTATGGCGTGGTGTGGGGATGGGAGCAGAAGCTGCAGGTGGTGCCACAGGCGGGTGTTCATGTTGGTGGGCATGCCCGTCTGGTGGAGTACCCAGCGCGGGCATGTGTTGCGGGCCCGTTGTGCGGCTTGGAGGCGGATGGCGGTGACCTCGCGGACCTCCGGTGAGTGGTTGTGGGTCATGCGGTGAAGGAGGAGGGCGGTGTGTCTGGTATAGGCCGCTTTCACCTCGTCCCCTATGGCGTCTCCATAGTGGGGCCATGCCGCTCGGATGGCGCGGGTGGGTATGGAGGTGGGCCAGCCCCCGTGTGCTGCCCATGCCTTGGTCACGGCGCGTGTGGCCGGCTGGAGGGCGGTGGTGGGGTGTGTTAGGTGGAGTGCTTGGAAGCCTATGGAGGCGTTCAAGACCCCGGTGAGGTAGTACGCCAGGCTCTGGTGGGACAGGGAGAGGGCCTTGGTGGTCGGGGACGCATATCTGGGGAGATGGGCGAGGTGTGACTGCAACTTGGGAGGGAGGGTGGCGTCCTCAGGGTTGGCGGCCTGGACTACCCCCAGGTGGGTGGTGGTCGTCACGACTTGCATGGGGGGCCCTTGTGGCCCCAGGGTGGGAGGTGTGGCAGACCCCTTGATCATGGCCACTGACTTTGTGGGGTGGACGATGAGGTTGTTGTGGGAGAGGTAGGAGACGGTCACGTCCAGTAAGTCGTTGGCCTGTTGGGTGACCGTTGGTCCGGGGTCCGGGGCATGGGGGTCGTGTGGGGTGTGCTCGACGGTGAGGTTGGTGTCGTCCGCGAAGCCGACCAGGGGGGAGAGGAGGGGGTAGGGTGCGTAGGCCGGGTAATCCTGCTCGATTGCGAGGGCCAGGGGGAGCGTCACTAGAAGGTACAGGAAGGGGCCCTCTGCTCCCCCTTGGGGGACCCCGCTGCCTGGCTCCAGGAAGGGGGTGAGGCCTGCTCCTGTGCGGACCGTGTATTTGCGGGTGCGGATGTAGTCGGAGGTGAAGTTGTAGAAGGGGAGGCCTAGGCGTTTCCACACCGCTTCTAGAAGGAGCCAGGGGGTGTTCGGGAAGGCTCCCTTGACGTCGAGGGAGGCGATGATGAGGTCCACCGGGTCCATGTCCGCGATGGTGTCCTGGAGGAAGATGGCCTCGTGTGGGGAGCGGCCTGGGATGGCCCCCCAGAGGCTCGCTGGTATGTGGGGGTCCAGGTGGGGGCGGATGCGGCGCAGGAGGATGGT
Organism: Eutreptiella sp. 'Long Island Sound 2002'; assembly: GCA_964036045.1. Taxonomy (NCBI): domain Eukaryota; phylum Euglenozoa; class Euglenophyceae; order Eutreptiales; family Eutreptiaceae; genus Eutreptiella; species Eutreptiella sp. 'Long Island Sound 2002'. The sequence goes on from OZ038387.1 coordinate 30,470,542, forward strand.
CCAGACGATTTTGACCTCCGTGACCGCACAGACTATGGGGCGCCAGTTGTCCGGGTTCGCCCAGTCCCCTTTTTTGTAGAGGGGGCGGACAACGTTTGCCCAGTCTGGTGGCAGGGGGGTCCGCCCCGTGACAATGTCCCAGAGGCGGTGGGCGAGGACGCGGAGGAGGTGGGCGGGGAGGTGGTAGTATGCCTCTGCAGGGAGGCCGTCGTAGCCTGGGGTTTTGTGTTGCCGGAGACTGTGGATGGCCTTCCGGACTTCGTGGATGGTGAAGGGGCGTTTTTCCAGGTGCCTCCTCTGGGCGTGGTTGAAGACCCGAGGGAGGCGGTCGATTTTGGCCTGGGTGTCTGGGTCCAGTGTGTCTTGGGTGGGGGTGTGTTGCCGGAGGAAGCTGTCTTGGGTGGCTTGGAGCACTGTGGCTGGGTCGTTGGTGAGGGAGCCGTCCTCCTGCCGGACCGTGGTGATGGTGCGGTGGCCGGTATCGGTCATGGCGTCGTTGAGGTGGCGGATGGCCTTGTAGGGGAGTTCGTGTTGCGCATACCGTTCGTGTTCCTGGGCGATGCGCTGTTGCCTGTGGATGTGCCACCGCTGCAGGTCCGCCCTGATTTGGGCTATGTGTGTCCTGCAGTGGTGTATCTGGCGGCGGGTTTGGGGGGTGTCGGTGTGGAGGAGGGTCGCCAGTTGTTGTTTCGCATGCCAGAGGTCATGGAGCATGTTCCCCAGGGCCGTGGGTGGTTGGTCGTCGTCTGTGTGGGGGTGTTGCTGGAAGCCGCAGGCGACGGCGGCCGTGCGCATGGCTGTGAGTAGGTCGGTGGGGTCTGGTTGGATGCGCCGGGCGCGGTCTATGGCCCTGTGATATTCGGACCAGGCATGCTTGTCATGCAGCGGGGGCATCTTCAGGGGGGGTGGTAGGCCGTGGTCCGCATCTTCTGGGGGGCTGGGGGGAAGGTTGGGGATGGTGAGGCGGATGTGCAGGGGGCTATGGCCTGTGGGTCCCAGCGGGAGGGGTCCATATCGGGCCTCCGCTCGGATGATGGTGGTGGGGTCGCCATAGCATACGTCGATGCTGGATGGGGCGGCATCCGTTTGGTGGGGGAAGTGGGATGGTTGGCCTTCGAGGCTGGCTGTTAGGTCCACGAGCCCCAGCATTTCGATGGTGTCGCGGACTGCTTGGTCCTGGGGTGTGGCCTGTCCTCCTCCGTCCGCTGGGGTGGGGGCGGCGTTCATGTCGCCGATGATGACTGTGGGGGCGAGCATGGCCATTTGGCGGTACGCCTCGGCCAGGGCCTGGAGGAAGGGTTCCGTGGCTTCGCCGAAGGGGACGTGGGTGTTGATGACGTTGAGTTGCCATCCGTCCCCGACGACCTCATAGACACCTAGCCTCCCTGGGACGCTGAGGTGGTGGACGAGGTGGACGTGGATGCCGGTTTGGGCGTATAGGGGGGTCCCCTTGTGCCAGTAGCATTTGTACGCTTTCTGGTCCGGGGTATACATGGGGGTGGTTTCCGGGGGGTCGTCGCGCTGTAGGCCTTGTTCCTGGAAGGTGAGGAGGTGGGGGACCCACCCCGGCCCCTGTGCCATCGGGAGCTCTTGGAGGGCGGTTGTGGCGTCCTTGGAGTATGTGACGGCCGGGTGGTTGAGGTCGAGGAGGTTGACGGTGGCCTCGGTGGGGGCGGGCCGGGGCTGTGGAGGCTTGTGCCCTCGGCCCTTGCCCCGTCAGGGAGGGGGACTGGGGGTTGGGGACTTTTTGCCGGTTTGTGGGCGTTTGGGTAGGCGCGGCGGGGGGAGGCCTTGGCTCCACTCCGGGGGGAGCTCCCCAGTGTATTTGGTGCCTGTGTGGGCCTTGTTCTCTTCGGTGCGGAGCCGGATGGGGTGGGCGCTGGTGAGTTCCAGGGTGTCGCCGAGTGGTTTGTCCGGGGCGCTGTTGCCCTGGTCTAGCTCCTTTTGGCGGTGCCAGATTACCCGGATCTGTGGCCCCCCGTTGTCCCCTTGTCCCTTGAGGCGGTACTGGATCGTGCCCTCACACCAGATCCAGTCGCCTGTGTGGTCGTTGCGGAAGGGCTGTTGGACCTTCGCACCTTTTTCGAACCCTGGGTACGCTTTGGGCGGGGCCTGTGCTGGTGGCGGGAGGGAGGATGATGAGGATGCCTGGTCCGGGTGGGGCGGTGGTAGTGGTGGGAGGGAGGATGACGAGGATGCTTGGTCTGGGTTCGTCGGGTGGGTCGGGTGGGTTGCGGGGGGTCGGGAGGTTGCTGCTTTTCCGGCTTGGCTGGGGGCGGGTGCGCCCTTTTGTCGTCTCGTTCGCTTGGGTGGGACTGGAGGTGGCGGGGCTGGGGGGGCATGGGGTTGGAAGAAGGGGTGCGTTGCTTGCTGGTCTGGATCCCTCAGTGGGGGTTCTGCCGGTGTTTGCATTTTCGCTTTCGCGTGGCTGCGTACGATGTCGGCGAGCTTGCGTACGGTCTCCGGGGGATCTGTTGGCCATGGCAGTGCGGCGGGGCTGTCGTCCAAGGGGTGGTGTAGGTGGTAGTTCCTCATGGCCTTGGCCTGCCTGACCCAGGCCTCTGTGGGTTCCGGTGTGTCCGGGCCGTTGGGGGAGCCTTGAGCCCAGTAGAGTGCTGTGTGGAGGGCTTCCCAGGGGGCGCCTTCGCGGCCTGTGAGGGTGGTGGCTTGGAGGAGTCGCTGCTGGCCCCGTGGGGGGTCTTCCGGGTCCATTTCCGGGGTATAGGCCTGGGCCGCCATGAGGACTCCGTGTGCCCAGTGGAGGACCCACCATTGGGTGTCCGCTTGGGGGGGGGTGTCCAGGGTGTCCCACGATGCAATGGCTAGTGGTATCCTGGAGGGGTGGAGGTGTGGGGGGGCCTTGGGGCTTAGGAGTTGATCGATGTGGAAGGGGGTGACGGGATCGTTGGGGCCTTGGGGCGGTGGGGGCATTGCTGGGATGGTTGTGGGGTCCCAGTGGCGTTCGTGGGCGGCGAGGGTGTACAGGGCGGCGGTGATGATGTGGTGGGCTTGGCCCTCCAGGACGATGTGGCGCTCCGTGCCGAAGTCCTTTGGTAGGTGGGCTGCGGGGTGGAGGGTGATGTGGGCCAGGGCGCGTTGGTGGGCCTTTTTTCCCCCGTCTGGGGCCTGTGTCCGTTTGTCCCCCGGGATGTGTTGGTGTTGGTGTTTTGGTGGGGGTGGTCCCAGGGCGAGGGACTCCACACAGTGGAGGGGGATGGCGTGTTCCCTGGACCTGTTGGGCAGGATGTATATGCCCGGGTCTCCCGGTACGGTGCCCAGGTACATGTTGCCCGTGATGGTGGGGGCCGGCAGCGGTTGGCGGAGGGGCGAGGTGCATGGGGTGGAGCAGGGCGGGTCATGGTGCTCACACCGGGGGTGGTCGATGCCGTACGGGGTGACGTGTACGGCGAAGGGTCCAACGGCGCGCTGGAGTTTGTGGGGTTGGATGTTGTGGAGGCGCGCCACCGCCCGTGTGTGGGAGCGCCCTTCGCTGATCCATACGGCGTCTGCCCGCGACGCCGCTGGGTTCAGGCAGTCCGTGGTGATGCCTGTGATCGTGCGGTTGTGGGTGGTATCTGATACCCTGGCGGGGGGGGCGCCGATGCGGGGGATGGTGTGGTCGTCGTGGAGGGTGCGGGCCTTGCGCCTCGCTTCGTGTCGGTGCTGGGCCTCCTGGGCGTGGGTGTGCACACCCGTGTGTTTGGGCTTCTTGTTGGGGCGGTCCGCTGTGTGGAAGGGGGTGGGCCAGGAGGGGGCGTGGTGGAGGGTGGGGTGTGGGAGGTCCCCCCGTGTTGCCCATGTGTACAGGGTGGTCGCGGCGGCCCCTTCCGCCTGTATGGTGTATCGCTCGTCGTGTCGGCGACGGGTGACGAGGACGTTGGGGGCCGTCAGCTCATACACCTGCGTGGTGTGGGGGAGGTGGCGGGTGACGGTGATCTTGGCGGCGTCGTTCTTGCGGGTGGTGGTGTGGGGGATGATGTAGTGGGTCGCCCATTCATCCTGGGGGGTGTGCTCCGTCGGGTCTAGCTTGAGCGGGGGGTGGAGCGGCTTCGGTGTTGGGGGCTTGTCTTGGCCCTTCGCGTGGGGCGCCACTTTGTTTTCGACCAGGTATTGTGGGCCCCAGGTTTCCGGGGCCCCTACCTGTGTGGCTGCCGCTGTTGCGGCTTGGAGGAGGGCGGTGGTGTTGGTGTCTAGAGGGGGGGCCCCCGGTTGGGGGGTGAGGGTGTCATGGTCTTGGTACGCCCACCAAATTGTGTAGCCTCGTTGGGTGTTGCGGTGCGGGGTTTGGGTCTGGGCTTGCTGGATGGATAGGGCGGTCTTGATGTCCTCCGCTGCTTGTGGGTTTATGGGTGTGGCGTAGGCCCATACTCCCGGGGCGTGTATGCCGTGTGACGCTTGGCCTACTCCTCGTATCGGTTGTAGGGTGTGGTGGGTGCGTGTGAGCCCTAGGTGTTCTTGGAGGAGGTCCCCTCGGATGTCCTCCCATCGTTGCTGCCAGGTATGTGTGTGGTCATTGGGGGCGGGGTAGGTGACGACGATGGCCTGCCAAGGGGTGGGGCCTGGATGCACCGTCATAGGTGCCGACGATGCTTGCGGGGGTATGTGGACGGCGTGGGCGGCGGCTGCTGTTACGGGGTCTCCTTCCGTGGGTGTGATCGTGGCATCGCCTTGGACGGTGAGGAGGAGGTGGTGGCGGTCCGTCGGTAGTGCCCAGGTGGTGGTGGGCTCTGCGATTGAGTGGAGGCGGATGGCCTGGAGGCCCGGTGTGATTTCGTCCCATCGGAGTGTGCCGTTGTGGACCGCCCATTCCCGCGGCAGGTCTCGAAACCCGTTTCGGTCTGGGGTGGTGCGGTGTTGTGGGGGGAGCTCCATTGTGGTGATGGGGTGGGTGAGGGGCTCTGTGCGGGGTTGGTCTTGTGTGGTTGATGGTGATGGTGCCTGGGGCATGTCTTCGTCCAGTTGGTGGGGGGCTTTGGCCTCCTGGAGCTCTGCACTGATGGCGGCGAAGACATCTGGGAGGGTGGGGGAGGTGGGGGGGTGGGGTGCCGGATCGTCCCAGGTGATGTGGTATTCCTCCGGGTTCTCGGGGCTTTGCTGTACGGTGATGGTGGCTGTGGCGTCGTCTTCAGGTGTCCATCGGTGCGGATTGTGGTCGAGGGGGTGGAGGGTGACGGTGTGGCGGTGTTTCCAGCTGTGGAACGCTAGGAGGGCGTGGAGGCCGTGTCTGGTGTCCCCGGGCGGGCGGGGGTAGGTTTCGGCTGCTGCCTCCAGGAAGGTGTCCGCGGTGCCTTTCCAGGTGTCGTCCCAGAGAAGGTCTTCCTCTGTGCCCCACTCCTTGTCGTACCTTTTCTCCTGCTTCCACCCCTGGAGGGTCGCGTGGTCCTCAGGGAGGTCTCGTTGGACGGACTGGTAGTACTGCTCGGCGTCCATGGGGGCTAGGGTGCTGGCCAGCGTGGCGTAGATGTCCTTTGGGGGGGGGGGACGGTGGGGGCGTGGCGGCGCGGCCGGGGTCGGGCTCCTCTCGCTGGTGTTCCGCGTTCCGGTCTGCGGTGGACACGGGGGATATGGAGCGTGGTGGCATGGGGTGGTCGGGCTCTTGCGGTTCCGTGGGTTGCTGGTGGGCTTGTGGGCGGGGGGCCGTGGCTGCCAGTAGGTGTCGGATGGCCGGGAGGATGTCGAAGTCGTCTTCCCAGCAGTGGGCTGGAGCGCACGCCCTGTCAGGGGAAGCGGGGGGGGGCGTGTTGCGGAGCGGTGTACGATAGGGTGGGCGACGCGTGCGGGTGGTGGCGTGCTTGCTCTGCCGTTCTTTTTCCCGCGGGCCCTGACCCTGGGGGTGGTGGTGTTGGTGATGTTGGTGGTGAGGGTGGTGTGGGCGCCGGAGTGGATGATTGTGTCGGTGGCGGCGCTGTTGGCGAGGGTGGTATGGGCGTTAGAGTAGATGAAGCTGGTGCTGGGCTATGATTGATGGTGGTTAGCTGTTGTCGCTGTCGTCGTCGCCGGTGGTGTTGGTGTCTCTGATGACGAGGTGATGGTCGGTGAGCATGGCGTGGGTGACGTATGGGCGTATGTGGTGTTGTCGGCGGTAACGTTCGTGGGCCGGATGTGGCGGTGGTGGCGAGGGTGCCGTAGTTGACGGGTGGTGTGGCCCACGTCGCCTCCGGTGGTGGAGGTGTGATGGGTGCCGTGGTGGTGTCGGCGATGGTGGGGTGCCGCGGGTGGTGTATTGGTTGTTGGTGGTGGAGATGTTCCTGGTTTGTGGGTAGTCCCTGTCCGGCGGTGGTGGTGTTGGTGGTGTCGGTGACCGTTGAGGCCGTTGGCGACGGCGGGGGTTCCTGGTCTCGCGTGGGGTGGTGGTGGCGGCGGTGAGCGTAGGCGGTGCCATGGCGGTGGTGCCATTGACGGTTCTGCCGGGCGTGCTGGTGCCGGTTTCGGGTGTAAGTGTGGTTCGGGGTGCGGCATTGGTGGGTGGCTTTGACGGCGGGTGGCGTGACTGGTGGGTGGCAGCGGTACGGTAGGGGGGTGTCGGTTGTTGGTGAGGCTGTCGTTGTCGGTGTTCCGGTTGGTGCCGGTGACGGCGTCGCTGGCCGTGCAGATGGTGGGGGGGACTCGTACCCTGGGGTCGCCGTGGTGTTCGGTCGACGGTGGTGCTTCCGGTGGTGTTCGTGTGAGTTGGCCGGGAGTGGTGTCGGCGTTGCTCTGGCTGGTGCCGTGTGTGCGGGCTGTGTGATTTTTGCGTCCGGGGTCGGTGGCGTTGGTGACGGTGGTGTGTTGGGGGTCGGCGCCGGTGGTGACGGTCCGATGGTGAGGGTGCCGGGGACGTTGGGTGGGTCCGCGCTGTTGGGCCTTCTCCTCGCCATTCCTGGCGGAGGGTGCTGGCGGTGGTGTCGCTGGTGGTGAGGGTGTGGTGGTGTTGCTGTGGTGTTTTGTGCTGCTTGGGTGGGTGGTGGGGACCCCTGGTTGATGTTGACGTTGCTCCGGGTGATTTCGATGCGGTGGGTGCGATGGCGTGTGGCGTTGTTGTTTCTACCCTTGGTTGGGGGCCTGGTGGGCTGCGCTGGTGGCGTTTGTTCGCCAGCCGTGGTGGTGTCCTGGGTGGTGTCGTCGATGGGGGCTCCCTAGGTGTTACTCTGTGTCGGGGTCGTGGTGGTGGTGTTAGGGGTGTTAGGGGCGGTGGTGTGTCTCGCGGTGGTCCGGTGGCCTGTGTGCTGGTGTTCGGTGGTTCCGGGCGTGCCATTCGTGGCTGGTGTTTGGCCGGTCTGTGGTCCTGGTGGTGTCGGCTGTCCGTGGGTCCGTAGTAACAGGTGTTGCTGCGGTTGCGGTTTAGGGTGACCTTGCTGCGGTTGGGTGGTGGTGTCGCCGTGTTGCCGCTGTCGGTGGTGCCGGTGTTTGCGTTGGTGGGGGTGCTGCCGGGGGAGCTGTGTGTGTTGGCGTTGTAGGGTGTTGTAAGTGCTGCCCTGGCGGTGTTCTGACGGCGGAGGGGGGACCTCGCCATTCCTGGCGGAGGTTCCCACGTGCGTCGTTGGCTGGTGGGTTGGCCTTGGCCCCCTCGGTGTCCTTGCTGCCGATGGTGTCTCACCGGGACGCGGGATGGGGGATGCTCCGGGTTGCTGTCGGTGAGGTCGCACTGCCGGTGGCGCCGTCGGTGGTGCCGGTGGTGAGGTCGTTGCGGGCGCTGCTATGGTTCACGGTGTCGCTGATGTTGTTGATGCTGCTGGTGGTTGGTGTGGGTCTGTGTGTGGGTTGTCAGTGGCTGTTGCTGGTGGTGGTGGTGGTTCTGGGTGCGGGCCGGTGGGTGGCGCGGTTGGAACGCCTTGGGTGTAACTTGGCCGCTGTTGGCCCGTTGTTGGTTCCGGGCGTCCCCGTTGGTGAGGGTGCTGTGGTGTTCGGTTTGGGTGCTGGCGGCGGTGCGGGTGTCGCAGTTCCTGGCCCTGGGTCTGGGCGTGGCCGTTCGGGTGTTGCTGGGTGCGGGCGTTCGCCTCTCCTGGCTGAGGGCTCGGTGGCGTTCGTTCGCTAGCCGTGCTGGCGTCCTTGGTGACGCCGTTGGTGGGGTTGCCCTAGGTGGCGGGGCCGTGGTGGTGGTGTTGGGGGCGTTGTAGGTGACGGCACCTCGGCCCGTCGTTGGTGGGGTTGGTGGTGGTGTGGATAGTGCCGTGGGTGTTGGTGGCGTTGGTGTTGCCGAAGGCGAGGGTGCCTTATGTGTTACTTGGTGGTTGGCGTGTGTTGTGGTGGTCTGTTGGCGTGGGCGTTCTTGGTGTTGGTGCTGGGCGCGGCCTGTGTTTGGGTGGTCGGCGGTTCCGGGCGTGCCACTCGTGGCTGGCCGTCGCGGTGTTGGTGACGGTGTTGGCGAGGGCGCCGCCGGTGGAGCTGCGGCCGATGTGGGCGCTGCGGGTGTTGCCCTGGTGGATGGTGGTGTTGTGACGGCGGGGGTGGGACCTCGCCACTCCTGGTGGAGGTACCCATGGGTGTCGCTGGCCTGTGTGTTGGCTCCCTTGGTGTTGTTGATGCCGATGGTGTCGTACCGGGCGGTGTTGCCGTGGCGATTGCCGTTGACGCTCTGGTTTGTCGGTGCTGAGGCCGTATTGCCGGTGTCGGTGTCGGTGATGTCGGTGGTGAGGTCTTTGTGGGTGTCGCTATGGTTCTCGGCGTCTCGGACGCTGCCGATGCTGGTGGTGGTTGGCGTGGGTCTGTGTGTGGGTGGTCCGCGGCTTGCGTTCAGGGCGGTGGTCGGTTTCTGTGGCTCTGTCTGGGGGGGTGTGCAGTAGGTGGTGTGGTCTGCTGGTGCTGCTGTTGGTGTAGGTGGCGTAGGTGTTGCTCCGGGTGGTGTCGTGGGTGAGGGTGGTGTTGGCGGCGCCGGTGGTGTGGGTGTCGCCGGGGATTGCATGGTGGTTCCGGGCGCGTGCCCTCGCTTCCCCTGGCCGGGGCTTGGTGGTTTGTTGGCTCACCTGTGGCGGTGGCGGTGGCTGTGGCGGTTTCGGTGTCCTCCGGTGGCAGAGGTTGCTGGTGGCGACGCTGATGGTGGGGTGTTGCCGGCGATGGTGTGCTTGATGCCGTTGGCTTGGGTGATGTAGGTGCTGGAACCGGCGGTGGCATGCGTAGGTGTCGTAGGCGTTGGTGCCGGTGGTGACGGTGTTGGTGAGGGTGTTGTGCTGGCTTGATTTTTGGCGGTGTTGGTGTTTCCGATGGCGTGGATGTCGGTGGCGGTGGTTCTGGGTGCGAGCCGGTGGGGGACCGGATCGGTTGGGTGCGGTCGTTGGGCAGTGTTGGGTGGCTTTTTGTGTTGGTTTGTTGTTGGTGGGTGCTGGGGTCGCTGGTGTTGCCGATGGTGCTTCCGCTGGTTTCGGGTGTGTCCGCTGGTGAGGGTGTCGTGGCGTCCGGTTTGGGCGTTGGTGGCGGTGCTGGTGTGGGTGTCGTAGTGCCCGGTCCTGGTGTTGGGCGTGGCCGTTCGGGTGTTACTGGGTGTGGCCGTTCGCCACTCCTGGCTGCGGGCTTGGTGGGTCCTCCTTTGCGTCCTAGCGGCTTCTGGCGGCCCTGCAGTCCCCCTGGCGGGTTGCTGGGTTCCTGTTGTTTGGGTTTGTGTGTGTTGCGTGTGTGGTGCGGGCGGCGCCTGTGCTATGGTGTGTGGTGTGCGCTTGTGGGGCTCGTGTCGGTGGCGGTTGTGGGGGTGTGTGTTGTGTGCACGCTCGGGCGTGTGTGCGGTGTGTTGGTGGTGCGTTGGGGCGCCTGCCCTCGCCTTTGCGGGCGTGGTTTGGCGGCCCTGTTTGGTGTGGGGGCTGTGTGTCGTGCCCCCCCCCCCTGTCTCGGCTGTGTGGTTCCCCGCCCCCCTTGGCTGGGGTCTGTTGGTGGTGCGTCCCCTTGCTGTCCCCTTTGCGTGTGCCCTCCTCCTTCTGTCTCTTTTCCGTGTCGCTTGGGGCGGTGTCGTGCCCGGGCCTTCCCGGCTGTGGTGTGTGGGGGGGGGTCCTTGTCGCCGGCTCGGGTCCCTTCCCCCGGTGTTTCCCCGTGGGGGAGCCGGTGCTTGCACTCCCCGTCAGGGTGTAACTCTGTTGTACGGATGCCGTCCATGGACCTGTTCCGTAGCCAGGTACTCCAGCCGTTCCCCACACCGGGGTCGGGTACACTGTGGGTCGCTGGGGAGTCCTCGCGGGACAGGCGCGTCTCTTGCCTGCCCCGATGGACGGTGTGCCCTACCCGCAGCCCCTCGCTGGGCCCGAACCGCAGTACGTGCCGTGGGGAGTGCTCTTGGTCAGGCCCATTGGTCACCCCCCCAGGCCGGTGCCACCGCGGGCCGCTGACCAACGGTCCCGGGCGTATCCCACCTTATTGCGTGTGCTCAGGTGGGGCCGATACGGTCATCGGGGGGGCCCCCAAACCCCTGAGGTTGGGTCCCTCGCCGGCGCCCCCCGTGGGCCCTTTTCGTCCCGCCCCCCTTTTCGTTGTGCGGTTTGCGGTGGTTGGTGTCCCGTCTCTCCGGGGTGGGGTGGTGGTGGTGGGGGGGGGGGGTGTTCGCTGTTCCTGGCTGTGTTGCTTGCGGGCGTGTCGCCCCCTCCTCTGGTCCTGCGGTGGTGGTGCGTGGTGTGTGGTGTGTGGTGTGCGGTGGTGGTGTGTTGGCGGGGTTGTGGGTGGTGTGTGGTGTGGTTGGTCCCTCGCCACTCCTGGCGGAGGTTCCTGTGTGCTACTCCCCGCCACTCCTGGCTGGGTTTCGCTGCCGGTGGTGGTGGGCGGTCCCCGCCACTCCTGGCTGGGGTCCGCTGGCGGCGGTGGTGTGTGGTGTGTGGCGGTGGTGTGTTGGTTGTTGGTCCCTCGCCACTCCTGGCGGAGGTTCCTGTGTGCTACTCCCCGCCACTCCTGGCTGGGTTTCGCTGCCGGTGGAGGTGGGCGGTCCCCGCCACTCCTGGCTGGGGTCCGCTGGCGGCGGTGGTGTGTGGCGTGTGGCGGTGGTGTGTTGGTTGTTGGTCCCTCGCCACTCCTGGCGGAGGTTCCTGTGTGCTACTCCCCGCCACTCCTGGCTGGGTTTCGCTGCCGGCGGTGGTGCGTGGTGTGCGGTGTGTGGTGTGCGGCGTGTGGCGTGCGGCGGTGGCGTGTGTGGTGGGTTTGTGGCTGGTGTGGTTGGTCCCTCGCCACTCCTGGCGGAGGTTCCTGTGTGCTACTCCCCGCCACTCCTGGCTGGGTTTCGCTGCCGGTGGTGGTGGGCGGTCCCCGCCACTCCTGGCTGGGGTCCGCTGGCGGCGGTGGTGTGTGGTGTGTGGCGGTGGTGTGTTGGTTGTTGGTCCCTCGCCACTCCTGGCGGAGGTTCCTGTGTGCTACTCCCCGCCACTCCTGGCTGGGTTTCGCTGCCGGTGGTGGTGGGCGGTCCCCGCCACTCCTGGCTGGGGTCCGCTGGCGGCGGTGGTGTGTGGTGTGTGGCGGTGGTGTGTTGGTTGTTGGTCCCTCGCCACTCCTGGCGGAGGTTCCTGTGTGCTACTCCCCGCCACTCCTGGCTGGGTTTCGCAGCCGGCGGTGGTGCGTGGTGTGCGGTGTGTGGTGTGCGGCGTGTGGCGTGCGGCGGTGGCGTGTGTGGTGGGTTTGTGGCTGGTGTGGTTGGTCCCTCGCCACTCCTGGCGGAGGTTCCTGTGTGCTACTCCCCGCCACTCCTGGCTGGGTTTCGCTGCCGGTGGTGGTGGGCGGTCCCCGCCACTCCTGGCTGGGGTCCGCTGGCGGCGGTGGTGTGTGGTGTGTGGCGGTGGTGTGTTGGTTGTTGGTCCCTCGCCACTCCTGGCGGAGGTTCCTGTGTGCTACTCCCCGCCACTCCTGGCTGGGTTTCGCTGCCGGTGGTGGTGGGCGGTCCCCGCCACTCCTGGCTGGGGTCCGCTGGCGACGGTGGTGTGTGGTGTGTGGCGGTGGTGTGTTGGTTGTTGGTCCCTCGCCACTCCTGGCGGAGGTTCCTGTGTGCTACTCCCCGCCACTCCTGGCTGGGTTCCGCTGCCGGCGGTGGTGCGTGGTGTGCGGTGTGTGGTGTGCGGCGTGTGGCGTGCGGCGTGCGGCGGTGGCGTGTGTGGTGGGTTTGTGGCTGGTGTGGTTGGTCCCTCGCCACTCCTGGCGGAGGTTCCTGTGTGCTACTCCCCGCCACTCCTGGCTGGGTTTCGCTGCCGGTGGTGGTGGGCGGTCCCCGCCACTCCTGGCTGGGGTCCGCTGGCGGCGGTGGTGTGTGGTGTGTGGCGGTGGTGTGTTGGTTGTTGGTCCCTCGCCACTCCTGGCGGAGGTTCCTGTGTGCTACTCCCCGCCACTCCTGGCTGGGTTTCGCTGCCGGCGGTGGTGCGTGGTGTGCGGTGTGTGGTGTGCGGCGTGTGGCGTGCGGCGGTGGCGTGTGTGGTGGGTTTGTGGCTGGTGTGGTTGGTCCCTCGCCACTCCTGGCGGAGGTTCCTGTGTGCTACTCCCCGCCACTCCTGGCTGGGTTTCGCTGCCGGTGGTGGTGGGCGGTCCCCGCCACTCCTGGCTGGGGTCCGCTGGCGGCGGTGGTGTGTGGTGTGTGGCGGTGGTGTGTTGGTTGTTGGTCCCTCGCCACTCCTGGCGGAGGTTCCTGTGTGCTACTCCCCGCCACTCCTGGCTGGGTTTCGCTGCCGGTGGTGGTGGGCGGTCCCCGCCACTCCTGGCTGGGGTCCGCTGGCGGCGGTGGTGTGTGGTGTGTGGCGGTGGTGTGTTGGTTGTTGGTCCCTCGCCACTCCTGGCTGGGTTTCGCTGTCGGCGGTGGTGCGTGGTGTGCGGTGTGTGGTGTGCGACGTGTGGCGTGCGGCGGTGGCGTGTGTGGTGGGTTTGTGGCTGGTGTGGTTGGTCCCTCGCCTCTCCTGGCGGAGGTTCCTGTGTGCTACTCCCCGCCACTCCTGGCTGGGTTTCGCTGCCGGTGGTGGTGTGGTGTGGTGTTGCGGTGGGTGTGTCTTCCGGGTGCCCTTCCCCTTGGCCCTGGTGTGTGTGTGTGCGCTGTGTGGCCCTTCGTGTTGGTGTGGGTGGCGTGGGGGGGGGGGGGGGTCGCGCTCGGTGTGGCTGTCGTGCGTGCGCGTGCGTGTGCTCGCGGTGTGTGGTTGGTGGGGTGGGGTGTGTCATACCTTGGCTGGTTCTCGTCTTCGGTCGTCGGCATGTTTCAAAAGGCAGAAGAAGAGGTCCTGTAGATGCGTAGCAGAGATGCGTGGCATGTGTGATGTGTAGTACGTACCTGTCCTTTCGTCCCATCATGTTTTCTTCCCCTGTTGAGAAAGAGCGTGCGCAGGTCCTTTTTGTTTTTTGTTTTTTTTTTTTTTGCGTGTTGTGGTTTGTGTCTTCTCCCTCGTGTTTTTTTTTTTTTTTTCTCGCTGCGTCTTCGATAACATACCTCTCCGCATAGCGTTTCCCCTATAGAGAGGGCGTGGATGGCGGTTTCGTGTTTTTTTTTTTTTTCAACATACTTGTTGTACCTTGTGCCGCTTCTTGTTGCCGTCCCCTATAGAGAAAGCGTGTGTTTGTTTGTGGGTGGGGCGGGGATGGGGTTGCATACCGTGACTTTCTTTTGTCTCGTCTCCGTCTTCGTGCATCTTGCGGCTTTGTGTGCGTTTGTGTTTTCGTCCCCTTGGCGCCTTCCCTCGCATTTTTAACATACTTGTTCGTCATACCTCCATACCATTGTTTCCCCGTGGTACGTGGTCATTCCCTATAGCGAGAGCGTGTGTGTGTTTGCGGGCGGGGCGGTGTGGGGTTCATACCTTGTTTTTCCTTGCTCTTGTCTCCGTCTTCTCGCTCCTTGCGGTCTTGTTTATGTGTGTGCGTGTGTGCGTGGTCCGTCCCTTTGGTGCCCTCCCTCGTATCGTTAACATACTTGCTCGCCGTACCGTTGTTTCCTCGTGGTTGGTGAACGTTCGCTTGTTCGCCTTTTCATTGTTTCCCCTTTGTCCGTGGCCGCCCCATACCTTTTGCGCTTTTGTGGATTTTTTTTTTTTTTTCTCGCGGCGGTCGGGGCCTATGGAGGAATAAATATGGGGGATATATGGTTGTGGTTTGTGTTTGCGGGCGTGCCTTTTGACGTGCGTGGCGGTTCGTCGTTCTTTTTTTTTTTTTTTTGCGTGCGGTGTTGTCCCTTGGGCGCCCTCCTTCGCAACATACTTGGTTTTCTCATCCACGTATGTGTAGCGGTGGATACGATATGTATGACGCATGGGGCCGTAACATACTTGGTTGCCATACCTCGTTTTCCCGTGGTCCGTGGTCGCGTCTTTTTTGTTTGTGGTTTGGTGTTTCTCTTTTTGTTGCGTCTCCTTCTCTCTTTTTTTTTTTTTTTTGACGCGCACATGCCGCCTAGCTCCTATGGCACGCACTTTGCTAGGTGGCTCGGCGGTCGCTTTGTTCTTGTCTTCGTCGTCGTGGCTTGCTGGTTTTTGTGTCCATACCCAGGCTTGTATCAAAATCCAGCGGAGCAAAGCCTTGGCGTTAGGACATCATTCTAAAGGGCAATCCGCCAGGGGATTGTAGGGGTGCTTGCCCTTGGTGGACGAGCTTCTGCGTAAAAGTCAAAGGCATCCTTGGACCGTCCTTCCGAGTGGGCGGAGGAGCGGGTCCGGGTGTGGATCTACAAGTCCAATTCTCCACAACAGTATCCCGTACTTCCTCACTCGTACTTGTCCAACGTCCATACTTGTATCAACCAGCTCATAAGCGCCAAACCACATAAAGCACGGGGAACCTCTCGGAGCAGCTTCAACGCCAGCGTACAAAATTGATCGTGTACTTAGCTGTACGCGGTACCAAAGGGGTGTAGGCAATTCAAGGAGGACACTCTCACAAAAGGGAGGTTCATAGCATCCACTTAGGCTCTTCTCAGCAAAGGACCCTTGCTTCTCATGAACGCAGAACTGTTTTTTTCACGAGGGTGCATCGGTTGCGATCGAAGGCATTCCCAACAATCAACGTTGATAGCAATCCACGGTGTCTCATCCAGTGACAAGGTTCCTTTATAGCGCAAGTGGGCTTTTCTCAAGAAAGCACGATTCGATATCAATTCACGAAGGTGTTTACAAACGAAGGGAATGCAATAGCAGTCCTCGAACGCTTTGGGCACGAAAGGAATTCGAGAGCGATCCAGGGGAGCTTTACCAACGAAGCAAATTTGATAGCAATCCACGAAAGCTTTACCAACGAAGGGAATTTGATAGCGATCCACGAGAGCATTTCCAACGAAGGGAATTTGATAGCGATCCATGAGAGCTTTACCCACGAAGCAAATTTGATAGCAATCCACGAAAGCTTTACCAACGAAGGGAATTTGATAGCGATCCACGAGAGCATTTCCAACAAAGGGAATTCGATAGCGATCCACGAGAGCTTTACCAACGAAGCAAATTTGATAGCAATCCACGAAAGCTTTACCAACGAAGGGAATTTGATAGCGATCCACGAAAGCATTTCCAACGAAGGGAATTTGATAGCGATCCACGAGAGCTTTACCAACGAAGCAAATTTGATAGCAATCCACGAAAGCTTTACCAACGAAGGGAATTTGATAGCGATCCACGAAAGCATTTCCGACGAAAGGAATTTGATAGCGATCCACGAAAGCTCTCGCCAACGAAGGTAGCTCCAAACCACTCGACGAAGGTTCACTCCGACGGTGTCATTCATAGGCATCCCTCACGAAGAGAACGAAGATAAAATGTTGACGGCGCCCCAGGTAGTCGTTTCTCACGAAGGGAAATATTGATGGTGATCCATGGACACTTCTTCTTCCCCAAAGAAGGCTTGATAGCGGTCCATGGGGCCCAACGGTAGTAGGACCATATGCGAAGGCAACCATCAACACAAACAAAACCATTGGGAAGTCTTGAAGCGGTACCCAGAACCTATGGCCCATGGCCCGGAGGCCTGTGAGCCGTCACACCCGTTATGGCCCATGGACTGGGGGCTTTGAGCCGTCACACCCGTGCGGAAGCCGTTGACACTAGCTGTCAGCGGGACATCCCTGTTCTCTAACCCGCGAGATCTGGAATCCGATTTCTAACCATTAAATCAATGTAGAATTACCATAATTTTATTGTCTTAGGCGATTTTCAGTCGGAAATCCGTGAAATACCCGATTTCTACCGCGATTTCTAATTGTCGTGAAATCGCCGCCTGATGTCGCCTGTTCGCGCGCCTTCGTCGCTTCTCCGTGGCGAGTTTTGTTCTGGACTTTTCTCGAGTACCTTTGAGGTTCTAAGAGAACTTAAGGGCAGAATCTAGAGGGTTTTTAATGTACTTTCATCTGGTGTGTTCACCAGAATTTTTCGCCGTTGCGTTTTCGAGAAAATCAGCGCGCAAGGCTTTCCGTCGATCGTGCGAACTCATGCTTCTCAAGGACCATGAGTTCGCACGGAACCCTACATCTCCCCCCTATGTCCTTCATCCATGCCCCTTTCACGCGGGCATATCATCCTGCTTAGGCAAGCGGGCAATGGCGGTGTTTTAGGCAGCCTATGGGTCTCGCAAACCCAAGTCGTTTGCGTGCGCAAACGCTAACTTTGTGGCCTTGTGAGCATGAACGTTAATGACCGAACACAATGCTCACAAGACCAAAGACCCGAAGCTATTTTCGTTTTTCGAGCCAACTCAACGATGGCTACACGCAATTCAATGCGTACCAAAACTCTATTTTCAAAAGAGGGCAAGTTTTGGTCGAAAATTAGGCCAAAATGGCCAAACCCCCGAGGCTCGTATTCGAAGCCTATGGGGAGTTGAGCCTCCAACCAAGGCAATATGTAAAGTAGAGACCACGAAGACCATCGTGGATGGCTTGGTAGATTTTTACAACCTTGTCTTCTATTTTATATAAGTTCGCCTTGTGAGCACGCGTGCCACATTGCCTCTTTGCACACGCGCTCATATGCAAGCACTAATGACACGAGTGGGCGGAGACAATCTAACCATAGTGTGCATGTTTGAAAGCACCTACTATGGGCCTACTCCAAAAGTGTTTACTCATATTTTTGCTCCTCAAGGTCCCAAAGATATGTTCATGCCAATATCGCCGATATACGCACTTTTTCCCATAAATAGTGTGCTTCAAGGATTGAGGTGTTAAAGATGCTTTCATCATGCTTTGAACCTCAACCCTTGTTGCAAAAGGGAAGCAAAGCTTCGGTTTGCATTCATGCAAAAGCCCGGGGCTCCTTTCTCTTGCGATACGGAGATACGATATTTGGAGGGACCACTTTTGGGTGAATTTTGGCCGTTTTGCCCAAAATGGCCACAAACTCCTTCTCCCCCTGATTTCACCCCCGAGGTTGCGTGCGCCACTTGACCAAGGGTAAGGGCAATTCGGAGAGGGCACATAAACCCACATCGAATGGGGTGTTTCCCCATGTGGCCTCTCCTCTCGATGGGAGAGTTGTGAGTCACCCAATTTGGGGTATGTTACCATTCTGCCCCATTTGTGTGTCATTTTCCCTCCAAGGGGGAAAATAGCTAGAGGCGACCATGAGGGTTGGCAAGTGGCATATATTGGGACCTAAGTCCCATGTGTCCATAGTTGAAAGGATCCTCGCCGTGGCCATGGAGATATGGAATCATGAGTGCGGGCCATTTGGGCCAAATTTCGCTGTTTTTGCCATTGTATGCCATATTGGAATTACCATATCTCCATGGGGCACATGAGCTAGCCGAGAAGAAAGGGCGAATATTGTAGCATATGACCAAGGGTTGAATGCCATTGAGTTTCGTATTTGCTCCTCCGGCTCATCCGGAGTTATTCAACTTTTGGTGCGATCCACGATCCCCCCCTTCGCACCGCATGTTGCTTTCTGCCCCGTCCGTGTGGTCATCCCCTCGGTGAACAGTAAGCAGCCCGCGTGACAGCAAGCGATAACCCAAGGCATGGGACCAAAGGGGATATCAAGGGCTGTGAATCAAGGCTTGGCGCGTCAATATCGCCAAGATTTTCTACCCTGGACGGTCGCCCGAGACGGCCGATTTTGCCATTTTGGCAATTATGACCCCACTTGACGAACCCGTGGTGCCCTGATGCCGGGACCTCAGAGGGAACCAGGTTGGGTGAGGGCTCCATGGAGTTCGGATGCAAAGGGCATAGGGTCAGTTGCCTCGTCCCTACCTCTGGCGGGTCCGGACGAGGGGTCAATTTTGGAGATTTTGGAGCTAATATCAGTTTGGGCTGAAACAGCCCATTTTCAGCTACCAGCTCCTAGGGGATAATGGCGGGGCCATATCTCTGGCTCAGAGAGGAGTTGGGACCTGCCGTTAAGGGAGCATAGGGAGCCACTGTCGGTTGACCTTGGAGCCCCTTGGTTACCAGGAACTCGCCTGTGGCTGGGCGAGACACCTCCCCTATTGGCAGGGTTTCAGGGTCTGGACTGAGCAGGGCATGGGTTGTGTTTGAGCCCCCGCCCCCACCAGCCACTGAGAGGGTCGGACCTGGGATTGGGATACGAGTTGGGATAGAGTGTCTATTGTCTTGTGATGCCCTTACCCCAGTCCAGTCTTAACCCCATGTGTACATATCCTGATGTGTTGCTGTACATACTTTTGTTCCCTTGTTTCAGAGGTTTTGAAGCGGGTTCGGGGAGATCCGCTAGACTCCCGCTCTGATACCGCCGGCCTCGTGGCCTTTTGCCCGAACTTAGCTGCATTGAATCATACCACTGGCAAACCCACTGTTTTGCGTCGTTGATTTTCGTGTTTCGAAACTCCTTTTGACTTTCTCCAAAACTGCCGACTCAGTCCGGTTTCTCGAAAATCCTGCCGACTCAGTCCGGTTTCTCGAAAATCCTCCAATGCTGTCCTCCCTTAGCACAAGATACGGAGCAGAAACACCTTGTTACGCAGCTTTGGCTCAGTGTTGCAGTGTGGTGGGTGGGACTCCGCAATGAATGCTATCCGAACGCAGCAATGAGTATCAACTGGAGGGCAAGTCTGGTGCCAGCAGCTGCGGTAATTCCAGCTCCAAGAGCGTATACAAATGTTGCTGCTGTTGAAAAGCTCGTAGTCAACCCCTGGGCATGGGGCTGCAGGGCGTGCGGCCGCTCTGCTGGGGCTGTCTCCCGGCCGTCAGGCCGGGTGGCGGCCTCCGTGGATGCGCTGCTGGATTCAAACCCCCTGCAGATGGTCCCCGTGCTCGCTTTGCATGGGTTCGGACCGCTCCGGCAAGAAGCCTCCTTCAGTGGTGGCTGATGCGGTCATGCCTCTGACATGGGCGCGGGTCACTTGCGACCCGACCTCGGAGCCGTCCATGGATGCCACTGTGAACAACTCAGCGCGTCCAAAGCAAACGTGACTTGATTGCATGATTCAGCGCGGGATGGCAAAGGATCGACCATATGTGGACACAGCTGTTCTGCTGAGTCTCAGGGTCCGCAAAGGGCCCACGCTGAAGCGACGGCCAAGGCCCAGGCGGACGCCGCCAAGAAGGACGCCATCGAGGCCGCGCGACGGAAGGTCGCTGAGGAGAGGGCCAAGACGGAGGCGGAGCTGGCGGCGTTGGAAGCGGACAAGGCTCGGCTGCAGCAGGCCCGGGAAGCCGGAGCGGCTCGTGCCCGGGAGGAAGCCGAAGCGCGAGCTGCCGCAGCCACTGCCGCCGCAATGGAGGAGGCAGAGGCCAAGCTCCGCCGCGAGACTCCCCCGGAAGGATCACGAGTGGAGACCCTTCGAAAGCTTTTCAAAGGGGACGCCTCCTCCAGGATGACGCTGGACGAGGCCGGCACGGGCAGCAGTGGGAGCAGTGGCCCCACCGCCCACCGACGGAGGAAGGGTAAGGGGAAGACCCCCGAGAGGCCACGGAGGCCAGCGGGCGGACACCCCCATGACAGTGACCCCTTCTTCACCGCCAGCGACGGGGATGAACGAGGCCGCCGACATCGCCAAGTGGTGGCTTGGACGGGCGGAGGAGGCGGAGATGTCCCCATGGAACCGCAAGGTGAGGATGAGGATCTCCCTCCTCCCTACCGGAGCTCGGAGTCTTCCGAGACCGAGACGCCCAGGTGGGGCGACATGGACGAGGATGACAACATGGACTTCGGCATCACGAAGAAGCGCCCATCCTCGGACCCACCGAGGCGACCCGGCGGAGACCCACCGGGACCCCCTGGCGGAGGACCATCAGGACCCCCTGGAGGACGCCCACCAAGTGGACCCCCTTGAGGCGGACCACCGGGCGGGGGAGGACCCCCTGGACCGGGCGGACCCGGCGGAGGCCCTCCTGGAGGACCCCCTGGGGACCCCGACGACCCACCAGGGAACGGCGACCCGAATACCACCTGGCGGTGGATTGTCTACCTCCGCAGGAGGGTCCAGTTCCTCGAGCGCGAGGTAGACACGGGCAAGGGCGAGATGACTCGCATCGCCAGGGTCGCCGCACGCGCGCAGAGAGAGCTGGACATCGCCAGGGGCGAGACCAAGTCGCTGAACAAGGTCATCAGCGGCCTGCAGCAGAGGCTGGACGCGCTGGAAGCCCGTGGGAGCGTCGGCAGCGACCACCCACCCCTGGAGTCTGGCTCGTCGGACGACGGCTGGGGACCCGGACCAGGTCCAGGCAGACCCCACGCCCCCGGCGGAGCCCCCAGGAGTCGCCTCAGCGCCAGTGCCCCCTCTCTCACCGCCCCCTCTCACCACAGCGAGGGCCGCCGCAACGAGCGCGTGCCGCCCGGCAGTGGCAGTGAGGATTGGCGTGATGAGTGGCTCAGCGCGGAGTACCGCAACCGCCGTGCTCCACCGCGGACACCGGTACGCCCCTGGCGCCCCGCACCAGCCCCGGAGCCAATCCCAATGGCTGGTGGACGTTATGGAGGACTCAGGGATGAGGTCCCCAGAGGAGACGTCAAGTGGGATGTCGGCGAAGGTGAGGACCTGGATCTGGACCTGGAGGAGTTCGACATCAGCCCGCCGCGTGGTGTACAACGGGAGGCCGCTGAACGCAGCCGCCGGCGCCGTGATGAGGAGGCATACATGGAAGGAGTACGGCGTGAACATCTGGGTGCAGCGTACATGGAGGAACCGCGGCGTAGCCACAGGGATTCCATGGAGGAGATGGACGTGGCGGCCGTGGGAGTCCGTGGGAGAGGCCGATGGGAACCTCGGTCGACCTCGCGGCCGGCGTTCATGGTCTCTAAGGCCGCGGATGCCGCCGTGTGGGAAGACTTGAAGGACATCAAGCCCCCCATGTACGACGGCAACCCCCTCAACCTCGACCGCTTCTTGGAGAAGCTGGACGATTGGGGGGTAACCGTTACTGAGGACATGCATCCCCCTGATGCAGAGAAGTATGTCTTCAGACGGTTCAGGTACCGCCTGCCGGAAGTGCTCGGAGAGCTATACTTCGCGGCGACCAAGGAGGGGAAAATCGAGACCCTCAAGGAAGCCAAGAAGTGGCTCAACGAGCAGGAGCGGCTGGACGCTCCGCAGGTGGCTGCCAAGCGGTGGAAGTCCATCAAGCTTCAGCATGATGGACGGGAGATTCGCCTACGGGACTGGCGAGACTTCCGAGGGCATTACACCCTCTTCCGCCGCAACGTGGAGGATTGGAACGAGGGTGACGAGCAGGCTCGCCTGCTCTCCATGCTGCCGGAAGCATGGATCAAGAGGGTCACCAAGGAGGAAGCCAAGCGGGCCAAGTCCAACCACACGGTCAAGATGATGCTCCCCAAATAGTATCATACGAACGTGGTGGCTTGGACGAGGAAGAACGTGGCCCGGGATGTCAAACGGCACTCCCTGCGGAACGCTCTCCTCATCACCGTCTCGGGCGATCCCGAGAAGACCGCGATGTGGCGCCTTGACGAGTGTGAGTTGAGCGGCCAGACCATCCGTCTGCAGGCCATCCCGGCGCGGATGAGCTGCGAAGAGATCCTGGAGTGGGTTGGAGAGGAGGTGCTCAAGGAGTACCGGAACCTCCAACACACCCGCGGGTTGAGGCCCGGCGACCGCGACGTCAACTACGTTGGCGAGGGACCTGGCGGGGAAGCTGCCATGGACCCAGCGGGAGCCGACAGCGATGAGACTCTCGTCGACGATGACGATGACGATGAGCCCGCCGAGGTGGCCGTTTGCGCCTTCGTGGCCAACAACCTGAGCGCAGGGAACAACCGGGGAAGTTGGAAGCCCCTGCAGCCGGGTTGGAAGAAGAAGGAGAAGAGGGACCCTCGCCGCATTGGCGACCCTCCGCTGTCCTTTGGGGAGTTCATACGAGCTCACCCGCAGGGCTGTTTCGTGTGTTATGGGAGGAAGAAAGGCTTCAACCATGACCACCGAACATGCCCCACCCACAAGGCCGACACGGAGGCTTACAAGAAGGCGCACGGGTCGAAGAAGCGTGCGCCCGCGGGTATCCGGGAAGCCAAGGTGGAGGTGGACAGGGACGACCTCTCCAAGCTGGTGTCGCAGGGGACCGAGTTGGCCAAGGAGATCCAGGAGATCAAGAGGAACTGGGTCCCCAGGTCGGACAACAAGAACAAGGAGAACAACCAGAACGACCAGAACAAGGACAAGGACAAGAAGCCTACTCGTAAGGGAAGGAAGAAGGGCGTCAACGAGGTTGATGCGGAGGAGAACACCCCTTCTTCCACAACCGACGCCCCCTAGCGGAGCCCCTGCAGCCAAGGGCCCCAGCTAGGGCGGTCGCAGGATGGTGACGTGGGAAGCGCCGAACCATCCCAGGCGGGAGTCGATAAGCACAAAGGGACTGCCGCGGGCGGAAGGCCCGGTCCGGCACCAGTCGCGGAGGCGGGGTGAGGGCAAGTGAAGGCACGAACCCTTGCACCCGTCCGTCCTTCGCGACCAAGAATGTGTTTGATGTACTTCAAGATCTATCCGAGAGTATCGGAGGATCACCCGGACCGCAGCTGGATGCTGCAGATGGTCAGCCTGAGCCCATTGTCCACGACCTGCACCAATCGCTTGTCGAGCTTCTGGAACGGCCGGAGATCCTGAGCATGCACGCCGTGCGCCGAGTTGGGCGTGAGCGGCAGTTGCACCTTAAGGTCCGTGCCTTATGCGGGGAAGTGGAAAAGGTTTTCGACGTGTTGGTCGACACGGCAGCTCAAGTCAGCTTGGTCAAAGCTGGCCTACTTCCGCCAGAGTGTCTGACCGACAGTCGGAAACCTGTCAGGCTGAAGGTGGCGAGCGGCCAGTACATGGTGGGAGGCACGAAGGAAGCGGCCATTGGGCTGCAGCTCGTGAACCATCGTGAGCTGAGCCGCCCAGACCTCGGCAAGGAAATCCTCCTGCAAGGTCGCTTCTACGAGGCCGAGATGGACTGGGACATGATCGTTGGGTACGACTTCATGATGGAGACGGACTCCGGCGTTCTCCCGGCCCAGGCCTCCATGACCCTGTACCAGGACGACCAGCTCTCGTGGCTTTCGTCACCTGAGCACAATGTGGAATGCCAATGGATCCACCCCGAACGCAATCAGCTGGAAGTGGCCGCGCTGGACACTGAGCCCACTGGGCCAGCAAACCAGGAGTACGGCGTAAGGCCGGAAGTGGCGAACCGAGTGGTCCCGGACCTGGGAGCGTCGGATCTGGCCCTGGATGCGTTCTCTTCAGGAACCTCCGCCCATCTTCGGTTATGTGAGAAGTACTGGAGCGCACAGGACTCCGCGTGGAAGAAGCACTGGGGTCCGCATCAGGGCTTGATGTGGATCCATTGCCCTCGATGGGACATTCCAAGAGCGATAGCGAAGATTCGCAAGGACCGCTCCAAGGCAGTGCTGGTTGTTCCTATGGGATGCACCGAGGAGGAAAGTACCCGACATTGGGTAGCCTCATTGACCAACATGACCTTAAACAAGTTCGTCCTACCGGCTGGAGAGAGTGTCTATCAGGACGCTAAGGGACAGCCCATGCCAAGCCAGAGATGGCCAACAGAATTCCACTATGTGGATGGGGGCCTTGATCAGGCCGACGCCACGGATTTCGTGTGTGTCAACCGCATCGTAGCGGAGCCTTGGAGGCAATGCTTTGCGGTTCCCCCTGTTGACATCGGAGAATCGGAAGACCCCCTCACTGAAGAGGAGCTGGATCTGGTTCAGGGGTATATGGATCAGCCCTTTCAGGACTGGGGAAACCAGCCTGAGGGCAAGGGCCAGGACAGAGCCTGGTGGGAAGTGGACTCCATCGTCTCCGGTTCCTATGATGGGAATACCTTCGTACAGAGGGTGCTGGATCACATGTCCAGCCAGGACGAGCCGCCTGGCGGTAACCCACCCACCTATGGCGATCTATTCCGAGGCAAGACCAGAGATGGCCCTTTGGGCCACCTGGGAAGACTGCCTGAGCCGAAGACGAGCGGGATCGCTACGCCTCAAGTAAGCTCTGTGGTCCAGGTGCCCGGAAAAGCCAAGGCGGAGTCCGATGATTGTCCCAAGATTCAGGCATTGAGGGCCAGGCTGAAGCAGAAGTATGGTGATACCTTCTTCAGCGGTAAGCCTGTGTTTCCCCCACGGGTGCGTGGACCGTATGGCGAGGCCAAGATACGACTGAAGCAGGACCCCCGTGTGTATCGTCACCGGGAGTTTGCCCTAAGGGGCGAGGGGAAGGAGGCCATGGAGAAGATCCTCCGTGACTTCATCCAGAGAGGCTGGCTTGAGCCGTGCCACTCCGAGTGGGCCTCTCCGTGCTGCGTCGTCCCCAAGAAGGTTGCCGGTGAGTGGCGGCTCGTGGTCGACTACCGCGGCCTAAACGCTCAAACGCAGCACGACAGCTATACGCTGCCCCTCGTTGAGGATATGCTGCGAAAACAAAACCGGCGGAGGATCTTCACGGTGATTGACCTGAAACATGGTTATCATCAGATGCCTCTCGCCGAAGAGTCCCGTGCCTGCACAGCCATGAGCACTCCACTTGGACCTCTCCAGTGGAAGGTGATGCCCATGGGCGTTACCAACGGCAATGCAGCTTTTCAGCGGATGCTGGAGAACCTGCTTGAGCCGGTGCGTGACTGTGCGGACCCCTTCGTGGACGACGTGATCATCGCGTCCGGGGACCCCAGTATGAGCTACCAGGAGCTCCTGGAGGCACATGAAAGGGACGTCACTCGAGTGCTGGACCTCCTGGTTCGGCACAAACTCACGGGCAGCAGTGACAAGGCCACCATTGCGGTAAGCGAGGTGGTCTTCGCTGGCCACGTAGTCGGGAACGGGCAGCGAAAGCCCATACCTGGCAAGGTGGCTGCAATCGAGCACTCGGAAAAGCCCAAAACGGTCTCTGAGCTACGGGCGTATCTGGGGTTCAGCAACTACTACTCGGGGTATATCAAGATGTATGCCGAGTATGCAGCCCCCATGACGACCATGCTCAAGGGCAACCGAGAGGAGACCAAGAAGGGGTCCAAGAAGGCTCTGGTCTGGACAGCTGAGTCCGACCGTGCCTTTGAGGGAATGAAGCAGGCGCTGCTATGCGCAGTGGGTCTGCACCTCGTGGATCCCGACCGAGGGTTCGTCCTGCGCACCGATGCTTCCGACTACGCCGTTGGCGCTGTCTTGGAGCAAGTGCTTGACGACGGGAGGCACGTGCCCGTGGCCTTCTGGAGCCGAGTCCTGGCGGAAGGCCAGGGACGGACGTGGACGCCCCGTGAAAAGGAGGCGTATGCCATCGTCATGGCTCTCAGGAAATGGGCTGGGTACATAGCCCTCCATCCCGTCACCGTCTGCACCAACCATCAGAGTCTGCAGTCGTGGCACAAGGAGCACGTGGACACCCCCTCAGGTCCCGCCTCCCGACGGGCAAGATGGCATGAGACCTTGGCCAAGTTCGACCTCACGGTTGTGTATATTCCTGGAAAGGATAACACCGTGGCGGACTGTCTCAGTAGGTGGGCCTATCCCGCCAGCAAGGGCATGACGGATATCTCTGCCCATGGCGATGAGGCTGAGACCGCTGAAGCCAAGAAGATCATTGAGATGGAGCGCCTGATGGAGGAGGAGGGTATTAAATGCTTCGTCGTCATGGCTGCGGATGCCCCCTTCGGAAGGAGGGTGAGCAGAGCGGTCAGAGTACTCGCTCCTGAGGGAGCTGAGTCCGACAGGCACCTCTTCCCGGAGTCTTGCCTCCAGGACGACTGGACCGACGATTACGCCAAGTCTGAGGCCTTTGCGGCCGAATACAGGGCTGTGACCGACCCTGATGATGGGCAGAAGTGGCCAAAGGGGCTGACTGAGGAAGATGGCAAGCTCTACCGAAATGGTAAGCTGCTAGTACCAGAGTCCCGAGTGCTCGAGCTATGTGAAGCTTGGCACCACCACATGCTGCACCCCGGGGTCAAGAAGCAAGCCCTTGACATGCAGCGTCGGTTCGAGATCGACCATATCGTTCTCTACACCGCCATCAAGAAGGTCAGGAAGGATTGCTCGGTCTGTCAGGCCTGCAATCCCGATAACCGGAACGTCAAGGGGGAAGCCCAATGGACCCCGGTTCCTGACCAGCCCATGGAGAGCGTGGCCATGGACGTCTTCTCCATGCCCGAAGTGCACATTGGCAAGGAGACCTTTGACTGTGTGGTTCTCTGTGTGGACCGCCACAGCGGCTACGTTGTAGCCGTTCCGGCACGCAAAAAGGGGTTGCTTGCCAAGGAAGTGGCAGCCATGATGATTCGTCATTGGCTGACCGTCTTTGACATCCCCCGCACCATTTGCAGTGACCGAGGGCCCTAGTTTACTGGTGGCTGGTTCAAGGCTATGTGTTCCCTCATGGGAATACGTCATGCCAAGAGTGTCGCCTATCTCAGCCGGTCTAACGGCCGTGCTGAAGTGGCTGGACGGCAGCTGTTTGAGAAGCTGCGCAAGATTCACATCACCAATCCACGTCGGAACTGGTTTGAGGAGATGTGGCCTGCTCTGAAGGCCCATCATGACACCCCCACGCCGGGTGGTTTGTCCCCTCACCAGATTCTGTTCGGCAGGGACCCCCTTGGTCGGGGACTTCCCTTGTCTGGTGATGGCATGGCTATGGACGCCAAAGAATTCTCCGCGCGGCAAGAGCAAACAGCGCGGGACATCCGCCAGCAGCTCGAGAAGGAGCATGCTGAGCGTCAGAAGTCTGCCCCAAGCTCGACAGCGCAGAAGTTCAGGGTGGGAGACCCGGTGTGGGTAATCAGACCCCGCCCTATGGGCACCCACCGCACCAAAACCTGGTTCACACCCGGCGAGGTGGTCCGCAGGATTGGTGAGGACACCTACCGCATCAAGGTAGGTCACGGACAGTTCCGGGAGCGCCACGAGAGTCAACTCCGTGTGCGGGAACCCGACATCCGTGGCCAGCATGTGTCCCTGAGCTACGCCGCACATGAGGATGATTCGGACGACGACTATGCCGAGCAGGACGACTACACAGTCCAGAAGATCCTGGCTCAGTGTCCGAAAGCCTCGGCACCCGGAGGTCTGGAGTTCAAGGTTCGTTGGCGAGGCTATGGGCCGTCCCACGATACCTGGGAACCCGTCTCCTCGTTCGTGCCGCGGGTCAATACTCCCTTCATGGAGTACATCCGCAAGCACAAGACCAAGATCCATGTCTCGGACTTGGCAGCACTCACCCGGGCGATTGCAGCCAGAGATGCCTGATCAGCGCCCTGGGCTCTCCCCTGATGCGGTTTGAGCGCTTGTGTGGTCGACGGATCGTCCCTCACTTGCTTGCTCTCTTACATCTTTCGGTGACCTGCCATCAGAGTGGCCATATACCCCCCCCTGCTGAATCCAGAGGAGGATGGCCCCTCTCTTCAACTTCTATTTGTCACTCCCCCCCCTGCTGAATCCTTGGGAAACCAGGTAGGGCGACTGACCTTCATATTTCTGAGCTCTTGGGGCCTTGAAGCCCATACGTCGTTGCGCAACGGATGCCGCTGTCATCGGCATTGCAATTTTTTGGTGTGTGGTCTGGTTCCATGGCACTTGCGGAATCCAGACCAGTCGACGTGTGTCTGCAGACTATATATGGCCTGAACTCAGGCGTTTTCCCGTCCACCCTCCTGCATTGCCTTATCCTAACCGGGGCGTGGTTTGGCGCTCTTTCCAGAGTGTGTTTACGCGCCTATTACCCCATTTATTGCTTGTTTTTCTGCCCCTCCAGGATGTGTGCATCTGTATGTTATTGTTGTCAGCCCATCACCGAAGTGTGGACTGTTTTTCCCCCCCAGAGGGGATGCGAATCGACTACGAAGGCGCCCTGAGTCGCCGTTTACATGCTCTTACATAAGGTCCAGTCTGGACCAGTACCTAAGTACAGATTCTACTGTTTGAGTGCCCGTGATACCGTGTGCCCTATTCGCTGTGATGTGGAGATCCTGATGGCGCCAGGCGGGAAGCCCAGTTGCCTGACTACACTCCCAGCGGTCCGCCACTGTCAGTCCCAGTGTGAGCCTACCGATTCGCAGACGCACTTGCAGTCGGATGGCGGCCTCCGGTGCTCCTTACCTCGGTCAGTCTGCCTGGGAAACTGGTGGTTTGAGGAGTCGACGGCTCCGCCCACACTGCATGAGGACTCCCTCATGTATGGCCTTCGTGGTAATAGGGCGAGGGAAAAGACGGCCTTGATGCCCGATCCCTTAAGGAGGAGCTCGTTCGGCTGTACCACTCTGGACTCGCATCGTATGGATATGGACATGATGCGCCCGAGGAAGGACCCGTGGGGACTCTCCCCCAGCCGGCGGGCCTTGGGAAGCTTGGGGTAGCCTGATGGATCTTTGTGGTCGCATTCGACCTGTGGGACCACCTCGGTCGTCGTGTGACGCCTATGTTGGGCGTGTATGCCACTGCCAATGTGGTGGTGACCGTAGCAGCCGGCACCCGGTGCGCCTGGTATGGGTTAACGGGTCCTTTGGATGCCGAACAATCGCCGCCAGGACCCGGGACTTGATACTTGATACTATACTTGCAGTTACTAACAGTTACAGCATCATACCTGTTTTACCGTGGGATCGCGATGGGCATCCTAACCCGTAAATCAGCCTGAAGTGAGGATGTGACACCCCCCCCCCCCTTCAGGGGATGGTCCTGGGTACCCGCTGCCATGCTTGGGTGTTATCGAGCCCCCCCCAGGGTTTGCTCTAAGGAGGGGGGTGAAGCGGTACCCAGAACCTATGGCCCATGGCCCGGAGGCCTGTGAGCCGTCACACCCGTTATGGCCCATGGCCCGGGGGCTTTGAGCCGTCACACCCGTGCGGAAGCCGTTGACACTAGCTGTCAGCGGGACATCCCTGTTCTCTAACCCGCGAGATCTGGAATCCGATTGCTAACGATTAAATCAATGTAGAATTACCATAATTTTATTGTCTTAGGCGATTTTCAGTCAGAAATCGGTGAAATACCCGATTTCTACCGCGATTTCTAATTGTCGTGAAATCGCCGCCTGATGTCGCCTGTTCGCGCGCCTTCGTCGCTTCTCCGTGGCGAGTTTTGTTCTGGACTTTTCTCGAGTACTTTTGAGGTTCTAAGAGAACTTAAGGGCAGAATCTAGAGGGTTTTTAATGTACTTTCATCTGGTGTGTTCACCAGAATTTTTCGCCGTTGCGTTTTCGAGAAAATCAGCGCGCAAGGCTTTCCGTCGATCGTGCGAACTCATGCTTCTCAAGGACCATGAGTTCGCACGGAACCCTACATCTCCCCCCTATGTCCTTCATCCATGCCCCTTTCACGCGGGCATATCATCTTGCTTAGGGAAGCGGGCAATGGCGGTGTTTTAGGCAGCCTATGGGTCTCGCAAACCCAAGTCGTTTGCGTGCGCAAACGCTAACTTTGTGGCCTTGTGAGCATGACCGTTAATGACCGAACACAATGCTCACAAGACCAAAAGCCCGAGGCCATTTTCGTTTTTCGAGCCAACTCAACGATGGCTCCACGCAATTCAATGCGTACCAGAACTCTATTTTCAAAAGAGGGCAAGTTTTGGTCGAAAATTAGGCCAAAATGGCCAAACCCCCGAGGCTCGTATTCGAAGCCCATGGGGAGTTGAGCCTCGAACGGAGGCAATATGTAAAGTAGAGACCACGAAGGACATCGTGGATGGCTTGGTTGATTTTTACAACCTTGTCTTCTATTTTATATAATTTCGCCTTGTGAGCACGCGTGCCACATTGCCTCTTTGCACACGCGCTCATATGCAAGCACTAATGACACGAGTGGGCGGAGACAATCTAACCATAGTGTGCATGTTTGAAAGCACCTACTATGGGCCTACTCCAAAGGTGTTTACTCATATTTTTACTCCTCAAGGTCCCAAAGATATGTTCATGCCAATATCGCCGATATACACCCTTTTTCCCATAAATAGTGTGCTTCAAGGATTGAGGTGTTAAAAATGCTTTCATTATGCTTTGAACCTCAACCCTTGTTGCAAAAGGGAAGCAAAGCTTCGGTTTGCATCCATGCAAAAGCCCGAGGCTACTTTCTCTTGCGATGCGGAGATACGATATTTGGAGGGACCACTTTTGGGTGAATTTTGGCCGTTTTGCCCAAAATGGCCACAAACTCCTTCTCCCCCTGATTTCACCCCCGAGGTTGCGTGCGCCACTTGACCAAGGGTAAGGGCAATTCGGAGAGGGCACATAAACCCACATCGAATGGGGTGTTTCCCCATGTGGCCTCTCCTCTCGATGGGAGAGTTGTGAGTCACCCAATTTGGGGTATGTTACCATTCTGCCCCATTTGTGTGTCATTTTCCCTCCAAGGGGGAAAATAGCTAGAGGCAACCATGAGGCTTGGCAAGTGGCATATATTGGGACCTAAGTCCCATGTGTCCATAGCATACTTGGTTGAAAGGATCCTCGCCGTGGCCATGGAGATATGGAATCATGAGTGCGGGCCATTTGGGCCAAATTTCGCTGTTTTTGCCATTGCATGCCATATTGGAGTTACCATATCTCCATGGGACACGGGAGCTAGCCAAGAAGAAAGGGCGAATATTGTAGCATATGACCAAGGGTTGAATGCCATTGAGTTTCGTATTTGCTCCTCCGGCTCATCCGGAGTTATTCAACTTTTGATGCGATCCACGATCCCCCCCTTCGCACCGCATGTTGCTTTCTGCCCCGTCCGTGTGGTCATCCCCTCGGTGAACAGTAAGCAGCCCGCGTGACAGCAAGCGATAACCCAAGGCATGGGACCAAAGGGGATATCAAGGGCTGTGAATCAAGGCTTGGCGCGTCAATATCGCCAAGATTTCCTACCCTGGACGGTCGCCCGAGACGGCCGATTTTGCCATTTTGGCAATTATCACCCCACTTGACGAACCCGTGGTGCCCTGATGCCGAGACCTCAGAGGGAACCAGGTTGGGTGAGGGCTCCATGGAGTTCGGATGCAAAGGGCATAGGGTCAGTTGCCTCGTCCCTACCTCTGGCGGGTCCGGACGAGGGGTCAATTTTGGAGATTTTCGAGCTAATATCAGTTTGGGCTGAAACAGCCCATTTTCAGCTACCAACTCCTAAGGGATAATGGCGGGGCCATATCTCTGGCTCAGAGAGGAGTTGGGACCTGCAGTTAAGGGAGCATAGGGAGCCACTGTCGGTTGACCTTGGAGCCCCTTGGTTACCAGGAACTCGCCTGTGGCTGGGCGAGACACCTCCCCTATTGGCAGGGTTTCAGGGTCTGGACTGAGCAGGGCATGGGTTGTGTTTGAGCCCCCGCCCCCACCAGCCACTGAGAGGGTCGGACCTGGGATTGGGATACGAGTTGGGATAGAGTGTCTATTGTCTTGTGATGCCCTTACCCAAGTCCAGTCTTAACCCCATGTGTACATATCCTGATGTGTTGCTGTACATACTTTTGTTCCCTTGTTTCAGAGTGGCAAGGATCCTGAAACGCTTTGTCACATGACACGAGCGTATTGATGCCCTTGTGAGCGTAGTGCTTTGCCTGCCTGCTCACCTGCGCGTGTCACCGCAGCGTCCCGTGGCCGGCCCCCCACGGGAACGCGTCAGTCTCGGTGCATGGGGATTTGAAACTAGGTAGGCCTAACTAGCGACTAGTAGCTATTACTAAACTATGATACGCAAGTGGTCGGCGGTCTCAATGTGGGCACATAAAGGTTGCACACGGCCGTAATATACAATATGCAATGGGCTCATACAAATTCATGTTCAAAAAGGACGAAATCTTGTTGTGAAAATTTCTTTTTGCTCTCCAACATTGAGGAGTGTCCGCGGTGCTACTTTGGTGTAAAATGTTAGTGCGTTTGCACTTCATTTTGGGAGCCAGCGTAGGAAAGGCATACCTCACTCTTTGAAAACAAAGAGCTTTGGTATGCGTGCGCTCTGCTAACACAAAGAAAAACACCATGTGGCTCCGTTTTCAGGGTGTTTTTTCATTATACAAATTGCGAAAAGATTCATAAAAACTTTCAAGTCTAAAGGCTTTAGCTAAACAAAGACGCGAAGCATAGTGTCAATGGATCACATAAATGCCAAACCAATATCATGTGTGACTCGTAGTCCATTGTTCACCATTGTAGCTTGCACAAGATACTATGTACATCTCATGTGGCACAAGCTTCTTACTACTCGTCTCCCACAAGGTTCACATCGTACCTTCAACACGCAAACTACTCCTAGTCCTAATCCCCATGCACCTTAACACCTCATGGCTGCAAA
The DNA here is from genome assembly GCA_964036045.1 of Eutreptiella sp. 'Long Island Sound 2002'. NCBI lineage: Eukaryota > Euglenozoa > Euglenophyceae > Eutreptiales > Eutreptiaceae > Eutreptiella > Eutreptiella sp. 'Long Island Sound 2002'. The sequence continues at coordinate 30,503,091 of OZ038387.1, forward strand.
GAGAAAGGTAGGATGTGGTGTGATAAACTACACTCATGTATGCAAATGTGATATGCACTGAGATACGTGAAGGAAAGCATAATCACGGGGAAAGACGGCGAGTATGTACAGACACATGCGAGACGTCCCTTTAATCTGGCGACAGTAACAATGACAATCCTTCTCTTCACATCAGCTCAGGGACAAATCCGTCAGAACTATTTACGGGGAAACGACAACTTGTCTCTTCATCAAATCTTTTAATGAAAAACAACGACACACGTCAATTCTCCCAGATCGCGGTCTTCAGCCCGGCGATCTGCAGTACGCACTCCTCCTCACAGAGTTATGGATAAACTACAATCGGTAATCAATCGGCATCTGAAGTAGGCGCACCCTTAAGGAAAATCTAATTTTTCTTACTATGGCAAAGATGTCGCGAGCCCTATTGACTTCCCTGTGAAAGTGCAAGCGAACACAGCGCCGCTGGGCAGCTGTGGCCTGCCAGGGACGCCCTGGCGCGTTGCCCTGACAGGGCTTGGAGGGAAGGAGTGCTCTTTCAGCCTGCACAGCGTGTAGTAAGGGTTGTACATGAAGACGTCCTCCACTGACCCATTTTGTTTGTGTGATCTGCGCCCTTTTTAGCTTGGGCGAAAAACCGGAAGTTGCCGAAGGCGACTGCTGCTGCACCACTTCACCTTTTTCCCTTTCTTACCTGAGAGCAAAGGCGGATGAAGGACGGTTAGCAGGTGAGGAACCCAACCAGCCTCGCTGTATTATACAGGTCTTAGGCTGGAAAGTAATACACTGTCCTCTAACGGTCCTGCAAGCAAGCAAGCTTAAGGACTCCGCCCGTTCTCTTATAGAATGTAGGGCAGAGCCCTGGGTAGGCTAAACAAGGGTTATACCGTGTGCACAGCGCGTGGCCTAAAGTTCTTTAATGCATCATGTGTATGCAGGGAAGGGAGGCGATCAACAACAATCTTTTGTCCTAACTTTAACCCAATTGCTCCAATCACTACGAAAATCAACCAGGAGGTGAGCTCCTCCTGGGCTTACTTACCTTACTCACCGCGCATCCTGTGTATGCCAAAGGACAGCGAACGCAAGGGCAACCCTAAGTGTTTGAACAACCCTACGGCGAATTATAAACCACCCTAAGCGACTAATGCATCGTGTGTATCATGCATGCACTTCTCTCCTTGCTTCCTACAGGAGAAAGAGAGGGAATGACGAGCAACTGCACAGCGCAAAATGAAGCCTAAGCGAACAACTCTATACTAACGCTATGGCGAGGCAAGCACGAGCAAGCACTTTCCTTCCTGACCTGTGAAGAGAAGCGGAGAGCGGATGGATGCACAGGGAAAGCGCCACGATGTGTCAATGCCTAGATTAGGCACATGCATCGCGAGCACAGCGTATACTCTAACCCTACGTGCGCGCTGCGCGCTCCATTCGTCTAACATACCTTTCATTCCTGTTTTGACCTGTGCAGAGCAAGGGAAGTGAACGCCCAAACCCCCAACGAACGCAGCGGTGACAACCCTAGCGTTTCAACCAAACTAACAACACGAACGCAATGCATGCGTGTGACATGACAGGAACATACCTGAGAGGCGGGTTGTCCACCTGCTCTGTTGTGTGGGTGTCTGTTCAATATTTTTTCCTAAAGTTTATAAAATTTTTGGTGCAACTGGGCAAAATTTTCTTTTAAAAGCTTCAAAAAGCATGGCCCATACCTTGTTATCCAGGAACTGTTTGCGCTTCTGCACCTCTTTCTTGGAGTTCGCTCCTGTTGCGCTTGTCTGCAAATTTAAGTTTTGGACTATAAATGACGATTTCTAACGTCTTTTCATCAATTTTTAAGGATTTGACTTTTTAAATCGCTACCCCTTTCGCTAAACCACAGGATTCACTCCCTGTTGGTTACATTTTCTATTTTTTTTCAGCTCCTGGATTTTTGTGCCCTCCATTGGGAGTATTGCTCCGCCCTGGCCCTTGGTCAGGACGTTTACTGAAACGCTGTTCATACAGCGATTGCCGTCCACATTAGAGCGTTCAACTGTCCCCTAGTGGGCAAGCATGTCTGCTCTAGGGAGGGAGGCCTGGGTTCAAACCCCACTACCCCCAAATTTTTACCAAAAGTTTTCGCCGCATGTTGGCGACTTTTGAGGAATGCCCCATGGAAGGGACATCATTCACGGTACATTACACTGTTTTTCAAGGGTGCCTACAGTGTGGTAAGCTTCTATGAGCTGATATTGGCTGATATTGGCTGGTTTGATGCATTTTCTGAGGTAATTTTGGGAGAATTTGAGCCTTTTTCCTTGGTCCTACTAGCTTGATCAACTAGTACTCCAGGGGGGAGTAAGAAAAAGTCACTGCCATGTCTTTCTTGGGGTACTTGATCCAGGCCAAGCCCCCCCTAAACCTTGAGTTGATGTTGAGACTAACACTTAATCATTTTTATCACTCTTTTGAAGCTTGAAGTACACTTTCTCAAAGTAACTAGGGTTATAACCCTAGCCCCCCCTGAAGTTCACCCCTACCACTCAACTGAGCGGAGGTATCTTCCTTCATGGAGGTAATACCGAAAGAAAGTAGGCACTTCTTGCCTAGGGCCTTGTAGGTTAAGCCTAGTGGACCCCCACCTCAAGACCCCTATACTCAATTGTTTCTACCACTTATTGTGGTTCCACTTTTTAACTGATTCTGAGTTCAGTTGCTAGGCCATGCTGGCCAAGCCATATCCTGTGTCTGGCCCAACTCCTTTGCCCCAGATTCCTAACCAACTCCACTGTATCCAAAGGAGTGCAGATGAAGTGCTTGGTACTATCTTGGGGACTTGAGTCATGGCAGTTTTCACATAAAATCATCTATTTTGTTTATAAACCACTGGAGCATTGTATTTAGATCAACATTTGTCTATCTGTAGCCCCTCTTTGTTACACATATTTGATTGTGGAAGGACTTATCCTAATTTGATTGATCCGGTGCCTGGACTTGCTCTACTTTATCTTTGCGTTGACTTCATTTTGACTTGGGGAAAATCAGCAAGGGTTTTCTAAAACAAATACAAGGAACAAGCACAAGTGTGAGCAAACCAGAAACATTTTCCCGGTGTCCGCTGTGTAGACAGTGTCAAATGTGTCACAGAAGGCAGGGTTCATTGAAAAACAATCTACCATTGCCATCCTACTCAATTATCATTCATCATTACACACGTATCAAACATAGTACTGCTAGTGCACTAGAAAATGTCGCCAACGTTGACAAACAGTGCAAAGATGAAAGGACCAGAGCAATCGTGAACTGTCCCAGAAAAGTGAACTATCATCTCCATCAAGCATGAGCCACATCATTGTGTACGCTTCCAGCTGTACTGCCGCCCCTGTTACGTCGCAAGACGCAACATTGCCTGTACACTGTGTATTGAGGCCACTGTGGAAAGAGAGGCTGAGCTACAGCAAAGGCGGTGTTCCACAGATCCTTGCATTAACCATTTGCTAGGTTGCGGTGTCAGCTCTATGTACAGTGTAAGATGTGTCATGGAAGGCCGGCTTGATTCAACAGCACTCTACAATTCTCATGCTACTTAATTATGATTCCTCCTTACGCTCGTGTCAAACACAGTAATGCCAATTCACTAAGAAATGTCGCCAACGTTCACACAGAGGGCACAGAGGGGAGGGCCAGAGCAATAGTGAACGGTCAGAGAAAAGTGAATTGTCATGTCCATCAAGTATGAGCCACATTACTGTGTACGGTGCCAACTTTACCCCCACTCTCTGTTACACCCCAAGACAGAGTATTGCCTATACGTTGTGTATCGATGCCAGTGTAGACGCAGAGGCTCAGGCAGAAAAATGACGGTCTGCCACAGTCATCGTGCATTAAGCATGTGCCAGGTTGCGGTGTCAGCTGTGCGTACGGTGTCAGATGTCTCAGGGCACGCCAGGTTCATTCAATCGCAATGTACCATTGCCATCTTACTAAATCACCAATCCGGCTTACAGCGATATCAAACACAGTAATGCCAGTTCACTAAGAAATGTCACCAACGTTGACGCAGAGGCCAGTCAGGAGAGGACTAGAGCAATAGTGAACTGTCAGAGAAAATTGAAATGTCATCTCCGTCTAGCGTGAGGCAGATTACTATGTGCCATGCCACTTGCACCCCCCCCTCCTCGTTAGTCTCCACAACACAATATTGCATGTACGCTATGTATTGATGCCAGTATTGACAAAGAGGCTGAGCCAGGGCAATAGCGGCCTGCTAGAGACGTCTTGCATTAAGCATGTGCTAGGCTACGGTGGTAATTGTGTGTACGGTGTGAGTTGTGGTAGAGAAGGCAGGTTTCATCCAAAAGCAGTCTACCAATGCCATCGTGCTTGATTACAATTCTTCTTTACACTAGTATAAGACACAGTAATGCAAGTTCAATTAGAAATGTTGCCAACGTTCACGGAGAGGGCAGAGAGGGGAGGGCCAGAGCAATAGTGAACTGTTAGAGAAAAGTGAACTGTCATCTCCGTCAAGCATGAGCTACATGACTATGTACGGTCCCAGCTGTACCCGCGTTCCCCATTATGTTCCAAGACACGGTATTGCGTGTGCGCTGTGTATTGAAGCTAGTGTTGACAGAGATGCTAAGCCCAATCACTGTGTACAAAGTTGCATGCCAAGGCAACACCTACATGTCAAAGCGCCCTACTCGGCTAGTGACATCCAGTTTGGGTTTCTTCTGATTGCCCTCGGGGACGAAGGGTCAGACTTGTTTTTCTATTCCATAGTGCCACAACGGGGTTTATGTTTTTTTAGCGATCAGAAAATTTTATAGTGTTTTCAGCACTGTGTTTTTGCTTCTCCTGCTGCTTGTTGTTGCTGTAGGGTGTCCTGCTGCTGGTTTTGGATGATGAAAAGCTTTTGTTTGTTGAAATACAGTAAAGCCAACTCAATCCAGGATAGCCCAAGCCAATAGTATGCAAGGAGAAGGTAATTCAGGATCAAAGCATGAAGGGCTGCAGTGTAAACAGTGAAAGATGATTAGGTATTCACAGAAACTGCAACTCAGGATACAAATGACCGCATATTCACAGAGATAGCTGAAATGTTTTGGGAAAAGAGTTAGAAAACTGCCTCAGGATCACTCTCTCTCCATAGTGCCATCTTAGGAGATGTGCACTCTTTGTTTTGGGTCCCATATGTGCTGAGGTGGCATGGTATGTGGCGATGAGGTCACTGCCATGTCACATGGGATCTTCCTACTTAGTTGGGATCTTCCTACTTAGTTAGGCTGACCAGGAATTGAACCCAGGACCTCTCAAAAAGAGGTGCCTAACCCCCTATGGTGCATACCACTAGGGCAGATAAGTATTCATGGAAAGACATAGATAAATTCATAGGCTCTACCTTAGGTATGTCAGTGTTCAGTCAACTCAGGAAAAGATGTTTTACTTCTGATTGAAAGGGGATTAAGGGGTCCACTCCATATCCTGATTGGGTGTTTGGTTCCATAGGTCAAAATGTGTTCTCACCACTTTTGGCTGGACCAAGACTAAGATAAAAATGCATGGATGCTCAGTGCATCTCTAATACAACTAGAGTATGTCCCAAAGCAATGGAAAAGCACTTTTTCTTACTCCCCCCTTGTGCTGTGGTGGCCACCACTGTCGCATTTTAGGAAAAAGGGAATTTTTCTTGGCCTTTCCTTGGTTTCCACATCTACTTTAAAATACCTACAGTCTCCCTCACACTGAAAAATGGGCGCTCACCATGGCTGGCGTCCTTTTGCTGCTCTGATTGTACAGTTTCCTACAGAAGTCTCAGCGCTCTTGGCGCTGCCGGGGCTCCTGTGGCTTGGTTGGGTTAGATTGGGAGCATGCCAAACATGTGCATATGCATCCCTTCCTCCAAGACGCAGCGTCGACACAACCCAAACGCAAGACACATTATACACACTCGCATGGGTTCTCGTAAACCTGCTGGCGACCTGTGACCTGTCTTAGGGCGAAGGGAGTCGGAAAAGAAATTAATTTGCCCCTTGGTGGGGTCTTGGTTCTGCTCAGTCTCTCCAGGCACCTGCGTTTCGGCCCGAACACGGCCTACTCAGCGAGGCTGCGCGTGGGTATCTGCAGAGGCAGGAATGGGAGAATTATGGACGAATCCACGCAAAAACGAAGCGACGACACCAAAATCCGTCAAATGACGGCGTAGAATTTTTCTGAAACGACACACCTGAGTAGAATCCAATTGTGCATCAAAGGCACATTTTTATAGAAATTATAGTCATCTCTGGATTTTTTACGTCCAGAAATTCATACGCATAAAATGGCGGCGCGCAGGAGCGGCTCCTAGCGAAGCGCCGGAAAATGGAAAAATAATGGAATTATAAACGTATGTATCACGTAGTCTTGAAAATGACGAGACACACATTAATAAACAAACATACAGATTCCACCCACACTAATAGAAGCTTCAAAAATTCAAGAATTCGAAAATCAATTGAAAAGACTTCAGTGAATCAGGTATAAACTACAGGTATGCTCGTCTTGCATGCCGCATACACATTGCTCGTCTCGAGTCTCCGTGACCGAGTCGTGTAGCAGCGTTAACAACGATAACCACGATAGGACGCGGTAGAGGGATTGATTAGAGAGATTGCAGATGATTAGCGGTCAGATCAGGGTGATTAGTCATACACACAAGTTAGCAACGTTCTTCGCGTGCGCCCCTTTTGTTTTCTCTCCTTGCTTCACTTCCCAGCGGTAGGTAAGGTAGGTACGCCCAGGCGGGGCCACCCCCTGGTGGAGTCGAGATTGTTGTGGAGATGGGCAGGTTTGCCCACGTGATTGTGCATAGTCGTGCATGCACACACGCATTAAAGGGTAGGCCACGCGAAGTGCGCACGGTAAACCTTGTTTAGGCTACCCAGGGGCTCCTCGGTACGTTCTTTAAGAGAACCTGAGGAGTCCCTTAACGCTTGCTTGCTTGATAAGGGTAGCTGCTCCATGCAGCGTGTTTGCGGACAGCGTATTATAGGGCACACTGAGAAGGGTATAATACCTGGAGTGTGCCTTGGTTCCTCCGCCGCAAACGCCCTTTCATTTGCCTTTGTTTTACAGGTGGGTAGGTAGGGTGAGTGGTGCAGCAGCATTTTTTTTTTATGCCCTGCTAAACAGGGGCGCAGATCACACAAACAAGTAACTCCGCTCCGCCTGTGGCAGAGCAGGGAGTCCGACTTCATCGACATCTGCGCCTTGCACACGAGAGCACTCCTTCCCTCCAAGCCCTTGCAGGGGAAACGCGTTGTGGCGTCCCCTGTGAGGCCACAGTTGCTTAGCAGCGCTGTGTTCTCTTGTCATTTCACAGGTGGGTCGCTAGGACCCTCGAGAACTTTCTCTTCGCAACGCCAAGTAGAGTGTGCGTGTAGGAGTGGTAGTCCTGCGTGGGGGCTAGAGCCAGTTGCCCAGCGCTCGCCCACCAGGATGGTGCCACTGTAGGGTGTGTAGGACCTGTAGGGGGCGTGTCACTGTCCCACCCTTTTCCTGCAATTTTAGCTGGGTTGGTGGGCTGTGACAGTGGGTTAGGTTAGTGTTTTTGGCCACATAGCAAACAGGCGTTTTGCATGCCTTCATAGCTTTTGGCCACCCCTCCCTGTAGTAGACAGGTAGGTAGGGAAAACAATACCTGGATTAACACTCTGGGTATTCCCCCAAGGTTTTGCGCCAGCACAGAAATTGGGCGCATAGGGGAGGGGAGACCCGGGGCGTACCCCGTGGCATCAATAAGCCAACCCTCCAGGTTCAGCAAGGGCGCAGACTTGGGTATAATTAGGACACCACTTCTGCGGCTTGCTCTCAGGACCTTAGGACTAGCACACTCACACATACGCTTTGGCAGGTAAGGGTAAGGTTCAGTCCCTAGCTTTTTTCTTGGAGGCAAGCATCTCAGCGAGCCTCAACAACTCACCAAGGTTGTTCTGGGACAAGTAGTCAACCAGAACTGAGTTTAGGCGTCCCTCAGGTAGAACAAATGCAGAGAAGGGCTCCCAGGTGGCCTCTTCGACTCCAAACCCTTCCCAGAGGGTGAGGAAGCGCCAACCCTGGCGATAGCGGTGGCGTAGGACAGACTTCACCAGGTAGAAGCCCTCCTTAGCCATCTCCTCGGCGTTCATGTCGGGGAGTTCACCTTCAACTTCCATAGGGCTGGCAGCCCCTTGTAGGTCCAGAGCGGCGATTTCCTCGTCGTTCAGCTCCCACTCCTCCCCACAGAGGTCTTCAGGATCATGGTAGCGCTTCAGGTGTTGAGCGGCGCACACCAGGGTCCCCCCTAGACGGGGAGAACACCGCACGGTGATACGGTGTCCATCCACAGATAGGATCTTGTACGGCCCGAAGTATGGGTCATCGCTGGTAGAGCGTGGCCAGGCGGGTAGTCGACTGTGGTGCACCAGCACCCAGTCCCCTTCTTGGTAGGTGGCCGGTACACGGTGTTTGTTCTTCTTGTTCCACTGACGCTCCCTCACTCTCTGGAGCATAGCCTTGGCCTTGTCCACCTTCGCTTGTTGCTCTTGGACCCATTCACCCACAGAAGAATGGGTGTCCTCTGGATAGGGGGCATGTAGGAACCATGCCGGGCGCCCCATGAATAGCTCATGTGGCGAGTAGCCAGTAGCTGAACTCTCTTGGGAGTTCATCATCAAGGATATGACGGGGAGTAGTCTCACCCAGTCTCTGGTGCGTTCAGTTTTGCACCATATCCTGACGTTCTCCTTCAGGACACGAATCTGTGGCTCACATAGGGGGTTGCTCGTGTGAGAGTAGGGAATCCCAGTAGATACCTGGACATTGAGGGACCTCAGGACCCTCTTGTACCAGCCAGTATCTGAGCGTACTCGTACGTCCTCATCGGAGTTGATCTCCTTGGGCGCCCCATAGACACAAAACCACTCCTCCAGGAGTATCGTGATAGTCTCCTCTCCGGTAATGTGCTTGGTACATGGGAACACCCTGGTAAACCTGGTCAACCCACAGGTTACCACGAGGGCGAAGTCATAGCCCCCGAACTTCGGCATCTCCGTGTAGTCCACGTATAGAACACTGTTAGCACAGTGAGGGATGGGCAGGGTCGAGTAGAGACCTCTGTCCCTGATATCCCCTGGTTTACAGGACCTGCACGGGCACTTGTCCACGATAGGCAGGAGCGTCTTCCGTAGCTGGTCGTCAGTCCACGTAGTGTGGAACCACTGCTTGAACAGTCTCAGGGTACGGTCAGCACCCACATGACCACTGGACTCATGGGTCCACTTCAGCAGCGCTGGGACTCGGTCACTAGGCACCACGATGCGGTCCTCGTGCCAGAGGTAGCTCTTGTCCCGCTTCCACTGGTCTTGGTTGACCAGGAGGGGTTCAAGGCGTTTCTCCAGGCGCCGGTAGATATCCCCAAACTCCTGTAGGTACTCCGATTGTTGGAGTCCATCCAGGGGGCGTATCATGGTCATGTTCAGGTCCAGGTGTACGTCCATACGGCTGAACGCTTCCTTAGCCAGCGCTTCAGACCGGGCACCAATCAGGGCGTCGAAGTTGTTGCGGCTGATGTAGTCTGCACACTCGTTCTTCACTCCCTGGATATGGTGTACCGTCAGCCGTAGTTGACTGAGGTAGGTCCACCAGCGACGTAGCTTGGCCTTCTCAGGTGGGGGGCCCTTCTGGAAACTGCGGACCGGTTCTTGGTCGCATAGCCAGACCACAGGGTTACTCCCCAACAGTCGTGCTTGTGAGGATAGCACCAGCATACCCGCGAGCAGTTCCTGCTCATAGGTGGAGTAGTTCCCCCTGGCCTGGTTCCACTTCCAGTTCCAGTGGCCCAGAGGTACTAGGACCCACTTGTCGTCAGGGTAGCTGTGCTTGAGGGTTCCATCTCGGTTGAGACCTTCCGTCCCCCATTGGGAAATGGCCGAGTCGAACTCCTCCTTCTCTAGTGCTTGCCATTGGAACAACGTTCCACCACCGCCCACATTGCTGGCGTCGGTCACCAGGATAATCTCCCCTTGTGCCCTAGGCACGCCCAAGCACTTAGCGTTGGCTACCTTGTCTTTGAGCTCGTCAAACGCTTGTTGCTCTTGTGGGCCCCAGCGCCAAGTAGTACTCTTCTTGATCAAGTCAGTCAGTACCGCGCTGGTGTAGGTGAAGTTTTTGATGTGGCGGCGATAGAAGTTGCACGCCCCAATGAAACTGCGTACATCATGAAGTCCTTTCTCGGGGTCTTCTTGTCGTACCTTGGCATCCATCAGGGGTTTGGCCTTAGAGGCCGCTGGGGTCCACCACCCATAGCCAACGTCAAACCCCAGGTACTGCATGGTCTCCTGCATGAACTCACACTTCTCCAGCTTGAGTCGTGTGTGGTTCTCCTGGCAGACCGCAAAGAACTCACCCAAGAGGATTAGGTGATCCTCCTGGGTATTGGTCCCGAGGCATACATCGTCGATGTGAGCCTCCATCTGGGCCCCACGGGATATGAGCTCCTGCACCTTAGGTCTCCTTCGTAGGATGGACAAGATCTTGTTCATCAGCTCTTGGAACAGAGCGGGTGCGTTAGCCACGCCGAATGGCATGACCTTCCACTTGAATACCCTCCCCTGAGGGGTGATGAAGGCCAGTAGTTCCTGCGCGTTGGGCGTCAGGTCCACTTGCCAGAATCCACTTCGCTTGTCCATCTTGGTCTTGTAGCGACAGGAGGCTATCTTCTCCAGGGTAGACTCCATATTGGGAATGGACCCTGAGTGGTTCAACGTCTTCTTGTTCAGCTCTCCATAGTGCACTACCAGCCGTTTGGCTGTAGACCCAGGTTTAGCCACCAGGAAACAGGGGCTGCAGTGTAGGGGGTAGTCCCCATCCTTGTACTCCAGGACTAGGCCAGCGTCGATACATTCTTGTATCTGTCGCTCAATCTCGTCGGCCTGCTCTTTAGGAGCTGGATAGGGTCTCCTCCGGATCTTGTGACCCACGAACTCGGGTTTCAACTTGAGGTCCATCTGTACCAGCTTGTCGCATGAGGCTGGAGGGGGTAGTTCTCCGAACACCTCCAGATAGGTCCTTATCAGCTTTTGTACCCGCGGGTCCAGTACCTTGATCTTGTCCTCCATGTCCTCGTCGGAGTGTAAGTTGCTTGCCCCTTGAATAGACGTCGGGAGGTGGTCCTCCACCGACTCTTCGCCCGCGGTAGCATCCTTCAGCCCTTGGTAGGCATACAGAAGGTCTTGCTCAACCATCTCCGGTGGACGATGGCAACATAGGCACGCTTTAGGGGGTTCACATACACATTCCTCCGAGAGGTCGTCCTCCTCTGGGGTCCTCACATGGGCACCCCACACGCTCTTCATGAGCTTGAGATCTACCTCCCTTTGCCAGGTGGTGATCTTCTGTTCGAGGTCCTCCTTCAATTGGGAGAGGTCTCCCATACGTCCTTGCTTCAGTGGCCATGAGCTGCGGGTAGGTTTCGCGTAGCATAGCTTTTTCGCCACCAACTTCCTCTTGGAATCCACATACTCCCTGAGCCTGGATCGAGGGTCCAGCTCTTCATCCACGGGGTCTTCCACCCTCATGGAGAGTAGGGGTTTTAGTGGGGCGACGTACTCGGCGTTCTCCACTTCTTCCACCGCAGTCTGCACGAAGAAGGCGTCGTGCTCAGTTTCGTCGTCTGAGTGGATAGAGCTAGGTAGCTCAGATAGTCCACACTCAGAGACTCCATCAGGGACAGGTACATGACAGGGAGAGTTGGGGGCGTTGGTGTCAGTCACGACGTACTCATCTCCTCCGGGTGTAGTTTCAACAGCATCTTGAGGTCGTAGACGATCCTTCAAGTCACCCAAGGCGAGTCCATCGCTTTCTGGTTGTATAGCCTGGACCAGAGTAGGGTCCAGGTCTTCCCAGGGGATGGTGGTAAGACTTCCGTCCACCACGCTGAGCATACTCCCCCATCCGGGCTTCCCAATGGGCGTCTTGCGTCCCAGAGGCACGTAGATGGCCTCATCAGGTAACCGCACAGAGCTGATAGTCAGCTTGTCAAGGAGGGTTCGCCAGTACTCGTTGCCCCCATGGGCTCCCCAATCGGGGGAACACAGGACCATACGGGAACGTTCCAAGGCCACCTTGGTCAGCACCTTCCCCAGTTCACTGAATCTGGGGTTCCCGTAGGCCATCCCGAAAGAGGGCCAGTAAAATTTGTAGCTGCAGTTCTTCCCCTTGCTGCAGTATAGGTCCAGTACATGCTGCTTGTCGCTGGCGAACAGTTCCACACTTAGGTCTTCTCGAGAGTAACCCAACTCCTTCAGACCTTGGTCTAGGACTTCCCCCAATAGTTGATAGTCCTCAGTTTTGGAGGCCGCCATCATGTTCGAGGGCTCCTCCTTCGATAGTCTCAGGTAACTCGAGGTATGTTCCGACTGCTCCAGTGGCACAGACTCTCTGCCACTGCCGTGGTCCACGTACAGGAGGTAGGGCGCTTGCAGCGTCAGGGATTGTATCTGGGAGTGCTGCACGAAGAAGTCAGTACCCAGTACAAAGTCGAAGGCATCAGTGTCCATCACATAGAACCGATGGGCGATAGTCCTGGAGCCCATAGGTACCTCCACTTCGCAGTCCCCGCAGCTGTGCACCACATGTCCATCCCCCATCCGTATAGCGGCGGTGGTCATGGTGTTCTTCAGGCTCCCACAAGGTAAAATTTTCTTGGCCACTATCGATATTGTGGCTCCAGTATCCAGTACCCCCAGGTATTCACGTCCCCCTAGTCGGATACGTACCCAAAACACCAGGTCTTGGGTGCCACCAGAGCGTCCCCGTCAGAACTCCGCGGGACAGGTTACCTCGAACCCCTTGTTCCGCAATTTGCGGGCCATCCTCATGAAACGGCTTCTCTTCTTGGCGTTGCCGTCGTCACCACCTTCATGCTCACGCTTGGCTCCTTGTTCTTGCTGGGCCTGCGTCTGTGAGCGTGTGGTAGGTCCAGACTGCCCTCCAGAGGGCTCGGAGTTCCCCCCTGGATTAGGGTTGGGGTTACCTCCGTTCTTGTCCTTGTTCTTGTTGTCGTTCTGGCGATTAGCGCCTCCTCCTCGTCCGCCTTGACCCTTGTCTTGACCACCTTGACCACGTCCTTTCGACTTGCCCTTGCCGGAGTCGTTGCCTTTGGCCTTGCCTCCACCTTTGCCTGAGCTTTTGCCAGGATCTTCCCCCTTAAGCTTCGCCGATAGGCGTTGCTTATGGTAGCACTCGTCCTCATAGTGCTTCCGCTTACCGCAGAATGCACACGTGATGGTGCAGCGGTAATGATCCGGCATCTTCACCTTGGCGCCGGTGATCTTTTCCTGCTGCTTCCCCTGGACAACAAAGCAGTCTCGCTGCTCGCAGTCGGAGGCATGCTGCAGGTGGCCCTGTTCATCTCTGGCATCACACCAGAATAGCTCCTTCACGTTCTCCATTAGGCGGGCGTGGGCGTGTTTGGGGGTAGTCCCCTGCCCAGGTCGGGACCCTTGGTACCCTTTGCCTCCAGAACCTCCACCACCAGGACGGTAGTGGTTCAGGTGTTGGTCGCTCTCCTTCTCCAGCGCCATCTCCAGGAGCAGCACGCATAGATCCTCGTAGCGGAGGGATCTAGCCTTGCGCTCAGCCGTCAGACGGCACTCGTCCCATAGCTCACGGGGGAGCTTGGAGCACAACCAAAACAGCAGGTCGTCGCTGCTGTAGGAACCGGGCGTCAGTCGCCCAGCCCAGTGGTCCAGGTCCGCCAACAGCTCGGAGACCCTGCCGGGTTTGGGGTTGTTCGGCAGCACGGGCAGGTTCTGGATCTCGGCCCTAATGGAGAGGTCGGTCTCGTAGGTTGGGTACTGCCTCTCCAGGGCAACCAACACGTCGGCAAAGGTGGCGGAGTTGGTGACGATCTGCCTGACCTGCTTCTCCAGGTACTTCGTCTTGCAGCACTGCAGGAGCAGGTCGCACTTCACTCGCCCACTCGCGTGGGTTTGGCCGGTCAGTCGTAGGAACCGGCCAAAGTTCTCAGCGAACTCGCTGAGGTCCTTGCCTGTGAATTCAGGCAGGTTCACCACTATCTTGGAGGTGGCAATAGCCTTCGCCTCCTGAGCTCGGCGTCCTTCAGGGCGTCGGGTCTTCTTCTTCTTCTTCTTCTTCTTCTTACCCTTGGGGTCCTCGGGGTCCTCAGGGTCTTCGTCATCCGATGGCGAAGAAGAAGTCATCGAAGGCGGCCCATCATCGGAGGGGTCTCCGCCTAGATCACTGGAGCCATAAGGCTCCACGTCCACCATAGCCCTTAGGGCTGTCAGCCCCAGCTGGTCCAGCTCGGCCCTCGTCGAGTTCGTCACGTGACTGTAGGGCGGCTGGGCTGTCCTCGGGACGAATGGGCTTCTTGGTACTGCTGCAGGAGTCGGCATCGGTCGGCTCCTCAGGCTCCCCAGGGTATTCGTCAACCCTGCCGCCAGGTGGTTAGCCTGTACTCGGTGGGGTGACATTCCCACTGTCGTAGGTGACGCATGGGACGGGATCATCAGGGGCTGCAGTTTCTCCCTGATCTCTTGCGTGAGGTCGCCCACGATTTTCGAAGTGGCTCCTCGGAGCACCTCATTGATCTCCGACCGCGTCAGGGACCTGTTGGAGGATCTTCCCGATCCTCTACTCCTGCCTCCCAGAGACTCTGGTCCTTTCCTCAACCCACTCAGGGGTGCATACCCAGGTGCACACCCAGGAGCATACCCAGGAACTTCCATGTAGGTTCCAGTGGCGTAGAGTGGATGGGGATGGTCAGCCGCATACCAACGCGGCGCAGAGCTGGAAGCCACCGGCTCACTGGCAGTAGTTGCCTCAAGGAGCGCAGTGGTAGGTGGGCCCATGCCATAGGCGGGGTAGTGAGGCATGCCAGTAAAGCCTGTGCCCTCTGCCATAGGCTGGTTGGTTGTGGAAGTGGATGTAGCGGCGGCTGGGTGTGTGGTGGTTATGGGAGAGGGTGATGCTTGGAGGCCAGAAGCGCTTGGTGCGCCTTCGAAGGTAGGGATATCCGTCGGGTCTTGCCCTTGCTCCTCTCCTTCGTCTGCTCCTTCTCCAGCATCCTTCTCGCTCTCGTTTCCTCTCTTCCTCTTCACAGGCTGAGGCTGAGAGACCATTTCCTTCACCGACAGGGCCCCAAAGGCCGTCTGGAGGCCATCCAAGGAGTCCTCCGCCGTATCCATTGGCCCATGTAAGGGCTCCACCGAAGGTACAGCGTCAGGCGCCGGCCTTGCCGGTGTCTCTGGCGCTGGCGCTGTGTTCACCTCGGCGTCCACTCTTCCTGGATCCATCTTAATCCACCCTTCTGCTTATGTTTGCCTGCTCGGAGCACTGGTTGTACGGCGCGGGGTCGCTGCCGGTGCACAGAGACAGGCTGCCTCTTGCTACCAGAAAGGTTTATAGTGTTTTCAGCACTGTGTTTTTGCTTCTCCTGCTGCTTGTTGTTGCTGTAGGGTGTCCTGCTGCTGGTTTTGGATGATGAAAAGCTTTTGTTTGTTGAAATACAGTAAAGCCAACTCAATCCAGGATAGCCCAAGCCAATAGTATGCAAGGAGAAGGTAATTCAGGATCAAAGCATGAAGGGCTGCAGTGTAAACAGTGAAAGATGATTAGGTATTCACAGAAACTGCAACTCAGGATACAAATGAATGCATATTCACAGAGATAGCTGAAATGTTTTGGGAAAAGAGTTAGAAAACTGCCTCAGGATCACTCTCTCTCCATAGTGCCATCTTAGGAGATGTGCACTCTTTGTTTTGGGTCCCATATGTGCTGAGGTGGCATGGTATGTGGCGATGAGGTCACTGCCATGTCACATGGGATCTTCCTACTTAGTTGGGATCTTCCTACTTAGTTAGGCTGACCAGGAATTGAACCCAGGACCTCTCAAAAAGAGGTGCCTAACCCCCTATGGTGCATACCACTAGGGCAGATAAGTATTCATGGAAAAACATAGATAAATTCATAGGCTCTACCTTAGGTATGTCAGTGTTCAGTCAACTCAGGAAAAGATGTTTTACTTCTGATTGAAAGGGGATTAAGGGGTCCACTCCAAATCCTGATTGGGTGTTTGGTTCCATAGGTCAAAATGTGTTCTCACCACTTTTGGCTGGACCAATACTAAGATAAAAATGCATGGATGCTCAGTGCATCTCTAATACAACTAGAGTATGTCCCAAAGCAATGGAAAAGCACTTTTTCTTACTCGATCCCACGAAAACCAAGACATCTCCTATACTGTCACTCCTCGGATTTATACCAATTGGCTCCGATAAAAATGTTTTGGCTCAATGAGGGTTACGTAGCGGTTCCCACCCATGTGAAAGGCAAGGTCCCGAGGCGTAGTTCCCCCCTAGCCGGGTAGACACAGGAGTAGACTGAGCCCGTGTCAGTGCGTAGACCGCGACGGTTCCCTTGTGTTTCTTTTTCTTTTTAGTTTTTCTTTTTCCCAATGTGCTTCCAACCACGAATAAAAAATATGGTGAAGAGTGTGTTTCCGAGAGGACCACGAGTGCAGTCCCCACCGGTGTGAAAGGCAAGGTCCCAAGCGTTGAAGCAGGTCACAACCCTACCCTGGCATTTTACGCCTAAGGGAGCATTATTTGGCCCTATACATGGGATATATGTGGGATAGGGTATATCATATTCCATTTCCTTGTTAGGAACATAGGATGTGGGATAGATAAGGCAATCTTGGATGCTTAGTAGTTATTTCAATTAGTGGATGATAGGGTGGATTTCTCATATGTGCATATCAGATATTTCATTGGCTCTGTGTACCATATCTGTTTGCAGGATACTATTCAGTCAACACTATCGTTATGTCTTCGGTACCAAGCAATGTTGCTGCCCATGCCACTGCGACCTCTGGTCCTGACCACCCGGTCTGGTTTCATGGTAGCAGAGGCGAAAATTTTTCGTCTCTGTTGGGCGTTTGGCATCGCGGAAAGCGATCGGTCCAAGACATCGTGGACCAAATTCAAGTTAAAATCTCTTCCCCGGGAGGGATAGCTGAGGGTGTCCAGGTCCCCACTCTCAGGACCTCCTCATCCCTGACCCCATCGACCGGGCAGGGGCCGCAAAAACGGGCCAAGCCCCAAGTGGCTACGAATCCTAAGTTTCCGAAATCCCCGAATGTTCCCATCGGGGCCCCCCATTCCTCGAAATCCAGCTGGTGTACCTGGGATGGTTGGGGGGGAAATAGACGGCCACCCTCAGGGGGCGATAAGGGGACCACAATTGCCTATTATGGGCTCGGGAACCGTTACTAGCGCCGAGAATCGGGCAGTAATCGACCAATCTACTGGGGTGATCGAGCGTACGAACGCTGCGCCCTCACGCGCTGCCAACTGGGGTACGATGGCTTCGCCAATGGCGCCTATCGTGGTCGACTCTGGCACTCCTCCGTCGCTAGGGGGGTTGCCAGAGCCTCAGGTCAGAAAAAATCTGTTTGCGGCAGGGCCCATCAGCCCCATTGTTGACCAACTCGACGCTGAAAACCGTCGAGTCCTCGCGCTCACGCCTGATCCCCATGGCCATCTGGGTCCGGCTCGAGAGGCCGTGGCCCTGATCCAGCAAGCCCTGTCGGGGACTAGGCAGAACCCCACTGTGGTGGAATCGTCGCCCACTCCAATGAGTGGATCGCGGCGGTTTCCCTCCCCGGTGGAGCAATCTCCTGCCTTGGGAGCGTATCCCAATCCCCCGAGCGGATCCAGGCTAAATCCTACGATCATCGAGGAATCCCCCACGCAAATCGAGGAGGATGAGTGTGACCAGTGGTTCCCCCTGGCGGTGGAGCAGTGGAACGACGATGAGGAGGAGGAGATTGGAGTGTTGGAACGTCATGAACTCCATCATTCCCCTATTTCCGTTGCCTCGTCGCCTGCACCTCCTGAACCTACGTCAGGGACCGGGGATCGCCCCATGCTTGTGGAAGAATCCCCGGCCCCCCACTACATCACGGTGGAGGACTCTCCGGCCCCTCAGTTCATTGCTGTGGAAGAGTCCCCGGTGCCTATGAGCGGCGTCAAAAACCGCCCGTGTCTTGTCGTGGAATCTCCGGAGCCTACGGAGGACCGGGCCGGTACTACATCTCCAGTGCCTATGAGTGGCACGAAAGATCGTCCATCCCTAGTGGATGATTCTCCGGCAATGCCGAAGGGTCAACAATATGTGCTGGGGGGGAGGGAATCAGGTGGAGGGAGGTTCAGCAACCCTCCCAATAAATTTGGTCTCTCCCCCCACAAATACATCTCCTACGGAGGACCCCCAACTGCCCAATTGGGGGGGGGATCCAGAGGTTGCAACGGGATCGGAGCCTGTTTTTGCTTCCCATCCGAGAACCCAATCACCTATGGTGGTTCAGGAGTCACCACAGTATATTGTGGTGGACGATTCCCCACCCCCACCGCCGCGACCGAATACTGTTGGTCATGTTCCCCCTCCGCCGTCACCCCGCCACCGCCAGGTGACTTACATCGAGCACGTGCAAGGAATCCCGCACCTGGTTCGGCCATCTAGTGGTGGGGGTTCGGGGGGGGGACATCCCTCTAGTGGGGGGGCGCAGGCACCTGTTGCTGCGCGCCCCGCAGCCCCGTCTCGCCCTGCGGGGGGGCCCTCTGGTCCCTCCGTGGCAGGGGGGGCTGCTGGGGGGGGCGGTGGTGGGTCATCTCCTCCTCGTGGAGGGGGGGGTCCATCCTTTCGACATTCTGGGGGCCCCACTCCTACACGGGGGGGGAAGACCTACAGCACACCTGTGGCTGTCCCCGGTGTGTGGTGCACTACGAAACGTGCATCCAATCTCTGATGGCACAGGTGAAGGACCTGCGAACTCAGAATCTGGAGTTGCAGCGATCCCATCAGGAACTTTCTCAGGCGGTAGCCTCTACCGTGGGCATCAGTCAGTCCTACGGGGACCAAATGACCCAAATCTTGTCTACATTGGCTAAATTTGACGCCGCGGTTCAGGGCTACCGCCGGGATTCTAAGGTGGTGGAGGCTAGCGTGGCAGATTATATTAAGATGTCGAACGGCAACACGGCTAAGTGCTTTAGCGCAGTGGAGTCGCTCGCTACACGTTACGCCGCCGTTGCATCTAGGATCGATGCGTGGGACCACTGGTACTCCACGCCTGCGGAACCCGTGACGGTGGTCCTACCCCCACCATCGGCGCCTCCGCCCGTTCCTGATCCTACACCGGCGGCGGCTACGGCGCCCATGGGCGCGCCATCCGGTTCATCCGGTGGTGGGTGTGTCCTTCCTTTCTCCGTCCACCCATCCCACGATTGCATCTACCATCCGAACGCTTGTCCGGATTCGGGGTGGCCGAGGGGGGGGGAAGAACACCATGAACACCCCCACCCCCAAGAACCTGCATCGTGGAGGGGAATCGCCGAAAAGCAGAAAGAACGTGCTGTTCCCGAGTGGAGGGCGACGCCTAAGGGCGAAGAACACCCCACGGAGCCTACGGCCCCGTGGGCCAATGAAGAGGAGAACACCTCTTCGTTGGGGAACATTAATCCCCTCACGAAAAATGTTTTCACTTCCCCTGGGAAACCTTCGTACACGCCCTCTCATCCTACGGATACGTGTACAGTCTCTCCAGTGAAGGTTGCACCAATACCACCCTTTGGACGTGTAAGCCTAATTCTCCGTGCAATGACACTCATTGGAACATTGCGGGTAAGTCTAAAGGTGGTAAGCCTAAGGGTGGCGATAAGGGTGGCGGTGGTGATAAGGGTGGTGGTGGTTATAAGGGTGGCGGCGGCAAGGGCGATAAAGGAGGCAAGGGAGCGCCCAACGGGCGCGGACGTTGGTAGGAGTGCCCAGAGGCGCCCCCTTCGAAAGAAGAAAACCTCGGGCACCCCTGTGACACTACCGTGGCTCTCGTTCCCTCGAGAGTCATGAAGGGGCATATAGTGACTAGTGAGATTCAAACCGAACTTTCCGTTCAGGTTGTTTTGCCCAATGGAGAACGCAAGGCCCTCGGTATTTTGGTGGATTATGGGTGCCAAGCGGTCGCTTTGGCCAACCCCAATGTTTTTGGAGACCAACTCTCCAAAAAATATGAATCCCCCCAACGGAGGCGCCTATTCCAAGCCGATAATGAGACGCCTTTGCCGGGGGGGGACGAGCAAATAGACGTCAAAATTCAATTTACGGGGGTTGTGGATGGTAGTGTTTCACTTCCTCGTGTTGCCCAGTATGGCGTGTCCCCGTACCTTGTCCCGAATTTACCTTGGGATATGGTTTTGGGGCACCCATGGGGTTACGAACATTGTGTGAGCCATTTTGCCCGTTTCAATTGTTTGTACTCTCACCATCCAGTGCACCCCCGTTTTTGGATTGAGGACTTCCGTGAGGCTCCACGAACCGGCAAACCATTTTTGGTGAAACCCATTCATGGTAAGGTGTCACGTCAGTCCATGTGGGGCCTAACCGTTCCAGACATTGGGGCGGTCACTCCTACGCACCCTGCCCCGGCCATTGTGGTTACGCCCCCTGGTGGCGAACCGCCTAACCGTGTTGAGGCCGAGAAACACATATCCTATGCCTTGACCGCTTGCTCCGTGGCCCCCCTACAGGATCGGGCTTGTGCTTTGGAGCTCGTTGAATTTGCTCCCGAAGCCCTTGCCCGTGATGTTCTACCTACGCGGCGTGATGGGTCCATGTGGACCCAGTCTGACTATGGCCTCACGCCATATTGGGCCGCACGTGTCAAAAAACAATTTGGCAAAAACCCCCACGTGGACGCCTTCAATAGGGTCCCGGGTATGGCCCAGGCTACCCGTTGGGTTTCGCCGCTTGAAGATTTCTTTTCCACTCCCGCGGACCCCTCCAAATTGTATTGGATGTGCCCTCCCTATCATCGGTTTTCCGATTGTGTTCGGAAAATTCGGCAAGAAAAACTACGAGCCATCGTCGTAGGGCCGAAGTGGACACATAGGGAGTGGTGGAAACCCCTTATGGAAATTACTTTGCAAGGGTACCACCTTCCTGGGCCAGAGACTAAAGCCTGTCTCTATCAGAATGACCACCTCACGCCCCTTCCTCAACGGGGTTGGTCCACGGTGGCGCTATACGTGGACGGTGGTATTGCGGAGGAAAATTTGGCGGCCACTAAATGTCATGTGGCCTCCGTTTTGGCACCGGCCGTCTCTAACCCCAACACGGATGGCGAGCCGGGCATGACCTCGGAGGAAGAGTCGGAGGATGAAAGGGTGCCTAGCCATTTGGTTTCGGTGCGCACCCTCACGTATCAGGCGACCCATAAAAAACTCCTCGCACCCGTTACTCTTGATCCTACCCCCAAAGATTTGGAGGCACAAGAATGCGTGCGTTCACGCATTGCGAAAATTGAACGAGAGTTATTGGGTGGGAGGGCCACTACCGTTAAGCGTTACCGAAAACGTAAAGGCGCCACACGATTGTTGGCGGCTTCTCGTGTGGGTGGCGTTGTCACCACCCAAGAGCCCATTGTGTCTCCGGAGGTGGAGCTCATGAGGAGGCGCATCCTCGCGGACTATGAGCGGGATGTTTTTAGTGGGGAGGTTCGTCTCCGTCCGGGCCAGGAACACCCTAAGGTCCGTGGTACGGAGCGGTTGGGGTTTGCTAAACTTGACCTATACCCGAACGCCAAACCCAAGTCCGTGAAACCTATACGGTTGGTGGGGGGGCATGCCGCGGCGGAGCAAGAAATAGTGGAGGACTTTTTGGCTCGTGGCTGGATTGAGCCGTGCCCTGCCTCCGAATGGGCGTCCAACGGTTTCGTTGTGCCCAAGAAAGAGAAGGGAAAATGGCGCCTCGTGGTGGACTACCGCCAACTTAATGAGGCTACCTTGCCCGACGCACACCCCCTCCCCCTCATAGAAAACATGTTGGAAAATCAATCCCAACACAAGATTTTCACTATTGTGGACTTGAGTAAAGGGTTTCATCAAATTCCCCTTCACCCTGAGTCCCGGGCTAAGACCGCCATGAATTTGGCGGGTAAGCGATACCAATGGCGTGTTATGCCTATGGGTATCAAGAATGGGCCCGCTATTTTTCAACGGGTCATGGACCATGTTTTGCAGGGTTTGGATTGTGCGGACGTATATATTGATGATATTATTATTGGTTCCTCCGGTGCGACGGAGGAGGAGCTATTGGCTAACCACGACCGCGACGTGCGTGCCGTGTTGGATAGGCTACGAAAAGAGGAGTTGGTTGCTTCGGTTAGCAAAACCGATTTCTTGGTTCGTTCGGTTGAGTTTTGTGGCCATGTGTTAGAAAATGGCACACGTCGGCCGGCGCCAGGGAAAATGTTGGCGCTTGAGCGTTGGGACAAACCGGATAATGTTCGGGAGCTCCGGGGGTTCTTGGGGCTCGCCAACTATTATTCGGGCTATGTCCAAAACTACGCCTCCATAGCTACCCCTTTGATTAATATGTTGAAGGATTTGCCTAAGCATAAGAATGGCAAAAAACAACCAAGGGTCGCGCTGGTCACAACAATGTTTTACAAACTCATCGCAACTTATCGCAATCTTTACAATGTCGCCGAATTCTGAAGATTTACGTTCATTCCATAAAAATCGCAATGTTGGATTTACTGGAATCAAAAGAAGAATTTCAAAAGATCGAAGCACCACAATTCAACGAAGACGACAGAGAGTTACCGAATTACTGGATTCTGCTTAAATTCTACGCCGCCTTCCGGTTAAAAGCACAGCAAACCAATTGCAAACACGGCTCTGCCTGTAAATTCGGGCGTAAATGTTGGTTCAAACACCCCAACCGCTTGTCTCCTCGCCCCAACACTCACTCGCACTGCTCCACAATCACAGACCACAGTCTCACAGCAGAAGTTCACCAACCTTACTGTTTGGATACAAATATATTAACAAAGCAACAAGACAAGGTCGACTCAGGTTTGTCTGTGCGTGCGCATGCAACAGCTCACACCACAACTCACCCTGAAGTACCAACGTGTACGACAAGCCGACCAGTCACCCCACCGCAGCACCTCCAAGCCCAAACACAACCAAGCCACACCTCCGCTGCCACAGAATCAACCGCCGATCAATCGCAGGCAAGCCCTCGTACAAAGGTCAAGCAGCCGCAATTTCCACAGGACCGAGGCAAACCAAACTACCCAGATACCGCAGATGGAGTATGGCAAACAGTTGCAAAGCGGCCACGAACACACACGCATCAAGACCCGCAACCGCAACAGGAGGACCAGCGATGCAAGGACTGCCAAGCGCCCTTCCAGACATCTCACGATAAAATAGAGTGATTTCTTAACAGAGGTCTGAATCTCCCTCTACGATGCGACTCCTGCATCCAACAAAGAAAGGAAAAACCCGGTAGTCAATCCACATCAACTCCTCAGATCATCCGCCAAGCTGACAACCTGCTGATTCACTGCACTAACCCTTGGACCGTCACCAAGAATACCGCTCCTCCGCAACAAAATGAGTTCCCTCCTCTACCGAAGCCGAGTGCGAGTCCTCAAGCAAATGGCCGCGCCAAGCTATGTCAAGCGAATCACGACTCAACTTCGACAAGCGAAAAAGAAGATCCAATCAATCAACACGATGAATCAAGCCGAGAATCAACCTCAAACCAGGAGACCGACACCGAAGAGAGCGACACGGAATCCAATGCAAGCGAATCTCGTACAGTCAGCGTCAAGACTACTGCAATTCACCACTACGGATCCTACTCTGAACCGCTAACGGGTCGCTTTTGGGACACGAGCACAACGGCGTCCTCTGAGGAGCAATCTTCACAGTCTGTTTGTCATGAACGATCAGTTTGTCATGAACGACCAAAGGCTCAAAAAAAGAATCAAACAACTGTTACATGAAAGGCCCACTTACCAAGCCCTAATGCGCCGTGCCTGGAGTAATACTTTGAATCAGTGCAAGGTTTCTTCTCAGACCGGAAGCAGATATAAAGCACATGTGGCTATATATCTCATCAATCAATTTGAACACCTTCGCCGCACGAACCCTGAACTTCTGCAAGGCCCTGAAAAGGACTGCGATGAACTCCACTAATACACTCACTGAGCTGTTGCATGTGTTCACCACAGACGTGCCTCGTGCCTTTGCTTTTGCCTGTTTCCCCTTTTTATTTATTTCAAAAGACACACAAACACATCCAACTTTTTTTAGCCTACATATAGGCTTCATCCGACACAGTCAACCTGCAGGGGAAAGCCTGCCTTGTTTCTTTTTCAAAACAGACTTTTTTGTGGCCTATGGTGCCGAAAGGGCAGTGCATTGCACCCCAGATTTGCTCTGTTTTTTGAAATTGTAAATACTGCAGCAGTCCTTCGAGGAACCTCGCAGATGCGCAATGATTGTGTGTTTTGGGCGGGAGACCGCCATGCCTAAAAAAAAAAAATAAGAATGGCAAAAAGATAGGCCTAACATGGAATGCTTCGGCTAACGAGGCCTTTTTGAAGCTCAAGCGTGCTATTACGGATATTGTTCCCCTCCAACTAGCCGATTGGGATAAGGACTTTGTCCTCACCCCGGACGCTAGTAATTGGGCGGTGGGGGCGGCCCTACAGCAGGAAGGTCCCGATGGTGCCCTACGCCCCCTTGCCTTTTTCTCCCGCAAATTGTCAGGCAGCCAATTGAATTGGAGCCCTCGGGAGAAAGAATGCTACGCCATAGTGGCGGCGCTTTTAAAATGGCATGGTTGGGTGGGGAACAAGCGCGTGGAGGTCCGTACGGACCCCCGTAGCCTTGAAAATTGGGCTACGGAGGACCTCAAAACCGTGGGGGGTCCCTCTCCACGCCAAGCACGTTGGCATGAATTGTTCTCTAAATTCGACCTCCATGTGGTTTACACTCCGGGGCCAGTGAACCCCGTGGGTGATTTCTTGTCCCGTTGGGCTTACCCTGCTAACCCGGCGTTGGGTGATGTGTCCATACATGGGACGGCCCAAGCGGCCGGGGATGTGCGGGACATGATGGCGGCCGAGAAGGAGAACTTCTCGCCCGCCCCCTTGTATTTAGGGCGGTTGTGGCGCCCGTTGTTACTAGGTCTAAAGCGGCGCCTCGGGCTCAAGGGGCACCCGCGTGTGATCCACCCCCTCTGGCTTCGCCTCCAGTGGGGGGGGGGACGAAGCAAAAGAGAAAGCTTCGGAGACTGGAGCGAATTGTCAAGATAAAAAAATCTTGGAAGTCCCACAAGAAAGCAACTCCTATACATGGGAAGGATGCTCCCAATGTTTTTGAGATAAATTGGGCTAAACACTACCCAAATTGTCAACGCTACAAACAAATGTGGCAAGATGCCTTGAATGGGAGCTTCCAAGATGGAGTGAGGTTGGTGGATAACAAGCTCGTCCGTAATGGACGGTGGTGTCTTCCTACGCCGCTAGTGCATTGTTTGGTAGCCGAATACCATGATGCATTTCACTTAACTACCTCCAGTGTGGAAAAACACTGGAAGGAAATTAACCATGGCGCGGAAGGTGAGGGGTTGTACAAAGCAGTGGAACTGCAATGTCAAACCTGTCCCTCATGTGCCATTCGCACGCATGACACCAAGCGCAAGCAAGGGTACATGACCCCTATGCCTATACCTATGGAGCCCATGGACTCCATAGCGCTTGATGTGTTCCACTACCCTTCCACCTCCCACGACGGAGAGGATGTATGACCGAATGCTCCTATGTGTATGCCGGCTTTCCGGCTACCTCATCGCGATCCCTATTCCTAAACCCCGTCATGTAGACAAGGATGAAGGGCTAACGGGGAGAGGAGCGGCCCATTTGGTAATGGAGCGCTGGGTGGATAGGTTCGGAGCCCCTCGTGAAATATGCTCCGACCGTGGGCCACAATTTGTGAGCCAATATTTCCAAACCCTTTGTTCTAAGATTGGTGCCCGCTCGACTATGTGTCTCGCGGGTAGGCACCAAGGTAATGGCAAGGCCGAAAATACTGGCAAGCAGCTAAGGCGTGCCGTTGCTAAAGCCATTACCTTGAAGAAAAAGAAAACTAATTGGGTAGAGGTTTTGCCCGCCGTTGTACGAGCGTGGCATGAGACTACAGGTCCTTCAGGTTATACACCTAACGAGATTGTGTTTGGTAAACACAACCGTACTAAGGGGCCTCCTCTTGCTGAGCCTAAGGGGGTGGCCCAAGACGCCGCTCACTACTTCCAACGGCGTGAGGAGCTTATTGCTCTTGCACGGAGGGCTATGATTCAAGTGCAAGAGACAATGGCTCATAAGTATAATAAGAGTAGGAGGATGTCCCCCAATTTCTCAAAAGGGGACCGCGTATGGGTCCGTCGCCAACGCAAAAATCTTGGCGATAAGACTTGTCCCTATTGGGATGGGCCCTATGAGGTTGTGGCCAAGAAGGCGCACGACCTCTATGTTATTCAAGTGGACCAACGGAGGTTAGTTGACGTCCACGTTGATTGTTTAATGAAAACGGTCAACTCCCCTCGCTCCCCCGTGCCTCTAAATTACACGGAGGAGGTTGCTAGGGTGCCCTCCCAGTTTGAGGAGGACACCTATAATGTCAAGAAAATATTAAGTCACCGTACTTACCGCAAGAGACTTCTCTTCAAGGTGCGGTGGGAGGGTTATACCAAAGATTGGGATACCGAGGAACCCGTTGAAACCTTCTTACCGTCCTACAACAAAGTTTGGAGAGATTACTTGCAGAAACAGAATCTCACCCAAACCGTTGACATCCTTGCCCACCTTGGTGGACCGCTCTCATGAGCGTGCCACGAAAAGAAAACCCTAACCAATATGGATATATTATTGTTTGGGGAAGGGAGGAGAGAGCGAGAAGCGGTGGGAGACAGGAAAGAAGATGTGCATGCACGGCGCGCTCCTCGGTTACAAAAATCCCCACCGGAGCAGGGCGGTGGGTACCGCAGGTTTACCCCACCGTCTACCTCTCTCACCGCTAAAGGCTTGAGAGTCCTTGGGGTGGGGTGGCGTGGCATATAGCCTGGGGCGGAAGTGGGACGTGTTCTTTCGGGGGTCTTAATGCCATTCAAACCCCTATCCTTGGGTCTTACTGGAGCACTCCTACCACCACCAGGACTACTGCCACAAGTCCTGCCCACGATGACGCCCCCAGTCAAGGGTGCTAACAACGTGGCAAGCACTTCCCGAAGACTCTACCGGGTTGTGCGCATGGTGGTGTTTGCAAGGTTTCGGAGTGCCGCCCCGTACCGAAACCACGACCCCACGACCGTCTCTGACCCGTGACCCAAGCCAACGAGCTAAATCATTCGCTCAAAATGGCGAAGGCTTGAAAACTTCGTTGGGTTGGCGGGTACAACCCATTTTCCCTTTTTGTGTTGGGCGTGATGGTTTTCCACCGATTTGCCCTTGTCCACACGAGGGTAGGTATACAAGGTACGAAGTACTCGTGTGGCTCACATTACGTGGAAAAAATTTCGTGGCGTGCAAAATTGCCACTACATACGGCGAGGACTTAAGCCTAGAGGGAGGGGTCGTCCTCTACAATACAAGTATTCTAATATGAATTGCAATGGGTGCCTTTGCCCCGTCACTCTATGAGTGGGTGGGGTCTTCAAAGGCAGACAGTGGCGTTGCGGATTTGGGCCGTCTCCGCCGCCTGGGTATTTGTCCCCGGTCGCTATGCGTGCCCGGGTTGGGAGTGGGTACCCTCCATTGCCATTGCATGGGGCCGCATGCTGGCTGGGTGTGCTCTTCATGTCCTTGATGAATTTCGCGGGGGAATTCCTGCCTGCAACGAGAGCGAACAAACAATATGATGAAAAGGGCGAGTGTGCACATGCATATGTTTATGAGAGAATATGTACATTGATGTTTTCTCTAGAGTTCCCCACGAGTGGACTTGGATTTCCACAACACCCGAGGGGTCCTCTATCCCAACACCCAACCAAACGGGTTGGGGTATAGGCGTAGCATTTTTCTTTATAGAGACCCGTGCGTGGACTTGGATTTCCACAACACACACGAGTCTCTCTGTCCGAGACACACCAAAACCGGGTGTGCCCGTGGCCAATGGTAGCGTGTGTGTGCGCATGCCATTAATTTAGTTACGGGATTATATGGTTGCCTATTACGTTGGTTATCACCCGCCCCCCGAACAAGCAAGACCTAGGTTGACACCTACCTTTGGGGTTTTGTAGCCGTGTACACCGGCCCAAGTTTACACACGGAGGTGTAAACATGAACCGTCATACACGGTGTAGAGGGGTTGGGGGAGTAAAACTCCTTCGGGGCGTGTCATCGTGCCCCCGGGGAGCAGGGTGGGCTGATACACCAGCGGGACCGTACGGGCGACATTCCCAATTTGCAACCTGGAGGTGACCCCCTGCGATACGGCCCGCCGGTGGCACACCCACCGACAAAGGTAACACGCAAGCTAACCTAAGTGTTTATACGCACGCCCCCAAGACACACACGAACACCAAGCAACAAGGTGGTGTATCTATACACGTGTTCTTTTGTGGATATGCTTACTGTTTGTTGTGTGTACGTGAGTAGTTTGTGGAAGCTCTTGCACGTGCCGTATGTGTGGAGTGCCCCCATCACGTGCCCCAAGGCCGCCACCGCGAGACCCACACTCTGTGATGCCCTCCGGGCGAGTGTGTGCCCCCGGGCCCTGCCAATGGGTGTGCGCGCACAAGTGTGTCTTGTGTTTGTCGGTGTGCATCGCTCTATTATGTGTATATATGATATATATACGTAGTATGGCTCCTAGGTGAGGGGTTAGCAGTGAGGTCAGGTTATTATTACATGGTTATGAGGTTTGTCTATTTAAGAGTGTCTACTCACACCCTCATCCCATCTCCGTACCTCCTCCTTTACCCTCTATGTGGTGCATCACGTGTGACACACATGCTAAGTTAGACATCCACACGGACACGACCCTTGGCTGAGCCGTGCCCGTATCGTACAGTCACAACCGTGACTGGTTCATTCATCCTGGTCCGTTCCACACGATCATCTTTCTTTGGTGTCTGGTCTGTTTGACAAGTGGGCCTTTGGCTAGGCCTTGTCTCGGTCTTTTACAAGCAAGTAATCAAGCAAGTTTACATCTTACAAGCAAGAGCTCACTCATTACTACAAGCGTTACGGGCAAGCACATCAAGAACATCAAGCACATCAAGCCCTCATAAACGATCTAAAGCACGTGGGTGCAAGGTGTGGGCATCGTACCCGTGTTTTGGTTTGTGCCTAAATGATCGTCGATCAATTACCCTGAGGCCATTGTGACCTCTTTCCTCTACTTAGTGAGCTACCGCGCGCACTGTGGGGCCATCGTGGCCGTGTTTATTAGTGGGCCTAAGCATGCACAAGACAGAGGCAGGCACAAGACGGTGATGCATCGCAAGGCAACAATATGGCAAGATCACGGTGTTCACTGTTCCAAAGTGTGAAAAAAGGGCTGTGGTGGCTGTAAGGACTGTTACCACGGTTGCCCCGCGTTGCACTGCGAGACAGGACCGTTAGCCCCCCGTGGTAACAGTCCCCTGGCCGAAGGCCATCAAGTTTTGTTGTGTCCCTTGTGAATGTTTCCCTGGCCTCTATCTCTTTTATCCCTCGTGCTCCCTTCTGCAGGCACAGTCCTACGTTGCTGTTTGACACTCCCGTCAATTCTCCTGGCAGTTTTTTCAAAAAGAGAAATTTTTGCACTTTCGCGTCGCACCGCTTCGCATGTACCATTACCTTCAGTTTTGTTTAAAAGTGTGATTTCACTTTGCCTTTAGTTTTAATTCTTTGAAAAACTACCTGCCCTTACCTGCTGGACCCCACATGCCTCATGCGACACGCAGGGACCAGACTCTACGCGCAACAGCTCGCGATTTTGCCTACTACTTATTGCGGGACCTGCGGGATCCCGTTCGTCAATTTCTGTATTTCGGCGGTGGTTCGATTCCCACCGATCGGAGCTACTTCAGCGGCTGTGCGGCCGGCTCCGGGAATGTCTGCGTAGGTTCAATTCCCATTGGGAGGTATGCTAACCTGTGATTCGCTGCTGTTTGTGACTGCTACGTTCCTCTTGGGCATGTACTTCCTGCCCGTGGCAGTCGTTTTAAGTGGGGGGGTGAAGCAGGTCACAACCCTACCCTGGCATTTGACCCCTAAGGGAGCATTATTTGGCCCTATATATAGGATATATGTGGGATAGGGTATATCATATTCCATTTCCTTGTTAGGAACATAGGATGTGGGATAGATAAGGCAATCTTGGATGTTTAGTAGTTATATCAATTAGTGGATGATAGGGTGGATTTCTCATATGTGCATATCAGGTATTTCATTGGCTATGTGTACCATATCTGTTTGCAGGATACTATTCAGTCAACACTATCGTTATGTCTTCGGTACCAAGCAATGTTGCTGCCCATGCCACTGCGACCTCTGGTCCTGACCACCCGGTCTGGTTTCAGCGTGATCTTCTAAGCAGGGTTGACACAGAAAAGCTTTGACCGAGCCCATGCCACACCTCCCGCCGTATTCTGCTAGTTGCCGGTTGGTCTATACCAAATTGGTTCTTGCTAGTTGTCAAGTTGGGCAGAAATGTGTCTATGCGCACCTGGCAAGGATCCGCGGTTGGCTAACATATCTAATTGGTTTCGGCGATCTCCTTTTTGGGTGTTTGTGGTTACTTGGCCACCATGTACATAAACACTGGTGCCGGTCTCATGGGTTCCGCAAGAAAGCAAGCAGCGACTCGGGAGATCCCTTTGTACATGACCCACCTAACCTTCCGAAGATGGTTGACATGTGTACATAGGGTTGACCTCTCGGACATCGGCTCGCCATGAATGCTCATGTACCCTCTCTCGCCAAACGCTCAGCCAAGCAAGGTTGCTATGAGGACATTGAGCTCAGTGCGGTGACACTCTCAATTGTTCCGTATGTTGTCCATGCTTGTCTTCATATTCTACTATTAAGAGTATCGGAGTTTCTTCCAAAGCAATGGGATTTTTGAAACTGTCCTTTGCGTTCTTTGAGCGATCAGCTCGTACAACTGCATAGTGATTTCCGAATGGGAAACAATGAATATGGTGTGAAGAAATCTGTTCTGCGTTGATTTCATCACGATTAGAAGCTTTGCTACACATCTAGCGTGATCACAATTGTGGCCCTTCCCGCTATGTTCACCGATCGACTGCATCCTTCTGTCCCTGGTATATCTATTGCTAAAAAGAAGCTGCATGCCCGGCGTATGGCCCTAGATGTGAGTTTAGCCGCAAGCTTGGCGGCGGATGTGGTGTTTCACTCCAGACACTGTGACACCTACCGTGGCTACCGCGGGGATTCTAGGAAACCTTGCCGCTTGTGGAGTCATACATGTTCATACCATCTTGCACGCTACGCTTACGACCGCGTCTAACAATTTACGTTTAGTACTGGCTATACCGCGTTTCCACGCTGGGGGCCGTTCGTATGTTTGCTGCCGACGTACACCAATTATTTGGACGGACCGGACTATGGAACCAAGGTTGACGACCTGCTGCTGTTTGGATACCACCGTCTTTGAAGATGTGGGCTTGCTAGCGCGCGGATGGTGCCAGAATTTTGGAGAGGCCACATGGCGTGGCGAGGCTAGGCGACTAGACGCCTGATGCAGCCTCATGGCAGGAAAGCCGAAGATGGACATCATTACTTTCATCTGTGGTTAAGTATACTATCAGCTCAGCTTTTTTGTAGGAGTAATTTTTTTCTCGGACACATGCGGACCGGAGGGTGACAATCCGGTTTTTTCATGCATGGTGTTGTGGTTATTACCTTTATACCCTGCACATCCACCAACTCTCTATGTTATGTGTTTTTGTTTTTGTTTCCTTTTGTTTCTGCTCCTCCTACCTGCCATTCGTGAAGTTTGTTCACATCATATAACTATGCGGGACCCAGGTACGGCTATGAGCGATTACATTGTTGCTTCTTGTGGTCAGATGTTTATCATAGAGGGGTGGCAAAATCCCCATGGCTCTTGCCAAACGCTCAGCCAAGCAAGGTTGCTATGAGGACATTGAGTTGTGTGCGGTGACACTCTCATTTATTCCGTATGCTGTCCATGCTTGTCTTCATGTTCTACTATTAAGAGTATCGGAGTTTCCTGAAAAGCAATGGGATTTTTGAAACTGTCCTTTGCGTTCTTTGAGCGATCAGCTCGTACAACTGCATAGTGATTTCCGAATGGGAAACAATGAATATGGTGTGAATAAATCTGTTGTGCCATGGTTAGGCTACTATGGTGTGATTGCCTTTTGTCTTAAAAAAAAAAGTGCATTAGAGGCCCCTCGTTGTCCGGGATCTGATCACAAGACTACTGACCCAAAAACATCCCTGCGCTCAGGTACTCCGCAGAATATACCAGGCACGTTTTTGAAGCTCATTTCTTCTGCAATACAACATGCCGCCTACCTGCCTTTGCTGCAGTGTTTGGCAGCCATAGCGACCACCTCCTTAGAACCCTGCACGCCAACACATCCGTTCCCGGATCAAATGCTCATTTTGTGCGGCTTTTGCACTCTGCCCAGTTAGTCCCAAGTCCCAGATTCCTTGCTCACACGTTGTTCAGAGGCATTATTCAGCGCACAAAGACGACAGGTTTTGCCTATGAGAGGTGGTTTTTAAGTATTACTCCGTGGGTGCACAATTTTGCCCATAATTTTATGCTCAAACGTTGCTCTTTCCAAATGTCTTCACATGGTGGGTCAACATAGGCCGACCAAACAAACGGGGAGGGATGTTGGATCTGTATTTGTTTGGGTCATGTCCAGAAATCCACGGCACACCAGCTTTTGTCCACAAAGAAGGCGTCTTGTGCATTAGTTGCACAGTGCCAGGTTCCTACGCCATCCGCTGTGTTGCATTAGCCATCATCCGCAACTTATCTCCAGTGTACTGCAATAGCATGTTCGGAAAAGTCTCACCCTTGTTGGCAGTAGTGTCATGTTGTCCCTAGATGCAACGAACAGTGTGAATCAGTGGTTTCTAGTCCATGTTGACTGTAGGGGCAGGGCAGGGACATGGAGGTAGCATTATCCGGTATTGTATTCTTTTTCGAAGTTGTATTTTTTTTAGATTTCGAAGTGTGTTTGTGAGCCGTTGTTTTAATTTTTTTTTGGATTTGCAGCGGGGTTTTTTTTACAGAGCGAAGGTAAAATTTCAGTCACTTTCAACATTTTTTTGGATCTTTTGTATTAAATTTTAGATGTTTTGTACTTTTTTAGACGTTCTATCATTTTTAACACATCTAAAAAAAAACATTTTCCCTGTCTAATCCACAACATGCAACCAAGGCAGCAAGAGAACACTTCAAAGCAGATTGTGCGCTGTTGCAACACCATCATCACTACAGAAACACATTTTCCCATTGTTCAAAAACACCGTTCTTCAAAACCAACAGCCTGACAAATGCAATTGCACACAAAAAAAGCAATTTCCGGTGCACAACAACCGACCAATCAGAAGCAAAACGAAGCAAATCACAAAATCAGTGTGTTGAGCACCCCGAGGAAATGTAGGTGAGAAACCAAAAGAATTGGGATCAAAGCAATAAGGGCGTGGTTTGAAATGAATCTGCAGACTCAGCACCCCTTGCCAGTTCCAACAACCAGGTAAATGAGAGAATGTAGTCCAATACAGAAGTTTCCAATGTGGGCGACACTTTTGCCAACACGTGGGCAACACACGGCATATGCACTGAAATGCTCCAATATTTGGGTGATCTGGTTGTGTTCTTTTGAAGATATTCCCTGCCGCAACTTCTGGGGTTCAAACCAAATTTCCAACAAATTTGGCTCCATCAGATGATGTCCAAAAAATGTCGCCCCCTTGGGCACCAACCCTAACCGCTTGTGCGCTTTTTCTCAAACTCACAGAATCATGATAGCACGGGCACCCTTTGGAAAACGATGCCGCTTCACCCAAGGAGGGTGTTTCAGTTCAGTTCTGGCGCGAGGGGGGAGGGGGATCCCAGCTTTTTCCTTTAGCATCTTTGAATTCCCCATTAAATTCTGAGCATTTGAAAACACACCAGTGGGGTAAAAATCCCTTCCATTCAACAGGAGTGAAAATAAAAGAGAGCATTCCGGCTCACGCACAAATGAATCTGCCAAGGCGCCCTACAAGCACTGTGACACATAGATCGAATGAAAAAACTGCCCCTCCCCATCAGTGTAGGTTTGGGGATCTGGAGAAGGGGTTGGGGTGGGGTCCAGCCCTCCACATGACCAACCCCATGGCTTCACCAAGTGCCATGGGATGACCATGACAACACCACACCACACCACATAACAACCTGTGCAGAATGCTGGTTGAGGGACTGAGATACCAGGTACGACGAAGCACACCACACCATAAAACACGCCAAGCCACAACAATTGTGCAAAACTGTGGGGGAATGATGAAACACTCAGCAGCTTAATTTGAAATCAGTGCCAGGAAAAAAAAATGGAAAACAGGACAAATGGAAATGGTGTGGCCATGTTGGCATTTGAACCTATCAGAGGCGTTGCAAGGAAAAAAATGTAGTGCAGAAAGCAAGCACATTGATATATAGCAAGCAATCTCATGCTGTTGTTGGTTTCATTGTTGGGGTTCTGGGTAAAAGCAGTGGGTGGGGTGGGGGTTCCATAATTGAAAACGGGTTAAACGGAAGGGGGTGGGGGTACTTGCCGGTACCAAAAAAAGGCTGCCACATAAATTTCATAAATAGGATGCCAACAACAGGGGGAGCAGGGAGACATTCCCCAATGCCAAGAGAATGTGCATTTCATGCTTCTCATGTGCCTTGTACCCCACGAATGAATCGTTGAACAAAGCGGACACGAACATTAAACAACGTCCAAAATAAACCCTCCGGCAATCTGCCCACAAACTGAACAAATCAAATTCAACTCTGGCTTCTCAATGCGGCACTGTGTCTGGTACCGAATTCAATGGAGGGCCACATTGATGCGGTCCATACACCCACTACACCTTGGACAAGCCGTATCTGTACGGAGGCCCACAGGGTTACCCATATCATTCCTGGCACTTGGGCGTGTGCCACGCCTGGTTGTCAGTGTTCTGATTCCGTTTCTTGGTTAGTGATGCCCGATCATTCTGTGACGCTGAGTGAACCGCCCCGCTGTGCTCCCCTGGGTGCCCTGCAGCCGCGTGCCCCCTCAAATAAATGTGAAATGTGGGATGTTCACTGCAGGCCAGGGATGTGAGGAAGGAGGGCAGCAACGATACCAGGCCGTGCACTGTCACAGACCACTTAATTCTGCTGCATCCCATCTGCAGGGCATGCAGTGTGTGGTCTGTGCATGTCACCTTTTGAACTGCGTTTTGCACTTTGCACAAGCTGTGCCCTGGTCCCACCAAAGAAACCATCAATAGGCTCCCTCCATTAACCCTACAGGTTACAGGTTTGGCATGAAAGGAATCAAAGCAGAAGCAAGAGTGCTCAAGAACACTCCTGCGGGCGAACGACGTAGACACTGCAAATTGCCCATGCAGTTCCTCGTTTGGTTGACAAAAACAGTCTAGTACTATGTGCCCTGCATGAATGAAAAAGTTAGGGAGCGTGGAATATTGGTTGGGAAACAAGAGTTCCACCCCAGTGACATCAAATGCAGAACAAGCTGGCAATGTTCATGGCATTGTGCCCAAAGCCGTATTGTGCAGGGAGTATCGGGCACACAGTAAGGCTATCTCATGAGATCACAGACAGGACCAATCTTTTACCCTGTTCACAACCAATTAACTGGTCCTTTCCCGGGCCTTCACATTCCCTAGGACTGTTTGACCCTGCGATGATTTGCGCATTTCCACAGCGATGCACATACGACGAACAGAATCCGCTGGTATTCCACCACCAGACTTCTGCTGGCGCTGCAAACACCTAGCCAGGTGCATACCCTTGCAATGAATGTGAGAAATTGGATTCAATTTCCTTCCTTTCCTCCAGGTGAAGAACCGATGTTATTGGATGACTTTGGTCACATTGAGTGAACCGAGAGGAGAATATGGAAGCGATTCTAACACACATCTTCACTGCAAAAAATTTTGCCGCTTGTCATTCTACTGTGATCTCTGTTGCCTTATGAAATGCAACTGGCTTCACCAGCGTATGCCTGCTGAGATTCCTCCGCCTGATGGCGAATAATTGTACAGATGCATGTGTTGGGGAACATGGTCATGGGTGCTGGCGAGCAGTGTGGCCCATAAACATTCTCCCTCACAAATACATGGACAGATCATGGCCAATAGAGAATGCAGCAGCAGTGCATTCTACCTTTTGGCCTCTGCCCAACCCATTGAAGCTAGTTGCGCAACAACCACCAATGTTTCACCGTTTGACCCGCGAGTGGTCGTTGGACAAAAACGTGGACACTTCTGCGTCCCATGTATGTGACCAAATACCCTTCCCACTGGCAAACCAATTGACAAATCAATACGGCATGCCTCAATGTCAATGTGAACTGCCGCAAAATTCGTCCTACATGCCTGAATTTTCGTCCGACAACCACCGCTACTCGTCCTACAGCCCAGAAAGCACGATTCTTCGAACACAAGTGTCTGAAAACACGCCATTTGAAAAGGGTGGTCGTTGCTTAATGCAGTCATTGCGCAGGGTAGGGTTGGGGGCGGGGTTTGGCATGACGCCTAGGTGGATTGCTGTGTAAAACTAGCAACGCCTATTGGCCACTTACCCTTGTCCTTTCCTTGAACACTTCCCTCCGAAGGCAGTGGTGCCCATCAGCCTCTCACCACCTATTGCTCTTGATCTACCAGTCTTTACAGTTCTGCGCCTTGGCTTCCCTACCTCCCTCGGACCCTGGGGTTGGGGGGGGGGGGGGCATGCAAACTTGGTCAGTCAAAGGACAGACGAAAACAGTTGGCAATGTGAATGCTGGGAAGAAACAATAGTCTCATTTCCGAAGCGCCTCATCACTATCACTGCGAATCTCACTTCACGGAATTGCACCGTATTCCCCCCCCCCTCCCCCTGGATGCATTGATTGGCCTCATATCTGTAGACTGGGCGAGGGGGTGCAACCAAGAAAGATCCAGAATGTATCACGTAACTGTGTGTTGCGCGTTTGGGCCACCACAAACGATGGGGTGATCTGAGGAAGCCTGTGCCTTGGCCTATCCAGGGCTGGATGAGACCCTAACCGCAACTGCAATCCGAGGGAAAATTGTACCCCACAAGAAGTGAAGACCCAGCCGGATCGGGAGGAACGGGGGTTGCTCAGCACCCAAAGCATTCTGCTCGCTCGCCTTCTGCGTCCACGAAGACAGATGTGCAATGGAAAAAATCAGATTGTTTCTGCACCTTGCAGCCCTCCGCATCGCAGTTCGACTTTGCAACTGTATGGAATAGCAGCACCCACCGTAAGGAGAACTTGCACGGTATGTGTCCTGGCATCTTCTATGACGACTTGCCATGATACTTCTGCTATTGGTTCTGTTCCTGACATTTGTAATTGCACACGATTTGTCAGCACGCTTGGATACCTATTGGCCATGAAGCATGTGCCGTTGGCAAGGGTGTTATCAAGCTTATATGCAACTCTGGAAAAGGGTGTGCCAAGATTGTCTTTATAAATGGGCTACTCCGTGCAATCACAGAGACTTGTATGGTCGGGAAATACATGTGGTGGCTTGCGCTTGTATGAACAGCACACTGAGGTGTGCGCGCATGAAGTGAAAATCAAACAGCATGCAACCAAGGGTGATCTTGAGTGTCATGAATATGCACCTTTCGTTTTCAGCCTAATGCCACAACATGCTGTTGCCTGTGTTTGAGATGCACAGGCCAACTTTGCCCTCGAGACCATATCAGGGTGGGACCAAACAGCAGGTGCGCATTACATCATACTTTGATCCACCAGTACACGAAACACACCATTGAGCAACGTGCATGGCGCCCAGAAACAGCATTGCCAATGTCATTTCCACGCTAGTGGTGGGTGGAAGGAGGCTCCAAATGCATCGAGAGAAATATGGTCCTGTTTGGCCTCATTGGAGATGACTGTCGACAACTGGCAAGACAATCTCACTCAATAAAATGCGGAGCTGGCTCAATCAACCCAGGACACAGTGGAATATACATCAAAAATTACCCAGCACAAGCCATCGTTTATCGCAGAAGAAGCAATCGCCGCAATCAACTGAACCCGAATCTCAACAAGCGCCGGTCGACAAGCAACTGCTGTGGATTGATGACAGATAGTACCGTGCAAGATCTGAATTTGGCCAATCCAAGTCAAACCGGGCGGCAACCGAGACTGGAGAGACCTCTAAGATCGTGACGCGCACTGAAAGAAGATTGAGCGGTGAGAATCTGCAACGTGAATACCGCTTGGCCATTGAGTGGAGGATGGTCCTCACCATTTCACGACTGCTGCAGTGCATCAAAAAACCACATCGGCCAAGGGGCGGCGGGGCGGGGGGGCTGAAACCCAATGAAGATAGCAAGATGTGGTGAAATGACAAAAGGTGCGAAGATTAAGACAATGCACCCCACAATCAGGACAGGCTGCACCCTGTTGGCACAGTTGAATTTAAATAAAAAAAACCAACTTCCGTGCGCGTATGTGAGCGCGCCCATCGGAAGGAAAGAAGTAGATTGTAGGGGACACGTGAGACACTCGTCCTAAATCAACAGTACTTTTAGAGCGCCAGCAATGGATCGGCGGGAAAAGGGAAATACAGCAAATCCTGAGAAATCTGAACTGTGGAGACGCTGGTCCCCTGCCTCTTTTTGACTGACAACCATGGACAAAGTGCTGGAGCCATGGGTGCACAGAATATGAATACCTGGGTATCTGGATTCTCATATCCCATTTATTTTCGTGTGACTGTGTCTTGGAACCATTTGGTAGCGAAGGTGCAACCAAGAATGCCAAAGCACATCACACAAATCTGGAAATGACCCTTGATCCTAAACCCCCATTTCAGTCCTTGGGCCCCTTCCGGTCCCTCGGCCATTGCGGGCATTCCGCATGAGCCCTTGAGGGCTAGTTTACTCCGTGTGGTTGGTACTGATTGGCCCCCACATTGCATCGCTGCTCCATGCTCCCAAAACGTCCAGGGGCCTAAACTGCCTGTTCAACTTTTCCCATTTGGGGACGATCATTAGGGGTTGCATTGCGGCTTGAGTGCGCTTTTGTATTGTGATGATTGTGCATAGTGTGTGGCTGAGGGAGCATCATGATGCAACTTAGGGGCAAGCTCAAGCTGAAAATAAAATGAACACTCAAAATTCCTTTATTGAACACTGTGCTTTATTTATTTGTTTTTTGCCCCCATCGATTGGCATGGTTGCTGATCTCAGACTTGGTCCACTTCATATCCATTCATTCATACTGCATTCTGGTCTTTGGGAGTCACAGATGCAATCCGACAGGCCAGCGTACGCGGTACCCCTGTGTGCAGCAGCTCGTGGCAGCCGCCCAGACGTGCGAGGAGCCTCCAGGAAAAAAAAAGAAGAAGCCTGTGCCGAGCTGGCACAGGTGCAGAGGGAAGCTGGCCGGGGGATGACCAAGGTAATGGAGGCAAGGGAGGAGCAGGAGAAGCTGGGCTGCACAAGAAAGGGGTCCAGCAGGTCAAGACCAGAGAGGTCACGGAGGAAGTGGCAAAGGTGGAGAAAGTGGTGAAGGTGGAGAAAGTGGTGGAACAGGCAGGGCGGGGGGGGGGGATGGCCAAGCCCAGAAAGATGGTGAGGAGGGGAAAGAGGAGGCAACAATAGAGCCCTGCACGCCCTGGATGATCCACAGTGTTGGTCACGTGGGCGTGCTGCAGCCCTGAAAGCATCACATCACCGGTGCGAAGCAGGACTGCTTCGCATAAAGAGCCAATAAAACAAGAAACGAGCGGCGCCTTTTTGCGGCATGCAGGAAATCATGATAAGAGGAACGAGAGAATAAAGGCCAGCATGTGGATCTAAAGCGAACCTGTCAACAACTGCCAAAAATGCGATGAGATTGCTGCTTGGGCTCCTACAAGAGCACATCAAACGAAGCATGATTGCGATACGGTTCTGAAGCAGACGTGCACGGCTGCAAGTATAGCAGCGGCCCTTCCCTTACACATCTCATCCCTTGCACAAAATTTGTCCTACTGCAAATCCATGATCCCCAACACTGCTCAAGTCACGGGGTCCACTGCGGACCGCAGCAAAAACCTCATACATCAAACACACAACTCCGCTGGTGGTGCTGGGGGGGGGGGGGGTGTTCATTCGACACACTGCCCTATCCGTTCCTCGCAGTCTGCCTTTTCCTCCCCAACAAAATCTTTGGTTGGCACGAATCATAAACCACAGAGCCATCCAAGCGTTGGCGTTCTGCATCACATGAGTAAACCGGTCACAGGGCCTTGATCCAACTTTGAGCAACAACGTAGAGCCGAGAAATGGCCCAAGAACGGCCGAAATACGACCTCACAAGAAATAAGCTTGGACACTCAGGCAGGGTCTGTACCACAACAGACACACACACACACAGGCAAACGTGCAACCAGACATGCCTGAATGATTGCACACCGTTCCAACTTGGGGCACAACCCTCAGTATCTTTGGTCATCCTCAATGCTTGGTTTCAATGCTTATTAGCCAGAGGCGGAATCGCCCGTCGAAAAAAGGAACAACTGGGCACGTAGATGCAACGTTGGAGCAAAACTGTGTGGCAGAACTCGAGGGCGTCATCAACATTCCAGATGAATGACACAAAGAGAGGCATCTGTATGCATGCAGACTCCCACGCGACCAAAGAATGGGGGCTTTGTAAGCGGGCGAGCCAACAGAAATGAATTAGCAAATGCACGGCTGCTGCATACAAATGTGGGACTCGTATGAAAGCCTCAGGTTTGTGCGAGAACAGGTGCATGACATCAGAAGTAACTGGGGTCTTCCAGCGCGCAATCTGCACAGGGGTCTTGTCAAGAATTCCATGTCTGCAACAGTAGCAATAACAATTGAGAGAGGAAGCCGAATCGGAATAGCACTGACGGAGCATTGCATGGTTGCCCAAACATGACACAAACAACCCGTAACAAATTTGCACGTATCCCCCACAAACGACATAGAGCACCAGCTGCGTGTCCCGCGACCTACCTACCTTTGAAATTCCAGCTGATAGAGAATAGCAGGGGCTACCACATTCCCCCAGCACAGTGCAGGCAGTCGGGGGAATCAACAACAATTCTGTCCGTACATGTTGGGCCGCAAAATACCTCTCTTCGAGGCACCTTGTCTGCTGCATCTCGTGGCCTGCGATTCAGTCTGAATCCTGAAGCTGATGCGGACCCATCACCTCCTTTGTCGACCTCAATTACATCCCGTATCAAATCCTGATCAAAATAGAACGTCGTCAGAGATGGAACACAGACATCTAGTGAAGAAACAATGCATGCAGCCACCCCATCTGCCCCCCGAAATCCGCGTACGCTGTCGTTTCCTGTGGAATTAGCTGTACTGGGACACAAACACTACAAGTCATCCAGGGAGAAAAAAAAACAAGGCAAGCAAGCAGCAACGAAAGATTTGTCCACAAACCATTTCCGTTTCCGCCGCGAACCTTTTCCAGCCGCAAACAATTTCGAGTCGCGAACCATGCGAACAGGTGCAGGCCGGCACAGAAGGGAAACGACCAAGCAAACCACAAAGCACACACACTCAAAACAGCGGGAAACACAACGGGGAAAGCAAGCGAGCACCAGTGGGCAGCCCCTAAAACATAAAAAGCATCGCTGAGCAGTCCAGAAAAATACTCCAAGCAACCAGAACCAGCGGGGGCATCCCAAACCACAACGGACACCAAAAACACCTGAAAGCATCAGGAAATACCAAAACAAAGGAACAGGGCAGCAACCACAAATGCTGAGAGACTCGGAGAGCAACAAAACACAAAAATGAAGCCAATGGGAGGGGGGGGGGGGGGGGTTTGGAAAGACATTCCACTCTCACTCGCAAAACTGCCCCACATACCCCGGAAAGCACTGGCACCAGTTCTATTGCACAGTAACCTACTGCCCTTAATATACGCCTGCTCAGCCATTGCATTGCCATTGCAAAACTCTACCCCCGTGGCGTATCGTTCGTCGCATACTTTTTCTTCGACCGCTGCGTTTTCGCTCCCCCTTCGCTGCATTTCTGGTGTGCCTGGCGTTCATTAGTTTCCTCTACTGCCACCGGGTGTTTTCAACGTTGGTCTTTTTCCATGGGTATTGTACGGGAAATTATTGATTTTTGCTGCGTGCCCGTGGATTAGTGTTTGTGCCAACCCTCACCAAACTTTGAACACTTACAACCCTCAGAACTCTGTACAACCCCCAGCATGCTTCCACAACTCTTCGGTACTCTCTATCACCCCGAGGAATCCTCAACAGCCCGCCTACATCACAACCTGTGGGATGCTTGCTGGCGTGGCGTGTGTAGCTGGAGAGAACTGAAGTTCCTTCAAGAAATCGTGAGAATACGAGTACGACTTCTTTGGCGGCTGCTTTCCTTTTCCCTTCGAAGGCCCCTGGAAATAGATGGAAAAGAAGCATCAGAACTGTGACACGACACGCTTTCTCTTCAACACCAGACGACCGCTTTGATGCGGTGGCAAGAACGTCGCTAGAAATTGGCTCAAGGACAGGACAGGGATGCAATTTGCTGGTTTGTACACGAGCCATTTTCTCCGAACTTGGTAAACCGTCACCCCTGAAACGGGGAAAAACGGGGTTAAAACAGGGAAAAGCCTCCCCCAATTTCACCTACATCAACACCAACATCCCCACCCTTCTTGGAGGTACCCTTGGTCGCCTTGTGCTTGGTATGTCAAAATCTCGTCTGTCACTGCCAACCAACCGCTCATGCCAAGCCTACAATCACAGCTCAGGAAGGCTCTAGGTTTCTGAGGAGTTGGAACCTATTGACCCCTGCGTCATGTGCCAGCGACTAGGGAGCAGTCTTCTAGCACGAAACAGGTATGTCTGGTTCGAAAGGAGGTCCATCAGGGCAAAAAAGCAGACAACCAGCCAAAACATCCATGTAATGTACGACAGGGTCCTGGCAAACCTGCAGCCGCAACAGCTGCTACAGGGCTAGATATTTTTGAATTTTTTCGTGTATGGTTCAGGAGTTTATGGCATGATGCATGCTGCAGCATGACTCAGCCTCATACTTTTGATAACTACACACATCTGGTGCTCTGATCCCATTTGTTTGCTACCAACTGCTACATCTGACGAGGGGTCTGAGGCACTTGAAATATAGCATGAGATGACCAGGCCTACTGCGGACTCATTCAAGCAAAAATCTGACAATATGCTCCCACACGAAACGGTGAGCAACCACATACAATGCACCGCACTCGGCAGGGGTGATTGTCAAAAGGTCGCCCGGCAGGGTGGATGCCTGGCGGCAGAAGGCGCACAGCTATCAATCAATAGGGTGCTGAAATCACCCAGACGTGACCTCCGTCAGACACACAACCAACGAAATACATGATTCATTCATTGGGTATCCCTGCAGCTGGCACACGGAGTTCGTTATGAGGGGTGTTAGAATACCTTGCTACTTGCTGCCTTCGGGGACGACTTGCCATCTTGGCTCTTCTGTTGGCCTGTGGTGAGACAGTTGGCATGGTTTCTTGGCTCAGTGTTCGTCACCGCACAAGAAAACCAATACTGGGTCAAAGATTTGATCAGCGAAAAATGGGCACGAAGAGACGATACTTTGTGTTACGACATACGTTGGATCGGCAAAGAGACAACACCCACCCTGCTCTCCCTCCCTCCCTTTCTCTCTCTCTCTCTCTCTCATGCGCGCGACAACGTGGACAAAAGCAGACATACCAGATCGCTTGTCTCCAACGTTCCAGGTTGGAGGTAGATCTGCTGTGGATTGCTCGGCATCTTTCCCCTTGGCCAAATTCATGAGCCACTGCAAATCTGATATTCCTTTCTCTCCGGGCTGAATGCGCATCACAGGGGTCTCTTCTTTCTGCAATACAGCATGGTGACATGGTGACTGTACAAGTCAGCGCCGATCTCATGATCGCTACCATTCCTAGGCCTCACATTGAGCACTCTGGGTCACTATGCAAGCGAAGTTGGGCTGAAATTGGGTTGGGTTGAGGTGCCCATGGTAGTGACCTCCTGCCTGCTGAGCCACAGCAAAATTGGGTTGATAGTGGATTGTGGCAATGGGCTTTGTGGTGAATCACGCCTTGAGAGTTGCAGATAATTTTCGGAAAACCTTCGTGGTCGTTTTCCCTCTGACTCGTCCCTGGTGTGATGCGGCAACCGAAGGGTCTCCCCCCTCCCCCAGGGGCCTGCAACCTGCATGGCTATGTGCACCTACTACTCACCGTCACTCGCATCTCGCATTTTCTTAGCGCTCGCTCAGGTCTCCCATTATGACCCTACACGATGACGACCCCTTGCGATGCTTGGGGTAGCCACTCGTTTTGCTCACGGTTGTTGGCCCAGTGCGGTATCGTCGTGGGGAGAGGTTACTCAACTATCAACTGGTGCTCAATCAACCCCTCTATCCCACCCACAGCCTCAAAAACTGTGGGGGCAGGGCAGGCACATTCCACAGCTGCACTGCAGCTCATGCCATGC
Organism: Eutreptiella sp. 'Long Island Sound 2002'; assembly: GCA_964036045.1. Lineage (NCBI taxonomy): Eukaryota > Euglenozoa > Euglenophyceae > Eutreptiales > Eutreptiaceae > Eutreptiella > Eutreptiella sp. 'Long Island Sound 2002'. The sequence goes on from OZ038387.1 coordinate 30,547,720, forward strand.
CTTTTCAGAGGACAGAAGCAAAAAGGAACAATGACCAATTGTTTCTCGTCCCAAAGTTTGATTCCCTCCTGGACAAAACGTAGCTGGCGGCTTTGAGGGGTTCCTAGCAGCCTCCACCCTACCCACACCTCATTACTTTCCAGAATACCCTGACTCTCTCCAGCATCTCCAGCATGGCCCTACAACGTCACCAGATGTAGGACAAACCTGTTCAGACTCCCCCGAAGTGGTGAAACTTGCGGTTGCACTGTTGGAGCCATGAGCAGAGAGCAGTGACTGCATCTGCAGGAACCTGACGGCGGGCGACACTTCCTTCTCACCAGGACTGTTCTGCTTGGAAGGAATCAAGGGAGCGTTGTCCTTCGGTGGAGCTCCAACACTGATCGGCAAATCATTAGACAATGGGCTTCGCATTGACGCCGATGGTGGTGTGGTTTGGGAGGTCCCATTCAACTGACCAAAACCCGTGCTGGACATTGCAGCCATGGTCGGAGCAGTAGAGACCGCAGGCGTCACCACGGTCAAACCAGTGCCCACAGGCACCGGGGGCATCATGCTCGGCATCGGCGCTGGAGATGGTTGCACACCCATGGCCTGAGAACGGCAGAAGACAGCATGGCCAGGAGAGTCTGGAGACTGAAGAGTTTCAAAAAATCACAAATCAACGCTTAATTTTTGTGGTCGAAGAGGCTGAACATGACAGCAAGGCGTAAAGTAGCAAGCTAAATACGTTTCAGCAAATTCTAGCTCATGACCGGCCTCCTGGGGTTTCCTTGTCGGCATTGTCTAGTTCAGAAGGATCTCCCAGTCACTCGGGTCCCAGTGTGCCTTGTGGCATTTGGGGAGTGGTTGGAGGGATATTTCATTTGGGGAGTGGTTGGAGGGATATTTCCCACAAAGTGGGGTCCAGACTGTCCTAGGTCGCTCGCCTGAGGTACAATGTTTGGTGTATTAATCTGGTGTCTTTGGCGATACATGTCCAGCATTTTGCAGTCCATGTCTTGTGCCATTGTTCCCTATGCACCCATTCTTTTTGCTGCCTGTACATGTGGTATACATGGTTGTGGTGGGTGCTGAATAATGTGCTCCAAGTCCACCATGTGGCGTTCTCATGATGCATTTGGCCTTTGTGGAACCGGGGTGAAGCGCCTCTTGGCACCTAACCTATCATGTAGCTGTCGCAGTCGTGTTTTGTCCTTTAGTCGTTGAACCGTAAGGTTCTGATATGTTGTTTGATTGTCATGGCCAATGTGTAAATGGCTTTGAGGTTCCGTATGTGTGCCATTGTTTGTTCTGTTGTTCAAGCATACATGCATACCACCAATGCTCACCCAACATTCGGAACAGGACCTTTTTGCTGCTTTCCCAATCCATAGGAACACAACGGTGGCATGATAGGCGCATGCAACGTGCAGCCGGTGTCACCGAGCAAGGACGAACCAGCAAACTAAACCGTGGGTCATCAATGGAAGAACTATAACTAACTATAACCATAGAACTATTAGTAGGTTGCTAGGCCAACCGACAAGACTGCATGGCCCTTTAGACATACTGCATAAACTACCTATATTGGGCCCCAACGCGGAAACTCTGACGGGGAATGTACGCACGCGGAAACTCTGACGGGGAATGTACGCGGAGTGAAATTGTCTTTTTTTCTAGCTAGTGCTGTAGTGTGGTGGCTGCTGTGCTGTGGAAGGTAAAACGGAGGCGATAGCTGGCAACTCAAACTCAGTGTGAAAGTCAGAAATATACAACAGCTCGCGGGGTTTAATGGACCCACCTCTCCCTTCCACTGAACTTGCCCGAGGGCCCCTCCGCCAAAGGCGCATAGACCGCAACCGGATCCGACTTGTAGCGCCGACATTTAGGTGGTTCTCTTGTCCCTGTCTCAGCCGGTCTGGGGTGGGAGGGTACAACACAGTGTTGGGGTGCAGGGGCTTGTGTTTGGTTGTGACCCGCCACTCTTGACGCGATGCTATCCTGCCCCCCCCCCCCCCTCCCCCTTTGGCCAACACGAGGGACGCCCACAAGAACAACTCTTCAGGGCTGCGGGCGCACCGAGCGTTGTCCTCCCCTTTTGGAGTTGCAGTTGCGGTTGCGGTTGCGGTTGCAGTTGTAATTGCAGGTGCACTACGCATTCGGTGCTTGGCACACTAGCTGGCTTGCTCGCAACATTTGTTGTTGAGTAGGCTGCACTTGTTGGTAGTGCACTTTTTTGCAACGGCAGAGGATTGGAGGTTGTGGCCGGCAGTGAGGGTATGGGCGACGCCCTGCATGACTTGCAGGAAGAAGCTTTGGCATCCCTTTTACATTTGTCCACCTCCCCTATTCCGGTCTTGATGCGCATGGATCCTGACATTGCGGTTTGGGGCCCACCAGATATCCGAGGAGTTGTACCTGGGTAGGAGTGGTACGATGAGAGTGCCCGCAAACCTCCTCAAGTTGGCCCGGGACTACAATGTAGAGGACAAATTGGGCATGGGGTGCAAGGCATTTCCAGTACACTTGGAGAAGCAGGAGTCCTGAGCCCCAATGCCCCCCCCCCCCTCGGTTTCCCCTTTCATAATCCCAAAGAGTCCTCACCCGTCCGTCCTCAGATAGAGCCACCATCAGCACCAATCAGAATGGCAAGGCCGTGCAATTTCATTATGAAAATGGCCAACTCCGAAGTACAACCAATGAGCATGGCAAACAGATGCCACGGACCCAGCGCAACAAGGATATACCAACTGTGCGCTTGCCATCCGATCTTTTGAATGACCTTGAGGAACATCATGCTTATATTGTGGTACCATGCCAGGGGGGGGACGCGATCGCAGTTGGCCAATGTCTGGAAGGGCTTCGGGTTTACCCCCACGACGAGAGGAAACCCATCGAACCCAGCAGGGTACCCGAAAGTGTTCGGATGATGAGACATGCGGTGCAACATGGCCACATGGGGGTATTTTGGCAATTCAGGCACATTTTGTCGTGCAATCTAGCGGTCTGCTTGGTTCACAACCAGCCTGACAACTGGGTGTTGCTACCATAAAAAAAGAACACAAGAAAAGAGCATGTGCTCACCGGGGTGCATGCTAGCACAAAGAAAGGGTTGGTTAGCAGATGCTATTTTGAAATTGTGATATCTGTATTTATTTATTATTTTCCCCCTGCCCTACTGTATGTACACCCCCCCCCCCTCTCCCAAGTGAGAATGTACCTTGGGTGCAAACAACAGCAGAATTGTTGGATAGTGACCCAATCAGCATATGGTTGTTGCAGCCAATTTCGCCTCCCTGGGTGTCAGCTGGGTGGGTGCCTCAGGTTCCGCACAGTGCACAGACATTGGGGCTGTAAAGGACAGAAATACGCATGCTGCAAAAGCACTCAAAAGTGCTGCCCATCATGCATCTACAGCAGACTGCAGTGACAAGAAATCAGTACGGCAGGCAGAGCACCTTGCAGTCCCTTGGTGCCATTTCCTTTGCTACTGTCCTATGCAGTGTGGCCATGAGTGCACCCAGAAACAATGTTGAGGCTGCTTTCTGAGCGAGGTTGTATGCTTCTTGGCACCTTACACTTTGAGTGTGTCTTTAGATCGAAAATACAAGATTGTGTTGATGACGTCTTCCCATTTGACATTGTATCTGCAACAGGAATAACGTTGGGTAGATGTTGATGAAAAAGCAACCCAGCTCAATGGTTGCCCAAAAAAGGTTTTTTTGATGCTGCTGAGAAACATCCCCTTTAACCCCCCCTTTTTTTTAGCTGACCTGGAGCTGAGGGGGGAGGGGATCCTGCGGGAGGGGGTTTGGGGAGAAGCCCCCCCACCTTGCTGAATGAAAATCAACACAAAACCCTGCTCTGCCCCTTCCCCTTCGTCCTGGGCACCATGTCCCCGCGTAGTCATCCACGCACAAGCGACCTGGATGCCCATTGCGGAGGTCATTAACGGCTGCAAGGGGGCCGGCGGAATGACCATAGGAGATGGCTGAGGTGGCGCGTTTACTAGTACAGGCGCTGTTACAGGCAGCGGCGCAGGGACTGCTGGTGGGGCCCCAACTCCAACTGCCAATCCTGTGGGATGCATCAAGGGGTTCGTAATGGGCACTTGGGCTGCATTAGCTTGAGCTGCTAACGCACTCAAATCTACGCCTCCTTGTGGTGTTCCTGCGGGCGGCATAATTGATGAATGCGAAGGGCCCCCTTGCGACGTCTCTTCGGTTCGGTCAACACCCAACAAGGAGCACAACAAATTAGTCTTTCCTGCGTTGACCCCTTTCTCATCATCGTGATTCTCGTTGAAACCTTTTGCGGCGATCACGGCTTTGTCTGCAGGTGCTTCAGCGGTGTGCGGCTTCTCGACTTTGACAGTGGACGTTTCCTTCTTCTTCGGCTCATTCTTCTTCCAACCTTCACCACCCCTGGTCTCTGTCCATGTCTCAGGTACTCTCTGCTGGGGCACGTGAGCACCCTGTGCTTGACCCATACCAGCCAAGAGTTTGCTCATCAAATCATCGTTTGTCGGATTCGGCTTTGCAGGTTGAATAGGCGTGGCCCATGCATCAGCTGGGGCCACTACTGGTGCTGCTGGTGTTGCAGTTTCAGACCCTTTGTCACCACCCAACAGAGAAAGCAGTAAGTTCGTCTTTGCCACATCTTGTTTCTCATTATTGTTGACGTGAGGCTGCAGCATTGAAGACTGTACCGATGGGATGAGGGTTCGCACCGGTTGCACAGTTGGCTGAATCTGGTTGGTTGTTGGCAGTGGCCCTGGTGGTTTTGGGGTTGGTTGCGGGGGGCTTGTCCCTTGACGTGGTTGAATCGCTACTTGCTGCGAATGTTGATGAAGGGGTGGCATGGGTGGTTGTCCCACTCGGACTTGTGGCGAGGTATGCTGAAGTTGTGGTTGATTGTGGTGAATTGGGGGTGGTGGCGGCTGTTTTTGTTGAACCATCCTGTTGACTGGGGGCTTGCTTGTTTGTTGACCTGGGCGCAAGTCCATTTCAGTTTGCTTCTCTTGTCCTGGGAATGTTTGGGCTCGGGTTTGCAACTGTGGCTGGGGTGGTGGTGGCTGTGATAAATCTGGCTGAGGCTGTTGTGGTTGTTGTTGCTGTTGCAGCAAAAGTTGCTGCAATTGCAAGAGCTGGAACTGAAATTGCTGTTGATGCTGTTGTGATTGTTGGTGATGCTGTGGGGGCGGTTGGGTTGGAGGTTGTGGGGGGGCTTGGCTGTGCTGGTGCTGGTGCTGGTGCTGATGGCTGGATTGGAGATGGGGTTGTTGTTGTGCTGATTGTTGTTGTTGAGGTTGGTGCAAAGGTTGCGTTGGTTGTTGCTGCTGTTGTAATTGTTGCTGCTGCTGCTGTTGTTGAAGTTGATGGAGCTGCTGGATTTGTTGGAGCTGTTGTTGCCGTTGCTGCTGCTGCTGCTGTTGCAGTTGCTGCTTCTGCTGCTGCTGTGCGATCTGTTGTTGCTGAATTCGTTGCTGCTGCTGCTGCAACTGTTGCATTTGCTGCTGCTGCTGCTGCTGCTGTTGCAAAAGGTGTTGCGGCAGTTGCGGTTGTGGCTGGTGCTGCGGAGGCTGGTTTTGGGCCGGCTGGGGTTGCAACTGGAGTTGCTGCAGGTGTTGTTGAAGTTGCTGCTGCAACATTTGTTGCGGCTGCATTTGCGGCGGCGGCGGCGGCTGCTGCTGCCTTTGCGTTTGTGGTTGCGGTTGCTGTTGTTGTTGCTGTGGTTGCTGTTGCGGTTGCTTGGGCTGTATCGGCATTGGTTGTTGTAGTTGTGGATGATGCTGGTGCTGTTGAGATTGTTGCTGCTGCTGGAGGTGGAGTTGTTGTTGAGGCTGGAGCAAGGATTGCAGTGGTTGTCGTTGCTGCGACTGCTGCTGTTGATGCTGTTGCTGACGGAACTGCAGTTGCTGGATGAGTGCTTGTTGCAGCTGTTGGTGCGACGGTTGGTTGACACGTTGATCATCAGGGCTAGTTTCCTTTGACGGCTCTTTCATCACGCGTCGTTGTGATGTTCTCTGTGGGGAAATTGTAGTGGTGCCCACGTTGTGCGCAGGGCTCGGTTGCGGTGGTGCGGGAGTTGGAGCCTTCGAGCCCAACTGATGTTGAGTTGGAGCTTGGTCGTTGCCTTGTGTCTTGATGTGTCTGGCTAATTCTTGAACTAGGTGTTGTTGTAGTTGCGACAGTTGAGGTAGCGGTTGTTGGCTCTGTTGGTGTTGAGATTGAAGTGTTCGAGCGTTGGGATTCGGCTGGTTATGGGACGAAAAATCTCCACCTTGTTGACCCTGAGCACTGGATTGACCCGCCATAGATTTCACTTCCAACTCACGAAGCAACGAAGTCAAGCAGTCTGTTGGAGCATTGAATTGCGTTCCACCAACACGCAGAGTGACGTTCGTAGGATTCGTTGGGTCGGTCATCGTCGAGGCGCAGTGCTTCGAATCGCCTGAAAATAACACAAGAAGCCCCCAGAACTCCCCGCACGACGGATGGGCCGGTGGACAGTCAAAAGTCATGCTTCCAAATCGCCCCTGCCACATCTCCCTACAACCAAGCACTTGTTACGTCAACACTGTTGACAACGCGTTGCGGAGACTTGCCAAACTCGAGAAATGTGCCATGCAGGTTTGGACGCTGTGCTTGTGGATTAGGGCACTATGTCTGACGTGCGCAAGTCTTCCCATGATATTTGAGCAGTGGGATGAACGTGACAACCTGCAATTCGGCATCGATTCAACACCCACAAGCAAATATTCCCAAAAAGTGGTCAACCAGATACTGAAAGCAAACCCACTGCAACTAAACTGAACCACACCAGCCAACGCCTAACGAAGAGCGCTGGAGAACAGCCTGGACCGGATCTTGCTGGAATGCCCACGCAATTAGGTAGTTCGAAATTGCGCCCTTGGCACGATCGGGGTGGATGTCTTGTTTGCACGTGCTGCACAGGATAGGTAAATTTGTGTTGGCCTTTGTTGCGCGTCAGCCAGAGCAGTCAGCTATTGTCAGCTTATTATCAGCTTCTGTCGGCTATTGCTTCTTCTAAACTCAAACATCAGTACTTTGCAGTGGCTGTTCACTTTTGGCGTGGATACTCAGATACGCTTGCCTCATTACAGGGATACAGTTTATCAAAGCACAATGATGGGCCCAGTTTTTGCGCAACCGAAGATGAATTACATGAAGGTTGTACAGTACCAGTACTAGCACTGAGAGCACGCGACGTAGACTCCTCCAGGTGAACGCCTGCTCGAGCAACCGGGCTCCGCACTTTTCGGGCTGAGTCGGGGGTGAGTTCAGCTCTTGCAACCCTCACCCCCGCTTGCTGCTCCGCCCACTTGCTCTCTAATCCCATGGCTAGGCTCTTGGGGAGTGCAACACTGTTTCCCGCTTGTATGAATTTTGGTTTATGACGTGGCTCGCTTATTGTAGACCTGGTCGCTGTGATCCGCATCCAACGGTTGGACTCTCAGGCGCCGAACCTTCATAGTCGAGGTGCAATCGCTAGAGAACCTTAGTTGGTGGATGTCTTGAGATTGAACATCGCAATTGGGAGTGTGGGTGTGGAACGCAGTCGTCATGTGATCGCGCCATGCTTTTGATGTGCCAATGGCGCCGGGAAGGCAACCAAAGCACTTGTTAGCACTTGCTCGCAAGCCACGTACATAGTTCACTAGAGATGGAAGGGGACCCTAGGCGAGAGCAAGAAGGGATTAGGGACGAGCACTACCGGTGCACATGACTCCTAGATTTTGATATTATGAACTTGACAGCATGGAATGTGTCAAAGAGGATGCATGGTTGCCCGCATGCATGTGTATCCCAGGCCGGGCTAAGGTTTATGAACCCTTTTCTTCTCCCTCTGTAAACCGTGGATGTCGCAAGAAGTATTGATTTTATTCCAAGTGCATTGCTCACTTTGCTCTATGGGTACTGCGGGACGACTGTGACGGTGATTTATTTCAACGTTGGGGCCTCCGTTGACGAGATCCAAAGTTAGAACAGTAAATAAGATAGATTGGGAACAAGACCATGGTGAGCCCCACCAAACTCTACCACAAAGAAAACACCGAGGAAGGAGCTATGCACTGACGGTGTCGGCTACAGGCGAAGCGTCACCCATTTGAACATTCAACCTGACATTCGGGGCGGACATCCCATAGCCGACGTCGAACGGCGGCGCTAGCTAGGGTACTCTGTAGCAATCATGTTGTGCGACAAGGCAAGGTTGATTCCAAACACTACTTTCTATGGACCACCCAATACCCCCCCCCGCCAACTTTGGCTAGATGGCTGAAATAGCTGTCCCAAAGTTGTTTGCGTTGTTTGGGACCCAAATTTTGTGCCACAATGCTCAAAAGGTTGATCTGAAAGAGTCTTCGGAAGCGATTTTTGGTCATTTCTAGACTTGTTTTGTTGTATAGCTGCACACCTCTTTGAACCCTAACCTCCCATGACCCCGTCCCCAATTTGCAAAAGGCATGCATCCTTTGTTACTCATTGGTTCCTATGTGTACAGCTTTCCCCAAATGGGTTGGATACCAAAAGAGCTTGTACAGCACACTGTTGTGATCCCTTTCCCAACGTATCGGACTTGGGGGGTCATAAGCACATTTGACATGAGCAAATGGTACAGTGGGGTGAAAGTAGAAGTGCTTAGCCGCGATGGGCAATTGGAGCGGAAGGTTTGTGCTTCAAATCACGATATAATGCCTGTTTCGATCCGATTTTTGGTGCTTATCGAATTTATGCGAATCTTGTGTTGCCGAGCTCCCGCCTTTCTTTCGGAGTTGTGTCAAACTTAGGTGCAAGCTCCGCGCGGTGGGGAATGGTGTGAGAGGCAACGGAAGTGTACTCCCCACAGCTATGAATATTGGATTTTAAGCACACCGTACCGCATACACAACGGATTTGGGAATCTCCAAGTCGCAAAAGAGGGACAACAAACGGCCGTGCGATGGAAGGTCTATGTTTGCTCTTGCGCGACGACTTGCATCCAAAGTGGAGCTTGTCGAGCAACGTAAGGGCGTGGATTGTTTGGTGTCGTCGTGTACGTGACTACTTTGCTTCAACAGCTAAACACCACAAAAATCATGACGGCGCCGTTCCAAGGCTTGATCGGTCTCATTGGTCTTGTGCTTGTCCGCAACATGTAGTGGTGGTTTGCTCGGTCACTCCACTTCAACATGTGGCACACATGCTTACGCTATCCTCGAAAATCCGTGTGGATCGGGTACATTCTCCATCGCGAATGGATTTCATCGCTTTTCCGTGGGTGACATCGTCACGTGCACCACCAGCGACGAAACATCGCACTCTTGGCCTCCCTCCATGCTATCCCTTTGACAACCGACAAAGTCTGCTAGTGATTGCTTCCCCGGGACTCTAGGGCGCATGATCCCCTTCCACATCACCTGTCAATACGCCCCACACCCAATGATACCATTCTTGCGACTAGAAGAGCGCAGCTACGTCAAGCGTCAAGCGTGCACACACCAAGTGTGCATGATTCTTCAGAAACCGACTGGCCCGTTGCCCCCACTTTCCTGCGAGGTAGGAAGGGTTCGGAGGGAGTTGGAAAATTCGGCACATGACCGTACTGTTCACCATCGATGGGGCGCCAAAGAGCCGTGGGGTTACATCGGTGGGGAAGGTTGTTTGGAGTGGCGTAAGGAGGGCGAAACATCTCATCTTTGTGTAAGATCTCCTTCGATTTCGACAATGAAGTGGGGATTGTAGAGCAAGCGGAGATTAGATCAAGTCTACGAATGTTCCTGCAAGACGGCTTGAATGCTTTGAAAGATGTCGTGAAAGGTATGTTTTGCAATGGGATGGTGTAATAGGATGCAATAGAATGCCTCGTCGTGCACGCCAAGGAAATATGGTTTCGTTTTGCTCCAGGAGGTAGTTGTGACACTTTCGAACATTGATAGGGTCATGTCATCGAGCTACTCGACCCCGACACGGTCCGTGGGAGTGCATGACTGTACGAAAACGATGAGGGCCCATGTTGTCGGTTGTATTTTAGCATACCTCTCATTGTCGCACAAGTCGTGGGCGCCCGGCATGTTGCCGCAATTAAATCCTCGCGGAGGCAGTCCAATGGGTTATTTTGTTGGCGCCGAGCGTGCTCTTGCGAAGGAAGTGGTGGAATTGAATGTAAACTGCGATAATGCGTATCAATTGTGCACAGCTATTCCTGCTGAAGTGGCGACTTTCATGACGACAACCAATGGAACTATTGTCCCTTCGGTACCGTTTGAGCTCGGCATTCCACCTCCTGCACCTATGGGTCTGAAGGGAGCTCCAAAGAAGAGGGGAGAGATCGAGTGGAATTGGCAGAAAAGGTCCATTTGTTGATCTCTATTTTCTCCATTTGTCTCTGGCACCCACCATAGAAGATTACCCACGGCATGGTGCATTGTGATTCACATCAATTAGAATCGTCCACCTATCGCAAATATTTTGTACACATTTGTGCAATCTATGTGTTGGAGTTTCGAGATGAAGTTGCACACATCATGCCCGCTGTGCACGTTTGTACGGTTGTTGTGCAAACCCCTAGTGCACCATGTTCCGGTGCGCTTTGCCTAATGTGCGTTTTTCATACTATTGAGGGAGGAATAGGGGCGGTAGCGCCTCGAGGTTGTGTTTTGCTTGTACTACAATTTCTAGAGGCCTTGTTTGCCTATTGGGAGGCTTTTTGAAACGTGTTGTCGTGGTCCCGAGCGCCAGTAGAATTTCAATGATGGGTCATGCAACACGGCATATGGCATGCACGGGGTCATACATATTGTTCTCAAATCATAAAACCGGTGTTGTTTCCTTTGTTTGCAACGACTGCGCAGAAAGCCGCGCACATCTAATCGGCGACCCAAGGACCGGCAGAAGTTGCCGCTTTGTTGAACCACCCCCATCTCATCGGCTGCATTCCGGCCCGTGCATGACGTCAGTAGGCATCAAGGTAAGCTAGAAGAGAGTGGGGATCGGGATCCATATCCATAGGGCTCAAATGCCTGCTTTAAGGATGCTTGCAACCGGGGGAATGCACCTTTGTTGTCTTTGGGCGTTTTGGTTTTCGTTGTTGACAAGGTTTCATTCCCGACGCCTCATGAGGAATTCGGTTGCACAGCGTTCATGGGACTGAGTGCCCATTCCATTGCCCTTCCCCCACAAAGTGCACCAAGGGCAAAACCGTGTTGAAAGTGAGATAGGTGACACGTAGTGCTCTAGAACCCCCTGGCCTTGTAGTCCATCAGTGCACCCGAATCTCCGGCCCTGGGTTGCGGAAAGTGAGGCCTGATGGCGCCAGCAGGGAATGGACGCTGGGGGGCAGGCAGGATGCTGCAAATCTGAGCATTCAGGCAGGGCCGGTGACTGTGAAGCGCGTCTTTTTGCATCCTGCCCCGCTGTTACATCACCCCGCTGCACCACTCTTGCACCGCGCTGCATACTCTCATGTCCTACCCTCCCCCTTCGGCCTTCATTGCTTCGACCCCCCCCCCTCTCGGGGGCCACTGGCCAGCCTACGGTGAGTTGCAGAATGCTTTCGAGAATTCGCTTGGTGTCGGTAATTCCTGCAGGACCCCCGCATCTCCACCTCCCACTGCACATTTACAGTTTCTCACCTCTTCAACTCCCTTGGCTACTAGGACCGTCCTTAACTGTGGTCTGGAGAAGGCAAGTTTTCAATTGCGGGGGGTTCGTAAAGCCCCCAACAGTGGGGGAAGGGGGGGTGCGGCCTCTATTGACTGGGACTATATGAACTCTTGCGCCAAAGGCGGCGGAGAAAATTGTTTGGGATCAAATGGTGAAAAAATTTGGCTGAATCCAGGGAAAATGATGATTTTTCCTAACACCTTCGTCGCGCTGATTCCAATAGATTTTCGTTTTTTCCAATTTTGCGGGCCGGGATCACCTCCGGGCCATCGGGTGGGTTTAAAGGGGTCCGGACATTGGAGCCCCTTTTGGGGTGTGGGCTCGGGCCAGGGGGCTCGATCGCCCCCGCCCCCCCCCCCCCATAATTGATCCTGTTTGCACCACACATGGAGCACCCTTGTCCATTGCCGCCATGGGCCCTGTTCCTGTTCGCACCACATAGCCAGTGATGACTCAGCGCTGTCTCCCAAACTGTAAAAACATGGGCTGCGGGAGCCAAGAACCGCGTCAGCAACTGTCAGCCCAGGAAGAGCCATTCCACCGGAGCCTTTCCATTTTCACAGGACCCATCGCAGCGATGGGCAAGGGTGCTCGATTAAGCAAAAAAAACGCCTAAGACCGCGATGTTGTAGAACAGACCAGCGAACTCAGAGCACGCCACTATCAGCAGAAGACGAGGAGGAGCTGGCTAGGCAATTGTGGGACACTTATTGGCACTGTCCCTCATGTCCACACTTTTTGTGTTTTTGAGTGGTTGCGATCGAGTCTCTCTGCGCCCTGACACCCAATGCCATGCCATATGATAGTGTTGAACACCCATCTATCATAATGTCAAAAGCAGGGCTGCACAAGGTCCCATGAGGGCAGCAGAGCATGCTGTGCGGTCCGAATTGCAGTGAGCTACGAAACCAGTCTTTGGGATTACATGCTTTGGATGTTGTGGGCAGCGCGGCCTGAGGAGGTGATCTATCACGACCACTGGAGACGTTTTGGAGCTCGACCGACGAAAGGTGCCGAAGGTGGGGTCTGGAAGCCCCCCCCCCGCCCGGCATTGTTGACAAGATTCTGAAGGAGGCCAATTTGTGTACGATGCTCCCCCCTCGTCCATCGCTGTTCCGAATCCTCCTGTTTGTGCATATGGCCACCAAAGAGTGTTGTGCCAAGCAAGCCACGATGCATCGCGAGGCATGTGCCAGGAATGCGCAAAAAACCCGAAATAAACGCTTTTGTGGTTCGCACCACCCGAATGGTGGGTCACAGGCCTCACAAGCATTAACCGATAGAAGGCTGTAACAGTCAGCTGGCACGTAGTCATCGCTACATCCCCAAGATGTCGTCTCCGTTGGCATGCTGTGTTTTTTTATATGGATAAGCTTCTCCGGAAAATGTCACTCGAAGAGACCGAATAGATTTTCCACTGAGGGAGCTCCGCTTGGTTCTGAGTGTCGCATCTCGTTCGGCAGATTTCCACTGCAACGGAAAAATCGCAGCAGCGACGTGCTGATCGATCTGGAATGGCATCAAAACTTTCTTGCTTTCTGTCTGCAATCCGGGGTCTTTCAGGTCCTAGATCTTTCCTCAAATTGCTGTTCTCATCCAATCCATATTTTGTTGGTGTTCTAATATTCAGCGTTGTCATCCAGTTACCCGCCCCGCTGGAGTCTCCTACTCGAGCAGCCAGCGGCGGCAAGCTGTTGCAGCATCACATGGCATCTCGATCACACACCCACCACGTCCTGTTGCTCTTGCCCCGGTCAGACCCACACCCTGACACACACACCGGGCCGGAATGGAAAAAGGTTCTGTCTTGCATTGCATGTCAATTTCAAATTTTTTGGGGAAATTGCAGGTGCATTGAAATGCGGACGAGCAAGCAAGTGCCAGTGACCATCACGGCATGTTTCCCCAAAGAGTGTTCTGCAAGGGGCCTTAACATGTCACCCCTCGTCCCATGTGGGGCATGGCCCGGCATGCACCAGTGCGGTAAGTGCCTGCACTTGACTTCCGGCAAGAACGCAGGGCGACAGGTGCTTGCCGCCGTTTCAACGGATAGGCCCCGGAGTTGAAGAGAAAAATGTGCCCCTGCTGAGCAACATCAGCAGAGACCTGAGGTGGTGGGTGGCATGGATGACTATGCGGGTATTTGTGTTCAACGTGCTTTCCAAGGAGGTGACACTGAGAGGGTACACAATGATGCCACAGAAGAAAGTACACGGGTTAGTGCACAGACCAACGGGTCTGGCGGCGGGGGGCGGGGTCACCTTTTTTTTTTCGTGCTTTTCAGCCATAAAATCTGAGCATTTTGGGTGTACACACATGGAGTGACAGGGGGTTTCAGCCCTCGCTGTGGGCTCCCAAAAAAGATTTTCCGGTGCCTTTGGCGCCGAAATCGCCACGTCCACTTACACACCAACCATATCATTTTGGGGTCCACAGAGGGGGATATCCCCACTCCCTTGGTGTTGGGTCCCGCACCCCCCCACCTCCCCCCCGTGACTACGCTGCTCAAAACAGCCCCCCACTCTCATCGCGGAACATACTGATGAAAATATGTGGCCCTGAACAGTTTCCCCCGACCCCGGACCTCTCGCCCTTTATTTTGGCTTGACAATTGGGAAGGGGAGTGGCGCACCACCCCCTCGGGCTTGAAAAGTTGGGGGTGGGGGACCCCACCCCCCTCTACGACCCCCCAAAACTGCCGCCCACACCCCTTGGTGTCACATCCCACACACCAGCCCCTCCCCGGTGAGCGCAGTGCCTCAAGTCGCCCACGGGTTTCGACTTGATCTGTGGTGGTGAGCTGCCTGCCATTTCGACCTCGGTGCATCAGTTGAAAGAGCAGTACATTGCGAAGCTCGATCACAAGGTTCCTTACGTCTTCAATCCCGACATGTTTGCCTCCGGCCTGGCCATGCGGATTGTCGGTGCACACCCTTGTCTATGCCCTGACCTCGAGTGCTCGTGCTTGCATTGTTCTTATGGCCACGGCACGCAGGATCCGTATAGACACCGTTGCGTGGAAGACGGGGGATATGGAACCTGGCAGCCGTCCGATGGAGCTTAGCTTCTGCGCTCCACCATTGAAGGGCAACCCTTTTGTCTGCCCATAAACCTGTGACCAACCACAATCCCAACAACAACTATGTCAGCGAGCCCTGTCTCATAGATGACTCTGTCGCAATGCTTTGGGCTCTACTCTGCTCTAGCCATCTTGTGCATAGGCATGCCGTTCCCAACTTGAGAGTTTGAGCCAAAGACTCAACAAACGCAACCAGGCCATTGCCAGTCGGGGAGGTATCCTGCAATAATGATTGTTTGCCTGTGGCCAGCCGTCTTCCGTCAGCAGTCTGCTGGTCCAAAGGGGTCCTGTGCAGGCTGGTGGCTTGATGCTCAGGCTCCAGAGCCCGCGCCCCTTCACGGGTTGGATCACGGCAAAACCCCATTGGGCTAGGGGGCATGTGGCTTTCTACGTTCATCCTCGCCCCTTCGCCCTGTTCTCTAACGGGCAAAGTGAGTGGCCGACCTCCTAGGAGCGCGGTTCCGGTCTGATCCTGTTAGACGGATGGGTGCTAAGGGTGCCGCCCCTTTGATTTTGGGGGGGGGGGGGCATGGGCGCTTCCACTTCCTCTTCCCCTTCCCCGCAAATATGGCATATGCTGCCCGTTTTACATCCTTGTCGTTGCTTCCTCCAGCTCTCCTTTTGGGCTGTGGCAGTTTCGGCCTCGATTCGCCTACACAGTGCTGAACACCAAGCCTCAGCAAGCCGTGGTGCCACGGCAAATGAACAGCCTGCGCCGAACAGCTGAGAGACGCGCCCGTCGAGATGGAGTGGGCATTTGGTGTTTGTGTGTGGGGGTGTGAACAATTGGCGTTGCAATGGAGGAGAGACGAGTGAGAACTCTCTTCGGATCTTGCGCAGGGAATTGATCACCAGGATGGTATCTTGTTGTGGAGTGTGGGGGTGCAGGTGGACAGACCACTCTTTGTTTAGTAGAGAGGGAACGCTGATCACAAATGCATTGACCTGTAGCATGGCAACGACGTCAACAGACACTGCACTGCCTAAATATGCACACCGCAAACTTGCTTTCCCAATGTTGCTCTTCCCCTCGCTGCCTTTTTTGTACCCCGTGCTGCCGTGGTGGAGTCCAATTGATAGTTGTCACCTGCAACAAGTATAGACAAACAGCGTTGCACCTCTTTCTCGTCCTCATTCCCCGCCGTGCAAACTCCACCCCATGCCCCGTGTCTCGAAAGTCCCGGGTTGCACATACCATAGGAGGCCGGCGGCTTGGGCCTGGAAAGAAATATTTCCATAGGCGAACACATGCACGTGCAATGCTGTATTGCAGGTGACGCACTGGCGCAGGCTGTCATGGTCATGAAGATAGAGTTCGATATGATTTATGGCGGTGAATTTGGATTGCCATATGTTGGGGCAGCTGCAGCGTTCCTTGCGGTATGCAGACAGATGTTGACACAGTTGTGGCACTGGGCGCCACAGCTGCTCAGGGGTGCGTGACCTCACGGTAGTGCTGGGGTGTACATAGGGGGGGGGGGGGGCGGGGAGGTGCCCTTCCAGGCTAACACACAACCTAAAGGACGGCTGTGCCCCGGAATAATCAATCCTTTCTCATCCCCGCTGGCCACCGTGAGTGTGTCACGATGGGGCAGGACGGGCTCCACCGGGGGATGGCAGAAAATTCAGGCGCCATGCAGTCCATAATTGGTGGCTTCACAAGTGGAGGGTACATAGACTTAAGATGGACATCAAAAGGGGAGGGTCTTCCTGCTTCCTCTTTTCAGGACATTTGGATGGGGAATGATATGAAGATGCTTTTCTTGCTCTCTGCACCAGGATATCAATGCGGGACATGACGGTCGGATCTGGGTCGCCGAGAATGGATTTGGAGAGTGAGCCACCCTGAGCGGGAGTTTGCTGACTCATGACTTGGTTAGTGTTTGTGGATTCGTAGAATGCCTAGGGGTCTTCGCTCCTTTGTGACCGGCAGGGCCCACCCTGTCTGGGGGTTTGGCTGTTTGTGAAATGATAAAACACATGGAAATGATGTGATGGTTTGGAAGGAGTTACTTGTTGAAGGTCAACGTTCTGATTGTGACTGGTGGTGCCCACCCTACCCGAGAATTTTGGAGCCCATGGAGTGATACTTCACATGGAAAGGATTTTGGGTTCAGGAGGAATTGGTCATATTATATCACATTCAGGCACCAACGGTTGAAGCATGCCGCAGCATGCCGCAGCACACTGAAAAATCGCCTCAGACCAAAATATGAATCCCATCTCTGAGCGGTCATTCAGTAGAGATGGCTGGTACTCTAGTGGTAAAATGCAGTGTCTGTGAATGAAAGGTCTCTGGTTCAATGTGGAGTGGTCAGTCTGTAGCAACACAAGCAGGACAGCAGCACTCCGTCCCACCTATTTTTTTCCCCTTTTAGCTGTGTTGTGCTTTGACAGGTCCTTGTTATCTTTACTTTGTCTTCTGATGTCTGCTGTTGAACCCACTGATGAGGGGACAACACAGCCCAAGAGGAACAAGGAGACAACCAGGAGTACTACAGACTGTTTGCAGTGGGCAATTTGAGAAGGCATCGGGCAGTACCTATGTTGTATAGACACCCAGGGTGAAAGTCAAAATGGGAAATTGTATTGTACTTTATGTGCAGTTTGGCTGTCATCAAAGGGTGCCATCTTGAAGGACCATTTTTGGGGAAAAACAAGAAACAACCAGATGGCTCCTATGCCCGCCAGCCTGGAACACATGCCCTCAAGGCTGCATTGCAACCTGCACCTGCCCTGAACCTGAACAAGGGCAACAACTGTAGCAACCTCCAACGATTGTCATCAGTGTTCCCCAACAACACTTGTCTGAGGCCTTGTGAAGTACAACGTCCAGTCCTACAAACAAGGAAACGCCCAAGTCTGGTGCCTCTGCGCAACTACAACAGGCAGGCAGCACAAGCGATGTGCAACAAGGTTGACAATTTATACAAAAAACAATAAAAAACCAGGCAAAAACACAAAAAGGCCATTGAATGTTTCATCACTGAGGCGTTGCAGACAGCTGTCATGCTGTCACACAGTGCGATTAGTGAGATCAGCAAGTACATCCTTGAGATTCCTCGCACTGAATGGGGGCGATACATTGTATTGCCTGCTCCATCGCCACTACCAAAAACGACTTCTGTAAGAGTTGCCTAGTGGGAAGTGAAAGCTGCTGATTTTCCTATTTTGTCCGCAATATGTTTTGTCCGCTGCCCTTGGTCTGCATGCCCTATTGAGAGGGCCTTTAGTTTGTTGGGACACATCCTAACAAATGATCGTCTCAATATGAGTAATGAGACATTGCGCCATTTGGCAATCGTGTATGTCAATAAAATGGACAAAAAGCGGAAATGTGACAAGGAGGAGTAGCAATTTGACCACTCATGAAATGATTATGTTGTGTCCATCTTTGCAGGGTGTCAAGAGATGCGTTCCTTTGTGTTTGATGTCGTGTTTTGCCACCTTTGCAGCTTTTTGGAAAATCAGATCCCCCGGCCAACGGCTTGAAGCATGTTGCAACATGCCGCAGCATAGTAAATTTTTCTTTGGGACCGTTGGTGCGTGATCACATTGGTTATGACAAGAAATTCCAGGGTCTCATGGTGACTGGCACCACTCTGTGACCACCCTGTCCCGGGGTTCTTGGTGCCATGTGGCAAGTCCACAATTTCTCCAGATGCCATTCCCATCCAGGCTAGGATGAGTATAGTACAACTCCCCTCTTTGCCACCTCAACATTGGCCGCACGGTCACTGACGAGTAAGTATGGCCAAACGGAGCTTGCCCTTCCCTCGAGCGCAGCCTTGGGGGTTGTGACCGGGCGACCACATGGACATGATATGGGGTGGACAGGCCTCGGGGCTCTTGAGGCTCTAGGGGGCTGGGGCACCTTCTACATAGGGGGAGCCAATGCTAGTGGAGGAACACTCATAGGTGAGGTTGCGGTTTGTTTGTTGTTGCCGTTGTTTGTTGTCCGTTTGTCATCGGCCCCGGAAAAACCAACATGTCATTTTGCTAGCCTGGGGAGGGGGCCCACACAGGCACCGGACTAGCCGCGTCTTGGGTTATGGTGTTTTAGTGTTGTGGTTCTACTCAACTGTTGGAGCTTACAACTTGATTTACCTGCCATATTGGCGTAATCCCCCCGATTCCCCGGCTGCAAACCAAGTGCTTGGCTGCCAAGCGGAGGCCGCACAACCTGCCAATTGTAGGTTTAGCGGGGCAATGGGTATTGTACCTGCGGCTCACTTGGAAATGTGAAGTTGGGGCTCAGTTGGGGCTAAAACGGCTCATTTGGGGCTAAGTGGTGTTTTTCAAGGGGTTTCATGGGGAAATTTTAGGCTTTCGGGGCTTGGGTGTGGTGTAGGGTTGTCCCCAAAGCGATCCCAACC
This sequence comes from Eutreptiella sp. 'Long Island Sound 2002', assembly GCA_964036045.1. Lineage (NCBI taxonomy): Eukaryota > Euglenozoa > Euglenophyceae > Eutreptiales > Eutreptiaceae > Eutreptiella > Eutreptiella sp. 'Long Island Sound 2002'. Next base: position 30,566,823 of record OZ038387.1, read on the forward strand.
CCTAGTCCCAAGGGATTCGACCGGGGGGGGGGGGCTTTTTTCGACGGCCCAGTTGACTGAGCAACCTGACTGAGCCGTCACTGAGCCGTCACTGAGCCGGCTCACTTAGCTCTCACTTCGCTCTCACTTAGCTCTCTTTGAGCGCGCCAAATGGCTCACTGGGAGCTAATTGGGGGCTCACTCAGGGCTCACTGAACATGCACCGGCACAAATATTCCATCATACGCACTTACTTCATCCTTTGTCGCAATGCACGTTCCACAATCCTCCTCACCATGTCCTCTCTCCCCTTCCTCTCCCGCCGGGCACGTGACCAAGTCGTGCACCGGCGTTGGAACCCCCTTTGCTTGGTCACAGCCCTACTCTCCACCTCCCAACCTTCTTTGCGGAGGTTATCATCTAGTGTGTGGTTATCCACCACACACTGCAAGCCCGACCTATCGTTCAGCAGACCCCCCCACTATTCCTAAGCAGCCGCTTCAATCGCACATGGCTGCCCTCCAATGCAAAGCAACTAAACTTTGCAATGGTCCCCCACCGTGCAACATACGCATACATGTGGTCAATGCACATGTGCGTCCACAAGGTCTTCCCCCATCCTAGGTCAAGGTGCCTTGCCCCCATGGTCAGTTGGCGTTGCAGTAAGGCACGTTGTTTTGCGCCACTCCTTCTTCGAGGCCACCTCGGCCATGGCAGCAAACGCCTCCCACCACTCCGTGCACACATCTACCCATGGCTTGCCCCCCACGTGATGGTTCCCGATCACCGGTGCAACCAGCTGCAACAGTGGGCCCCAGAGCCGGGCCTTGACAAAGTGCGCAGCAGCCCCCAGCTCAATGCGCACTTGTCCTTTGGCATTTGCCTTGTCCGCCCCCCACTTTCCAGGCCGCACCGTGCGGGCCACTTTCCGTGCCACGTTTAGAACCCCCTGCACCATGCTAGCCGCACTCTTCCTAGATACTCCTCCATGGGTCACGAGCACCCGCACAATTCCGTTGACCCCCGAAATGGCAACACACATGACTCCATGCGCACCGAAGTCAGGAACACGGCGGTCCGCCAGGATGTCACGAAACACCCCGGTAAGACGTACATGGCCATTGATTCCTTCAAGGGCCACCTCTTGTCCCCCGAACTTGCGCAAAACCGTTTCACGGTTTGCGCCGCAGCTGTGGCACACCATGGCCCTAGGGCTCTTCTTGGTGAAGCCGTCCCCGCCGGCCAGCATGATGTGGGCCTTGCCATCGGCCGGGACGAAGAATAGGGGGCTGCGTGCCACCCCATGCGCATGCGGCAGTTGCAGGGCCGTAGCAGCGCGGAGTCACCCAAGTGTTGCGCTGCGCGCCCGGTTGCAAGGATTCCGGTGTGTGTACGGCTCGCGCCTCATACAGTAGGGCTAGCCGCTCAACAACATTGCGGTACGCCCCTTGCATTTCGTACCTTCTCAAGGATACAAACCCACCGGCTAGCTGGTTGGCTGAGGTGCTTCAGCCACGTGGCCATGTCGGCCCAGCTAACGGTGCTGTCTAGGTCGGGCAGCAGGTATGCCAGGTCGCGGCGCGACATGTCGGAACTACGCATCCGCGACGGCACGCGCAAGGCCTCCGACTTGTTGTCGCGGTTGGCGTCCGTGGCCCAGCTGTAGTCCCCAGGGATAAGCAGAATGCTACCATCGGGTTTCAGCTCAGCCCGATATTGCTTACATAGGGAGGCCGCCACCACGGCCTCCAAATCCTCAGGCCGGGTTGCGCGCTGGCGCTGTGTTCCCAACAGGGAAAAGGGACATAGCAGTGTGGCCACATGCGGTCCCCGTGCTTGGGGCACAATTAATTGTGCTAATATCTCTTTGCTCTCCCCCCCACCTGTTTCTCCTCGATTGTTGTCCCTTTCTAGCCCCCCTCCCCCTTGCCCCTACAGGATTCACACTCTGTGTCGGGGTGGGGTAGTGTGGTTGCACCAGGGTGTTTGTCCCATCCTCCCCCCGCCCCCGGGGATGCCTCCGGGGTGTTTATCCCATCCCCACCCCCCGGGGATGCTTGCAGGGTGTTTGTCCATCCCCCCCCCCCTCCCCGGGGATGCCTCCAGGGTGTTTGTCCCATCGTTCCCTGTCACCCCCACTCCCATCGTCCCCTCTCAACCCCCCCCCCCCCCGGTGATGCCCAAATATGCGCTGCAGCCCCCCCCCCCCGCCCCCCCACCCGTTTTCAATCACTGGTGGTATGTGGCATATCCCCCCCACACCCGCTGCCCACAACCACCAATGTGTGATGGCCAACCGTCGGAGGGTCCCGACATCCACTCGACTGAGAGCTCACTGAACCATTTGGCGCGCTCACTGAGCGCTCGCTTCGCCGTTTCGTGCGCTCACTGAGTGCTCAATGAGTGCGCCAAATGGCGCAGTGAGTGCTCAATGAGCATGCGAAATGGCACAGTGAGCTCTCAGTAGGCTCTCAATCACTTTGTGCCTACACACGGGCACTACACAGGCACCACACAATAGCGCGAACTTGGTTGAATGCTACAAAATAACGGCGTGCATTAGATCGCAACATACCACCGGGGCCATGCGTGGCCGTGATCAGGGAAGCGTTGTGGAAAACAGGCACACAACAGGGGCTGAAAGTGGTGACCTCAGGCCTGCTTGAAAAATTTCAGCTCTGTGAAGTGCGCAACAATAACGTTTTCAAATAGACATGAATTACATGCAACTGCAATTGGCAGACTGATGGAATGAATCGCGGCACTTTGACCTGAGCAAAGCATGCTGAAATTTGTGGCCCCGGGCCCGCTAGAAAAAATTTCAGCACTATGAAGTGCTCAACAATAATGTCTTCAAGTATATGTAGATTAACATGCAGCTGCAACTGTTTGATTGGCCGAATGCGTGACGCGCTTTGAGCTGTGCAAAACATGCTAAAATTGGCCCTAGGCCTGCATGAAAAAACCACAGCACCGTGGAAAGCTCAACAATAATGTCACCAACTGTATACGACCCACGTAGCGGTGGGCTCTGGCCCTTTCCCTGGCTGCGGCTGCCCGGGGGCGCTAGCGGGGGGGGGGGGAGGGGGGGGGGGGCAGGTCGTGCTCGGGGCGGGTCACGGGAACAGGTGTGGTCAGGACTCACTCGTGTTGGCAACTATCACCGGCCTGGTTTGTTATGTTTGTCCTAAGGATTGAAAACCCCCAATGCGTACAGGTTTTTCGGCGTCAGCAGCAAAACACACAACCATGCAGGTGGGGTTATGTGCGGGGCGGCATTGAGGGGCAAAAAGTGCAGGATTTGGTGGTCACGCGGCTACCACAACGCCGCAGTACCAGGGACAGATGACCCTGGACTGCCAACCACGGGTTGTGGCTCCCACCCAGGCTGCCTAACTGCTGCCACCTTCGCTAGGCGCCGCAAACATTACCGGGCGTTGGCTCTGTGTTTTGGTGCCGTTTGCATCAACCACAGGCTCATGCCGGGGGAATTGAGCTGCAAATGAAGGGCGGGGGGCGCAAAAGTACACCAATTTTGACAAAGATGCAAACGGCAACAAAACAGTGCAACGCCCTGGTCCCGTGTTCCACCTCACTGAGAGCTCACTGAGCTAGAGTGAGAGCTAAATGGGCTCAGTGAGAGCTCACTGCCAGCTCTGTGTATAGCGACCTAGTCGGCTGTCAGACATCAGACATGAGACTTTTATGGACCATCATTACCAAGCCATGAACCCTCCTCCCCCAAACCCCTTGATTATGCACTACATCAACCCCCCCCCCCCCCCGCCCTTGTCCACACCAAATTCTTCACAGGAAACCCCCCCCCCGTGACCCACCCATCCCCCCCCCCCCACTATCGGGTGCTTTCCAGCCCCCCCCCCCAAGGAAAAAAGGCGCCACGGAAAACACAAACCCCCCCCTTTGGAAAACAATTGCACACTTGTTGTTGACAGCACTGTATGTGACAACTTCAATTTGATTCTGATTTTGGTTGTTTGAGCCGACAATTTGTTTATGTACAACACCCTTGAGGTGTTTTTGATTGTTTGTGGTCTAGGCCTTTGCGCCTTAGACCACAGACCCTTTCAATGATGAACACGCTGATCACAACTGAGAAGGGGTTTTGGCATGCGTGCTTCTGCAACCAATTACAATTTGTTGACTGTGAGCCCCTTCAATGACGATGCATGACAATTTACATGTGCTGCTCCGTCACGCGTGGGTCTTCAGTGTCGACCCCTGCAGGGACCGTTTTCTTAGGACCTGTTTTGTGCGGACGGAGCTTCGCGGATTCGCGGCCGAGGAATGGGACTGCCCCCAGCAGTCAGTGTACCATGTCCACCAGAATGTGCACCATGTCCTCCAATGGCCAGCAAGCATTTTGAAAACCCTTATTTGTGAATGTCATGTGCAAGCAACATACATCTG